>CM053158.1:87650005-88250852 GCA_028571685.1 Heterohyrax brucei
AATACAAGCAGTTGTTCCTGCAGAAAATATTGCTGGCAATCTTGAAAACGATGGCATTTCTTTCATTGCTCACTCCAGTCACAGACATGAAATATCAGAAAAATGGAAAGAAATAATGAAACTTTTATTGCATGCTTTGAGCTAGCCTCAATTTTCTCTAAGACTGAAGATGTCAGTGGATTCTCCAGCATATTCAGCACTGTACTACCCCACTGGATCTCATTGTTGGAAAGTAGGAATGAACTTTTCACTGACCACAGTTTCCCATTTACAGTTAGGATGAAGCATAGTGCATGTTATGAGAAGAATCCTACTTGGAAATATAAATAAAGACATTGAAACAGTTTTTGATGGTTAGATTTGCGACTTTGCTGGTGTTGAGAGTAGTGCTGTTGATCTGATACAAAAACAAGTGAAAAAAAGGCTTTTCTTTCTTTTTTTGTTTAATTATGCCTCAGTACGTAGCAACAAAGATCTGGTACTACACAGGAAGGTATGACTGTCTAATGAGGTGTCAAGACACGTACATTACCTACCAAACTATCTTTTCCATTAGGCTCTAAAACTTCCATTAGCTTGGAGACAGGCTTTGAAATGTTAAAAAAAAAAAAAAAATGTTTATCAAAATTTAAATATAAGCTTCCCATAGTGATGCAGTAAAAGTCAGTGGCTTCATCAGTAACATATTTCAAGTAATGCATGCCAAGTTATTAAATTACATATATATAAGAAATCCATTTGCTTTCATTTAAGCAATTTAATACACAAAACCTTATAACAACAAAAATCTACATGTTTATTGCTACATCATGAAATCTGTAAAGAAATTTCTTATATCAAAAACATGCTTTTGTTGTTGTTAGGTGTTGTCAAGTCATTTCTGATTCATAGTGACACCATGCACAACAGAATGAGACATTACCTGGTCTTGCACCATCCTCACAATTGTTGCTATGCTTGAGCCCATTGTTGCAGCTACTGTGGTCAGCTCATGTCATTGAAGGTCTTCTTGTTTTCACTGATCCCCTACTTTACCAAACAAGATGTCCTTCTTCAGGTTCTGATTCTTCCTGATAATATGTTCAAGGTATGTGACACATCATCTTGCCATTCTTGCTTCTAAGGAACACTTTGGTTGTCCTTATTCCAAGACAGATGTGTATTCTTTTGGCAGTCCATAGCATATTCCATATTCTTTGCCAACACTGCAGTTCAAAGATGTCGATTCTTCTTCTGTCCTCCTTATTCATTGTCCAGCTTTTGCTTCATATAATGCAATTGAAAATATCACTTCTTAGTCTTCAAAGTGACATCTTTGCTTTTCAGCACTATAAAGAGAGGTCTTTTGCAGCCAATTTGCCCAATGCAATGAATCTTCTGATTTCTTGACTGCTGCTTTCATGTGTGTTGATTATGAATCTAAGTAAAATGAAATTCTTAACAACCTCAATCTTTTGTCCATTTACCGTGATGTTGGTTATTGGTACATTTTTGAAGATTTTTGTTTTCTTTATGTTGAGGTATAATCCATACTGAAGGCTGTGGTCTTTGACCTTCATCAGTAACTACCTCAAGTCTTCTTCACTTTCAACAAGCAAGGTTATCTTATATACATAATGCAGGTTGTTAGTGTTCTTCATCCAATCCTAATGCCCCTTTCTTACTCTGTAGTTCAGCTCCTCAGATTATTTGTTTACCACATAGATTGAATGGGTATGCTCAAGGGATACAACGTGGATTCACACCTAATCCTGACTTTGTACCCTGCTGTATCCCCTTATTCTATTTGAAAACTGTTTTTTTATCCATACACAGATTTATTATGAGTACAATTAAGTGCTCCCCAGAATTTCCATTTTCCATAATTTTATCCATAATTCTCTATGATCTACGTGGTTGAATGTCTCAACATAGTGAATAAAAGGCAGGTAAACATTTTTCTGTTATTTTTTGGTTTTCGTCTAGGAAACATCTTGCATCAGCAATGATATCCCTGATTCTACATCCTTTTCTAAATCCAACTTGAGTTTCTCTGTTTCCTGTAGATGTATCAATGTAGTTACTACTGAGTGATCGTCAACAAAATTTTGTTTGTATGTTATATTAATGATATTGTTGAACAATTTCCTTATTTGGTTGGGTTACCTTTCTAGGGAATAGGTGTAAAAATGGATCTCCTTCAGTGGTATAGTATTTTAGAGCTATGGCTGCTAACCAGAAATGTTGGCATTTTGAAGCTACCAGGAACCTACTGGTATTTCTATAGGGTAGTTCTACTCTGTCCTATAGGGTCATTATGAACAGGAATCTACTCAATAGCAATGAGTTTTAAGTATAATAAAAAATGTGAAAAATCCTCCTTCTGTCAGCTTGTTGTACTGTCAGGCCTTGCGTGTTGCTGCAATGTGGAAGCTATGCCACTATATAAACCTGCTTCAAGTGTGTGTGTGTGTGTATGATTAAGCAACAATAGAGAAACATTCTCATTTCTGTTCTCCAACAAACTTAAGCAGATGGATCTGTCTTTGTACTGTATGAAAATTACAGTTTTAAGGCAAGAAACTTTACAAATACAAAGACTAAATTTATCTCATAAAATGTCAAACATAATTATAGAAGAGTCATCAGGTTAATATGCTGTATAGAAGGATGCAGAGAGACAGGTATAGGGGAGACACAGAGTGGAAATCCTAAAACTCTTAATGTAGCTGCCTTTCCCCTCTCATGAATTCGGTATGTAAGTGCACTGAAAATAGTTATTGAGCATGAAAGTTAGATGTTCCTTTAGCTGTCATGTTGCATTTTGCAAAGAAAAGTTATAGGTAACTACAATTAACATTAAACTTGTTTTTCATTTGGGGCAGAGAAAAAAGAAAGACTTTCTTAAAATTGGCAGTAGTGGCTCATAATTAATTTTCTAAAATGTAGTCAAAGTTGCAATTTTTCCTGAAATAGTGATTCATTAACATACAGATATGATCTAAAACTTTCAGTCTCAAGAAAGAATAAAACGATATCTCATTTGTTTTGCTAACCAACATATAGGTTAACTTTACTGTTAACTTATTATTACTGACTGGGACGCAATCTCTTCTTGCCTATTTATACTAGAATAAAGTGATTATGAAAAAAGATATGTGATTATGTGGTAAAAATAGACTTATGAAGTGAATTGAAGATGTATCTATGATTTTTTTTTCCTGCTAATATTATACTATTAAACTAAGACCTAGAAGAATGGAATCCAACATGTGGAACAGTTAGATGTTTCCTGTGATCCTTCATATAATAAAGATCCCCCCAAAAGTGAATCTATTATATATGATTATCTAAGAGCCTTGAATATCAAAGATAAATTTGGGAAGCTGTACTGAGTGACGGGGAGAAGTAGAAACAGTTGAGATGCTGGGAATATTTGCAGACCTACCTGGGAGGCAGCAGCACCCTCAAGGCTAAATAGGCTGGCACACACGAGCAGAGGCAAACAGGAGCACTCAGGATGAATTTTCTACATCTGGAGAAACTGAGCAGAGAATACACAAGACTTCAGAAACAGGGAGAAATGGCTCACAATCAGCCAAAGATAGATGTAAAACCTACCACACAGGCTTAAAAAAAGGACCCTCCCTGATTTGAGAAGTATCTGTCTTTCATTTATCTGCTCTTTACCTGCTGTGCTCTGGATACAGTCTGGCTTCAGTGATTGCTGTATCCCCTGGGCCAGAAATAGATCCTATCCCTTGCTCTGAGCTATCCTTCTGGCTTTGGAGGGGGAACAAATCAAAAAACAGTGGAAAATAATCTGCCAGCTCTCCTTCAAAAGCTCAGGGAAGGCACAAAGATCCTTTGCCCAGACACAGGCATAAGGGGTTCATGAACTTTTCATGTTTTTCACTCCTGCATGGAACTGCTTGGGTCCATTTCAACTCTTCAGTCCATCATTAGAACTGTACAACAGATATATACCTGAAACCTTGTTTCAACTGTGTCAGCTTTAAGGCAAGCGGCAGATTCATGACATTTGACACCACTCTGTCCATTAAGCAGGGTTCTCACCTACTTTCATAGGGGGCCTGAGGACTGGTGGCTTCACCAACTCCAAACTAGCCACCTGAGACAAAGGTCTGAGAATACATGGTGCCTCCCAGCTCTTGCAGTCAACATTTGATGTCCACAGTTTGTCTGCAAAACCTATGAACCTATGTGCTCTCGGGAACAAGGACATGCCTTCTACCCAGACACACTGTGGCAGACATCAGTCCCGTGCCTTGCTTAGTACATTATCCCTACTGCAACGAGATAATTGTGTCCTCTTTAATAACCCTTACTTGTCCAGGACTCTAGGTTAGAGCCTGCACCACATACTCAGTGACTCACAACCTAGACACCTAAGCTGAATCCACACAAGAAAATTAAATACACTCCTTGTCTCATAAATCTAATAACAGCTCTAACTACCTGGTAACAGGATGCAAGAGCTTCAAAGACACTAATAATAAAATGGCTCACACGAACAGCCTAAAATATAGTAGCCAAGCCTAAAATACAGTAGCCAAGCCAAGCGCCATTGAGTCACACACAGTATGCAAACACAAAATAAATATAATGATTTACTGATGCTACAGACAAAACAGTCAATATCAAGTCTGATTAAAAAAAAAATAAATAAAATAAAAGCAGACCATGATGACTTTGTCAAGAAACCAAAACAAGAACAAAGAAATCTTCTGGAAGAAGAGACCTATTCAGAATTACCAGAAGTAGAATTCAAAAGATTAATATCCAGAGGTCTTCAAAAGATGTGGAAGGAGATCAGGTCAAATGCAGAACAACTCAAGGAACACTCAGACAAAACAACAGAGGAACATAAGAAGGCTATACAAGAGCTTCATGACAAATTTAACAGACTACAAGAATCCATAAGGAGATACCAAACAGACATCCAAAAAGACTACCAAGACAATACCAGAATTAGGCAATTCAGTAGAATGTCATAGAAGCAGACATAAGGCAACAAAAGTCAGAATTAGTAAGACTGTAGATAAAGCACTTGACATGCACATATTTGAGGAAAAATGAGATAAAAGAATTTTACAAAAGTGAACAAACCCTAAGAAGTAAGTGGGACTCTTATCAAGAGGAATAATCTATGATTGTTTGGAGTACCGGAACACCGAGGGATAACAGAACATAAAGAGAGAATTTTAAAAAAATTGTTGGCAGAGAATTTCCTGATGTCAAAAAAGATGAGAAGATATCTATCCAAGAAGCTCAGCAACCCCACATGGAGTAGATCACACATAAAAGTCACCTAGACATATAATATAATCGAACTTGTTATACTGAAGGTAAAGAGAGGATTTTAAGAGCAACTGGGTATAAACAAGAAATCCCAGTAGCATAGTGGTTCATAACTACAGCTTCTAAACAGAAGACCAACAATTCAAATTCACCATATGCTACTTGGAAATGCTATGTGGCATTTCTTTTCTGTCTTATAGAGTCTCTCTGTAAATCAGAATTGACTCAACAGCAGCATGCTTGCTTTTCTTTTCAGGGATAAACAAAAAGTCATACAGAAGAGATTAAATAAGACTCAAATGTTACTATCAGCAGAAATCACATAGGCAAGAAGGCAGTGGAATCATATATTCAAAGCCTTAAAGGAAAAAATTGCCAGCCAAGCATTAATACCCTGGGGAAAAAAAAATGTCTGTCAGTTATTATGGTGAAAAACAGGGCATTTACAGATAAGCATAAGTTTAGAGAATATGCAAAACCAAACTAAAATTATAAAAAACTTTAAAGAGAGAACTTTGGTTAGAAAATCAATAACATCAGATAAAAACCCAAGACTATAAAGCAGGACAGAGCAAACGGATAGAACCCAGACAGGGAAATCAAAAAATAAATCAACCTAATGCTTTGAAAGTAGTAAAATAAAAATGTCATTATGTACCATATGGAATATTATAACAAAAGAGAGAGACTAAAAAATATAATCACAGATCTTTCCTATGGAGAGAAAGTCAAGGCAATACAAAGTAATAAAAGACTATTTTAAAATTGATAAAACAGAGGCAGGGCCAAGATGGCAGACTAGACACATGTCTCCTCAATTCCCTCTGAGAAGTAAGGCCTGGAGTGATAATTGAATGGAGCAGTGGCCATCCAGGGAGCCCTAGGATTTGGCATAATGTTGTCAGATTTGACTAGGCACTAGTAATGGTCTAAACTACCCTACTCAAACACATGCCAGTGATTGCTGACCCCAGCCCCTGCTGACTCACTGTTTCAGAAGATTGCAGGTACTGATGCCTTCTTTGTTATCCAGGAGGTAGGGACTGGGCATGAGGTGGCAAATACACTGAACTAGAACACTGAAGTAAAAAGCACATAGCACAGCAAAGAGACAGTGCATGGGATAGCCACATATTAAGAGCCCACCAGCTAAATGAGAGCACCACACACCCTCCACCATCTCTACTGAGCAGTGCCATAGACTCTGGTGTTTCATGGCAGGAAGGACAGGTCGACCAGGATGCCAGCTTGGTCAGCTAGGAGGAAGAGTCATGCAACTGGGAGCCTTAGCTGTGGCTGATTCTCAAGAGGAGCAACAGCCCAGCTGGCAAGCATTTCTCCAGCAGATTTGTGTCTAGAGTTATGGGTGGGGCCCAGCAGAGGACAGCAGGAAGGCCCTAACCTCTCCCTACTTTGAACTACTTTATAACATCTGGGGATGGCCTATGAGTTACTTTCACTGTCAGCTGGAAGGCTGGTCCAGCCGCCTGACTGTTTTCAGCAGCTGTTGGACAGCTCCCTTCTCAGAAGTAAAGTACACTTCTGAATAAGATTGCCAGGAGAACTGACTGCTGAGAGGCCAGACAGCATCTCTGTCACTGTCATTGATCCACATCATAGTGTCACCCAGACAGCCCCCAGTGACTTCATGAGTAGAGTGATATCTTTGCCAGCCATGAAGCAGAGGCTGCTACCCCAGAGAGTCCACAAGGGGCTGGTCACTAGAGTATATAGAAACTGCTGGTGACCAACTCCCCACTTAGAACTACACCTCAGCTCCTGTTGAGATAACACCAAGAAATCAAACAGCTTCTATATGGCACACAGACAATAGCTGATACCTAACCATTTAAAGAAGCAGTCCAACATGAATCGGGAAAAATTCCAAAATAATTAATACTTCCCAGATCGACTCGACGGCACTTGGCTGGCAGATAAACCTTTCCGAAACTATCACAGGCTGAGTACAGATGAATTATATAGAGAGTCCTCCCAGAGATTCAACAAAATACAGCAGGAAAAAAATGAAAAAAATATGTTATTTCAACTGATGAACATCAATGATCTGAAATTGAGCAGATCAATAATACAATTACAGCATTAGACAATTCAATCTAAGGCAAAAGAGCAGAATTGAGAAGATGGAAGTCAGAGACTTAGTGAGCGTGAGGACAGAACAACTGACACAAACATTTATGAGGGGAAATCAGAGAAAAGCAGTAAAAAAAGAAAAATGAAGAAGCATTAAGAAACACGTGGGACTCTATTAAGAGTAAAAATCTATGAATAATTTGAGTTCCTGAACAGGGAGGGATAGAAGCAAATACAGAGAGCATTGCTGTAGAGTTACTGACAGAAAACCTCCCTAAAACAATGAAAGAAGAGAACACAAATGTTCAAGACATGTATCAAATGCTACAAAAACTGGATCCCAAAAGACACCAGGACATATTATAATCAAGCTTAATTAAATGAAACAAGAACAGAGGACCTTAAAGGTAGTGAGGCTCAAAGCAAAGCTAACATGCAGAGGGAAGCCATGTAGGCTTCTACCTGACTTCTCCACAGAAACGATGTTGGCAAGAAAGTGCTGGGATGACATGTTCAAAGTCATGAAGGAGAAAAGTTTCTCCTTCACCACATGTTAAGACATAAAGCAAATCTCAACAGCTTCTCCTTCAAATATCTTCTCCTTTATATATCTTGCCAAATTATCTCTCAAATATGATAGTGAAATTAAGATATTCACATATAAATAGCATCTTAGAGACTTTGTACAAACCAAACCAAAACTACAAGAAGTACTGAAAGAAGTCCTTTGTTTAGAGAAACAAAAACATTAAGTGCATTTTTAAGGAGAAGTGATGTAGGACACAGCATCTGAATCCTACTCACTTAGAGAAGTCAATAAGCGCCATCAAAACTACATCTTTAAAAGAAGGGAACTGTTCAGAACACAAAAACTATGACATCACCTCGCTATAAAGAGGGATATATTACGTTAGGTATAACCTTTTCAAATGGAGAGGAAATTGAAAAAAATATACAGAAGTTAAAGTCTGGTTTAAAAGTAGAATTATAAGGGGGATCACCAGGGTAGCTGTAAAGCAAAATAACAGTACAACATATCAAAACAAAAAACACAACACAGGAGTCTCAACAAACTCAAAACTAACTCTGGAAAAGATGAAAAGTCAACCCATAAAGAAGAATGACCAGAAGAGAATATTAAGAGCAACGAAGAAAATATCAATAACAGAAACATAAACACACGAAAATCACAGTAATAAACACATACGCATCAAGAAATACTTTGAATATAAATGGACTTAATGCTAAAATAGACAATGAGTGACGTCATGGATCAAAAGGCATGACCCATCTAAATGTTGCTTACAAGAAAAACACCAAAGACTCAAAGATATGAACAAACTGAAAATCAAAGGATGTAAAAATATATACTAAGCCAATAACATTCAAAGAAGAGCAGGAGTGGCAATACTAATCTTAGATAAAATAGAGTATGATGTAAGAGCCACTATCATGGACAAGGATGGTCACTATTACTACTAAAAAGTTCAATACATAAGCAGGATGTAACAATCTGAATACATAGTACAAACACTGAAAAGTGAGATAGATTACTCCATAATAACAGTTGGAGACTTCACCACTCCACTTTCAGTAATGGACAGATCATCCAAAAACAGCTCAGTAAAGGTACAGATTATCTAATTGTGATAATTAACCAACAAGACCTCATCAACATATACAGAATTTTTTACCGTCAGTGGATAAATACACTTTCTTCTCCAATGTACGTGGAACATTTTCTAGAACAGACCATGTGTTAAGACATAAAGCAAATCTCAACAAAATCCAAATCGTTGAATTATTGCCAAGTACCTTCTTGAACCATAAAGCCATAAAAGTCTAAATCAATAGCAGAAAAAACATATGTATAAATTTGAACTCACAGAAACTGAACATCACCTTAATCAAAAGTCAATGGGTCATAGAAGAAATTAAGGAGGAAATAAAGAACTTTATGGAATCACATGGGGAGTGAAAATACATCCTATCAGAACCAGTGCTCAGAGGTAAGTTTATAAAAGCACACATCTAGAAGAAAGAAAGGGCCCAAACTGAAGAAGTAACTCTAAAGCTTGAACAATTAGAAAGAGAGGAAAAGAGGAACCCCTCAGTCACCAGAAGAAAACAGTTAATAAAGACTAGAACAGAACTAAATGAATTGAGAATAGAAGAACAATTTAAAAAATTAACAAACCAAAAGCTGATTCTTTGAAAAGATCAACAAATTTTATAAACCTTTGGCTATACCTAAAAAAAGAAAAACAGGAGCAGAAACAAATAATCCAAATCAGTAATGAGACGAGAGATGTCACAACAGACCCAACTGAAATCAAAAGTATCATAACTCATAACAGAATACTATGAAAGACAGTACTGTACCTTAACAGATTTGAAAACCTAGAGGAAGTGGACAAATTTTTAGATTTTTTCACCTACCAAAATTATCACAAGCGGAAGTAGAACAACTTAATAAACCCATCACAAAGGAAGAGATTGAAAAAGTCATCAAAAGACTACTAAACATAAAAGCTCTGGCCTAGATAGCTTCACTTGGAGAACTTTTAAAGAAGAGTTAACTCCAATACTACTGAGGTGATTTCACAGCATAAAAAAGTATAGAATACTACCAAATTCTTTCTATAAAGCCAGCATAACCCTGATACCAAAGCTAGGGAAAAATCCCACTAAAAAAAAGTTACAGACTAATATCACTCATGAACCTGGGTGCAGAAATCTTCAACAAAATCCTAGCCAACAGAATTCAACAACATATCAAAAAATTCATCATGATGAGGTTGAATTGATACTAGGTATCCAAAGCTGGTTCAACAGCAGAAAAACAATGTGATCAACTACATAAATAGCACAAAGGTTAAGAATCACCTGATTTTAGAGGAGGCGGAGTCAAGATGGCCGACTAAGGACACGACTCTTTCTATCCCTCTGGAAACCAAGACCTGAATTGACAATCAAACAGAGCCTTCTGAGCACCTAATCAGCCTCAGGACACGGCACAGAGCTGTTAATTGGGACTTTATACCATTCAGTGAAAAATCTCCTCTCTTTCGCTGACTCCCGCTCCTGGCTAGCCCCGGCTCTCACGGATGGAAGGTAAATGCACCGTTTTGATTTTTATTTCCTCGGTCTCGGCTGGCGGGTGGAGCTGGGCCTTGCCCGGCGGCGGGACTCAGACACGCTGCTGGGGGGATAGGCAGGCGAAATTCCCATGTTCTGAGAGCCAGGCTCGGGACTCTGTTAATCTAGACACTTTGAGCCTTTCGTTTTGTAGCTGCCTCAGTGGGGTTTGTGCGGAACTCCGTGGTCAGTATGCGGGACGCCATGTTGGTACCGAGATTTTAGCGAGACCTCGTTCTTAGCCTGGGAGTCAGCGCCTGCAAACGGGACAGCGCTTCTCCATCAGAAAAGTAGTGATTTTGCATAGTGCGGCCTACATTGGGGGCCCTGCAACAGAAGCAGAGGAATCGCTGCCTCTGGGCATCTTTAGCCCCCCTGTCTGCTGCCTGTGTGGAGGACGCCATCTTGGGTACGGTGGCCGCAGCTGGACCTAATTCATAGCTTGGGAGCCAGAGCCTGCCCACAACAGAGTGCTTTTCTATCACAAAACCAGTACTCGACGCAGTGTTGGATAAGGCTAGGCCCTGTCAGCAGAGGCCACCAGGGCACTAGCAGTGCTGTATTCTGAACTAGTTTGTTATCATCTGGGGTTGGACACAGTGGTGCTTACTTCGTCAGATGGAAAGAGGAACCTCTACACCTGAAAACCTAACTGACTTGTGAACTGCTCAGATACCTTTTGCTTTACATTTGAAGACAGCCTAGAGAAACATTTGCAATCCATCCTCACAGTACCTCTTCCAGCCTCTATGTACTCACATGGGACCCAAAAAGCAACAGACAACTGTGGCATACAAGCAATCACTCATGGCTTCAGAAGGCTCCCAAACAAAGCAACCAAGGAGTTTTCCAGATGAAGAAACTTTTATGAAAGCATCAGGAAGTGAATACAAATTGATTATATACAGGGCCCTTCTAGACCTTATACAAAATGCAGCAGAACAAAATGAAAAATTAAGCAAGTTGTTCGATCTGATGGAACACCAGTACTCTGAAATCCAACAGATCAAGAAGAAAATCAAAGACATAGAAGCTTCCATGCAAACCCAAGAAAACAGAATGGAACAAACGGAAAAAAGAATTTCTGACTTGGAAGACAGAGCTACTGATGCCAGTGTCTATAAGCAGAAATCAGAAAAAAGAAACAAGAAAAATGAAGAAACATTAAGAAGCATGTGGGACTCTATTAAGAGGAACAACCTTTGATTAATTGGAGTCCCTGAACAGGGTGAGACATCTGAGAATACAGAGAATATTGTTGCTGAGCTGCTGAAAGAAAACTTCCCAGAAATCATGACGGAAGAGAATATAGACATCTCAGATGCATATCGTACGCCACCCAATATAGATCTCAAAAGAAAGACTTCAAGACATATTATAATCAAGCTTAACAAAATGAAACATAAGGAACAACACTTAAAGGCAGCAAGACTCAAGGCAAAGCTAACATTCAGAGGGAAACCCTGTAGGCTCTCGTCAGATTTCTCAGCAGAAACCATGCTGGCACGGAGACAGTGGCATGACACATTCAAAGTCTTGAAGGAGAAGAACTTCCAATCAAGAATTATATATCCTGCAAAACTGTCTTTGAAACACGAAAATGAAATTAAGACATTTCCAGATAAACAGAAACTCAGAGTCTTTGTAAAAACCAAACCCAAACTACAAGAAATACTGAAAGAAGTTCTTGGCTTTGGCTTAGAAGAACGAAACCACTAACTTTATATTTTAGAACGACACACTACTCAATACTTATTTAGGGAAAGCTCCAAAGTAAATCACAGCTTTGATTTGGAAAGAAGCAATCCAGTGATCATCATGAAAACTATGGTGTCATCATAATAAAAGAGGGATGTACTACAGTCATTATAGTCCTTCCAGATGGAGACGAAGATGACCAGACTGGTAGTAATTAAAATTGGGTTTATAAATAGTTTATTAAGGGGGTTCATAGGGGCAGCTGTAAAGCACAACAAAGACGTATCATACCATTTCAAGAAATCTAACACACGAGTCTCAACAACTATAAAACCAGCTCTGAAAAAGGTGAAAAATCAACTCACAAAAAAGAGTGTCTCAGAACAGACTAATAAGAACAACAGATAAAACATCAACATAAAAAGAAACATATCACAATGGCAGCAGTGAACACATACCTATCAATAATTACATTGAATGTGAATGGACTGAATGCTCCAGTAAAGAGACACCGAATGTCATCTTAGATCAAAAGACACAACCCATCCGTATGTTGTCTACAAGAAACTCACTTGAGACCTAAAGACAGGAACAAACTGAAAATTAAAGGTTGGAGGAATATATATCAAGCTAACAATGAACAAAGAAGAGCAGGGGTGGCAATTCTAATCTCAGACAAAATCAACTTTAATGTCAAATCCACCATCGTGGACAAAGATGGACACTATTTACTGCTGAAAGGTTCAGTACACAAGCAAGACTTAACTATATTAAACATTTATGCACCTAATGTCAGAGCACCTAAATATGTCGAAGAAACACGGACTACGCTCAAAAGAGAGTTAGATGACTCCACAATAATAGTGGGAGACTTTAACACTCCACTCTCATTACTAGACAGACCATCTAGAAAAAAGCTCAGTAAAGATACAGAAGACCTCATTGCCATAATTAACCAACTAAACCTCATTGATATATACAGAACTTTCCACCCATCAGCAGACAACTACACCTTCTTCTCCAGTGCACATGGAACATTCTCCAGAATTGACCATGTGATAGGCCATAATGCAATGCTCAACAAAATCTATACCATTGAATTATTGCAAAGCATCTTCTCAGATCATAAAGCCATCAAAGTTGAAATCAATAGCAGAAGAAACAGAGATAGAAAGTGGAACTCTTGGAAACTGAATAACACCTTACTCAAAAAAACATGGGTTATAGAGGAAATCAGGGATCAATTAAAGAAATTCATGGATTCCAATCAGAACGAAAACACTTCCTACCAGAACCTATGGGATACAGCCAAAGCAGTGCTCAGAGGTCTGTTTATCTCCATAAATGCACACATCGGGAAGGAAGAAAGAAACCAAATCAAGGAACTAACTCTACAGCTTGAACAAGTAGAAAGAGAACAACAGAGGAACCCCTCGGGCACTGGAAGAAAGGAGATCATAAAGATTAGAGCAGAGCTAAATGAATTAGAGAATAGAAAAACAATTAAAAAATCGAAAAGACCAAAAGCTGGTTTTTTGAAAAGATCAACAAAATTGATAAACCACTCGCTAAACTTACTAAAGAAAAGCAGGAAAGGAAACAAATAACCCAAATTAGAAATGAGAAGGGAGTTGTCACCACAGATGCAACAGAAATCAAAAACATCATAACAGAATGCTATGGAAGACTGTACTCTAACAAATTTGAAAACCTAGGGGAAATGGACCAATTCCTTGACTCATACCACCTACCCAAATTATCACAACGTGAAGCAGAACAACTTAATAAACCCATCACAAAGGAAGAAATTGAAAAAGTCATCAAAACACTGCCAACCCAAAAAAGTCCAGGCCCAGATGGCTTCACGGCAGAATTCTACCAAACATTTAGAGAAGAGTTATCTCCAATACTACTGAAACTATTTCACAGTATAGAAAGAGATGGAGTACTCCCAAACTTATTCTATGAAGCCAGCATAACCCTGATACCTAAGCCAGGGAAAGACCCAACAAAGACAGAGAACTACAGACCGATATCACTCATGAACTTAGATGCAAAAATCTTCAACAAAATTCTTGCCAACAGAATATAACAACATATCAAGAAAATAATCCATCATGACCAAGTGGGATTCATACCAGGGATTCAAGGCTGGTTCAACATCAGGAAAACAATTAATGTGATTAACCACATAAATAACACAAAAGACAAAGATCACCTGATTTTGTCCATTGATGCCGAAAAGGCATTTGATAAAGTCCAACACCCATTCATGCTAAAAACTCTTAGCAAAATGGGCATAGACGGCAAATTCCTCAACACAATAAGGGCCATTTATACAAAGCCAATTGCCCACATCATCCTGAATGGAGAGCGACTGAAAGACTTTCCCCTGAGATCAAGAACTAGACAAGGATGCCCAGTGTCACCTCTCCTATTCAACATTGTGCTAGAAGTTCTAGCCAGAGCAATTAGACAAGACGAACAAATAAAGGGCATCTGCATCGGCAAAGAGGAAGTTAAAATCTCCCTGTTCGCAGATGATATGATTGTATATGCAGAGAACCCCAAGGAATCTATAAGTAAGTTACTCAAACTGATAGAAGAGTTCAGCAAAGTCTCAGGATACAAGATAAACATAAGTAAATCAGTAGGATTCCTTTATACCAACAACGAGATTGTTAAGGAGGAAATTATCAAATCTATACCATTTGTGATAGCCCCTAAGAAGATAAAGTACCTAGGAATTAATCTAACCAGAGAAACAACAGACCTTTACAAAGAGAACTACAAGCCCTTACTACAAGAAACTAAGAGAGACTTAGATAAGTGGAAAAACCTACCCTGCTCATGGATAGGAAGACTTCACATTGTGAAAATGTCTATTTTACCCAAAGCAATTTATTTATATAATGCAATCCCAATACAAGTTCCAGCATCATTTTTTAATGAGATGGAGAAACAAATCACCAGTTTTGTTTGGAAAGGGAAGAAGCCCCGGATAAGTAAGGTACTACTAAAGAAGAAGAACACACTGGGCGGCCTCTCATTACCCGACCTTAGAACATACTACACTGCCACAGTGATCAAAACAGCCTGGTACTGGTACAAGAACAGACAGACTGATCAATGGAACAGAATTGAGACCCCAGAGATGCCATCATCTGCCTATGAACAGTTGATATTCGACAAAGGCCCTAAGACATTAAACTGGGATAAAAACAGCATCTTCAACAAATGGTGCTGGCAAAATTGGTTATCCATCTGCAATAAACTGAATCAAGATCCATATCTTACACCTTATACAAAAACCAACTGCAACTGGATAAAAGACCTAAATATCAAACCTAAAACGATAAAGCTCATCCAAGAAAAGGTAGGAACAACAATGGAAGTTTTAATAAACAATGACGACAGACTCCAAAATCTGTTAAAGAAACCTCAATCAACAGAAGAGAAAGTAGATAAATGGGAACTATTAAGAATCAAACACTTTTGCTCATCCAAAGACTTTATTAATAGAATTAAAAGAACACCCACAGAGTGGGAAAAAATATTTGGCAACTCTATGTCAGATCGACGCCTGATCTCCATAATCTATAAGATACTACAAAATATCAATAAGAAGAAGATAAACCATCCAATTAAGCGATGGGCAAAGGAGATGGACAGATACTTCACTGAAGAGGAGATCCAGGCAGCCAAAAAACACATGCGGACATGTTCACGATCTTTAGCTATCAAAGAAATTCAAATCAAGACAACAATGAGATACCATCTCACCCCAACAAGATTGGCCATGATCCAGAAAACAGAAAACAACAAATGCTGGAGAGGCTGTGGAGAAAGTGGAACCCTCCTACACTGTTGGTGGGGTTGCAAAATGGTCCAGCCTCTTTGGAAGGCAATCTGGCGTTTCCTTAAAAAAATGGATATTGATATACCATTTGACCCAGTAATTCCACTACTTGGAATATATCCTACAGATTCAAGGCCTTTCACACCAACGGACACGTGCACCAGAATGTTTATCGCGGCACAGTGCACAATAGCAAAAAGGTGGAATCAACCCAGATGCCCAACAATAGAAGAATTGATAGGTAAACTGTGGTACATATACTCAATGGAGCACTACGCAATGATAAAGAATAACGATGATTCCAGGAAACATCTCCTAACCTGGTTTCAACTGGAAGACATTATGTTGAGTGAGAGTAGTCAGTGACAAAAGGATAAATACTGTATGAGACCTCTACGATAAGATCTCAAAAACAGACTTTTGTATAGAAGAAAAGACTCTTTGACAGCTGCAAGGGAGGGGAGGGAGGGAGGGAGGGTAAGGGGGGGAGGGTTTAGTTTAGGTAGTTACTAGAAATCTAGTTGGGAGAAAGCGGTGACAGCACACATTAGGAACAAGAACAACATTAAGTGGACTTCAGCATAACTTGAGTACTCCTTCCATCTTAACTCAATACTGCAAGGATAGAGTAGCTGGGGCGGGTGGCGGGGGACCATGCTCTTAGGAGAATTCCAGGCCAATTGGCACAACTAGCGTTTTGCTAAGAGAGCTCTCTGCACCCCACATTGGTGTGTGGTGTCTGGGGTCTTAAAAGCTGCCAAGCTGCCATCCGAGGACACAGCAAATGGTCCCAACTCAGCAGGAACGGAAGCTCACCGAGGGCCAAAATGGCATGCGGTAAAGACAACCGAGAAGACAGAGAGACCCACAAGAGTGGGTGCCTACATCGACCTGAGACCGGAAGAACCGGATGGTGCCCGGCCACCACCAGTGATAGCCATGACGGAGCTCACAGAGAGGAGCCTCACTGGCATCACAAGAATAAAAAGAGGTGCATCATGAGATCTCCACTAAAAGACCTCAATTGATGGTCCAGCGGTTTTGGGGTTCCTCTGAGAGCATGGCCCCCGGCCCTGATGCTGGCTATTCCCATAAATTATAACAAAGGTCCACTCTTTGGACAGGAATGGAATGGACTTGGCAATGCAGAGTAACCATATGTTGGAAGCACTTTATGGTTCTATACATCTATAGGATATCATCTTGCTGACCTCTGGCTGGAGGAAGGGGAGTGGACGGAGAGGAGGGGAAAGGAGGCTGTTGGGAGGATGAGACATGTATGGAGCAGAGAGGAATAGTGTGCAGTCACCGGACAGGGATTGCAGTGGAAGCTGCATATAGGAGGGCATGTAAATTTACATGTGAATGTACATTTTCACTCAGTTATGTTAAATAAAAAATAAAAAATTAAAAAAAAAAAGAATCACCTGATTTTGTCAATGGATACATGAAAGGCATTTGATAAAGTCTAACACCCATGCAAGCTAAATAATCTCAGCATAATAGGAATAGAGGAAAAATTCCTCAGTGCAATAAGGGGTATCTATACAAAGCCAATCAACTACTTCATTCTGAGTGGAGAGATACTGAAAGAATTCCCTTTCAGAATGAGACTAGACACGGATGCCCACTCTTGCCACTTCATTTCAACATTGTACTAGAGGTTCTAGACAGAGCAATTAGACAACAAAGAAATAGAGGGTGTCCACATCAGCAAACAAGAAGTAAAAATCTCCCTTTTTGCAGATGACATGACTGTATACACTGGAACTAATAGGGGAGTTCAGCAAAGTATCAGAATATACAATAAATATAAGTAAATCAGTAGGATTCCTTTATGCCAACAAAGAAATCATCAAAGCAATACCATCTGCTATAGCCCCAAGAAGATAAAATATCTAGGAATACATCTAAGTAAAGACATAAGAAACCTATACAGAGAAAACTGCAAGATCTTACTGCAAGAAACTAAATGAGACTGGCATAAATGGAAAATCTACTTTGCTCGTGGATAGAGAGACATAACACTGTGAAAATATCTGTTTTTACCCAAAGCAGTCTACATATGCAATGCAATTCCGTTACAAATTCTAGTGTCATTTTTTAATGAGATGGAGAAACAAATAACGAAACTTTTTTGGAAAGAGAAGAAACCCTGGATAAGTACAGCACTTCTGAAGAAGAGGAATACAGTGGGAGGCCTCACACTACCCGACATTAGAACCCATTACACTGCCACAGTAGTCAAAACAGCCTGGTACCGGTACAAAAAGAGAACATCTAGACCAACGGAACAGTGTTGAGACACCAGTGAAGCAGCTTATGAACAGTTGATAATGGACAAAGGCCCTAAGACTGTAAACTGGGGAAAAACAATCTCTTTAACAAATGGTGTTGGCAAACTTGGATCTCCATCTGCAAAAAATTGAAACAAGAACCATGTCTCACACCTTACATAAAAACTAACTCAAAATGGATCAAAGACCTAAATATACCTAAAAGAATAAAGATCATTCAAGAAAAGACAGTGTCAACAACGGAAGTTCTAATACATTTCTTAGAGACAGACTTCAAAATCTGAGAAACAAAGCATGATCAACAGAAAAGAAAATAGATAAACGGGAACTACTATGAATCAAACACTTTTGTTCATTCAAAGACTTCATCAAAAGAGTTGAAAGATCACCTACAGAATGGCAAAAAATATTTGGCAACTGCATATCAGACTGATGTCTGATCTCCATAATCTACAAGGTACTGCAAAACATCAACAAGAAAATGGTGAATAATCCAACTAAGTGATGGACAAAGGAGATGGGCAGACACTTGACTAGAGAGGACATCCAGGCAGCCAAAACATACATGAGGAAATGCTCACAATCATTAGTTATCAGAGAAATCCAAATCAAAACTACAATGAGCTACCATCTCACCACAACAAGGTTGGCCATGATCCAAAAAATACAAAACAACAAATGCTGCACAGGCTGTGGAAAAATTGCATCTCTTTTATACTGCTGGTGGAATTGCAAAATGGTACACCGTCTTTGGAAAGCAATCTGGCACTTCCATAAAAAGCTGGGAAAAGATGTACCATTTGATCCAGCAATCCTATGGCTCAGAATTTATCCTACAGAAACAAAGACTATCACATAAATAGACATGTGAACACAAACATTTATTGCAGTACAGTCCACAACAGCAGAAAAAATGGAATCAATCGAGATACCTATCAACAGATGAGTGGATAAACAAACTATGGTACAGGTATGTACTCAGTGGAACACTGTGCAATGATAAAGGACAATGATGACTTCAGGAAGCATCTCATAACCTGGTTTCAATTGGAAAACATTATGCTGAGGGAAGTCAGTCAGTGGCAAAAGGACAAATGTTGTCTAAGATCCCTTCTATAAGGATTTAAAAATATACTTATGTACAGAAGAAAAGACTCTTTGACAGCTACAAGGGTAGGGAGTGGGAGTGATTGTTGGTTATGGATTAGTTGATAGAAATTTACCCATGTGAAAACAGTGACAGCACACAGTAGAAAGTAGAACAACTTAACCAGACTTCACCATAAACTGAAAGCTCTTCTTGTGTCAACCCAATATTGCAAGGATAGAGTAGCAGGAGCAGGGGCTTGGAACCATGTACTGAAGGGACATTAAGGTCAATTGGCATAACTAGCCTACTTCTAAAAGAGTCTTCTGCAGCTCATGTTGGTGAGTGGCATCTAGGGCCTTAAAAGCTAGCAAACTACTGTCTAAGGTACACAAAATGGTCCCAACTCATCTGGAAGTGATGACTACCAAGAACAACAAAGACAAGAGGAAAACAGAGCCATGTAAATGGACAACTGTATCAACATGTGACCAGAAGAACCAGATGGTGCCTGGCTATCACTAAAGATAGCCATGATGGGGCACACAATGTTGAATCCCTGTGGCAACATGAGAAAAAAGATGCATGGAGCTCAAGAACTCTACTGAAAGATGACAGTTGATGGTCTGATGACCCTGGGGATACCCTGGTGGTGTTTCCTCTAGACCTGCTGCTGCCCCTGTCTAGAAAACCCTACTGAGGTCTACTCTTCAGACAAAACTGGGCCAGACTCAGGGACACAATGTGGCTGTATCATGTATGTACTTTATGGTTCTATGCATTTATATGATGCTGTCCCACTGGTGTCTTTCTAGATGGGAAAGAAGAGGATAGAGAGGAGTGGGCAGGAGTTTTTTAAGAGGATATGACAAGTGTAAAATGGAAAAGAGGAGTGTGTTGTCATGGGACAAGGAGAACAAGAAGCTATAGATAGGTGGGCATACAAAATTGATTTTGATTGTATACTTTCTCTTAACCACAATAAAATAAAAGAAGAAAAAAATGATAAAATAGAGGTAAATATTAAGGTAACCACTAAGGAGACTAACAATCCTACACGTGAAAATAAAAAAACAAAAACAAGAAAAATAAAGACTGAGCAAAAAGAAAAAGACAAAAATCCATAAAGAAAAATAACACAGCACAGAAACTTAAGTGAAACAAACAAACAAAAAATGTCACAACACTCACAGAAAGTCATCAACATTACCGTACTAACCCTACACTATTAATAATTACCCTGAATGTAAATGGACTAAATGCACCAATGAAGAGACAGAAAGTAACAGAATGGATTAAAAAACACAATCCAGCTATATGCTGCCTGTAAGAGACTTAGATTTGAAAACATAAATTCTCAAAGGATGGAAAAAACGTATCAAGCAAACAACAATCAAAAAAGAGGCAGAAGTGGCAATATTACTTAAACATTGACTTAAAATAGACTTAAAAGCAACACACATCACAAAGGATAAGAAAGACACTATATAATGACTAAAGTTTCACTACATCAGAAGGACATAACCATAACAAGTATTTATGTACTCAGTGACTGGGCTCCAAAATACATAAAGCCAACTAACAGCATTGGAAAGTGAAATAGACACCTCCACAATGATACTTGGGAACTTCAACACACCACTTTCAGTAAAGACGGAATGTCCAGAAAAACATAAAAGATCTGAACACCATAATCAACCAACTTGATCTTATGGACATATGTAGAACATTCCGCCCAACAGCATCCAAGTGTGCATTCTTTTCCAAGGCACATAGAACATTCTCTGGATTGGAGCATATACTAGGCCACAAAGCAGGTCATAGCAGAATCTAAAATATCAAAACACTACAGTGTATCTTTTCTGACCATAAAGTCAACCATAAAGCCACAAAAGTAGATGTCAATCACAGAAAAAGCAAGAGAAAAAAATATCAAATATATGCAAATGGGACAACAGCTTGCTCAAATCTACTGGATTAAAGAAGAAATTCAGGATGTAATGAAGAAATTCACAGAAGCAAATAAGAATAAATACACATCTTACCAGAACATTTGAGATACAGCTAAACATACTCAGAAATCAATTTATGACAATGAATACTCTTATCCGAGATGAAGAAAGGGCCAACATCAAAACATTAACCCTACAACTTGATCAAACAGAAAGGCAGCAACAAAAGCAGCCCTCAGACACCCAAAGAAAGTGAATAACAAAAATTAAAGCAGAATTTGTTGAACTAGAAAACTGAAAAACAATTGAAAGAGTCAACAGAACCAAAAGCTATTTCCTGAAAAGACCAACAAAATTGATAAACTACTGGCCAAACTGAAAAAAAAAAAGTAAAAATGAAAACAGCAGAGGAAGGACATTAAACTTGAGATAGGTGGTGTTAAAATAGACCCAAGTGAAATTTAAAAATCTCTACAACACACCAAAACAATAATGTATTATCACCAAGTGGGATTCATACCAGCTATACAAAGACAGTTCAACATTAGGAAAATAATCAATGTAATCCATCACACAAATATAACGAAGACAAGAATCGCATGGTTTAATGAAGCAGTGCAGAAAAGGTGTTTGGCAAAGTACAAGATCCAGTCATAATTCACCTTAAGAAAGGGAACCAGACAAGGATGCCTACTGTCACCACCTTTATGGTACTGGGTGTTCCTAGCCAGAGCAATTAGGCTAGAAACAGAGATAAAGGGCCTCCACATTGGTAAGGAGTAATTATAAGTATTCCCACTTACGGATGATATGATACATAGGAAACCCCAAGGAATCCACAAGAAAACTACTGGATTTAACAGAAAATTTAACCAAAATAAATGATCTTCCAGTAAGGAATATTTTTGACAGCTCACAGCAGTGGTTTTTGTGAAGGTATAGTGGCCATATTTATCACATTGTTTTTATTTGTCTTGATAAATAGCCATGAAATTTACACCATTCCGCTAGCCATAGACATTATTAAAATTTGTTATGAAGTGGATGTTCTACTTACTAAACATTTCCTACATTACATGAAATTTACAATGTGCTTATCTTCCCACTAAGAAAACAATTTGATGTTTAAAAATTTGAGTCAGTGGATCTGTTGCCAATCCAACAATGCCTGCGTATCAATGAACTGCATGTTCCAATGAAATCATCACCTCTGTTCCTCAGAGTGTATGTGAGAATGCACCTCAGACACTTTCTTGCTGAGCACAAGAACTGGGCCTTTCATTGGTAACAATTTGGTGGATTTTGCATCTGCACTTGAAGATTTATCCTTAACAAAATTGTCTTAACTCAAGAACTGAAGTACTTTGAAGTACTCCCCTTGGGAAGCTATGTACTGATGCCAGCACCTAGTTCACCCTTCAAAGCAATTTTGGAACTCTTTTTAGAGAATGGCCATCAGAGCTGTTGTTGTGTTACATTTGATGTACTCAATGTCATCAAAATGTCTTCTTTTGAATATTTCCTTTATCTTTGCGTAAAGAAAAAATCCAGTCAGAAGGTGAGTAGGTAGGGTGTTCCAATACAATTATATGTTTACTGGCTAAAAACGCTCTCATAGACAGTGTCGTGTAATCTGGTGCATTGTTGTGATGTAAGAGCCATGAGTTGCTGGCAAAAAGTTCAGGTCATTTTCATCTAATTTTTTCATGTCCCCTTTTCATTACTTCCAAATAGCAAACTTGGTTAATTGTTTGTCCAGCTTGTACAAACTCAGAATGAATCTTATATCAAAAAAGGTGAGCAGCATCATCTTGACTGTTGATCTAAACCTAGACTGATGGAACTTTTTTGGTTGTGGCGAATTAGCTGACTTCCACTGTGCACTTTCACACTTTGTTTCAGGGTCATATTGGTACAGCCATGTTGCATTTCCAAAAGGTCTTGACAAACTTCAACTCATCTTTGTTTTTGTTCATTGATGAGTTCCTTGTGACCATTTCTACACACACCTTTCTCTTGCGAAGCTTTTCAGTTAAGATTTTCCTGTTTCTCTATCAATGTTTACTTGATCTGTCATGCTTCTGGCAGTCAGCCAACAATTTTTACACACAATTTGACAAATTTTTGAAATATTTTCATCAGTTCTGCACATTAATGGCCACCCTCACTTTTTTCATCAGTAACACTATCTCTCTCCTCAGAAAAACATTTAATACATTTGCACACTGCTGTTTTTTTTTTCATGGCAATATTTCCATAAACTTGAACAAATGTCTCTGCTTTCACTTCCACTCTTGCCAATTTTAACAAGTTCGTGTCAGACTTCATATACGACAAACATAAAATTCAGGTGGGTTTCTTTTTCCCAAAAAAGACAACTTCAAAGAAGAAGTCATCAAATCAATACCATTTCCAATAGTCCCCAAGCAGATGAAACACTTGGGAAAAAATTCCAACCAATGACATAAAATGCCTATAAACAGAAAATTAGAAGATGCTACTGCAAAAACTGAAAGTGACCTATGTAAGTGGAAAATCAAACATTGCTCCTTGATAGGAATACTAAACATTGTGAAAATTTTAAGAAGAGTTATACAGCAAGTTTCAAAAAACCAGAAGGAAAGGAAGTACAGAAATAAAGGCTAGTGCCAACCTTGAATCCCCTGCTATTGTTTCTACCTGTCAAATACATACTGGAACTCAAAATGTCAAACAGCTAGTTGATGCAGTCCAAAGACATTAGAGTTCTTAGAAACAGATAAGAATGGAGAAGAGTTGAAAGAGAATCAAAGCAAAAATGGAAGATATTCAAAGTCTATCCAGTGTTTATTTGAGGACAGATACATATCTTTATTCAATTATGTATTTGGTCTCTAAAAAGTTAAGCCCCATGTGAGGAAAATGTTCTCTGAGTATACCACTGAATTATCTTTGTTTGGTGTGTAGGAAATGATAAATAAGTCTATGTAGGAATAACGCATCAGTTAATGTTATTTTAGCTGCAAGTTACAGTATCTAAGCACAAATGAGTTAAATAAAGATATAGACATTTCGTACGTCAAGTAATCTGGAGACTGAGAGATTGCAGGAGACATGTAACTTTTTTTTCACTCCTTTATGATCTCCTCAGCTTTGAAAAAGGTCCCTCTTTATACTCACCTGAAAATGCAATGTTGTCTACTGCAGAAGAGATCATTCTCCTCATACATGGAGAAAAGCTCTACCATCATGTCTCTCAGTTATCTTTTCTTCAGGTTTATTATCTGGATTTATATTACCTTCCCACTATCTGACTATGAAAGTGTTGGAAAAATATATACGTCACATTTTCATTTCCTATCGTGAAATGTGCAAACTCTGATGGTGTAGTGTTTAAGTGCTGTGTCTGCTAGCCAAAAGTATGACAATGAGAATTTGCCAGGTGCTCCTTGGAAACTCTATGGAGCAGTTCTACTCCATCCTACAGGGTGGCTATGAGTCAGAACAGACTTGATGGCAATGGGTTTGGTTTTGGTGGGTATCATGAAATATGGACTATTCCAGTAAAGATTATTACATGCAAAAGGGTAGCTTTTCAGTATGGTTTTAGGGGGCCATATTTGCACAAATACTTCATTTTTATTCATTTTATGTACATTTAAAAGTGAATATGATAGTCTATACCTGAAAATCTGAGAAGCTAATTGCCTGCCTTCAATTACTTTATATCTTTGAAATAATTGTCATACAATATAAACGTAAATGTTTTAAAATTGTTGACAGTTTATCTAAAACTTACCAGTAACCTGTTTTTGTTGGATTATAAAGCTGTTGTAAACAGGGAGATTTTTACTTCTTCATTGCCGATATGGATGCTCTTTACTTCTTTGTGTTGCCTAATTGCTCTGGCTAGAACTTGCAGCACAATGTTAAATAGAAGTGGTGAGAGTGAGCATCCTTGTCTAGTTCCCATTCTCAAAAGAAATTCTTTCAATCTTTACCATTTCACCATTCAGCATGATGAAGGCAGTTGGCTTTGTGTAGATGCTACTGATTGCATTGAGGAATTTCCCCTCTATTATCTTTCTGAGAGTTTTAAGCATGAATGGGTATTGAACTTCATCAAATGCCTTTTCTACATCAATTGACAAAGTCAGGTGATTCTTATCTTTTGTGTTATTAATAGAGTTGATCACATTCATTGTTTTTCTGATGTTGAACCAGCATTGCATCCCTGGAATGAAACCAACTTGATCATGATGAATGATTTTTTATATGCTGTTGAATTTTATTCTCTAGAATTTTGTTGAAGATTTTTGCATCTAGGTTCATCAGTGATATTGGCCTGTAAATCTGTAAATCTTCCCCTGGCTCTGGTATCAGGGTTATGATGGCTTCATAGAATGAAATTGGGAGGATTCCATTCCTTTCTGTGGTGTGAAATAGCCCCAACAGTATCGGAGTTAACTCTTCTCTAGAAGTTTGTTAGAATTCTCCGGTGAAGGCCAGGACTTTTTTTGGTTAGTAGATTTTTGATGACTTTTTCAGTCTCTTCCTTTCAGTCTCCCTATTTGCAGATGATAGGATTGCTTAAACAGAGAGTCCAAAGAAATCCTTAAGTAAACTATTGGAACTAATAGAGAAATTCAGCAAAGTAATGGGATACAACATAAACATAAGTAAATCAGTAGGATTCCTTTATACCAACCAAGAGCTTACTAAAGAAGAAATCACCAAATTGATTCCATTTATTATAGCCCCCAAGAAGATAAAATACCTAGGAATAAATCTAACTAGAGAAATAAGAGATCTTTACAAAGAGAACTACAAAACCTTACTACAAGAAACTAAGAGAGACTTACATAAATGGAGTAATCTACCCTACTCATGGACAAGAAGATTCAACATTGTGAAAATGTCTATTTTACCCAAAGCAATCTACTCATATAATGCAACTCCAATGTAAATTTCAGCAACTTTTTTTTAATGAGATGGAGAAACAAATCATCAACTTTGTTTGGAAAGAGAAGAAGCCCCGGATAAGTAAAGCACTACTGAAGAAGAAGAACACACTGAGAGGTCTCTCACTATCTGACTTTAGAACCTATTTCACCACCACAGTAGTCAAAACAACCTGGTACTGGTACAAAAAGAGACATATAGACCAGTAGAGCAGAGTTGAGACCCCAGAGATGCCATGATCCTCCTATGAACAGGTGACATTTGACAAAGGCCCCAAGATTTTAAACTGGGGTAAGAATGGTGCTGGCAAAATTGCATATCCATTTGCAAAAAACTTGAAACAAGACCTATATCTCACATCTTATACAAAAACCAACTCAAATTGGATAAAAGACCTAAATATCATATCTAAAATGATAAAGCTCATCCAAGATAAAATGGGATTGACAATGGAAGTTTTAATATATAATGTAGACAGACTTCAAAATCTAACAAAGCATGATCAGCACAAGAGAAAATAGATCAATGGGAACTACTAAGAATAAAACACATTTGCTCATCCAAAGACTTCATCAAAAAAATTAAAAGACCACCTACAGAATGGGAAAAGATATCTGGCAACTATATGTCAGACCAACATCTGGTCTCCATAATCTATGAGCTATTACAAAATATGAACAAGAAAAGGATAAATAATCCAATTAAGTGATGGGCAAAGGAGATAGACAGACATTTCTCTAAAGAGGATATCTAGGCAGCCGAATGACACTTGCAGAATTGCTCACGATTATTAGCTATTAAAGAAATTCAAATCAAAACTACAATGAGATACCACTTCATCCCAACAAGGTTGGCGACGATCCAAAAAAAAAACAAAACAACAAATGCTGGAGAGGCTATGAAGAAACTGGAACTGTCCTACACTGCTGGTGGGATTGCAAAATGGTAAAATCTCTTTGGAAAACAATCTGCTGCTTCCTTAAAAAGCTGGAGATAAATATGCCATTTGATCCTGTAATTCCACTGCTTGTAATTTATCCTTCAGAAACAAAGGTTGTCACATGAATAGACACATGTACATGAAGTTTGTTGCAGCAGAGTCCACAATAGCAAAAAGTTGGAATCAACCCTGATGCCTATCAATAGACGAATGGATAAGCAAAATATGGTACATATATTCAATGGAACACTATGCTATGATAAAAAACAATGACAGTTTTATAAAACATCTCATAATATGGTATCATTTGGAAGAGATCATGCTGAGTGAAATCAGTGTCCAAAGGACAAATTTTGTATGAGACCCCTGTTATAAAGACTTAACAAAATAATTATTCATAGAAGAAAACGACTGTGTTGGCTACATGGGTGGGGGGGCTGAGGATTTATCATAGATGAGACAATTGATGCCAAGCCAAGTGCACTCGAGTCGGATCAACTCATGGACACAATTGATAGATGTTATAAATTTTATTGTTTTACTGTAATTAATGAAAAAATAAAATAAAAAGCTGTTGTACCTAATATGTAACTTCAAAGAAATCAAAGAAAATGATCATCTGAAACTCACAAAAATTACATTAATTTTATAACAAAAGCCAATGTAAATCTATAACAGTGATAAAATATTAGCATTTATTACAACTAGGTAATTTTGAAACTGTCCAGTATTGACCACTGAACTGAATATGTCAACAACAGAATGAAATGCAACATTTGTATGGCACTTACCAAATACCAGAGTCTAAGCACAAAAAACAAATCTGTTGTCTTCTAGCATATTCCAACTCATAGTAATCCATAGCAAGAGTGGAACACACCCCATAGAGTTTCCACAGCTATAAATCTTTAAAGAAGCAGATTGTCAGAGTTTGCTTTTCTTCTATGGAGTGGCTGATGAGTTCCAACAGCTGATTTCATGTGGGTTAGTCTCACTGGATTCCATTTTACTTATAAATTTTTATTCATTTTTTATGACCTCAAGCATTACCGAAATGTTCTTTCCTTTTAGACCTAAAAACTGATCTGTCTATATTTCTCATTTTAAAAAAATGCATTATTTGCATTTTCATGTAATTGAAGTTTCACCACACTTGACATCTTTCATATTTAGAAACTTGAGCTGTGGATATCTATGTACTTTCCTAAACTGTATTTTATCATTTTAAGCACTCAAAGGACCAATCCAATATCTTGAATTGTGCAAAGAATGCACAACTTATAATACATTGCATGCATGATATTTGTGTACATGATGTTTGATGTTTTATGTGTAGTTGGAAGACAGAACAAATGCAGTTCTTTGGATAACTCTTCAGATGTCCAAGAGACAACTCTGATAATGGAAATGCTGTGTATTCTGTTTGTTCAGTATAGTAAATGCTCACCTACTGTGCAGTAAAAACGTGGATAAAGTGACTAAGAACCTAAAAATTGAAATGTGTTTAATTTTAATTAATTTAGTTTAAATTTACATAACCACATGTGGCTACTGGTTACCATATTGCACAACACAGATCAGATTAAAAGATCAAGATGACTTTGTTAGTCGGCTTTGAATACTGAGTCTATTAAGACAAAACATAGGTTATAAAACATGTTCCTTGATAATTTGTCATGAATTACTCATGGGTTGAGCTAGAGGAGATATCAATCAATGTTTATGCTTTCTAAGACGAAAGAATACATCTCTTTTCTTTATACAATTATTTTTTGATTCACTTTTAAAATTTATAGTTAATTTTTCATTGTACAGTTTTTGACAAAAAAATATAGTTGTGTAAACATTTACAGAATCTAGATATTGAATGGTTCCATCACTGTGAAATGCCTCCTCATGTCCCCATTAGTCAAACATGTACAGGCTGCTTTTGAAGATTTCCCAAAAGAATATAAAAGATATCACTAGAACTGATCAAGAAGAAATACGAAAAGATGGTTAAATGGCATCTGGGAAGAGATAGATAGCAAATAGTTTAGTAAGTGTTACTGACAAAGTAAACCTCTAAAGAAGGAACAAATAATTTATTTTTCACAGGGGAATGTGGTGAAATACTGTAATAGAAAGTTTTCCTTTCAGAGAAGATAGCAGATAATTGCTGTATACTCTCGTTTAGAATGAATATCCGGTGCTTTGAGCAATTTCATAATAAAACAATAGTGTATCTGGATAGTCCATTTTCATTAATGACAGTTTAGATACTTAGACAGGGATTCTCACTTAATGAATCCTAAGAAAGTTATGAAACACCAGACCGGGAGAACAGTGGAAGCTGCATATAGGTGGGCATGTAAATTTATATGGGAATGTACATTTTCACTCAGTTGTGTTAAATACATTAAAAAAAGAGAGAGGAAAAAAAGGAATATACAACAAGTAGAAAAAATAAAAAGCACTCAGAAAATTAATAATTAAACCTATGAATAGTTATATTACATATTAATGGAATAATTGTGACAACTAAAAGACAAAAATGATTTACGCTGAGTATATACAAAGTAAAACTTACCTAGAGACAGTGTGCAAGAGACATATCTAAAACATAAAACCATAGAAAGTTTGAAACTGTAAGAAGCGGAAATATGTGCTATTCAAACACTCACTAAAGGAAAATCTATGTAAATACATTAATTAAAAAAAAATCTTTCCATTGATTTGAGTTTGAATCATACTCAGAGAATCCAAACTCTGTCAACAAAGTGGTTCTGACTCATAGTGACCGTATAAGACAGAGTAAATTGCCCTGTAGGGTTTCCAAGAAGCAGCTTGTGAAATTCAACTGCTGACCTTTTGGTTCACAGCTGAACACTTAACCACTGACCTCTCTGCCAATGGTTTCTGAGCTATATAAGTACCAAAGAAAATCTACTTTAAGGTAGAAACATTACCAGAAATAATGTCACTTCACAATAGTTAATTATTTCTCAGAAATATATATTCTCTGTATGTATAACATGATACATATGTTTTAAGAGAAAAATAATATAAAATTAAGTGCACTGAATATACATGATGTGATATATATGATACATCTCAACCAAACTCATAGTCGTTAAATCAATTCCAACTCGTAACAACACCATGGGACAGAGCAGAACTGTCCCATAGGATTGCCAAGAAACAACAGGTGAATTCAAACCACTAACATTTTGCTTAGCGGCTGAGCTTTCCACCACTGTGCCATCAGGGCTCCATGACATATTAAAAAAAAAAACTGACATCAGGTCAATTCCAACTCATAGCAACCCCACAGGGCTGAATAGAATTTCCCCCACAGTTTTCAAGGAGTTCCTGATGGATTCAAACCAACCTTTGGGTTTAGCAGCCATAGCAGTTAGCCACTGTACCACCAGTTTCCATAATGTATTAGGTATGCTAATTTTATTTTTTCTTTAAAATTTATGTGTATTATGTTATGCATGCAGAAAATTCTCACTTTTCTGAGAAATTAACAATATTAACTACTGTAAATTCATGGTATTCATATAACATTGAGTGTACTTAATATATACAAAGGAGCTTTGGTGGCACGATGGATGAGCAGTTGGCTCTGGAGACACAGTTGTTAAGAAATTAGGCTTCTAACCCAAAACTCAGCAGTTTGAAAACTGGATATTCCATTTCCTTGGAAACCCTATGAGGCAGTTCTATTCTGTCCTCTAGAGTGACTGTAAGTCAGAATCAAGTTGATGGCAATGGATTTGTCTAATATTTATGAATGTGGCAGTATAAAACTTGACAGAACTAAAACCGAGACAAAGAAATCACACAAATACCGGAATATATTAACATATCTCTCAGTTACTGATAATAAGCAAGTAAAGATATTTTTTTACTTATTTACTGATAAATAAGCAAGTGAAAACAAAAACCAAGGAGGATATAGTAAATTACAATACCCACTGCAGTCAATTCCAACTCATAGTAACCTTATAGATCAGAGTAGAACTGCCCCACAGAGTTTCCAAGCATTGCCTGGAGAATTTGAACTGCTGATCTTTTTTGGTGAGCAGATACAGCACTTAACCCACTACACTACCAGGGTTTCTATAAATTACAATATGATTTATAAATTGTAAACCACAATTTCATTTCAAGCACCTATGGCACATTTATAAAATTTGATCTTAGCCTGGAGCATATAACAATCTCAAAACTTTCAAAGATCTAAAATCTCACAAAATAAGTTTTATGATTATGAAGCAATTAAACTAATGCTGTGTGGTCTTTGACAACCAGCTTTTTGGGTCAAAATAGCTCTAATTTTGAATGTTTGAACATTTCTGTTGTGTAAATAACCCTGCCAGATTTTAAGCTCATGATGTAACGTTTTGAGCTCATATGCAAAAAACAATGCACAATCAATTTTTGAAAAATAGTACATCTGGCTGTAGCACAAAACCAAATAAACTTAAATATCAACAACAAAAATGCATTTTTAAAATCTTGTGAATTTGGAAATAATAAAATATACCTCTCATAACTGAAATGTCAGAAGTACCAACCCATCAGCCACTCCGTGGGGGTGGGATATATGGCAGTCTCCTTCTAAACAGATTGTATAGCCTTGAAAGTTCTATAGGGCAGTTCTTCTCTGTGCTATGGGGTTGTTATGAATCAGAATTTAACTTGTAAACAATGTGCTTGTATTTTGGGGCGAGGGTTACTATTGGGGTAAACTGGACAAAGAACTCACAGGATCTCTCTGTTATTATTTCTTACAAAGTATCTTTGAACTTAAAATTACCTCTAAATAAAACAATGAAAACTATATAAGATCTTCTATTAAATATGAAAAGAAACACCTGTGATAGCTTGACAAGAATTTCATGAGAAAATGTATTAATAGATTATTATTCATAAACATTTATTCCAAAATACTGAACAAAATAATAGCAAAGCAAACCCAGATATATATTCAAATGATATGGCCTCATCACCAAAACATGTGAATTGCAGGAAAGCAATACTAGGAAAAAAATATATATATCAATGCAATCCCTCACACTGACAGAGTAAAGATGAAAACACATGCTATTGTATGTATAATAGTGGAAAAATCATTTTCAAAGAGGAATAATATTATGGTTAAAAATTCTTAGCAAATAACTAAGATAACTTCAATACAGTAAAAGGTCTTTTCAAATGGGCAACCATGAAACTGACAGTAAAGTATTAAAAGTGATTTTTCACCTATTTTATTTCACTGTCATGCTGTATTTTCTAATCAGTGAAATAAAATAAGTAAAACATAAACACAGAAAGAACTAGTATGCCATTGTCTTCAGATTGCAAAACCCTATTTAAAATCCAAAAGAACATACAAATCTATTATTAGAATTAATAACTGTTTGCCTTTGAAGGACTCCCTGGTAGGTGCAACTGCAAAATGAAAGTTGGTCATTCAAGTCCAGCCAAAGACACCATAGAAGGAAAGCTTAGCTTTCCAATTCTGCAAAACCAGCCATTTAGGAATGCTGTGAAACACAGATCTGCTTTCATGCTGGTGCACATGGAATCACTGTGTGTATGTGTGTGTGAGTGTACTTGTTCGTTCTGTCTTTGGAAGTCTGGAGCACAGTAGCACTGTATTCCATAAGTTTTTCAATAACTAATGTATAACATACTTTCTTTTCAGAACTAGATCACCAGAGGTTTCTTCCAAGGTGTCTCTGGGAGGTCTTGAGTCTCCAAAATTTAATTAGCAGCTGAGAGTATTCTCTGTTGGTGTCACTTAGGGGCTACAAGGACAGTCTTATGATAATAAGAGTTTCTTTTTTCCTTCCCTGTTACAAAAATGTACCAAATATGGAAGTCAGAATAGCCATAACTTATCAGTCATTCTTTCAAATAAAAATTGTGCCTAACGAAAAATGTATCCTTCAGCTTGCAACCCACATAACCATAATTAATGTGTTTCCTTTAGAAAAACCAGGTACTTTTTAAGTTCCAGAAGCATTTTATGTATTTTTTTATTATTGTTTTTCACAAAGAATATTTTTGAAAGCTCTGTTTAAGAAAGGAGGTTCTTTTACATTTCAAATGTTATTTTATTTTATTTTTATTATGACTGAGTGAAAATGTACATTCCCATATAAATTTACATGCCCACCTATATGCAGCTTACACTGCTCTCCCTGCCCTGTGACAGCACACTCTTCCTCAAGAATAGTAAAATTAATTACCATTATATTAACCTCCTACATTTAGCAATTGTTTATATTTTTCTGCTATTGATTTCGACTTTTATGGCTGTGTGGTCTCAGAAGATGCTCTGTAATATTTCAATAGATTCGATTTTGTTGAGACTTTACGACCTAATATGTAATCTATTCTGGAGAATGGGCCATGTGCGTTGGAAAAGAAAGTGTGCTTGTCTATTGTTGGACGGAGAGTTCTGTATATGTCTACGAGGTTGAGATGGTTGATCGTTGCTGTAAGATCTTCTGTATCTTTATTGAGCTTTTTTCTGGATGTTCTGTCCATTACTGAAAGTGGACTGTTGAATTCTCCTACTATCATTGTGGAGCAATCTACATCACTTTTCAGTGTTGTCAGTGTTTGCATGGTGCATTTAGAAGCTCTGATATTTGGGTGCATAAATATTTAATATTATTACATCCTCCTTGTATATTAAACCCTTAAATAATAGTGACCATCCTTCTCTACTATGGTGGATTTTATCTTAAAGTCTATTTGACTGAGATTAATATAGCTACTCCTGCTCTTCATTATGTGTTTTCAGCTTGGATTACATTTTTCTGTCCTTTGATTTTCAGATTGTTCATATCTTTGAGTCTCAGATGTGTTTCTTGTAAGACAGATTGTGTTTTTTGATCCAATCTGTTACTCTCTGTCTCTTTATCGATGCATTTGATCAATTTACATTCAATTATTAACAAGTTAAATTTAGTGCTGTCATTTTGGTGCCTTTAAATGTGTATTGTTAACACTTAATATTTTTCTTTTCATTCTTTTTGATGTTGGTTTTGTATCTGTTGAGACTTCTAGATTTTGTTTCTTGTTTGGATGTGTAAGCATTGCTAGTTTGCTTTGCAGCTCTCGCAGTATTCCCTCCTAATGTTCTAAGTTTAAATCAGTCTTTAACTTCTTTGTATTTCCTTGACTTCCTCACCATCTGAAAGATGTATTTATACATTAATATGTCCCTCTTTTTAGCGTAATGTCATAATTTACACACTGAGATCTCTGGTTCCGTAATTTTAATATTTTACTTTTGACTGAGCTTTGTGGCTTCCTTAACAAAGTAAGACTCGAGATGCTGTGTCTTGCTTTGCATACTTGACTATATGTCTGATGTTATTGATTTTCTAATTGAAGAACTTCCTTCAGTATTTCTTGTAATTTTGGTATAGTTTTGCAAAGTCTCTAAGCTTCTGTTCATCTGAGAAGGTCTTAATTTCACCACCATATTCGAGAGACAATTTTGCAGGATCTATAATTCTTGGCTGGAAGTTTCTTTCCTTCAAGGCTTTGTATTTGTCATCCCATTGCCTGCTTGCCAACATGGTTAGGGCTGAATAATCAGAGCTTGATCAAAGGACACTCCTTTGTAAGTTAGTTTTCATTTAAGCCTTTTTTGCCTTTAAGAGACACTCTTTATGTTGCATTTTGTTAAGTTTGGTTTTAATATGTCTTGATGTGTTTCTTTTGGGATCTATCTTTTGGGGAGTTTAATGAGCATCTTGGATATATATCTTCTTGTCTGTCATGATGTCAGGGAAGCTTCCTGACAGTAACTCTTCAATGATTTTCTCTGTACTTCTGTATTTTCTGCTATCCCTCAGTGTTCTGGAACTGCAATCACTGATTAATTATTCCTGTTGATAAACTCATACATAACTCTTAAGATTCTTCATTTTTCTTGATTCTTTTAACTACTTTTTCCTCAACAACGCTGGAATCAGTTGCTTTATTCTTAGTCTTCCTAATTCTGCATTCCGTTTCCTTCATCCTGCTCCTTTGACTTTTGAATGAACTAATTCCGTGATTTTATTATTAATCTACTGAATTTCACATCATTATTCTAGTAATTCACGTAGCTCGTTTAAGTTTTTATTTTATTCTGTTGCACTTCATCTAGCCTCCATCCTAATATCAATAAGGTTTCTATGCATTATTATTTTGTGTTCTACCTCTAACAATTTCTGGAGGGCTTCCTTATCAGGGACATTTTTTTCTTATTCATTTTTTTAACTTTTTTTTTTAATATTTAACATAACTGAGTGAAAATGTACATTCACATATAAATTTACATGCGCAGCTATATGCAGCTTCCACTGCTCTCCCTATCTGGTGACTGCACACTATTCCTCTCTGCTTCATACATGGCTCATACTCCCAACAGCCTCCTTTCCCCTCCTCTCAGTCCACCCCCCTTTCTCCAGCCAGAGGTCAGCAAGAGGATATCCTATAGATGTATAGACCTAAAAGTGCTTCCAATATATAGTAACTCTGCATTGCCAAGTCCAATCCATTCCTGTCCAAAGAGTGGAAATTTGTTATAATTTATGGTAAAGGGCAGCATAAGGGCTGGGGACATACTCTCAGAGGAACCCCAAAACCGCTGGACCATCAATTGAGGTCTTTTACTGGAGATCTCATGATGCACCTCTTTTGATTCTTGTGTTGCCAGTGAGACTCTTCTCTGTGAGCTCCATCATGGTTATCACTGGTGGTGGGCGGGCACCATCCAGTTCTTCCAGTCCCAAGTCGATGTAGGCATGCACTCTTGTGGGTCTCTCTGTCTTCTCGATTGTCTTTACTGCACGTCATTTTGGTCCTCGGTGAGCATCCAATCCTGCTGAGTTAGGACCATTTGCTGTGTCCTCGGATGGCAGCTTGGCAGCTTTTAAGACCCCAGATGCCACTCACCAATGTGGGGTGCAGAGAGCTCTCTTAGCAAAATGCTAGTTGTGCCAATTGGCCTGGAATTTGCCTAAGAGCATGGTACCACACACCCAGCCCCAGCTACTCTATCCTTGCAGTATTGAGTTAAGATGGAAGGAGTACTCAAGTCATGCTGAAGTCCACTTAATGTTGTTCTTGTTTCTAATGTGTGCTATCACAGCTTTCTCCCAACTAGATTTCTAGTAACTATCTAAACTAAACCTTCTCCCCCTAATCCTCTTTCCCTCCCCTCCCATGTACCAGTCAAAGAGTCTTTTCTTCTATACACAAGTCTGTTTTTGAGATCTTATCGTAGAGGTCTCATATAGTATTTGTCCCTTTGTCGCTGACTACTTTGACTCAACATAATGTCTTCCAGTTGAAACCAGGTTAGGAGATGTTTCCTGGAATCATCGTTATTCTTTATCATTGCATAGTGCTCCATTGAGTATATGTACCATAGTTTACCTATCCATACTTCTAGTGTTGGGTATCTGGGTTGATTCCATTTTTTTGCTATTGTGGACTGTGCTGCATTAAACATTCTGGTACATGTGTCCGTTGGTGTGAAAGGCCTTGAATCTGTATGATATATTACAAGTAGTGGAATTACTGGGTCAAATGGTATATCAATATCCATTTTTTTAAGGAAGCGCCAGATTGCCTTCCAAAAAGGCTGGACCATTTTGCAACCCCACCAACAGTGTAGGAGGGTTCCACTTTCTCCACAGCCTCTCCAGCATTTGTTGTTTTGTGTTTTCTGGATCATGGCCAATCTTGTTGGGGTGAGATGGTATCTCATTGTTGTCTTGATTTGAATTTCTTTAATAATGAAACATCGTGAACATGTCCACATGTGTTTTTTAGCTGCCTGGATCTCTTCTTTAGTGAAGTGTCTGTCCATCTCCTTTGCCCATCACTTAATTCGAGGGTTTATCTTCTTCTTATTGATATTTTGTAGTATCGTATAGATTATGGAGATCAGGCATCAGTCTGACATAGAGTTGCCAAATGTTTTTTCCCATTCTGTGGGTGTTCTTTTAATTCTATTAACGAAGTCTTTGGATGAGCAAAAGTGTTTGATTCTTAATAGTTCCCATTTATTTATTTTCTCTTCTGTTGATTGAGGTTTCCTTGACAGATTTTGGAGTCTGTCCTCATTGTGTATTAAAACTTCCATTGTTGTTCCTACCTTTCCTTGGATGAACTTTATCGTTTTAGGTTTGATATTTAGGTCTTTTATCCAGTTGCAGTTGGTTTTTGTATAAGGTGTAAGATATGGATCTTGATTCAGTTTCTTGCAGATGGATAACCAATTTTGCCAGCACCATTTATTCAAGATACTGTTTTTACCCCAGTTTAATGTCTTAGGGCCTTTGTTGAATATCAACTGTTCATAGGCAGATGGTGTCATCTCTGATGTCTCAATTCTGTGCCATGGATCGATCTGTCTGTTCTTGTACCAGTACCAGGCTGTTTTGACCACTGTGGCAGTGTAGTATGTTCTAAGGTCGGGTAATGAGAGGCCTCCCAGTGTGTTCTTCTTCTCTAGTAGTACCTTACTTATCCGGGGCTTCTTCCCTTTCCAAACAAAATTGGTGATTTGTTTCTCCATCTCATTAAAAAATGATGCTGGAACTTCTATTGGGATTGCATTATATAAATAAATTGCTTTTGGTAAAATAGACATTTTCACAATGTTAAGTCTTCCTATCCATGAGCAGGGTAGGTTTTTCCATTTATCTAAGTCTCTCTTAGTTTCTTGTAGTAAGGGCTTGTAGTTCTCTTTGTAAAGCTCTGTTGTTTCTCTGGTTAGATTAATTCCTAGGTACTTTGTCTTTTTAGGGGCTATCATAAATGATATTGATTTAATAATATCCTCCTTAACAGTCTCGTTGTTGGTATAAAGGAATCCTACTGATTTATTTATGTTTATATTGTACCCTGAGACTTTGCTGAACTCTTCTATCAGTTTGAGTAGCTTATTTATAGATTCCTTGGGGTTTCTGCATATACAATCATATCATCTGCGAACAGGGAGATTTTAACTTCCTCTTTGCCGATGCAGATGGCCTTTATTTCTTCGTCTTGTCTAATTGCTCTGGCTAGAACTTCTAGCACAACGTTGAACAGGAGAGGTGAGAGTGGGCATCCTTGTCTAGTTCCTGATCGCAAGGGAAAGTCTTTCAGTCTCTGTGCATTCGGGATGATGTGGGCAATTGGCTATGTATAAATGGCCCTTATTGTGTTGAGGAATTTGCCTTCTATGCCCATTTTGCTAAGAGTTTTTAGCATGAATGGGTGTTGGACTTTATCAAATGAATTTTCGGCATCAATGGACGAAATCAAGTGATCTTTGTCTTTTGTGTTATTTATGTGGTTAATCACATTAATTGTTTTCCTGATGTTTAACCAGCCTTGTATCCCTGGTATGCATCCCACTTGGACATGATGGATTATTTTCTTGATATATTGTTGTAATGTGTTGGCAAGAATTTTGCTGAAGATTTTTTCATCTAGGTTCATGAGTGATATCGGTCTGTAGTTCTCTGTCTTTGTTGGATCTTTCCCTGGCTTAGGTAGCACGGTTATGCTGGCTTCATAGAATGAATTTGGGAATACTCCATCCCTTTCTATACTGTGAAATAGTCTCAGTAGTATTGGGGCTAACTCTTCTCTAAATGCTTGGTAGAATTCTGCCATGAAGCAAGCTAGGCCCGGACTTTTTTTTGCTTGGCAGTGTTTTGATGACATTTTCAATCTCTTCCTTTGTGATGGGTTGATTAAGTTGTTCTTCTTGATGCTGTGATAATTTGGGTAGGTGATATGAGTCAAGGAATTGGTCCATTTCCCCTGGGTTTTCAAATTTGTTAGAGTACAGTCTTTCATAGTATTCTGTTATGATATTTTTGATTTCTGTTGCATCTGTGGTTACAACTCCCCTCTCATTTCTAATTTGGATTATTTGATTCCTTTCCTGCTTTTCTTTAGTAAGTTTAGCCAGTGGTATATCAATTCTGTTGATCTTTTCAAAAAACCAGCTTTTGGTCTTTTCAATTTTTTCAGTTGTTTTTCTATTCTCTAATCCATTTAGCTCAGCTCTAACCTTTATGATCTCATTTCTTCCGGTGCCTGAGGGGTTCCTCTGTTGTTGTCTTTCTACTTGTTCAAGCTGTAGAGTTAGTTCCTTGATTTGGTTTCTTTCTTCCTTCCAGATGTGTGCATTTGTGCAGATAAACAGACCTCTAAGCACTGCTTTGGCTGTATCCCATGGGTTCTGGTAGGAAGCGTTTTTATTCTCCCTGGAATCCATGAGTTTCTTTAATTCATCCTTCATTTCCTATATAACCCATGTTTCTTTGAGCAAGATTTTGTTCAGTTTCCAAGAGTTCCACTTTCTGTTTATGTCTTTTCTGCTATTGATTTCGACTTTTATGGATTTATGATCTGAGAAGATGCTTTGCAGTAATTCAATGGCATGGATTTTTTTGAGCGTTGCGTTATGGCCTATCACGTGGTCAATTCTGAAGAATGTTCCATGTGCACTGGAGAAGAAGGTGTAGTTGTCTGCTGATGGGTGGAAAGTTCTGTATATATCAATGAGGTTTAGTTCATTAATCGTATCAATGAGGTCTTCTGTAACTTTACTGAGCTTTTTTCTAGATGATCTGTCCAGTACTGAGAGTGGAGTGTTAAAATCTCCCACTATTTTTGTGGAGTCATCTAACTCTTTTGAGCGTAGTCAGTGTCTCTTTGACATATTGAGGTGCTCTGACATTAGGTGCATTAATATTTAATATAGCTAAGTCTTGCTTGTGTACTGAACCTTTCAGCAATAAATAGTGTCCATCTTTGTCCATGATGGTGGATTCGACATTAAAATTGATTTTGTCTGAAATTAGAATTGCCACCCCTGCTCTTCTTTGTTCATTGTTAGCTTGATATGTATTCTTCCATCCTTTAATTTTCAGTTTGTTTCTATCTTTAGTTCTCATGTGAGTTTCTTGTAGACAACATATGGATGGGTCATGTCCTTTGATCCAAGATGACACTCGGTGTCTCTTTACTGGAGCATTCAGTCCTTTCACATTAAATGTAATTATTGATAGGTATGTGTTCACTGCTGCCACTGTGATATGGTTATTTTTATGTTGATGTTTCCTCTGTTGTTCTTATTAGTCTGTTGTGGGACACTCTTTTGTGAGTTGATTTTTCACCTTTTTCAGAGCTGGTTTTATAGTTGTTGAGACTCGTGTGTTTGATTTCTTGAAATGGTATGATACATCTTTGTTGTGCTTTACAGCTGCCCCTATGAACCCCCTTAATAAACTATTTATAAACCCAATTTTAATTACTACCAATCTTGTCATCTTTCTCTCCATCTGGAAGGACTGTAATGACTCTAGTACATCCCTCTTTTTATTATGATGACACCATAATTTTCATGATGATCACTGGATTACTTCTTTCCAAATCAAAGCTGTGATTTACTTTGGGGCCTTCCCTAAATGAGTAGAGTATTGAGTAGTGTGTCGTTCTAAAATATAAAGTTAGTGGTTTTGTTCTTCTAAGCCAAAGCCAAGAACTTCTTTCAGTATTTCTTGTAGTTTGGGTTTGGTTTTTACAAAGTCTCTGAGTTTCTGTTTATCTGGGAATGTCTTAATTTCATTTTCATATTCGAAAGATAGTTTTGCAGGATATATAATTCTCGGTTGGAAGTTCTTCTCCTTCAAGACTTTGAATGTGTCGTGCCACTGTCTCTGTGCCAGCATGGTTTCTGCTGAGAAATCTGACGAGAGCCTGCAGGGTTTCCCTCTAAACGTTAGCTTTGCCTTGAGGCTTGGTGCCTTTAAGAGTTGCTGCTTATGTTTCATTTTGTTAAACTTGATTATACTATGTCTTAGAGTCGTTTTTTTGAGATCTATATTGGGTGGCATACAATATGCATCTGAGATGTCTGTATTCTCTTCCGTCATGATTTCTGGGAAGTGTTCTTTCAGCAGCTCAGCAACAATACTCTCTGTGTTCTCAGATGTCTCACCCTGTTCTGGGACTCCAATTAATCAAAGGTTGTTCCTCTTAATATTATCCCACATGCTTCTTAATGTTTCTTCATTTTCTTGTTTATTTTTTCTGATTTCTGCTCATAGATGTTGGCATCAGTAGCTCTGTCTTACAAGTGAGAAATTCTTTTTTTCCATTTGTTCCATTCTGTTTTCTTGGCTTTGTATGGAAGTTTCTATGTCTTTGACTTCGTTCTCAATCTGTTGGATTTCCAAGTACTGGTGTTCCATCAGATCGAACAACTTGCTTAATTTTTCACTTTGTTCTGCTGCATTTTGTATAAGGTCTCGAAGGGCTCTGTATATAATCAATTTGTATTCACTTCCTGATGCTTTCATAAAAGTTTCTTCATCTGGAAAACTCCTTGGTTGTTTGTTTGGGAGCCTTCTGAAGCCATGAGTGATTGCTTGCATGCCACAATTGTCTGTTGCTTTTTGGGTCCCATGTGAGTATATAGAGGCTGGAAGAGGTACTGTGAGGCTGGATTGCAAATGTTTCTCTAGGCTGTCTTCAAATGTAAAGCAAAAGGTATCTAACCATTTCACAAGTCAGCTAGGTTTTCAGGTGTAGAGGTCTTCTCATCTGACAGAGTAAGCGCCACTATATCCAACCCCAGATGATAAGAAACTAGTTCAGAATACAGCAATGCTACTGCCCTGGTGGCCTCTGCTTACAGGGCCTTGCTTTAGCCAACACTGTGTCTAGTACTTGTTTTGTGATAGAAAAGCGCTCTCCCGTGGGCAGGCTCTGGCTCCCAAGCTAAGAATTAAGACCAGCTGCGGCCACCATATCCAAGATGGCATCCTCCACACAGGCAGCATACAGAGGGGCTAAAGGTGCCAAGAGGTAGTGATTCCTCTACTTCTGTTGCAGGGCCCCGAACGTCGGCAGCACTGTGCAAAATTACTACTTTTCTTTCGTAGAAACGCTGTCCCTTTTGCAGGTGCTGGCTCCCAGGCTAAGAACGATATCTCACTAAAATCTCGATACCAACATGGCGTCCCGCAACCTGAACGCGGAGCTCTGCACAAACCCCACTGAGGCAGCTACAAAACGAAAGGCTCAAAGTGTCTAGATTAAGAGAGTCCCGAGCCTGGCTCTCAGAATATGAAAATTTCGCCTGCCTATCCCCCCAGCAGCGCGTCTGAGTCCAGCCACCAGGCGAGACCCAGCTCCACCCTCCAGCCGAGATAGAGGAAAAAAAAGTCAGACTGCTGCATTTACCTTCCATCCATGAGAGCTGGGGCTAGCCAGGAGCGGGAGTCCACGAAAGAGAGGAAGTTTCTCGCTGAGTGGTATGAAGTCCCAATTACCAGCTCTGTGCCATGTCCTGAGGCTGATTAGGTGATCAGAAGGCTCTGTTTGATTGTCAATTCACGTCTTGGTTTCCAGAGGGATACAAGGAGACATTTGCTTAGTCCACCATCTTGACTCCGCCCCCCTTATTTTTCATTTTTGGAGTTTTCAGGAGCCATGGTGGTCTGCTTCTTTAAATGGTTAGAAATTATTGTCTGTGGGGCATCAGAAAGCTGTTGTGCTTTAATCGTTAGGTTGTTGCAATCTAATGTATTATATATGTTTTATAAATATATATATATAAAACATGGAATTATATATGTGTTTTTACATATATAACATACATATGTAATTATATATGTTTTATATGTATATTATACACATATGTTAGATTGCAATAACCTAACAATTAAATGAACACATGTGTATACTCACACATGTGTCCTTCAAGCTAGAGTGCATATTGGAACCTTAATAATTCTGTCATCCTGATTGGAGTGATGAATACATTGAGAAATACAGTGGGAATTGCTGGCTTAAGGGAGCCGGTAGAATTATTCATGTAGCCATTCCTTTGATTTCCTCCCCAGATTCAGGAGAAAAGTTCCAGGTAAACTTGTAAAATACCTTACTACTGACCCAGGTAGTGCTCTAGAATTGAGAGTCAGGTGTGGAGCAGAAAATGGAGGATGAAAAGCTGGGTATATGGAATACAGTAACTGTGTAAGAAAAGTTTGAGTCCCAAATTTGAACTTTTTTAGTAAGCCTGTAGATGCGGCAATCCATAGCCCAGAGGAGCCCCTGGAACTTGTTTTGTATCCCTCCTTTTGCTTCCCCCTCCAAGGCCAGGAGAAAAGCTCAAGGCGCACAAGTAAAATGTCCCATTTCCTCTTGGGTAGTATACCAGAAGTAAGTCTCTCTGGTGTCATGCAGAGAAGGTAGGTGGAAAAGGCTGGGGATAGGGAGGGAAATCAGCATATAGGAAAGGATTGAGCCCTGATAAATCACAAGCACTTAGCTTGAGATGATCATTGGATTTTGCCTCAGGCTCTGGAGGGCAGCACAGGGGAGTCAATGGAGGTTTGCTTCTATACTTCCCTTTGTTTCTCTCTCTGTGACTGAAAGAAAAGCTCAGGGCCCACATGTACAATACCACTTCTGTTCCAGGTAGTGTACCAGAATTTCACCTCTGGTGTAGCTCATAGAAGGGATTGGTGGAAGGACACTGTTGCACTTGGCTGACAACTGTTGCCATGGTCTCCAGAAGCAGCCAGCTAAAGTTCAGCCTCTCAGTTAAAAGAGATGATCTCTGCTCAGCATGGCAGTTGGCACCTGCCACACTTCTGGGCACAGCAGTTGCAGTGCTAGCCTGCTAGCAGAAAAAGATGGTTTCTGCACCTGAGCTGCCCCTTCTGTTGCAGCAACAGAAGCAAGACCATTTGCCCTGCCAATTCACCCCTAACAAAAGTAGTTTTCCTGCTTTCTGTCTCCCAGTTTGATCTTTAAAATTTCCACCAGATTGTGGGGCTCTTGGAATGTCATTTTTTGTTTCACTCAGTTGTTTTCAAAGTTTTAGTTGTTAGAGGGATCAGAAAGACATATGGCTAGTCTGCAATCTTGGCCTCACCCCCCAGCATACAATATTTTACTGAATCATTTGTAGTTGATGCTTTTTCCTTTCCTTTTTACATCTATGTGCATTTTTCAAAAGTGAGAACGCTCTTCTGAAAACCACATCTGTAATCATTAACAGTAATTACTTAATATCATCTAAAAACTAAATTCAAATTTCCTCAGTAGTCTACTGAATACTTTTTATATCTATTGGTTAGCAAACTGGAATTTTGTCTCCTAGTTTCTACATCTACAACAGACTCAATTCCCCATATTTTCCCATGGTGCACATTTTTTAAAAGCCTAAGCCAATTGTCTTGTCAAACACTTCACATTCTAGACTTTTCTTATTGTTTCTTTGTGGTGTTAACTAACTTTTCTGCTATCCTCTGTATTTCATGTAAACAGGAAGTTAGATCATAGACCTGGTTCAATTTTGGTTATGCATTTTATTCAGAATTCTTCAAAAAATACTGTGGACTTACCACTGTATTGTAGTGGTAAGTAAGTAAGATTAGAATGTTCTGTCACTAATTATGTAATTTTGTTATATCATAAATATATATGTAACAAAAATTTATCATTTTACCATTCTTAACTTACAAAATTCATAGGTATTGTTTATCATGTTACTCAACCATCAATATTATCCACTTCCAACTTTTTTCCATCACTTAGCTCAGAACCCCCTAAGCATAGGAATATGTCTCAATGGTTTATCTTAAGTGAAACCAGCATTTTGTTCAAGGGACTACTATTTCAGGTTAGTGCTGCCTCTTTGATTTATAACCATAACAGCAAGTGTCAAATAAGTGAGATGGACAACTATTTGTTTCGTAACATCAGAGGTGTTGTCAAATGAGTAAAATGGATAGATACTACTGAGGTGGAATCAACTCATCAGCAATGGGTTTATGATTTTCCATTATGGTTTTATCATTTAAGTGGAGTGATGGGTAAGACTGTGTCATGAGGTGGTGGGGCAAAGATGGAGGTGTAACAACAGACCCAAATAAATTCAAAAGTATCGTAACAGAACACTATGAAAGATTATACTCTAACAGATTTGAAAACCTAGAGGAAATGGACAAAATTTCTAGATTCATATCGCCTATGAAAATTATCACAAGGGGAAGTAGAACAATTTAATAAACCCATCAAAGGAAGACATTGAAAAAGTCATCAAAACACTACCAACCAAATAAAATTCCTGGCCCAGTCGGTTTCACCAGCGAACCCTACCAATCTTTAAAGGAAGCAGTTAATTCCAATACTACTGAGACTATTCCACAGCATAGAAAGGAATAGAGTATTCCAAAATTCATTCTGTGAATCCAGATAACGCTGATACCAAACCCAGGGAAGGATCCCCCCAAAAGTAAAATTACAGACCAGTATTACTCATCATCCTGGGTGCCCAAATCTCCAACAAAGTCTTTGCTAGTAGAGTTCAACAATGTATAAAATAATAATAATAATTCATCATGACCAAATTGAGTTCATGTCAGGGATGCAAGGCTGGTTCCACATCAGAAAAACAATTAATATGATCAATCACATAAATAACACAAAAGATAAGAATCACCTGATGTGGTCAACTGATGCAAAAAAGGCATTTGACAAAGTCCAACACCCATTCATGCTAAAAGCTGTCAGCAAATTAGGAATAGACGGAAAGTTCCTCAATGCAATAAGGGGCATCCATGCAACACCAACTGCCTACCTCATCCTGAATGGAGAGGGACTGAAAGAATTCCCCTTTAGAACGAGAATTAAACAAGGATGTCCACTTTTCCTCTTGTGTTCAACATTGTACTAGAAGTTCTGGCCAGAGCAATTAGACAAACCAAAGAAATAGAGTGCATCCTCATCGGTAAAGAAGTAAAAATCTCCCTATTTGCAGATGATATGATTGTGTATGCAGAGAATCCTTAAGTATCTGTAAGTAAACTTCTGGAACTAATAGAAGAGTTCAGCAAATTATCAAGGTATAAGATAAACATAAGTAAATCAGTAGGATTCCTTTATACTAACAAAGAGATCATCAAAGAGGAAATCACCAAATAATACCATTTAATATAGCTCCCAAGAAGATAAAATACTTAGGAATCAATCTAACTAGAGAAATAACAGACCTACACAAAGAGAACTTACTGCAAGAAACTAAGAGAGACTTGCATAAATGGAGAAATCTACCCTGCTCATAGATTAGAAGAATTTAACATTGTGCAAATCGCTTTTTTACCCAAAGCAATCTATATATACAATGCAATCCCAGAACAAATTCCAGTGACACTTTTTAATGAGATGGAGAAACAAATCACCAATGTTTCTTGGAAAGGGAAAAGGCTCTGAATAAGTAAAGCGCTATAGAAGAAGAATAATACAGTAGGAAGACTCACAGTACCAGACCGTAGAACCTGTTACACTGTGACAGTAGTCAAAACACCCTGGTACTGGTATAGAAAGAGACAAACAGATGAATGGACCAGAGTTGAGGCCCGAGAGATGCCACCATGCTCCTATGAATAGCTGATACTCAACAAAGGCCCTAAGATTGTAAACGGGTGCAAAAACAGTCTCTTTAACAAATGATGTTGGCAAAATTGGATCTCCATCTGCAAAATACTGAAACAAGACCCATGTCTCACACCTTACACAAAAATTAACTCAAACTGGATCAAAGACCTCAATATCAAACCTACAACAATAAAGATCATGCAAGAAGAAATAGGGTCAACAATGGAACTTTTAATACACAGCTTAGACAAACTTCAAAATCTGACAAAGCACAATCAACAGAAAATAAATAAAGGGAAATACTAAGAATCAAATGCTTTTGCTCATCCAAAGATTTTATCAAAAAATTTAAATGCCACCTGTGGAATGGGAAGAAGTATTTGGCAACTACATGTTGGATCTTTGTCTCATCTCCATCATCTACGAGGTACTGCAAAATACCAGCAGAAAAATGTAAATGGCACAATTAAGCTATGGGCAAAGTAGATAGATGCTTCACTAAAGAGAACATTCAGACAGCCAAAAGACACATGAGGAAATACGATCATTAACTATTAGAGAAATCCAAATGAAAACTATAATGAGATACCATCTCACTCCAACAATGTTGGCCATGATCCAAAAGACACAGAACAACAAATGCAGGAGAGGCTGTGGAGAAATTGGTACTCCTGTACACTGCTGATGGGATTGCAAAATGGTACAACCTCTTTGGAATGTAATCTGGCACTTCCTTAAAAAGCTGCAAATAGATATACCATTTGATTCCATAGTCCCACTGCTTGGAATCTATCCTACAGAAACAAAGGCTGTCACAGTAACAGATACACACACACAAATGTTTATTGCAACACAATTCACAGTAGCAAAAAGATGGAATCTACCCAGATGTCCAGCAACACATGAATGGAGAAATAAACTATTGTACATACACTCAATGGAACATGATGCAATGATAAAGAACAATAGTGATTTAAGGAAGCATGTCATAACCTAGTTTCAACTGGAAGACATTATGCTGAGTGAAATCAGTCAGCCAAACAAGGACAAATATTATATGAGACCCTTAGTATAAGGACTTAAAAATAGACTTATATACAGAAAGGACTTTTTTGGCTGCAAGAGGTGGGAGGGAAAGAGAATACTGGTCTGAGATTAGATAGTTGGTAGAACTTTGGTTGGGTAAAAGCAGTGACAGCACACAGTAGAAAGATCAGCTTAACTGGATTTGAACATAGAGTGAAAACTCTTCTAATCTTAACCCAGTACTGCAAGGATAGAGTAGCAGGTGTGGGGTGTAGATACCATGCTCTTAGGAGACATCAAGTCCAATTGGCATAATTAGCCTGTTACTAAGAGAGTCTTCTACACACTATGTTGGTGAGTGGGGTCTTAAAAGCTAGCAAACTGCCATCTGAGATACACCAAATGGTCCTCACTCAGCCGGAAGAGCTGATCACCAAGGACAACAAAGACACAAGACAAAAAGAGCCCAGAAGTCATGTAAATGATTGACATATGAATGGGTGAGTATATCAGTATGTGACCAGAAGAACCAGATGGAGCCCGGCCACCACCAAAGCTCGTGATGGAGTACACAATGTTGAGTCTCAGCGGCAACATGAGAAAAAGAAGGGTGCACCTTTAGAACTCCACTAAAAGACCTCAATTGACTGGGAGCCTGAGTGTTCTCCTGGGAGTATGGCCTCTAGACTCTCTGTTGCCCCTCACCAGAAAACATTACTGAATCAACACTTTGGACAGGAATGGATTGGACTCGGAGATGCAGTGTGACCACGTGGTGTGTGTACTTTATGGTTCTATGCATCTATAGGACGTTGTCCTACTGGCCTCTTACTAGAAAGGAGAGAAGAGGGTGGAAAGTAGGGGATGGGAAATTGTTAATAGGATATGACATGTATAGAATGAAAAGGAGCAATGTGCTGTCATTGGGCAAGGAGAGCAGAAGAAGCTACAGATAGGTAGGTATGGAAATTTAATTTGGATTGTATAGTTTCACTCAATCACAATCAGAAAAAAATCTGACAAAACATAACCAACAAATGAGAAAATAGATAAATGAAAACTACTAAGAGTCAAACACTTCTGCTCATTCAAAAACTTTATCAAAAGAGCTAACGGCTGCCTACAGAATGGACAAATATTGTTGGCAACTACATGTCAGATCTATGTCTAATATCCATAATCTGAAAGGCACTGCAACATATCAAGAAGTAAAAAGTAAATAACCCATTTAAGAAATGGGCAAAGGAGATGGACAGACACTTCACCAGAGAAGACATCCAGGCAGCCAAAAGACACATAACAAAATGTTCATGATCATTAGATAGCTATCAGAGAAATCCAAATTAAAATTACAATGAGATAGCATCTCACCCAACAAGGTTGGCTGTGATCCAAAAACACAAAGCAACAGGTATGGAGAGGCTGTGGAGAGATCTGTACTCTCTTACACTGCTGCTGGAATTGCAAAGTGGTATTGTCTCTTTGGAAATCAACTGGCACTTCCCTAAAAACCTGGAAATAGATATACTATTTGATCCAGTAAGCGCACTGCTCAAAATATATCCTACAGAAATAAAGGTTGTCATAGAACGGATACATGCACATGAGTGTTTATTGTAGCACAGTCCACAACAGCAAAAAGATGGAATCGACCCAGGTCCCCAACCACAGATGAATGGAGAAACAAACTATGGTACATATACTCAGTGGAACACTATGCAATGATAAAGAACAATGATGGGTTTAGCAAGCATCTCGTAATCTGGTTTCAATTGGATGACCTTATGCTGAGTGAAATCAGTCACCATCTGAGGTACACCAAATAGTCCCAACTCATCCAGAATAGATGACAACCAAGAACAGCAAAGACAAGAGGAAAAAGGAACTCAGAAGAAGAAGGGCCCATATGAATGGGCGACTGTATCAACATGTGACCAGAAGAATCAGATGATGCCCGACAACCACCAAAGACAGCCATGATGGGACACACACAATGTTGAATCCCTGTGGCAACACAAGATAAAGGGGAGTGCCACTCAAGAATTCTGCCAGTAGACCACAATTGATGGTGTGATGGACTGGGAGATCTTCAGGAGTATGGCCCCTAGACTCTCTGCTGCCCTGTCCAGGAAACTCTATTGGGGCCAACTCATCAGACAAAGATGGAACATGATGTGACCATATGATGTGTGTATTTTACAGATCTGTGCATTTATAGGAAACCCTGGTGGCATAGTGGGCTAAGTGCTATGTCTGCTAAGCAAAAGATTGGCAGTTCAAATCCTCCAGGCACTCCTTGAAAACCCTATGGGGCAGTTCTACTCTGACCTCTAGGGTCTCTATGAGTGGGACCTGACTCAACAGCAGTGGGTTTATTTGGGTTTACACATTTACAGGATGCTGTCTTACTGGTCTCTTTCTAGATGGGAGAGAAGAGGATGGAGAGGAGGGGATAAGAGATTGTAAAGAGGATATGACCAGTACAGAATGAAAAGAGGAATGTGCTGCCACCAGGCAAGGAGAGCAGAAGGAGCTGCAGATAAGCAGCCATGCCAAGTTAATTTGGATTATATACTTTCACTTAATCACACACACACAAAAGAAGACTGTCAACTTGGCAACTGCAAGTTTAGCTGCTGTTGGGGCTGGTGGTTGCTTCTCTCCCCTCAGCCCCCACCTCTCTGCTTTCCACTTTTTTCCTCTCTGCTGTTTGTGCCAGCAGCTCTTGCTCTCTTTTGTGTCTGCTTCCTTGACCTGAACAAGCAGATGTTGGATTCATCAACCCTATTGCCAGCAAGTGAGAGTCCTGTTCCCTGACCTGCCAATCCTGGGTTCACCAGCCCAGGCAGCCTCATGAGTCAGCAGAGACCTTGCAGTCTCACCAGGCAGCTTGGGATCCACTGACTACCTAGCTGATGATTTAGAACACTGATCTCCGACCTGCTTACTTTGGGTTCACTAGCTCTCATGGTCACGTGAGGCTTGTGCCAGGACTTATAGGATGTTCAGCTTCTACAACTGCGTGAGCTGTTTCCTTTATGTATAAATCTTTCCTTGTATATATCAATGTGTTACTGGTTTTGCTTCCCTAGAAAACTCAGCCCAAAATAAGTGGTAATTGGACCATAGTTTTGATGTCGAGATTCATCAGAACACCAGAGAAAATATATTGAGTAGTAAGATTTCATGATATATACAGAAATAAAGAAATCATTTTGTAGGGAGAAACTCACTTTTTAGCCTCCATTTACATCTCCATTTACATACTCATGAGTATGTAATATCTCTTAGTGTTCATTCCATTAATGCTTTGTAATTGGAAAGAACATGGTCTGCAAGTCCAGCTTGATATCTTCTTTTTGACGGAAATTGAATCAAATGGTTATCATCTGAGAGATCCAGCGTTAGGAGTTTCAATTTTTTATTGGTACATATTTAACATTTCTGGAGTATCATGACAACAGCAGTGAAGAAATAAAACAAAGGAAGAAATTTGAATGCTAAAAAGCAATATTCAACAATTATGTAGTTTACATATAAAAAATGTAATTGCTAAATAACATTCTTACAATTTTGAATGCTTATTGTTCATACATAAATATATTCTTTTGCAGAAAATATAGAGTAATGCAATAAATTTTGAGAATATGCTTATGATACTAAAGTTTCTTTTATTTCCTTTTGCTTCATCAAAAAGTACTCCTAGATGAAAATATTTATTGTCATTGAAGTGTTTACTATGGAGCCAGTGCTATGAACTGGGCAGGCATTAGAGAAGATTGACATTCATATACTGATGTTTTTACTTTATTCAGTGTTATAATGAACTGAAATGAATATAGAGATAGATATTTCACAGTTACTTAAAGACTGTGAGGACAAGTAGTCTTAAATATGCATTTGTTAATGTTACAGAAAGTCTCCAGATCATTGATATGAGAGGTATTCTTATTAGGAAAATGTTTGTGGGGTCTAGCTGAAGAAAGAAATGAACTAGATTAAAATCTGTTACTGTTGTTGTTAACTGCCTTTGAGCCAGTTCTGACTTACCAAGAGCTCGCATACAACAGAATGAACTACCACCCGGTCGTGTGTCATCCTCACAGTTGTTGCTATGCTTGAGCCCGTTGGTGCAGCCACTGTGTCAGTCAGTCTCACTGAGGGTCTTCCTCTTCTTTGCCAGCCTTTTAACTTAGCAAACATTGTGTTCTTTTCCAGGGACTGCTCCCTCCTGTTAACATGCCCAAAGTATGTGAGACGTAGTTTCATCATCTTTGTTTCTAAGAAGGATTCTGCTTGTACTTTTCCGAAGATAGATTTGTTCACTGTTTTGGCAGTCCATAGTATATTCAATATTCCTCACCAACAGCACAATTCAAAGGTGTCAATTCTTTGGTCTCTCATATTCATTGTTCAGGTTTCTCACATACATGAGGCAATTGAAAACACCATGGCTAGGGTCAGGTGCACTTTAGTCTTCAAGGTGACATCTTCCTTTTTTAACACTTTAGGAGGTCTTTTGCAGCAGATTTGTTCAATGCAATGTGTCTTTTGATTTCTTTACTGCTTCTTTCATGCCTGTATATTTTGGATACAAATAAGATGTCAACTTAATGCTTTTCTCCATTTATCATGATGTAGCTTATTGGACCAGTTGTGAAGATTTTTGTTTTCTTTACATTGAGGTGCAATCAGTACAGAAGGCTGTATTGTCTTTTATCTTTATCAGTAAATGCTTCAAATCCTCTTCACTTTCAGCCAGAGGGGTTGCGTCATCTATATAAGACAGATTGTTAATGAATATCAGACAAAGTTCCACTGCTATTGGTGAAGTTTTCGCTGGCTAATTCTTTTCTGAAATAGACTACTAGATCCTTCCTCCCAGACTGTCTTAGTCTAGAAGATCAGTTGAAACCTGTCTGCCATGCATGACCTTCCTAGTATTCGAATACTGGTTGCAAAGCTTCCAGCATCACAGCAACATAAAAGCCCTCACAGTATCACAAACTGACAAACGTATGGGGTGAATCCAGTATATATTGAAAATGTTTCAATTCAAAACGTTAGAGAACAAAAGACAAAAGTACGATAGCAAAAAGATGGAATCAACCCAGACGCCCAACAACAGAAGAATGGATAGGTAAACTATGGTATATATACTCAATGGAGCACTACGCAATGATAAAAAAGAACGATGACTTCAGGAAACATCTCATGACCTGGTTTCAACTGGAAGACATTATGTTGAGTGAAAGTAGTCAGCAACAAAAGGACAAATATTGTATGAGACCTCTATGATAAGATCTAAAAAAGCAGACTTGTGTATAGAAGAAAAGACTCTTTGGCAGCTACAAGGGAGGGGAGGGAGGGGGTGAGGGTTTACATTAGATAGTTTCTAGGTATCTGGTTGGGTGAAATCAGTGATAGCACATATTAGAAACAAGAACAATATTAAGTGGACTTAAACATAACATGAATACTCCTTCCACCTCAACACAATACTGCAAGGATAGAGTAGTTGGGTCAGGGGGCGGGGGACTATGCTCTTAGGGGAAAGCCAGGCCAATTGGCACAACTAGAGGGCTCTCTGCACCCCACATTGGTGAGTGGTGTCTGGGGTCTTAAAAGCTGCCATCCGAGGTCACAGCAAATGGTCCCAACTCAGCAGGAACGGATGCTCATCAAGGACCAAAATGACATGGGGGAAAGACAACCCAGAAGACAAAGAGACCCACATCAGTGGGTGCCTACATCGACTTGGGACTGGAAGAACCGGATGGTGCCCGGCCGCCACCAGTGATAGCCGCGATGGAGCTCACTAAGTTGAATCTCACTGGCAACACAAGAACAAAAAGGGGTGCACCCTGAGATTCCCACTAAAAGACATCAATTGATGGTCCAGTGGTTTCGGGGTTCCCCTGGGAGCATGGCCCCTCACCCTGATGCTGCCCTTGACCATAAATCATAACAAAGGTCCATGCTTCAGATTGGACTTGGCGATGCAGTGATCGTACATTGGATGCACTTTATGGTTCTGTACATCTATAGGATGTCATCCTGCTGACCTCTGGCTGGAGGAAGGAGAGTGGGTGGAGAGGAGGGAAAAAAGAGACTATTGGGAGAACGAGACATGTATGGAGCAGAGAGGAATAGTGTGCTGGCACCGGGCAGAGAGAGCAGTGGAAGCTGCATGTAGGTGGGTATGTAAATTTATACGGGAAGGTACATTTTCACTCAGTTATATTAAATAAAAAATTAAAACAAAAAAAGACAAAAGTGTCATTCATAGTTTACAATGCATTTGCTGCTAATGAGGGAGAAATTATAGTTAACTGAAAATGTAGTCATGAATGAATTAGGGATAGGAGTTTACTTTTGTCATTTTTAAAAATTAGTTAGATTATTTTTAAAGTGATTAAATTACATGTGTGACTATATAAATTTGTGATCAAGGTAAAAAAATTATGAATTGATAATATTATTGAATATAATATTGAATACTTGAAGACATCATTATGTAAAAAAACTATGATTTTATTACTCATCACTAGACTTTTAAAAACAAGTCTTAAAACCTAAAAAAATAATTGAAGATATTATTTTATATGCTATTATCACTCATGGTCTTATCTTTTATGAATAAAATTAGATAAATTTTTATTTTTCAAAATATACTTTCACTGTATAATAGGCATTGCACATGCATATGTATAATTATACCACTTCAGAATAATATTTTATGTACACATCATATTTTCATATTTTCCAGAAATAGATATGTGGGTGTATACTAATCCAATTCATATTAAGTTATGATGTTGATACTCATAAAAATATTGGTAATAGTTAATAGCTTATAAAAATGCATTTGAAAAACAAAGAAAATCTTACATATCTCACCATTTTACCTAATTTGGAAAATATTATGTTTATCTATTCATCATTGATATGTCACATTTGTCTATTTTGTCCCCAGTGCAGCTTTTTATCTTTAAAATACATAGTTTTCCTTTTATTTTCTATTGTTTCCCATGAACATTCCACTAAGTGGATAGTGGTTAAGTGCTATAACTCCTACCCAAAAGGTCAATATTTCAAATCTACTAGGTGCTTTTTGGAAACTCTACGGGGCACCTCTACTCTGTTGTATAAGGTTGCCATGAATCAGACTCAACTTTATCGCAGTAGATTTTTTTGTTTTTAATAATATGTGGCTCTCTTTGTTTGACTTCCAGTACTCACACAACTTGGGGTGATGACCAGCTAAACTTTCAGATATGCTATAACAAACTACCACAAATGTAGAGGCGTAAGTCAATACATGTATATGATCGTCCAGTTCTGTATGTTAAAAGAACAACACAGGTTTTACCAGATTAAACCAAAGTGCCAGTAGGGCTTTATTTCTTTCTGGGGCCTCTAAAGGAGACTCCTTTCTCTCACCTCTTCCAGCTTCTAGAATTATCAGTATCTCTTCCTCCATTTTCATAACCAGCAAATGAGAACTGAATGCATCTCACATCTCATGACTCTAGCCTTGCTTCTGTGGTTACATTGCTCCCTGGGATTCTCTGATTCTTCTGCCTCCTTCCTTCATTTTTGGATACCTCGTGTTTGCATTGGGTCCTATTGCATAATCTAGGATAATCTTAAAGTTGGTTGACTAGCATCCTAATTCCATCTTTAATCTTAATTATCCTTTGCCATATGACCACGCATATTCACAAATTATGGTGATTAAGGCATGGACATGTTGTGAATCTACTCCAAAGTTCTTCAGTTTCAGACAGTACAGTTTTTCTATATGTCTCCTTCCAAATGACCTCTTCTCTATACAGATTCTACCTTTGTGCCTATCTCAGGCTCAGTTCAGATAAAGTAGATAATGGCTCCATTTTCTTTGCCTTCCTTAACTGTCCTAGGACTTCTACATAAAATCAAATATCTTTAGTGCTAGAAGGCCTTCTTCTACTACTTAGATGGTAATTATTTCTTCTTTTGCTAAACTTCAGAATGTATAAATTCTATGGAAAAAGAAGTTCCTTTTCTTCTTTTCCCAGTTATTTTATCTCCCTAAAGGGGCTGGTGGTACAGTAGTTAAGCATTTGGCTGCTAATCCAGAAAGGATGACAGTTTGAATCCACCAGCAGCTCCTTGGAAACCCAGTAGGGCAGTTCCATCTTGTTTTGCAGGGTTTCTATAATTCAGAATTGACTTGATGGCATAGGGTGTTTTCCATTTTAAAGAAGCTTGTGTCTCCATGGAGAAAAAAGGCCCACAGTATGTCACTTTTTTTTTTGTATTGCTGTGGTTAATGATGTGTTCTTCTCAAACTTTTGTTAGTTTTTTTCAAATAACAAGATTCCATTTCATGATAGAATACAGTGAATAAATCTAGGAGATAGAAATCCAGGCATGTCATTTAATTACACAGATATTTTTGGTGAAATAGAAACCAGAATGAGCAAAGAATAAAATGATAGAATTTTAATACAATAAAACAAAATTTTATACCAATGTTTACACATTTTGTTATTTTTAAAAAAAATGTTTCTGGGATGGGGCCGAGATGGCACACTAGGTACGCATCTCCTCAATTCCTTCTGAGAAGTACGACCTGGAATGATAATTGAATGGAACAGTTTGGACATCTGGGGAGCCCTAGGATCTGGCATAGGGTAGTCAGATTGGACTACACATCGGTAGTAGGGTAACTAATTCTCTCAAAGGTAAGGGAGCAGCACACTTGGTCTTGCTTCTGCTGACTCACCATTTGGGAAGACTACATGTGCTGATGAATTTTTTGTTTTCAGGGAGTTGGGGAATGGGCAAAGGCCAGTTAATACTGGCTGAACTGTGGTGCTTAAGTAATCAGTGTATAGTGCAACAGACAGACTGTGCATGGGATAGCCACATATTGAGAGCCTGGCTACTGACTCAGGGCAACACTGCCCCTCCACTCTGTCTTTTCTGAGCTGTGCCATAGATTCTACTGTTTCACAGCAGCAAGGGCAGCTTGGGAAAGATGCCATCCTGGTTAGCTGGTAGGCAAAGTCACCCACTTGGATGTGTTAGCTGGTGCTTACTTTCACATAGAGGAGCAGCCCTTGTCTGGAAAGTGCTTCTACTTCAGAAAAGCTGTGTTCAGACAGGTGGTACCTAGACATATGAGTGTGGCCTGGCAGAGGATGGTAACAAGGTCCTAACACCTCCCTTCTTTGAACCATGTCATAGCATCTGGAGATAGACTATGAGATGTTTTCATTGTCAGCTGGAAAGAAAGACCTCCACAGCTGAGGGCCTGAATCATTTTGGCAGCTGTTGGACATCTCCTTGCATAACAGTACAGTACCTTTGTAAAACAAGACCTCTTGGAGTACGGTCTGGTAAGCAGCCCAGCTTTCACTAATTTACATCATAGTATAGGCTGACAACCCTCAGTGACTCCATAAAGAGGGCCCCATCTTTGCCAGCCCAGAGGCAGAGCCTGTCACTAGACAGAGTCCACCTCTGGGCAGTCACTAGAGTACACAGAAGTAGTTGGTGACCAACTCAATTCTTAGAATTACATCTCATCTCCTGTTGAGGTAACAACAGAGAAACTGAACAGCTTCTAGATGGCACAAAGGCAGCAATTGATAGCTGACCATTTAAAGAAACAGTCCACCATGGTTCTGGAAAACTCCCAAAATAAAGAATCAAAAAACTTCCAAGATGAAGAAGCTTACCTGAAACTATCAAAGGTCAAGTACAAAAGAATTATGTATAGAACACTCCTAGAGATTAAACAAAATGCAGTAGAACAAAATGAAAAATTAAGCAACCTATCTGAACTGACAGAAACTTCCCTGAAATTATGGAAGAAGAGAATATAGATATCCAAGACATATATTGAACACCACAAAAACTACAGCCCAAAAGAAGGACACCAAGACATATTATAATGAATCTTAATGAAATGAAGCAAAAACAGATGCTCTTAAAGACAGTGAGGCTCAAAGCAAAGCTGACATTCAGAAGGAAGCACTGTAGGCTTTTGTCTGACTTGTTGGAAGAAATGGTTTGGCAAGCAGGCAGTGGATGACACATTCAATGCCTTAAGGGAGGAAAAAATTCTAACCAAAAATTATATATCCTGAAAAAGTGTCTCTCAAATATGAAGGTGAAAATAAGACATTCTCAGATAGAAAGCTTAGAGACTTTGTAAAAACTAAAGCAAAACTACAAGAAATACTGAAAGATCTTTGCTTAGAAAAACAAAAACATGAAGTGTGTCATTAAGGAGCCAGAATCCTACTCAGTTATGGCCGTCACAAAGCTATGATATTAAAAGAAGGGAACCAGTGCTCATACCATGAAAACTATGACATCATCACACTAAAAAAAGGGAAATATTACAGTAGTACTAACTCTTTCAGATGGATACTGTCCTGTTCTCTTTCCAGATGGAAGAGGAGACAGGAGGATGTTAAGAAGATACAACAAGTGTAGAATGAAAAGGAAGAGGATGTTGTCACCAGGCAAGGAGAGTGGGAGTTGTAGATAGGCGGGCATGTAAAATTGGTTTGGATTGTATGCTTTCACTTAACCACAATAAAAAAAAAAAAATCATCAAAAAGTCATTCTGTTACAAGATGGCAGAGTAAACAGACATCTCCTCATCTCCCTCTGAGAACTAAGGCCTGGATGATATTTTTTATCAAGCATTGAATACCTGAGAAGCCTTGGGACCTAACATATTTGACTGGACAACAGTATCAGAATAATCTTCTCCTCTCAAAAACATTCCAGCGACCATTTGACCTCTGCTTCTGCTGCTACATTGTAACAGAGAACTGGAGCTTCTGCGAACAGCCAGTAATGGTAACATAATTTCATTATAAGTGGGCAGGAAAAGTCTGCTGTTCCCCATTGCCTGTTCAGTCCAGCCTGTTGGACAGCTTCCAGCTCCCAGTTCAGCACCTGGAAAGCTCCCTGCATACAGTGCAGTGTACTTTTATTTTTGAGGTTTACTTTTTTAAGGCTGAGAGGCTTGCATTTTCTCTGTGGAAATCTCTCTATTGAGAAACCTCTTCTCTCACTAACATTATGTTTCTCCATAAACAGAGCAGCCTCTTTGCTACTCAATAAGCAAAGTTTTCCAAACTTGAGTGTCCACCAAGGGCAAATCACTAGAGTATTAGAGTCAGCTGTGACCAACAATTCTCTTAGATCCATTATCAGAGAAACCAAGTAGGATCTAGATGGCACACAGGCAACAGACCATAATTAGTCATTCAAAGAAACAGTCTTCAAGTGCTCCAGAAAATTCCCTTAAGATTCAAAAAATTTCCCAGATGAAGAAGTCTTTCTGAATCTAACAGAGGTTGATTACAAAAAAGTTATATATAAAACCATAAAACCCTCCTAGAGATTAAACAACATGCAATAGAACAAACTGAAAAATTTGGTAAACTATTTGATATGCTAGAACATCAATGATCTGAAAGACATCAGATTAATAACAAAATTACAGCATTGGATAATTCTATGCAAATAAAAAGAGTAGAATTGAACAGATGGAAGTTAGAATCAGCAACCTAGAAGACAAAGTAACTAACGCCAACATTTATGAGGTAAAATCAGAGAAAAGAAATAAGAAAAATGAAGAAACAGTAGGAAACATATGGAACTCCATGAAGAGAAATAATTTACATTTAATTGGAGTTCCTGAACAAGGGAGGATAAATGACAACGTAGAGAGTATTGCCGTAGAGACGCTGACAGAAAACTTTCCTGAGATTATGAACAAAGAGAACATAGATATCCAAGATGTTTATTGAACACCACAAAAGTTAGATCCAAAAAGAAGAACGCCAAGTCATGTTATAATTAAGCTTAATAAGCTAAAACACAAAGAGATGTTTCTGAAGACAGTAAGGCTCAAATCAAAACTACTGTTCCGAGGGAAACCCTGTAGACTTTCATCTGGCTTTTCTGCCAAAACAATGCTGGCTAGAAAACAATGGGCAGACTCTTCCAAGCCCTGAATGAGAAAAGCTTCCATCCCAGAATAATATATCCTGCAAAATTGCTATCAAATATAATGGTGAAATTAAGACTTTTGAAAATAAAGAGAAATGTAAAGACTTCATAAAAACTAAACCAAAATTACATGAAATATTGAGAGAAGCTCTTCCCTAAATGTATGTTTTAGGTGATAATTTAAGGCACTTCATTCAAATTTCCAATCAGTTAAGGAAGGCACAAACCTTCACCAAACCAAGCCAAAAGCTACAGTATTATAAGGGAATCCATGATCATGTCATGACAACTATAATATCATCACATTAAAAGAAGGATACACTACAATAGTTACAGTTGTTTTTGATGCAGTGACAATTTCTGATTTCTAAAATAGTTAAAATTGATTTCAATAATTATATGTTAAGGGGGATTAGCTATGTAGCCATAGAACAGATCAACAATATATCATTTGAAATTAAAAATTCACAATACAGGAGTCTCAACAAATATCAAATCAAAACTCATACCATCCGTAAGGAAGACTGTCCCACAACAGATTAATAAGAACAACAGAGAAAACATCAACATGAAAATAAACGTATGACAATGCCACCACTAAACATATACCTATCTATATTCACATTGAATGTAAATGAACTAAATGCTCCGATAAAGAGACAGTGAGTGATATCGTGGATCAAAAGACATGACCATCTATATGTTGCTTACAAGAAACACATCTTAGACTTAAGGATAAGAACAGGTTGAGAATTAAAGTTTGGAATAATATATATCAAGCTAATAACACAAAAAAAAGAGCAGGTGTAGCAATATTAATCTCAGATAAAATAGATGTTAACGTAAAATCCACTATTGTTGACAAGGATGGTCACTATTGCTGAAAGGTTCAATACTCAAGCAAGACTTAACAATATTAAATATTTATGTACCCAATACCAAAGCACCTAAATACATTGAACAAACACTGACAACATTGAAAAATGAGATTGATCATTCCACAGTAATAGTTGGGGACTTTAACACTCCCCTTTTGGTTAAGGATAGATCATCGAGAAAAAAGCTCAGTAAAGATACAGAAGATCTTATTACAACAATCAACCAACTTTACCTTATCGACATATACAGATCTTTTCATCCATCAACAGATAAATACACCTTCTTCTCCAAAGCACATGGAACATTCTTCAGAATAGACCATGTGTTAGGTCATAAAACAATTCTCCATAAAGTCCAAAACATTGATTTATTGCAAAGTACCTTCTCGGACCACAGAGCTATAAAAGTTGAAATCAATAACAGAAAATTCATAGGTAAAAATTCCAACTTGTGGAAACTGAACAACACTTTACTCACAAAGCCTTGGGTTATAAAAGAAATTAAAGACACATTAAAGAAATTTATGGATTCAGATGAAAATGAAACACATCCTCCCAGAATTTATGGGATACAGCAAAAGCAGGGCTCAGAGGTCAGTTTATCTCTATAAATGCACACTTCCAGAAAGAAGGAAGAGCACAAATTAAAGAATTAACCTCACAGCTTGAATAAGTAGTAAGAGAGCCACAAAGAAACCCACCAGGCACCAGAAGAAAACAGATTATAAAGATTAGAGCAGAACTAAATGAATTAGAGAATAGGAAAACAATTGAAAAAATTAACAAACCAAAAGCTGGTTCTTCGAAAAGATCAACAAAATTGATAAACCATTGGCTATACTTACAAAAGAAAAACAACAGAAGATACAAATAACCCAATTAAGAAATGAGTTGGGAGATGTTACAACAGACCCATCTGAAATAAAATATATCATAATAGAATACTATGAAAAGCTATACTCTGACAGGTTTGAAAACCTGGGGGAAATGGACAAATTTCTAGATTCCTATGACTCACCAAGACTATTACAAGGAGAAATAGATGAAATTAATAAATCTGTTACAAAGGAAGAGATTTAGGAAGTCATCAAAAATCTACCAACCAAAAAAAGTCCTGGCTCAGATGGCTTCACCAGAGAATTCTACCAAACTTTTAGAGAAGAGTTAACTCTAATACTAATGAGGCTTTTTCACACCATAGAAACAGATGAAATACTTCCAAATTAATTCTATGAAGCCAGCATAACCCTGATACCCAAACCAGGGAAAGATCCCACAAAAAAAAAAAAAAAAATTACAGACCAATACAACTCATGAATCTAGATGCAAAAATCTTCAAGAAAATTCTGGCCAATAGAATTCAACAACATATAAAAAAATAATTCATCATGATCAAGTTGGTTTCATTCCAGAGATGCCAGGCTGGTTCAGCACCAGAAAAACAATTAATGTAATCAACCATATTAATAACACAAAAGATAAATATCACCTGATTTTGTCAGTTGATGCAGAATAGGCATTTGACAAAGTTCAACATACATTCATGCTTAAAACTCTCAGAAAAATTGGAATAAAAGGGAAATTCCTCAACATAATCAATAGCAGCTATGCAAAGCCAACTGCCTTCATCGTGCTGAATGGTGAAATGGTGAAAGACTGAAAAAATTTCCTTTGAGAACGGGAAGTAGACAACGATGCCCGCTCTCACCACTTCTATTCAACATTGTGCTAGAAGTTCTAGCCAGAGCAATTAGACAAGACAAAGAAATAAAAGGCATCCGTATTGGCATTGAAGAAGTAAAGATTTCCCTCTTTGCAGATGATATGATTGTTTATACAGAGAATCCAAAGAAATCCATAAGCAAACTATTAGAGCTAATAGAAGAATTCAGCAAAGTATCAGGATACAAGATAAACTAAATCAATAGGATTCCTTTATACCAACAATGAAGTTATTAATGAAGAAATCACCAAATCATTTCCATTTGCTATAGTCCCCAAGAAGATAAAATACCTAGGAATAAATCTACCTAGAGAAATAAGAGATCTTTACAGAGAAAACTACAAGACCTTGCTACAAGAAACTAGGAGAGACTTACATAATCTGCCCTGCTCATGGATAGGAAGATGCAATATTATGAAAATGTCTATTTTGCCCAAAGCACTCTACTTATATAATGCAATCCCGATACAAATTCCAGCGTCATTTTTTAATGAGATGGAGAAACAAATTATCAGCTTTATTTGGAAGGGGAAGAAACCCCGAATAAGTAAAGCACTACTGAAAAAGAAGAACACACTGGGAGGCCTCTCACTACCTGAGTTTAAAACCTATTACACTGCCACAGTAGTCAAAACAGCCTGGTATTGGTACAAAAGGAGACATATAGACCAATGGAAGAAAGTAGAGACCCCAGAGATGCCACTATCCTCCAATGAACAGCTGACATTTGACAAAGGTCCTAAGATTTTGAACTGGGGTAAGACCAGTCTGTTTAACAAATGGTGCTGGCATAATTGGATATCCATCTGCAAAATTTCAAACAAGACCTGTGTCTCACACATCATACAAAAATCAACTCAAATTGGATGAAAGACCTGAATATAAAAGCTAAAACGATAAAGCTCATCCAAGATAAGATAGGGTCAACAATGGACGTTTTAATACACAATATAGACAGACTTCAAAATCTGACAAACAAAACACATTCATCAGAAGAGAAAATAGATAAATGGAAATTAATAAGAATCAAACACTTCTGCTCATCCAAAAACTTCATCAGAAGAATTAAAAGACCACCTACAGAATGGGAAAAAATATTTGGCAACTCTATGTCAGACAAATGCCTGATATCCATAATCTATAAGGTTCTACAAAATAATCAATAAGAAAAAGACAAATCATCCAATTAAGCGATGGGCAAAGAAGATGGACAGATACTTCTCTAAAGCGGAGATCCAGGCAGCCAAAAAACACATGCAGACATGTTCACGATCATTAATTATTAAAGAAATTCAAATAAAAACGACAATGAGATACCATCTCACCCCAGCAAGATTGACCATGATCCAAAAAACACAAATAAATGTTGGAGAGGCTGTGAAGAGATTGGAACTCTCCTTCACTGCTGGTGGGATTACAGAATGGTGCAACCTCTTTGGAAAGCAATTTGGAGTTACCTTAAAATAACGGATATAGATATACCATTTGACCCAGTAATTCCTCTGCTCGGAATATATCCTGCAAAATCAAGGCCATTCACACCAACTGCTAAGTGCACACGAATGTTCATTGCAGCACAGTCCACGATAGCAAAAAGTTGGAATCAATCCAAATGCCCAACAACAGAAGAATGGATGGGTAAACTTTGGTATATATACTCAATTGAGTACTATACATTGATAAAGAATGATGATAGCAAGAAACATCTCTCAATTTGGTCTCAACTGGAGGACATTATGTTGAATGAAACTAGTCAGTGACAGAAGGACAATTATTATATGAGACCCCTATGATAAAAACTTAAAAGCATACTCATACATAATAGAAAAGACTCTTTGACAGGTACAAGGGTGGCGAGGGTGGTAGGGAGGGATGGCAAGAGGTGAGGGTTTAGATTAGATAGTTGTTAGAAATTTGGTTGGGTGAAATTGGTGACAATACACATTATTAAGAAGATCAATATTAATGGGATCTCGACACAAATTGTGTACTCCTGTCTTAACCCAGTATTGTAAGCACAGAATATGTACACTTTCATTTTTTATTTAATAATAAAATAAAAAATAACAAAACAGTTTCTTCTTTGGGATTCAGGTATTAAAACACAAACGAACTTCTACCATGCAGATTTTAATTTCAATTAAACATTTGATCATGTGATTTAATTGTTTATATATTGTCTCATCAAGGAATGTATCCCTTGAGCCACAAACCTTCTGGATCTTTTCAAATAAAACACACTTTTTCAAAGTAAGGAAAAGGTTCCCCCCCCCAAGTAGAAAAATACATATGCACTATTAGTAAGCATAACTTTAGCTTTTGAGTTTCTTAGTGAGAGAGATCCCAGATGTTATTATGCCTTGCAAGTTAGTGTTGGTTAGAGCAGCCTATGGAACTACTCTAATTGATTCTGCACCATGCGCAGTGCTATTTCACTTTCTCCACAGTAAGTATTTCAAGCTTATCATAACTGTTTGGCAAGGCTACCACACAACAGTATCTAACATATTCTTTGTTCTTCTTTCTACCTTGCCATAGTACAGAAATTTCAGCAACACTATGAACTAAAGCAGATATAAGCTTTATGTGCAAGGTCTAGAAGTTCCAAAAACACTGAGTTTCTTCTGCTGCTCATTATTCATTAACTATGAACAAGGGTAAGAAACCTACAAAAACAAATAATTAACTCAGTGTGTGACAAGATAATAAGGTATCATTTATATAAGCAATACATAATGGACATCAGAAGCTTGTTGTGAACAGAAGTAATTAAATACCAACAAAATATATTTTATATGTATTTGCAGTACAGGTATATTGTGCCGCTGGCTATATTTAAACCAGTAGAAGGTTCTTCTGATGTCCTTCCTGAAATTCAAATTTAGAAGAAAATCTTGACTCTTTCTATGCTCACAGCAAGATTAATTCTGTATTTTATTAATTTGAGCACACCTCATTATGGGGAAAAATTCAATATACCTTACAATGTTACACCTAGTAATGTTGCAATAATCTCTCCTAAGTATTAATACTCTGATCCTCACATACTCTTATGAATTTTTAATGAGCAATATATAGTTTTATTTTCTTAAAGAATTAACTGCAGAGAAATTACTTTCTACTTAAAAATTAATTTGTAGTGTTCAAGATAGCAAGGATCATAGGAGAATAACTGAAATGATTTAAAATAAAGGATAAAGGAGAGCTTCTTTTCACAGTACTCTTAAGAGTTCTGAGAGCACTTCACAGCACTGTAGAAGCTGTGGTGTGAAGGGGAAGTAAGAACTTAGATCTTTGATCTATTGGTCAGGTCAGCATGTAATAATATGGAAGAAATAAATTTGGAATGAACAGAAAAAAAAGAGAGTTGGCTCCTATTTTTAGGAGGGTAGATTAAAATTAAACAAAGTCTGTATACTCTAGAAAAAGCTACTGCATATCAGAGTTACCGAGGAATAGAAAAGCATAGTGAGAAAAGCATAGTGAGAGCCCTCCTTAGGAAGTGAGACTGAAATGTGGAAAATTAGGGAATAGGAGAATCAAACTTCCATTTAAAGGAGCCTTTGAGTAGGAATCAACTCAACAGAAACAGATTTGAGTTTTTTATTTGGCTTGAGTCATGCATATGGTTAGATGCTTGACTACTAATTGAAATGGTAGGAGTTCAAACCCTCCCAGAAATGCGATGTAATAAATTTCTGGTGATGTTTCAGACAGTCTGATCACAGGCATGAAATTGCTATGGAGCATAATTCTTCTCTGCAGTATATGGGTTGTCCAAGAATAGTAATCAACATAACTGAATTGTTTGTTTTGGTTTACTCTTTGATGAACCAGTTATTTTCTGCTTTGAATGTTTTGTTGATACCGTGTGTTTTCATTAATACAGGAAGTGTACTGAATATGCCTATAAACTTACTGTGTTTAGTGGTACATATGAAGTACCATTAATTATATCCCAGAGTTCTCACTGGCATCTACAGCACTTGTATAACAGATAAAAAATATGAAAAATTTCTATTCTTCCTATGAAAAATTCAGACACCTCATATAATGTCCTATAAAACCAATAATTTACATACATACTCATTTCTTCGGCTTCAGACAGTTATAAAAGCCCATGTTTTTAGCATCAAGCAGTGTCAGTGGTATAGTAGCTCACCAGAGGCTGAAAAATTTATGGTCGCTACATGTACCATGGATACAAAAGAAATTTAAAGTTCTGTGTAATATTTCCTTGCTTCTAAGTATTACTCTAGAAATATTATTGTAATCCTCATGCACACACACACACAAATCTGTGAGGTATGTGTTACTACTGTTTCAATGATAGCTAACTTGTAGCTGAGAGATTTCAGCAGTTTCCAAAAACCAACAAAAAAGACAGGAAGACTGACATTCAAAAGAAGTTTAGCTTAGTTGGATCAGAGGTGGTCAATGAAACAGAGACTAACAAAAAGATTATTTCAACACCAGAAAATGAATGAGAAAAACATGAAGTTAACCTATTACGTGTTTCTTTTTGTTTTTTGGTTGTAATTTAGATAGACATTTACAGAGCAAACTAGTTTCTCATTAAACTGTTAGTACACACATGATTTTGTGACCTTGGTTGTCATTCCCCTTTTGAGTTCCCCATTACCACCTTTTCTGTTTCTTCCTGCCTTAATTATAGTTTTTGAGCACGTGCGTAATGAAGAATTTACTGAGGTAACTGTACAAAAATCTAGAAAATATTTTTTGGAATTCTTCAAGTAAAACAAGTTGTAATTTGAGAAAGAATATGAGTAGTCTGTGTTCATCCCTGTGTTAGCCCGGGTGGTATAGTAGTTAAGTGCTACAAACCTAAACAAAACAAAACCCACTGCTGTTGAGTCAATGCTAACTCGTAGAAACTCTACAGCTACTAATCAAAAGGTGGGCAGTTTGAATCCATGGGGCACACCTTGGAAATTCAATGGGGCAGTTCTACTCTGTCCTACAGGATCATTGTGAGTCAGAATGACTCGACAGCAATGGGTTTGGGTAGCCTTTGGCATACTTTCAGGGATAATACTGACTTAAACCAGCTCAATAGGCTGGGCTTCTTTTGAATATGGTGAACTTACTTAAAATAAAATATATAGATCACAAACAGAAAAGAATTTAGTTTAATGAATAATGGTGAAATCAACTGCATCATGTTCACCACTTTCAAAAAAATGCTAAGATTACATTTGAACCCTGCTATCACCCTTTCTACCCATGATCCTATTCCCAGATTATGTTCTCCCACCCGTTTCTGCAAAAGTAAATGTTACACTGAATTGTTTTCTCATCATTGCTTTGCTTCATTTTATAGTTTATCACATATTTACACATTCTTGGAAAACATACTGTTTAGACTTTTATGTTGCTAAAGATCGTATACATTGGATTATACCATTTGTATACCTCTGCAGTTTGTTATGTGGTTTAATATTATGCAGCTGAGACTCATTTACACTGAAGTGCACAGCTATAGATCATTTTTTTTTCTTTCTGATAGTCGATTATTATGTATCAACATCAAATTTAACTATTCTCTATTTTTTAATGGAAACTAATGCTATTTTCATCTTTGCTATCTTGCCATTTCTAGCAATGCTGTCATGACCATTTTATGTAGATAGCTTATTACAAGAGGTGTTTCTTTAAATGTTCACCTCTTGGTGTATATAGGTGGTAAAATAACCACATTTCCTGCAACGTGTCACTCATCAACTTTATTGGAGTAGGGCAAAATATTCGCCAACAAAGTTGAACCAAGTTATATTCCACTAGTTGTTTTGTATTTTTCTTCATTCTTTGTATGTTGTATTTCTTTATCTAATATGGTGTGAATGCAAAATAACATTTTGTATTCCTCTTTACCTTAGAAAATTAAAAATTCTCCTTTTAAGATTAAAAACAGTTTGAGTTGGTCTTTATTAATTTCCATCTATGTCAAGTGCTCACACATCTATGCCAAGAAATTTGGAGACAGCTACCTGGTCAATGGACTGGAAGAGATCTGTATTTATGCCTACTCCCTAGAAAGGTTATCCAATTTAATGTGGAAATCACTGAAAACTATCATGACTGTCACACACAAGTAAAATTATGCTAAAGATCATTCAAGACCGCAACAGTGTATTGACAAGAAATGGCCCGAAATACAAGCTGGAGTTGGAAGAGGATGTGGAACTAGGGATATCGTTGTTGATATCAGGTGGATCTTGGCTGAAAGCAAAGAATACCTGAAAGATACTCACCTGTGTTTCACTGACTGTGCATATAGGCATTTGACTGTGTGGATCATAACAAATTATGGGTAACAGTGCAGAGAATGTGAATTCCAGAACACTTAATTGTGCTCTTAAGGAATCTGTATACAGATCAAGAGTCAGTCGTGCAAACCGAACAAGGGGGCACTGCATAGTTTAAAGTCAGGAAAGGTGTGCATCAGGGTTGTATACTTCCACCATACCTTTTCAATCTGTATGCCAAAAGCTGGGCTAGATGAGGAATAAAGGGGTAGCAGGATTGGAGGAGGAATCATTAACAACCTACATTATGTAGATGACACCATCTTGCTTGATGGAGTTGAAGAGGATTTGAAACACTTGCTGCTGAAGATCAAAGACCACAGCCTTCAGTATGGATTGCATCTGAAGATCAATAAAATAAAAGCCCTCACAACTGGACCATTAAGTAACATCATGATAAGTGGAGAAGGTATTGAGGTTGCCAAGGATGTCCTTTTACTTAATTCCACAATCAATGCCCATGGAAGCAGCAGTAAGTAAACTAAACGACACATTGCATGGGCAAAAGCTACTGCAAAGGACCTCTTTAAAGTATTGAAAGCAAAGATAACACCTTGAAGACTAAGGTGAACCTGACCCAAGCCATGGTATCATTAAACACATCATATGCATGCAAAAACTGGACAGTGATAAAGGAAGACAGAAGAATTGATGCTTGGAGTGTTGGAGAAGATTATTGCATGTACCACAGGCTGCCAAAGGAACAAACAGATCTGTTCTAAAAGTACAACCAGAGTGCTCCTTGGAAGCAAAGGTGGTGATACTGAGTCTTACATGCTTCGGGCATGCTGTCAGGAAGGATCAGACCCTGGAGAAGGACATCAGGCTTGGTAGAGTGGAGGGTCAGCAAAAGACGAAGAGCTTCCAGGAGATGAAATGACATAGTGGCTACAATGATAAGCTTAAGCACAAGAACAATTGTAGACATGGTGCAAGACCAAGCAGTATTTCATTTTATTGTTCACAAGTTCACTTTGGGTCAGAACTGACTTGTTGGCACCTAACAACAACACTGTCACAAGTTTTGAAAGCAAATATCTTTAAATTTGATGTGAACGTTACAACTGTAGGTTAGTTGTATATAAAATCTTTTAGTAACGGAATCGGTCACTTTCTGATGGTATATTGGTCGGCGGCGCCTGGCTGGCTGGAGGTTATAGAAAATGGTGAAAAAAAGGTTAAGATGTGAAAGAGGTTTTTATTTGTTGGGTTAATTTATTATTAAGACTGTAACAAATTACCCAAAATTTAATGATTTAAAAAAACACAAATTTATTCTTCTGTAGTACTGGAAATCAGAAGTTTGAAATGAGATATAGAGAGCTAATGTTAAGATGTCAGCTAGCCAAATTCCTGTCTCATTGTCTTGTAAAAACTTCTAAAGACCACCTGTGTTCTTTGGTACCCTTCTTTGCATTACAGCAACTTCTTGCTTCCATTGTCACTTTTCCTACTTCCTTCTTTAATCTTACCCCCATCTCTTAAGGACCCCTGCAGTTATATTTAGAACCTGGCCAGACATTCTGGGTAAACTCCTTATATCAAGATTCTTTACCTAATAACATTTTCAAGTCTTCTTTGCCATATACATAAAAAAAAAAAAAAAAAAAAGATTCACAGATTACAATACAAATAGCTTTTGTGGATATTTATATTATTTAGTGGATACTTGTATCTTTGAATGTCCCTACACCTGTGGTTTCAGAGTAAAGGATGTGGTTAGTCAATATTTATTTGCAATATTTGTTAGTCTTTGAAGTGATTATTGTTGTTGTTTTTTTAATTGTTGCACTGTTTTTAAATTTCTTGAACTTTTTAAGTAAGGAATTGACAGGAAGCTGAAAAAAGAGTACTCAGATGTCACAGGTGTCCCATATCCAGTTTCTCCCAATAGTTACATTTTACATTATTATACTGTGTTATCAAAACTAAGATATTATGTCAGTGTGTCAAATATGATACTCAATCTGTATTTATAATTGTCATTTTATCATGTGTCAATTTCTGTAACCACATACTTCAATCACGATACAAACATATTCCATCACTATAAAACTCTTCTTCATGACTCGTTATAATTTCACCCATCCATCTCCCCACACCTCCCATTGCCTCTAGCGACTAATCTGTTTTCCATCTCTGTAATTTTGTAGTTTTCAAAAGGCTATATAAATGGAATCATACCCTATGTAACTTTCTGAAAATGGCTTTATTTCATCAACATAATTTCTTTGAGACCTATCCAAGCTGTTACATGCATCAAGAATTTATTAAATTTTATTCCATGTTAAGATATTCCACAATTTGTTTAATCACTCAGCTATTTAGGTGCATTTTTGTTGTTTCCATTTGGGGACCTTTGAAAACTGTTGCTGTGAACTATCTTGAATAGTTTTTGTGCAGTTAATTTTTCATCTCTATGAGTAAATGCCCAGGTCAGATGGGAAACATATTTTTGTTGTTGTTGTTAGGTGGCCTCAAGTCAGTTCTACCTCATAGCAGAGCTATGTACAACACAAGAAAACGCTGCCCTGTCCTGTGGCAAGCACATAATCATTTTTATGCTTAAATCCATCATTGCAGCCACTGTGTCAGTTCATCTCTTTGAGGTTCTTCCTCTTTTTCACTGACCTCCACTTTACCAGTCCTTCTCCAGGGATTGGTCCCACTTGACAGCATAGTGAAAGTATACGAGGGGCAATCTCCCAATTTTTGCTTCCAAGGAACAATCTGGTTGTACTTCTTCCAGAATAGATCGGTTTGTTCTTTTGGCAGTATATGGTACATTCAATATTCATCTCCAACACCACAATTCAAAAGTATCAATTCTTCTTCTGTCTTCCTTATTCATTGTCCAGCTTTTGCATGCATATGATGCGATTGAAAATATCATAACTCAGGGCAGATGCAGCTTGATCTTCATGATTATGTCTCTACTTTTCAACACTTTAAAGAAGTCCTTTGCAACAGTTTCCCAGCTCAATGCATCTTTTGATTTCTTGACTGCTACTTCTATAGGCATTGATTGTGGAACCAGATAAAACGAAATCCTTGACATCTTCAGCATCAATCTTTTCTCCGTTTATTGTGGTGTTGCTTAGTGGTCCAGATTTTTATTCTCTTGATGTTGAGCTGCAATCCATACTGGAAACTGTGGTCTCTGATTGTTGTCAGTGTTTCAGATCCTCTTCAACTCCAGCAAGCAGGGTTGTGTCATCTATGTAGCAAAGGTTGTTAATGAGTCTTCCTCCAATCCTGATACCTGATTCTTCTTCATATAGTCCAGTTTCTCGGATTATTTGTTCAATATACAGATTGAAAAGGTATGGTAAAATGATACAACCCTGATGCACACTTTTCCTTATTTTAAACCATGCAGTGTTTCCTTGTTCTTTTCTTGCAACTGCCTCTTGATCATACACGTTACTTATGAGCACAATTAAGTGTTCTGTAATTCCCATTCTCTGCAGTGTTATGTACAGTTTGTTATGATCCACACAGTTAAATGCCTTTGCATAGTCAATGAAATACAAATAAATATCTTGCTGGTGTTCCCTGTTCTTAGCCAAGATTTATCTGACATCAGCAATGATATCTCTGGTCCCACATCCTTTTCTGAATTCAGCTTGAGTTTCTGGCTGTTCTTTGTCAATACACTGTTGCAGTAGGTTTTGAATGATATTAAATAAAATTTTACTTGCATATAATATTAATGATATCGCTTGAAATTGTCCACGTTTTTTTGGATCAACTTTCTTGAGAATAGGCATAAATACAGATCTCTTCCAGTTGGTTGGCCAGATAGCTGCCCTCCAAATTTCTTGACATAGACAAGTAAGCACTTCCAGTGCTGCATCCATTTGTTGAAACATCCCAGTTGATATTCCACTGATTTCTGGAGTCTTGTTTTTCACCAGTGCCTTCACTGCAGCTTCAACTTCTTCTTCAGTACCACTGGTTCCCTATCATATGCTACCTCTTGAAATGATTAAATGTTGCCCAGTTCTTTCCTCTATAGCGACTCTGTGTATTTCTTCCATCTTGGGGTGCTTCCTGAGCCATTTAATATTTTTCCTGTAGAAATCTTCACTATTGCAGGTAGAGGGTTGAATTTTTTCTTCAGTTCTTTGACATGAGAATTGCAGAGCATGTTCTTCCTTTTCGGTTTACTAGTTTTAGTTTTTTAAATAACCCCTAAAGTATTAGCCAGAATGGCTGCATAATTTTACATTTTAACTTCAGTATATAACAGATCCAATTTTCTGTATCCTTTTAACACTTAGTTTTGTCACAATTTTTTTTAAGGTGGTATAGTGGGTGAGTAGAAATCCTAGTAGTGTAGGGGTTAAGTGCTTCCTGTGCCAACAAAAAGGTTGGCACTTCGAATCTACCAAGTGTTCCTTGTAATCTCTATGGAGCAGTTTTACTCTGTACTATAGGGTCACTGTGAGTCAAAATCAACTGGATGGCAGTGGGTTTGGTTTGGGGTTTTGGGAGTGGATAAGTGCTACAACTGCTAACCAAATGGTCAAAAGTTCAAATTGACCAGGTCCTCTTTGGAACACCTCTATAGAGCAGTTTCTACTCTGTCCTATAATGTTACTGTGAGTCAGACTCAAAAGCACCACAGTGTCTTTGGTTTTTTTTGCTGGATACCTCATTATGCTCTCTCATATTCCCCTAATGGTTAGTGACATTAAAAATGCTTTAATATGTTTGTTGTCCTTGTTTTCCATCAATATATCCTATATGGTGAAATATTACTTCAGATCTCTGCCCATTCTCTAATTGAACAGTTTTATTTTGGTTGTTTTCATTTTACTTCTGGGTTTTGAAAATTCATTACATCTATTAGTATAGAAAATTGTTTCTTGTGGAATATATGTTTAGTTAATATTTTCTCCTAGTCTATTACATGTCATATACCCCATTTGCAGTCTTTCACAGAGCATAAGTAGTTAAATTAAAATATATATATACTGAAAATAATATGTTCTAAAATTTTTACATCGTTATATTTTATATTTAAATCAATGATCCATTTTGAGTTAAGTTTTGCATTAGGTATGAGATTTAGGTAGTGGGTTTATTTACTAAGTTTTCCAACTCCTGAGCATAATGTATCTCTTCATTTATTTAGACTTTTTGTTTCCTTTTCCAGTGTTTTCAATACATTGTGAACCACATAAGAAAATATTATATAAAAATACTGCATTAAAGATGAAAGTGGTGATATTGAGTTGATTCTGACTCATACTGACCCTATATGGCAAAGCAGAACTGACCAATAGAGTTCCAAGGATCACCTGGTGGATTTGAACTGCCAAACTTTTGGTTATCAGTTGTAGCACTTAATCACTAATATGAAATTTAAGAAAATAAATTATCATATTGGCCCACATTGTTGCTCTTAGCATATTCTTTTCTTGTTTCTTGATATTCCAGGGTTTGTTCCTTAACATTTCTTTCTGTTTAGATAACTTTCTTTATTCCGTTTTTAAAGGTAGGTAGATTGGCAACAAATTATCTTAATTTTTCAACAATGGGATTGTCTTGATCTCCCCTTTGTTCTCGAAGGATTGTCACTGGCTTTAGAATTCTGTATTAACCTTTCTCTGTATTCAACACTTAAAAAGTAGTATGTAACTTATTTTTGGTTTCCAAAGTTTGGTTTGAGAAATCAATTGTCACTGAAATTGTTGTTCTGCTACACAGAGTCTCTGACAATTAAATTCACAAAGTTGCCACTATGTGCTTACTTTGGCATCACTGTACAAACAACCCAGTAAGGTTTCATAAACTTGGTATAGCAGTGTCTCATAGCTGTGCTCATGCCAACGTCGTAGTGACATTTTGCTGAGTAGTGTTCATTATTGTCATTGTGTGTTTTGGTGTGCCCTTGCAGGATCTGACTCGACGGCACTTGGCTTTGGCTTTGGCTGCAAGAACGGTACAGCTTTAATCAGAGCAACAAGCAAACATTAAATTTCTTGTTAAAGTTAACAAGAGTGGAAGCGAAATCAGGACCATGTTAGCCCAGCTCTATGAGGATAATGCTATAAAGACAAAGACAGTGTACAAATGGATTCAATGTTTTTCTGTGGTGAGAGAAAGTGTTACTGATGAAGGGAGGTCAGGTGGCCAGCATCTAGCAAGACTGACAAAAACATCACAAAAATTCATTGAATTGTACGTCAAAATTTTCAGCTGACTGTGAGAAGCATAGCAGACCAAGTAAACATTGATAGTGAAACAGGAAAATCTTAACTGAAAATCTTAGCATAAGATAGGTATGTGCAAAAACAGTCCCAAAGGAGCTCACGGATGAACAAAAGCAAAGAAGAGTCCAAGTTTACCAAAACCTTTGGAGAGGTTGTGTTATCACTGCTGATCAAATGTCGGTATATGACCCTGAAACAAAGTGTCGAAGTACACAGCAAATGTCAAAAAATTCTGTCAGTCCAAATCAAGAGTTAAAACAATGTTGCTAAACTTTTCTGATATCAGAGGGATTGTTCATTAAGAACTTGTACTAACTGGAAAAATAGTTAACCAAGTTTACTATTTGAAAGTACTGAAAAGGCTGCCTGAAGAAGTTAGAGAAGAGCAACCTGAATTTTTTTTCCAACCACTCCTGGCTCTTGTATTGCTACAATATCTCAGCTTTCACAGCATTGCCTATGAGGGAATATTTAGCCAGTAAACAAATAGCTGTTTTGGAATACCTTCCCTACCACCTGATCTGACCCCAGATGGTTTTACCCAAAGATAAAGTAAATATTGGAAAGAGATATTTTGATGACATTCAGGACATCAAAGGTAATATAATGACAGCTCTGATGGCCATTCCAGAAAAAGAATTTCAAAATTGCTGTGAAGGGTGGACTAGGTGCTGTTTTCGGTGCATAGCTCCCAAAGGGGAACACTTCAAGGGTGACTGTAGTGATGTTCAGCAGTGCAGTCTGTAGCACCTTTCCTAGGGTGAGTTCACAAATGTAGTTGTCAGACCTCGTGTGCTGCATTGCTTTGCTGTGGCTACTTTCACATTTTTTTTTTTTTAATTTTCTGTGTTTGACTACTGTTTGTCTTTATGTTGATTTCTGCAGTGTATTCTGTTACAGTTGTACCAGCTTCTTAAATCTATAATTTCCTATGGGTTTTAGTGAAATTTTGAAGATTTTCAGCTATCATTCTTGTGAATGATTTTTCTTCCCCATTCTCTTTATCATCTACTCTGGGTCTACAGTATTGACTTTTTTATTATACTCACACAGTTCCTTGAGTTCCTGTTCAACTGTTTTTCAGTTTATTTCTCCCTGTTGTTCAGATCATGTACTGTTTTATCTTCAATTGTCCTGATACTTTCCTCTGACCCATCTGTTATTTTGTTGGATTATCCATTTAGTCTTTTGTTGTTGTTCTTTTTAAGCTTGGTTATTTTAGGGTTAAATTTTTCATTGTTTCTTTTTTGTCTTGTATTTCTTTGCTGACAGTTTCTGTTTTTCATGTATTTCAAGTATATTCTCAGTTACTTCCTGTAGTACCTTCATGATGATTTTTTAAAATTTTTATCACATACTTCTAACATCTATGTCATCTTGGTGTTGGTATGATTTTCTTCTCATTTCTTTTTCAATTTAAGATCTTCCTTATTACTGGTATGACAGGTGATTTTTTTTTTTTAATGAAAACGTGGATGTGGATATGATTTAAATCTCTCTTTTAGTAGGCTTCTTCTGACACTACTCCACAGGTTGAAGGCAAAGTTCTACCTTATTACTTCTAAGTGGAAGTTTTGGCATCTCTACTTTGTCTCCACTAATCTACCTTGACTAGAAGGGAGAGGGTCACCTTATAATTCTTCCTGTGTATCCTCAACTAACACTGTGAGATTTGGGGATGTTTTTGTTACTCCTGAGCTGTAGCGAAAGTCCTGTACCTACACTATACCTGATCTACTTTGACGTCAGTCCAGGATGACAGGAAAGGATGCCCTGTTACTATCAGGGGAGGATGTGAGTTCAATCTCCCCACATTGTCTCCAGTGATACCAGGGGACTTGTGACTTTCCAGTGGTATGAAAATCCCAAGGCCTCACTCAGCCTTATCTGATAACAACTTGCAAGGGTCTTGGAGTATTTCATTACATTTTGTTAAGGAGGAAGTCTTTTTTCTCCCCTGTTGTATTTGGCTTAAAGACAGTGAGTATTGTCTTAGGATGCCTTTCTTACCAAACTGCCCTTTTATAATCTTTTGACTAAACACAGACAGTCGTCTTGGAGTTTTCATTACTTCCATTGGCTTTTCAGATGGCCAGCATTCCGTACTGGGTCATATGAGGTAATATAAAATTCAAATAACTTACCTCTAGGGACATGTGATCTCTAGCATTTCTTCTTCTTTGTATATATATATTTTTATTATGATTGAGTGAGAATATACAATCCTGTATAAATTTGCATACCCACCAATGAGTGGCTCCCATTGCTCTCCCTCCCCAGTGACAGCACACTCCTCTTCTCTGTTCTGTATGTGTCATATCCTCCTAAAAATCTCCTATCCCCTCCTCTCCACCCCTTCCACTGTGTCCAGTAAGTGGTCAGCTGAATGACATCCTACAGATGCATAGAACCATAAAGTGCACATATGATATGGTTGCTCTGTATCACCAGCTCCAATCCATTCCTGTCTGAAGAGTTGGCCTCCATTATAGCATTTTTTCTTTCACTCTGAATTCAGCTTTTGAGGATTTCTTATGTTTGTGTTACATATAATGTATAGGGATTTTAGTTGTAATTAGTGGGATAAATAAAAACATCTACCTCAACTTCCCAGAAGTAAAAGTCACAACTTTAGAGGCAGGGAACAAAGAAACTAAAACTTTATGAAAAAAACAAAATGTAAATTTAAGATCTATAAACAAAATTCCTAAAATGAAGAATTTTGGGAATGGATTTTTAAAAATGATAGACACAAAAGAAGAAAGAATTAGTGAAATCAAATAAGAAAAATATGTATAAAATGGAGCATACAGAGAAAATGATAATAATAATAAAAGATCATAGAATCTGTCAGAAAAAAAAACATTAAGCTACCATAATTTGATATAACTGGCATTCCAGAAGGATAAGAAAAAAAATGTAAGGCAGATAATTTTTCAAAATCTATCTTGTTATTAGATAAAATGAAAGTTAAAACAATCTGACAGGAAATAGTCCCAGGTGGAAACTTGGATCTTCAGTAAAAAGTCCAATTGAAATGGTAAATATTTGAGTAAACATAAAAACTGTATAAAATTCATTCAATATTGTTGATTGTTTAAAACAACAAAATAATAACAAAACATAGTAGGGTCCATATATGTGTTTGATAGCATGCAGTGGGTGTAAGAGGTACATGGAGTCGATTATAATGTGTTAGAAGTGATAATAAAAGAAGTAATACAGTAATTACTAACTTTGAGTGTGATAAATTGAAATTCCTAGAGACACTTCTGAAAATATAACAAAAAGAAGAATAGCTAAAAATCCAGTAGAGACAGTGTAGGATACTTAAAACACTGGATTAACCTAAAGAAATGAAAGAAAAAAATCAGATAAATAGAAAAAAATAAAGTTTAATCACATTTTGAATTTTGTATCTGTTCAAGTAACAGACATATCTATGAAATCAATGATTCTTAATTCTGCATTTATATTTTTAAGTATACAGAGAAAAGAAAACAAAACCCTCACATAAAAGCACTGAGTATATTGCACTTTGAAAGCAAAGATCCTGAAAAAGCTTACCTATTGTTGTTAATAGGCACCATTGAGTGGAGTTGGGCTCAGAAAGACTTTGTATAAAAAACACTGCACCATTCTCACAGTAATTGTATGCTTGGGCCCAGTGTTTCAGTCACTGTGTCAATCCATTTCGTTAAGGATCTTCCTCCTTTTCACTGATCCTCTACTTTACCAAGCGTGATATCTTTCTCCAGGAACTGGTTTCTCCTGATACCATGTCCGAAGCACATGACCCAAAGTTTCACCATCTTTGTTTCTAATGAACATTTTACTATACTTCTTCTGAGACAGTTTGTTTGTTCTTCTGATAGTCCATAGTTCATTTGATACTATTCTTCAATAACACCCTAATTCAAAGACATTAATTCATCTAGAGGTTAGCCTAAGGTTTAATATTTCAGTCAACTATTCTTATTTACTTGTAAACTAGAGAAAATATGTCTTTGAGGTCACCATGAGTTGGAATTGACTTGATAGTAATGGGTAAGATGAAGTCAAATCTATAAGCTCATTATACCTGAATTCCCGTTTTTAAGAGGTAGATTAGCATACTGCAAATATTTGAAAAGTATTATAATTACTGTAATTGGATTGACTTTTGGTAGAGCAAATTTCTATGCTTTCCTTTGTCCATAGTGTTTGATTTTTATGATTCATATACTTGCTATTAGGAAACAAAAAAGTTTCAAATTTTAAGTCAGAAATATATACTGCGCAATTAAACAGTAAATACATTGTATTAGCTCACGTTTCCAGATCAAAGCACAAAAGATCAAGAAACTGGATACACTTCAGTTAACATTTTTCAGTACAAAACTCGAATCCCCCCTGAGATAAGTAAAGGCTTCATGGTACAGGCTTATAAAAAAATGCTTTCAAAAGCTGTGTTACATTTAATTTTTTTTTGCTACAGTAGAAAAGCTTTCTTGTGAGAAAATGTGAAGTTAATAAACCTCAATTTCAATACATCCTGTATATCTGTAATCCCTCATGCTTTTAGCCAACCTTCTAAATTGAAAGAAAGTTGACATTCCAGGTGAAAAAGCAACTACACAATAGAAAGACTGTAAGCGCAATTATAGACTGAATTAACTAGATTATTTGTATTATGTATATGTGTGCGTATGTGTATATATGTAAATATATATACACACATATGAAATGTGATTTCTTCTCAAAATCCATTTAAATGTCTTTAGTCTCTACTGCCTTTGTTCCTTCCTATCAATATTCCATCTTTGCACATACAGGCAAAGTCTACTAACTACCTATTTTCTTTCAATTTTATGTTAGGAATTTCTAGTCATGTTTAACCCTATGTTAACATATCTGTAGATTACATGTGAAATGCTGTTGAATGACCTGGAGATTTTATTACATGCACATTATCTCATCTCACCATATTTTACAATAGGATGAAATAGGAGACACTGTATTTTTCCCCCCCACTCATCTTCAGAAACTTCTTCATTCTTAGAACTGCAAGCTTCATAGAAATTGGCTCTCTCTCTCAAGGTCTAAAAACTCCAAAACAAACCCAGTGCTGTTGAGTTAATTCCAACTCATAGTGATCTAAGAGTCAAAGTGGAACTGCTCCACAGAGTTTCCAAGCAGTACCTAGTAGATTTGTACTGCCAAACTTTTGGTAAGCAGGCACAGCACTTAACCATTATACCACCAGATTTTCCCCTTCAGGTCTATGCAGTCTTTACAAATAGTTTTCTGTAAAATATGTTGGGGGCACCCTTCTCTAATTTGTGGGTGTGCTGGCCTTGCTCGTGGCCCCCGTTATCAAGGTCTCCTCTATATTTTTGAATCAGCAAATTGGTCTGTGACAATGTATAATAGTCCACAATATCTTCAGCAATATAGTTTCCTGAGTATCCAGGTACTACGGCAGTTACTGAAAGGTAGTGGGGGTGGAGGGGGGGAGGTGCGGAAAGCCTATTATCTGGCTTCACCGATGTTAGAGTTGATGACAGAACATGATTCAAAACAAAATATATTTTCAAAAGCTGTTGAAGTCATCTGTTGTACCCCAACAGAGATACTACAAGTGGATGCTTTTAACAAACATAAGTTTCTCACAAAAAAGTAGGCTACAAGTCCAAATTCAGGATATCAGCTTTAGGGCAAATCTTTCTCTGTTGACTCTGGAGGACGATTCTTACTGTCAGTCTTCCCTGGAGTTGGAGCTTCTGAGGTGCAAAGTTCCCCAGGTCCTTACCAATTTTTGCTCTGCTACTGGTGGTTCTCTCCTGGTGTTTGAGAGCCCCAAGTCACTCCTTGCTTCCCTTTCCTCTACATTCCAAGAGATTGCCTCAAGGCACAACATAATCTTACATATTAAGTCCTGCCCCAACAACAAAACTGCTACCCATCCTCCCTTATTAACATCATAGAGGCAGGATTTATAATACAAAAGAACATCACAGTACTGGGAATCATGGCCTAGCCAAATCATGCTACACACATTTTGGAGGGGGTGGGCGGGGAATTCAATCCATAACAACAATACGTGTAGCAATTAAAAAACACCACATAATACATGTAGCAATTAAAAAACACCACATGAAAAGAATCCATAAAATGAGAAAAAGCATTTATTCTTGCCTAGTGAAATTTAAAATTAAAAAAAGTTCAGGTCCTGCTGAGTGTTTGGAGAACAATGGCTGGCCTGGTACAGGCAGGTGGCTGTTTCTCTCTGTAGACATGATTTGAGTACTGTAACCTTTTTTCTTAACACATCCTTTGACATACAACGCCTTCCCCACAATGTGACAGAACACTCCTCCTCCCCACCCTGTATTTCTCTTTTCTGTTGAACAGGTTCCTGTTTCCTTTTGCTTCTCTTTCTGCCTCCAGACAAAAGCCACCCATTTCATCTTGTGTATCTACTTGACCTAAGAAGCATACTCTTTACTAGTATCATTTTGTGTAATATAGTCCAGTGCAATCCTTGTTTGGAGTTGGGCCTTAAGAAAGGTTTTAGTTTTGGGCTAACAGAGAGTCCAGGGGGCCATGTTTCCCAAGGATACTTGTCTGTCAGACCATCAGGACTGTTGTTTTTGTTTGTTTTTTGTTTCATTTTGTTTTTTAACTAGAGTTTGAGTTCTGCACCTCACTGGTCTCTCCTTCAGAGACTCTTTGTTGTGTTCCAGATTAGGGCAGTCATTGGTGCTAGCCAAGCAGTATCCAGAAGCAGTATCCAGTTCTTTCAGTCTCAGGCTGATGGAGTCTCAGATTTATGTGAACCTTTCTATCTCTTGGAAACCCTGGTGGCATAGTCATTAAGTGCTACATCCGTTGCCCAAAAGGTTGGCAGTTTGAATCCTCCAAGTGCTGCTTAGAAACTCTTTCAGAATTTCTACTTTGTGCTATAGGGTTGATATGAGTCAGAATTGATTCCACGGCAGTGGGTTTTTGGGGATTCTGTCTCTCGGGCTTCAATTTTCCTTTTGTCTTTGGTGTTCATCAAGGGCAGGTTGGAATCAATTGATATTTTTTAGTTGTTAAGACTCCACATGCTACTCACCAAAGTGAGATGCTGAACACTGTCTGAATAAACTTTGTAATGGCGATTGACCTATACATCACCTGAAACTGGAGTCCTCAGTTTTCCACCCCTACTACTGTGTCCCTCAAAACATCTGTACTCAGGAAAATTCTTAGATTTGGGATTAGTCCAATTGTGCTATCTTCTCCAGAATTGTGTGTTCTTCTCTTCATCTAAAATAACACTTGTCTACCACCTGGTTCCGACTCATGGCGACCACCTGGTTAGTGAATGTCCCCCTTGAGTTAGTTTTTGTGCATGGTGTAAAACATGGATCTTGTTTCTTTTTTTTCTTTTCTTTTCTTTTCTTTTTTTTTTACACATGGACATCCAATTATGCAAACATCATTTGTTAAACAGACAGTTATTTCCTCCATTAACTGATGTTAGTAGTGGCCAAGTATCAGCTGCTTATGAGTTGGATGATTTTAAATATGAATCTTCAATTCTATTCCCTTGTTCTATGTACCTATTGTGGTAGGAGTACCAGCCTGTTTTGACTACCACAGAGGCAAAATAAGTTTAAAAGTAACATAGCGTGAAGTCTCCCACTTTGTTCTTTTTCTTTAGGGCCTCTTGCCTTTCATATGAAGTTGTTAATTTGTTTCTCAATCTCATTAAAAAAATGTCCTTGGGATTTAGATTGAAATTGCATTGTATCTAGATTATTTTAGGTAGAATAGACATTTTCACAATGATTAGTCTTCCTGCCACTGATCAAGGCTGATCAAAGTAGTCTCTCCACTTATGTAGGCTTCTTTTTGTTTATTTATTTATTTAAAAAAATATTTTATTGTGCATTAAGTGAAAGCTTGCAATCCAACTTAATTTGCCATACGAATTCCCTCACATACTCCACTGTATACCTCTAGCTGCTCTCCTCAACCTGTGAGAGTGCATTCTTCCTTTCTACCCTATATTTCCTTTATTCATTTAACCAACTTATGTCCCTCACTCTTCACACACACCAATCTCACCTTTGGTCAAAAGCTACTCCAACAGCCTCATGTGTGTATATATATATATATATATATATATATATTTAAGCCATGAAGCACATTCTTTACCAGCATCAGTCTATGTTTTATAGTCCAGTCCTATCTTTGGACAGTTGAGAGCTGGCTTCTGTAATGATTTCAGTTCTGGGCCAGCAGAGAGACAAGGTATCATGTCCTCAGGGGACCCTCCAGGATGTTGGACCATGAAGTCTGATATTTTAATTGAGTTCTGGTTCTATACACTCATTTTTCTCCTGCTGTCTCAGAGACTCTATGTTTGTGTTTCCTGTCATTCACGGTCACTAGGCCCTACCTAGTTCTTCCAGTTTCATGCTGATATATCCTCTCAGTGATATGGCCTCTTTTGTCTCCTGGGCTCATATTTTCTTCTAGTCTTTGATGTTCTTTGTTCTCCTCTGTTCTTAGATGGATTGGGATGAATTGATGCTACTTAGATGGCAACTGGCTAGCATTTAATAAGTCAGACACAACTTACCAAAAGCGGATATAGAATATTTTCACCAGCATTTACGACAAGTCAAAGAAATGAAACAAGAAAAATGAAGAATCTTTAAGAAACATGTGGGATTCTATGTAGAGGAATAATTTACAGTTAATTGGAGTTCCTGAACAGGAAGGGGAAGCTGAAAACTCAGAGTATTGTTGTTGACTTGCTGACAGAAAACTTCTCTGAAACTATGAAAAAAGAACATAGATAGCCAAGACGTGTATTGAATGCCATACAATGTAGACCCCAAAAGAAAGACACCAAGACATATTACAATCAAGCTTAACAAAATCAAAAATAAGCAGAAACTCTTAAAGGCATAGAGACTCAAAGTATAGGTAACATTCAGAAGAAAGCTCTGTAGGTTTTCGTCTGACTTCTTGGGAGAAACTGTGTTGGCACAGAGGCAGTGGGATGGCACATTCAAAGCGCTGAAGGAGAAAAACTTCCAACTGAGACTTATATATCCTACAAACTTGTCTTTCAAATATGAAAATGAAATTACGACTTCAAAGATAAACTCAGAGACTGTGAAAACCAAACCAAACCTATGAGAAATACTGAAAGAAGCTCTTGGCTTAGAAGAAAAAGACCACTAACTCTGTATTTTAGGAGACAATACAGTACACATTGTCTAGAAACCTACTCAGGAAAGGCACAAAACTCAATGAGAGCTATAATGTTAAAAGAAGGTATCCAATGATCATATTGGTAACTATAATACCACCACATTAGAAAGAAGAATGCAGTACAGCAGTAATTGTCATTCTAGATGGAGAGGAAGTTAATAACATACATAGAAGTTAAAGTTGAGTTTAAACATACATTATTAAGGGGTATCATATGAGTAGCTGCAAAACACAATAAAGATATAACATATCAAAACAAGAAATGCAATACAGGAGTATCAACAAACACAAAACTAACACTGAAAAGGGTGAAAAATCAACCCATAAAGAAGAATGTCCCAGAACAGAATAGTAAGAGCAACAGAGAAAATACCATGCAAAACTAAATACATCAAAATGACAGCACTGAACACATACCTGTCAATCATTACATTGAACGTAAATGGATTGAATGCTCCCGTAAAGAGACAATGGGTGACATCTTGGATCAAAAGACATGACCTGTCTATATGTTGCTTACAAGAAACTCACCTTAGACTTCAAGATATGAGCAAACTGAAAATTAAAGAATAGAATAATATATGCCAAACTAACAATATACAAAGAGAGCAAGGGTGGCAATGTTAATCTCAGATAAAACAGATTTTAATGTAAAATTCACCATTGTGAACAACGATGGACACTATTTATTGCTGAAAGGTTCAATACACAAGTAGGTTTTAACAATATTAAATATTTATGCTCCCAATACTAGAGTATCTAAATACATTGAAGAAACACTGACTATATTAAAAAAATGAGATAGATAACTCCACAATAATAGTGGAAGACTTCAACGCTCCACTTTCAGTATTGGACAGATATTCTAGAAAAACACTCAGCAAAGACACAGAAGATCTTATTGTCACAATTAACCAACTATATCTTGTAGACATACACAGAACTTTCTATCCATCAGCAAGCAATTGCACCTTTTTCTCAAGTGCACATGGAACATTTTCCAGAACAGACCATGTGTTAGGACATAAGGCAAATCTCAACAAAATCCAAACCACTGGATTATTGCAAGACATCTTTAATAAAGCCATAAAAGTTGAAATCAATTACAGAACAAACATAGATGGAAATTGGAACTCATGAAAATTGAACATCTTGCTCAAAAAGCCGTGAGTTATAGAAGTCAATGATGAAACAACAAAATTTATGGATTCAAATGACAACAAAAACACTTCCTACCAGAAACTACAGAATTGAGCCAAAGCAGTGCTCAGAGGTCAGTTTATCTCGATAAATGTGCACATCCAGAGGGAAGAAAGAAACAGAGTCAAAGAATTAACCCTATAGCTTGAACAAACAGAAAGAGAGCAACAAAGGAACCATTCAGACACCAGAATAAAACAGATCATAAAGATTAGAGCAGAATTAAACAAATTAGAGAATAGAAGAATAATTGAAAAAACTGATAAGACCAAAAGTTGATTTTTTGAAAAGACCAAGAAAATTGACAAACCATTGGCTAAACTTACTAAAGAAATACAGGAGAGGAAATAACACAAATAAGAAAAGAGATGGGAGATGTCACAACAGATCCAACAGATATCAAAAATGTCATAACAGAATACTATGGAAGACTGTACTCTAACAGATTTGAAAACCTAAAGGAAATTGACAAATTCCTAGATTCATATCACCTACCAAAATTACCACAAGTTGAAACATAACAACTTAATAAACGCATCACAAAGGAAGAGATTGATATAGTCATCCAAAAACTACCAATCAAGAAACTCCCTAGCCCAGATGGCTTCAGTGCAGAATTCTCCCAAGCTTTTAGAGAAGAGTTAACTCCAATACTACTGAGACTATTTCACAGCATAAAAAGGAATGGAATATTCCCAAATTCATTGGGTGAAGCCAGCATAACACTGATACCAAAGGCAGGGAAAGACCCAACAAAAAAAGGAGAACTACAGACCAATATCATGAACCTAGATGCAAAAATCTTCAACAGAATACTTGCCAACAGATTTCAACAGCCTATCAAAAAATAATTCATCATGACCAAGTTGGATTCATGACAGGGATGCAAGCCTGGTTCAACATCAGAAAAACAATTAATGTGATCAACCACATAAACAACACAAAAGGGAAGAATCACCTGATTTTGTTAATGATTCAAGAAAGGTATTTGGTAAAGCCCAACACCCATTCATGCTAAAAACACTCAGCAAAATAGGAGTGGACAGCAAATTCCCCAAGGCAATAAGGGCCATTTATACAAAGCCAACTGTCTACGTCATCCGGAATGGAGAGAGACTAAAGGAGTTTCCCTCGAGAACAGGAACTAGACAAGGATGCCCACTCTCACCTCTCCTTTTCAACATTGTACTAGACATTCTAGCCAGAGAAATTAGACAAGACCAAGAAATAAAGGGCATCTACATAGGCAAAGAAGAAGTTAAAATCTCCCTGTTTGCTGATGATAAAATTGTATATGCAGAGAATCCCAAAGAATCTATAAGTAAACTACTCAAACTGATTAGAAGAGTTCAGCAAATTCTCAGGATACAAGATAAACATAAGTAAATCAATAAGATTCCTCTGTACCAACAAAGAGATTATTAAAAAAAGAAATCACCATATCAGTACCATTTACTATAGCCCCCAGGAAGATAAAATACCTAGGAATAAATCTAACTAGAGAAATAAGAAATCTTTGTAGAGAGAACTACAAGACATTCCTGCAAGAAACTAAGAGACTTACATAAATGGAGACATCCTCCCTGCTCATGGATTGGAAGACATAGCATTGAGAAAATGTCTGTTTTACCCAAGCCAAGCCAGCCAGCCAAGTGCCGTTGAGTCGGATCTGACTCATAGTGACCCTAGGGGCCAAGGTAGAACTGACCCCTAAAGTACTCAAGGAGCGCCTGGTGGATTTGAACTGCTGACCTTATGGTTAGCAGTGGTAGCACTTAACCCACTACACCACCAGAGTTTCCCCTACTCAGTACAGGAAGTCACAAAACTGTTTTACCCAAAGCAATCTACATATACAATGCAATCTCAATAAATACCAGTGACATTTTTTAATGAGATGAGAAACAGATCACCACCTTTGTTTGGAAAGGGAAGAAGCCACAAATGAATAAAGCACTACTGAAGAAAAAGAATACAGAGAGGCCTCTCACTACCTGACTTTAGAAACTATTATGCTATCGCAGTGGTCAAAACAGCTAGTACTGGTACAAAAAGAGACATATAGACTAATGGAACAGAGTTGGTGGCCCAGATATGCCATCATCCTCCTATGAACAGCTGATATTTGACAAAGGCCCCAAGAATTTAAACTGAGGTAAAAACAGTCTCTTTAATAAATGGTGTTGACAAAATGGCAAAGTCATCTGCAAAAAATTGAAACAACATCCATATCTCACACCTTATGCAAAAAGCAACTCAAATTGGATAAAAGACTTACGTATCAAATATAAAACAATAAAGCTCATCCAATAAAAAAATAGGATCAACAATGGAAGTTTTAATACACAACATAGCCAAAGCCAAGTGCCGTCGAGTCGGATCCTACTCATGGCGACACAACATAGACAGACTTCAAAAACTGACAAAGCACGATCCATAGAAAATAGATAAACGGGAACTATTAAGAATCAATCACTTTTGCCCATCCAAAGACTTTATCAAAAGAGTTAAAAGACCACCTACAGAATGGGAAAAAATATTTGGCAACTGCATGTAGGACTGACATTTGATCTCCATAATCTTCAAGGTACTGCAAAATAGCAACAGAATAGCATAAATAATCCAATTAAGCAATGGGCGAAGGAGAAGGATAGACACTTCTCTAAAGAGAACATCCAGGTAGCCAAAAGACACATGCAGAAATGCTCATCATCATTAGCTACTAAATTCAAATCAAAACTACAATGAGATATCATCTCACCCTAACAAAGTTGGTCATGGTCCAAAAACACAAAATAACAAATGCTGGAGAGGCTGTGGAGAAATTGGAACTCTCCTACACTGCTGGTGGGATTGCAAAATGGTACTACTTCTTTGGAAAGTAATCTAGCGCTTCCTTAAAAAGCTGAAAACAGATATACTGTTGGACCCAGTAATCCCATTGCTTGCAATATATCCTACAGATGCAAGGGCAGTCAATGAACAAATAGATGCTTACAAATGTTTATTGCAGCACAGTCCACAATACAAAAAAGTTGGAATCAACTCAGATGCCCAACAACAGCTGAATGGATAAACTGTGGTATATATACTCAGTGGGAAACTATGCAATGATAAAGAGCAAAGATGATTTTAGGAAGCATCTCATACCCCAGTTTCAATGGGAAGACATTATGTTGAGTGAAATCAGTCAGTGGCACAAGGACAAATACTGTATGAGAGCTGTACTTTAAGGTCTTAAAAACAGACTTATGTACAGAAGAAAAGGCTCTTTAATGCCTGTGAGGGAGGAAGGGTGGGAGGGAGAGGGGTGATTATAAATTAGTTGATAGAAATTTGGTTGGGTGAAATCAGTGACAGCACACATTAGAAAGAAGATCAATTTAACTAGAACAACATAACCTGAAAACTCTTCCAGTCTTAACCCAATATTCCAAGGACAGAGTAACAGGGGTAGGGGTCTGGGGATCATGCTCTCAAGGGATGTCAACGGCAACTGGCATAACTAGACTATTGCTAAGAGAGTCTTCTGCACCCCATATTGGTGAGTGTCATCTGGGGTCTTAAAATCTAGCAAGCTGCCATCTGAGGTATGCTAAATGGTCCCAGTTCAGCTGGGAAAATGATGATGACCAGGGACAAAAATGACATGAAAGAGAACCCAGAAGACAGGAAGACCCATGTGAATGGGTGACTACATCAACATGTGACCAGACGAACCAGATGGTGACCAGCCACCTCCAGTGACAGCCGTGATGGTGTTCACAAAGTTGAGTCCCAGTGGCAATACAAAAATAAAAAGGGACGCACCCTGAGAACTCCACTAAAAGACTGCAATCGATGATCCAAAGGCCTCAGGTTTCCCCTGAAAGTGTGGCCGCTAGACCTGATGCTGCCTCTGATCATAGATCATTACTGAGGTCAACTCCTTGGACAGGAATGGATTGGACTGGTGACACAGAGTCACCATGTCATATGTGAACTTTGTGGTTCTAAGCATTTATAGGATGTCATCCTACTGGCCTCTTACTAGAAGAGAGTGGGGAAGGTGGAGAAGGGGAGACAAGACATTGTGAAGAAGATATGACTCATATAGAACAGAAAGTAGAAGTGGGCTGTCACCAGGCAAGGACAGCAGTACGAGCTCCATGTAGCCAGGCATGAAAATCTAATCTGGACTGCATACTTTCACTCAATCACAAAAAATAAATAAAAACAGAAAGGAAAAAAAATTCCTAGTTGTGCCAGTTGACCTAGATATCCCCTGAGACCATTATCCCAGACTCCTGCCCCTCCTACTCTGTCCTTCAAAATGTTGGGCACTATTTAGGAAACCTTTCAGCTTCTAGTATACTCCAGCAAAATTAATCTTTCTTCTATTGCATGCTGTTACTGCCTTCACCTATCACCCAAGATCCTACTATTTAATCTATGAATACCGCTCTGTCTCCCACCCCTCCCTCATAACCATCAAAGATTATTTTCTTCAGTGATTAAATGTCTTCTTGAGTCCTGACAATGGTAGTTTTCACACAATATTTGTCCTTTTGTGACCTACTGATTTCTCTGCATAGTGTCTTCCAGATGACTTCATGTTATCAGATGATTTCCCAACATCATTGTTCCTTATCACTGCATAATATTCCATTGTGTGACCATACCATAGTTTGTGTATACATTCATCTGTTGATGGCACCTAGATTGATTCTATCTTTTTGCTATTGTGGACAGTGTTGCAATAAACATTGCTGGGCATGTATGTATTTGTGTGACAGCCGTATTTCTCCAGGATATATCCCAAGCAGTGAGATTGATGGATCATGGGTATTTCTATTTCTAACTTTTTAAAGAAAGTACCAAATTGATTGCCAAAGTGGTTGTACCATTTTACACTTCCACTAGCAGTGTCAAAGTGTTCTAGTCATTTCAAAATCTTTACAACATTTATTATTTTGTGTTTTGGTGATTAATGTCAGTCTTGTTGGGATGAGAGGGCATCCCATTGTAGATTTGATTTGGATTTCTATAATGCCTAATGATGGTGAACGTTTCCTCATGTATCTGTTAGCTGCCTGGATGTCTTCTTAGGTAAACTGTCTGTTCATGTCTCTTGCACATTGTTTAATTGGTTTATTTGTCTTTCACTTTTTGAGCATTTGCAGTACCTTGTAGAATATGGAGGGTAGATGTTGATCAGATTCTTGGTTGCCAAAATTTCTTTCACAATCTATAGGTAATCTTTTTATTTTTAGTGAAGCCTTTGGCTGAGCTTAAGTTTTTGATTTTTAGGTGTTCCCAGTTATATATCTTCACTTCTGGTGTTTGTACATTGTTAGTAATGTTTCGTTGTCTGTTTCTGCGATGTGTTAGGACTGTCAGCATTGTCCCTATTATTTTCTTCCATGATCATTATTGTTCTAGATTTTGTACTTAGGGGTTTGCTCCATTTTGAGTCAGTTGTTGTATATAGTGTGAGATACAGGTCTTGTTTCATTTTCTTATATGAATATACAGTTTTGACAGCACTATTTGTTGAAGAGAATATTTTTTGCCCAGTTCACCTACTTTTGGTCCTTGTCAAATATCAGCTGCTCATGGGTGGATGATGTTACATCTGGGTTCTCTTTTCTGTTTCATTGGTCTACAGATCTGTTTTGGTACCAGTACCTGGATGCTTTGACTACGTGGCAGTGTAATTGCTTTTAAAGTCGGGTAATATATGCCTCCCACTTTGTTCTTCTTCAGTAATGCTTTACATATTTGTGGTTGCTTCCCTTTCCATACAAAGTTGGTGATGTGTTGCTCAATCTCATTAAAAAAATGCAATTGGAATTTGTGTTGGAATTTGTGTCTATAGATCACTTTGGGTGGAATAGACATGTTCACCACATTAAATCCTCCTATCCATGAAGAAGGTAGGTTCCCTTACTTTTGTAGGGTTTTTTTTTTTTTTTGGTGTGTGTATGTGTGTGTGGCTTATTGTAGTAGTGTCTTGTAGGTCTCTTTGTATAGGCCTCTTATATCTCTGATTAGATTAATTTCTGTGTATTTTATCTTCTTGAGGGCTTTTGTTATAGGTACTGGTTCAGTGATTTCCACTTTGATATTCTCTTTGTTGGTGTAGAAGAATCCAAATGATTTTTGTATATTCGTCATGATACTTGCTGAACTCTTCTATTTGTTCCTATATATATATATTGGTAGATTCTTTGGGATTTGCTTTATATAAGATCACATAATCTGCAAATAGAGACACTTTTACCTCTTATCAATTTGAAAACACTTTATTTCTTTTTCTAGCCCAGTTTCTCTGACTAGAACCTCCATCACAATGCTGAATAAAGGCGGTTACAAAGTACATACTTGTCTCATTCCTGTTTTTAAGAGGAATGCTTTCAGACTCTTCCCATTTAGTATAATGTTGGCTGTCAACTTTGTATAAATGTCCCTTATTATGTTGAAGAATTTTCCTCCTATTCCTATTTTGCTGAGAGTTTCAGTCGTGAACAGATGTTAGACTCTGTCAAATGCCTTTTTTGCATCACTTAAAAAAGCAACCCACTGCTGCTGAGTCAGGTCTGACTCCTAGCAACCTTAGAGGTCAGAGTAGAACTGGCCCATAGACTTTCCAAGGAGTGCCTGGTGGATCTGAACTGCTAACCATTTGATCAACAGATGTAGCATTTAACCCACTATGCCACCAGGGTTTCTTCATTTATCCATTTATCCATAGGTGTTCTTAAAATTGTGTCTTTATGTTTGATTTTTCCAAGTTTAATTATCATATATTTTGATGACTTTCTTTTTGGATTTATCTTCTGTAGATTTTGATGAGTATCTTGGGTAGATACCTTCTCATCCTTCATTGTATCAGGGAAATTTTGCCAACAAATCTTCAATACTTCTCTCAGTATTTTCTGTTTTCCCTTTCTGTTGTGGTATTAAATCACCCCTAGGTTATTCTTCATGATAGAGTTCCACACGACTCTTAGGATTTCTTCCTTTTTCTTTTCTTTATTTGAGTTTTCCTAAAATATGTTAGTGTCATATACTTTATCTTTAGCCTCATTAATTCTGACTTCCATTGCCTCAATTCCCTTCCTTTCAGTTTCTATTGCATTGTATAATTCTGAATTTTTACTGTTGATCTTCCAGATTTCTGTTTGCTGTCTCCATAGATTCTTGCAGCCTGTTTGGTTTGTCATTAATTTGTGCTGCAAACTTCTTAAGCTCCTCAATTGCAGTATCTGTATTGGCTTGCTCTGCGTTTTGCCTAATCTCCTTCCTGTCTCTTGAAGAGTTTTGTGTTTAAGTATTATATATTCTATGCCCAGTACTTTTAGAAAGTTCTCTTCATTTGGAAATTTTCTTGATTCTTTTGTTTTGGGAGCTTGCTGAAGGCACCAAAGTCTACTTTTTTATGTGATTTTGTATTAGCTATTGTCTCAGAGTAGACAATAAGTTACACTGTATTTATCTTGTGTTTGCTTCCTGTGTCCTAGCTTCTTTTCCTTTATTTCCATATTCCCAAATAGGCTGACTGTGCTAGTTAGTCTGACTATTGGGATCATCTGGTGGTTAGAACTCTTATTAGGAATATGAACCTCCAAACCCATAAATCCATTTACTTTTCTTGTATGAATTCAGCTCAGGCCATGTAGTTAGTCACTAAGTATGCAATGCAGGTTCTTATCTGCATTCCTAGACAGACAGGATTTGTGTGCCAGCACAGGTATCTGGTTGTCACAGGTCATGCAGTGAGCAAGGCAAGGAGCTGATATTCATCTCTGAGTCTCCGAGGAAAACATTTTTTTCTGTTCATAAAGTGTGTAGGTGTGTGGATTTTGTAAATGGACCATGAGTACCGAATGCTTCTGACTGTAAGGACTGGGAGGCACCACTTATTCTTGGACCACTGTTGTGGGTGACCAAGTGAAATGGATGGTGCCATCAATGGTCATGCCCCTAATGTGGGTAAGGACACTGCTGGATAGGTAGAAAGGTGTCAAATGACACGAACCTAGCAAATGGCTGAAATAGTCGACGGTAGGCTTCAGGTGTATGCCAGGTGTATGTTGCTAATGAAAGCCTACACTACTGAAATGGGCCCACACAAGTTTATGCAATGTTGAAAGGCATTCAAAGTCTCTGGTCCTTTTATGACTATGTGTAGGCAAAGGAATCATTAAACGCTGTCTTCCCGGCTTAGTGGAGCCAGTAGATTTTTTTTTTCTATTTGTGAATTTGTTCCCTCTCCAAAGCTGGTAGAATACTTCAGTGTGCATAGTGGTTCCTACTTCTGGCTAAGGAGACATGTCAGTCTACGAAGCTGCCCTTCACACAGCATAGTGGGCATTTAAATGGGAGAGTGGTTTTTAACCAAAAGGTGTTTAGATCCACATGGTAGAGTAGACACAAATTACTTATCTTTTGCCATTCAAGCTTGGTTTTTCAATGATTTTGGATGGGTAAGTGGACTCTCCACTACAAGGTCTCCTTAGATGTGGAAAAAATATCCCAAATTCCTTTGCTTGCTTCATCACACCAAAGGCAGTGGATCCACCTGCAGGGTGCCAATTCTTGCCAGGTCAGATGTAGCAACTCTTACTGTTTTTGAAGCATCTCTACCTCTCCACACTGTTCAGTTTGATTCCCCGTCTTTGCCTTTGATGTACAGGTCTCCTAAACTGGTATTTATAATCAAGTCACTTTGAGGGAGATACAGGAATTTTTTAAGGGAGACCAAAGGATGCATTTGACTACTCCATTGTCTTGGCTCTACTCTCTCTATGAATTGTTCACTGAAAATACTTTTCTTCACCTACATAAATGGTGACTACACACATGGGCCTCACCAAATGGAATACACAAGAATGAAAGTAACTGTATCTGTGGGAAAAGATGATGAAAGAGTTCAAGATTATCAGTCAGAAAAAAGCCAGGGCTGACTGGGGATCAAAACATCAACCAATCATATGCAAGTTCAATATAAAACCAAAGATAATTAGAAAAAATCCAAGAGAGCTGAAGTACCATGTTTAGTATATCCTCTCTGATATGCTACCGATCATCTCAAGAAACCATTTAAACTATTGAACACTAATGACTGAAGACAATATGAGCTGTGGAATGACATCTAAGATATTATACACAAAGAATGTAAAAAGTCAATAAAAAGACAGGAAATAAAGAAAATACCTAAATGGATTCCAGAATAGATTCTGAAACTTGTGGTTGAATGGCTAGTACCTAAAACAACAGGGAAAAAAATGAGATAAAAGAAAATAGAAGATTTCAAGGGGTAGCTTGAAAACACAAAGTAATCTATTATGATGGCATGTGGAAAGCCCTAGAGATGGAAAACTGAAAAGGAGGAATACACTCAGCATTTCTCAAGCTGAAAGAACTGAGGAAAAAATTTAAGATCTGAGTTACAATCCTGAAGGATGTCACGTGTGGAAAATATTAGACAAGAGAAGAATCAAAAGATGATGAAAAGAAAACACAGAGTTCCTATGCCAAAAAGAACTATTTTAGGATGCAACGTATAATCAGGACTGATGATACAAAATGAAGAAACCCAACCTGCTCTGAAAGTATTGGAATAAACAAGGGTTTGGGAATTGATGGAACATCAGTTGAGATGTTTCAGCAAATAGAAGGGCTCACTCATCTATGCCAAGAAATCTGGAAGAAAGTTATTTGGTCAACCGATTGAAAGAGATTTCTATTTATGCCTGTTCCCAAGAAAGGTGATTCCACCAAATGATGAAATTATCGAACAATATCATTAGTATCACGTGCAACCAAAATTTTGCTGAAGATCCTTAAAATGTGTCTTTAGCCATATATTGATAGGAAACTGCAAGACGTTCAAGCTGGATTTAGAAAAGAATGTGGAACTAGTGATATCACTGCTGATGTGAGATGGATCCTGGGTGAAAGCAGTGAACACTAGAAAGATGTTTACCTGTGTTTTACTGGCTATGCTAAGGCATTCAACTGTGTGGATCATCACACATTATGAAGAATGAAAATTCTAGACTACTTTATTGTGCTTGTGTGGAATCTGTACGTGAATCAAGTGGCAGTCATTTGAACAGAACAAAGGGATACTTCATGGCTTAATGTCAAGGAAGGTGTGCATAAGGGTTGTATCCTTTAACAACATATTCAGTCTGTATGCTGGCTAAGTAATCTGAGAACCTGGACTATGAACAAGAACTAGTTGCTACTGTAACAGAAACACCATGAGTGGATGGCTTCAGAAAGAGAAATCTAATTGGCACAGTCCAGTAAGCTACAAACACAAATTCAATATGAGAAATCATTACAGTCTGGTAGGCTAAGAGTCTAAAATCCATATGAGAGCATCCTGGTGCAGGAACCTCAGATCCAAATGATGTACTCTGCTCTCAGTGCTGCTCTTTAGTGGTATGAGGTCCCCAATTCTTTCTCCTTGCTTTCTTATATCCCACAGGCTTGAGTCCTGCCTGACCAACACAACTCCTACCCATTCTCCCTCGTCAACATCACGGAAGCAGAGTTCACAACACATGGGAAGAATCACACCATGTTGGAACTCATGGCTAAGTCAAATCAATCCACTTATTTTTTGAGGAACACGTTGCAATCCATAATAATCAAGACTGGAGGAATGCTCATTAACAACCTGTCTTATACAGATGATAAACCTTGCTTGCTGAAAGTGAAGAGGACTTGAAGCACTTACTGACAAAGATCAAAGATCACCATCTTCAGTATGGATTATGCCTCAACACAAAGCAAACAAAGATCTTCACAACTAGGTAAATGAGAAACAATAGGGATAAATGGAGAAAATTACATTTTGATTACATTTTATTTGGATCTACAGTCAACACCCATGAAGGTAGTAGTCAAGAAATCAGAAGACACATTACATGGGGCAATTCTGCTGAAAAAGTTCTCTTTAAAGTGTTGAAAAGCAAAGATGTCACCTTGAGGACTAAAATGCACTTGACCAAAAACATACGTCTTCAGTCACCTCATGTGCACATGAACTGGACAATGAATATGGAATACTGAAGACCTGATACCTTTGAATTGTGGTATTGGAGAAGAATATTGAGTATACCATGGGCTGCCATGAAAGTGAACAGATCTGTCTAGGAAGAAACACAGTCAGAATTCTCCTTAGCAGTAAGGGTAGGGAGACTAAGTCTCAGTACTTTGGACATGTTAGCAGGAAAGATCAGTTCCTGGAGAAGGACATTATGTTTGATAACTTGGAGGGTTAGCAAAAAATGAGGATTAGCCTCAAGTAGATGGACTGACACAGCAACTACAACAATCGGTTCAAACATAACAACTGTGAGGCTGGGGCAGGACTGGGCAATGTCTCATTCCTTTGTACCCGGGGTTGCTATGAGCTGGAACTGACTTAATGGCACCTAACAACAACAGCAGTGAAGTTTTGAAGAAGTGCTACTACTTATTTATTTCATATTGCTGCAAATTTCTTGCAGCTTGCAGGAAAAAGTTATATTCACATCCACTTTTCCAAAATTTCTCTAATATTTGTAACCACTATGTTTTGTGTTCCAACTTCCACAGCAGTTTACTCAGACTTCCATATTGATTTGTAAGAGAAAAATTAACAAGTACTTCATTTGAAATGTTAAGCGGAAATTTCATCTGTTAGAATTTTTTCAATGAGGTTTTGTTCTGTAGGTAGCTTTTCATTCAAACAACACAATGTTAGAAATATTCTCATTGTATCAAATAAAAACAAACAAACAAACCCAGTACTGTCCATAGTGACTCTACAGGGCAGAACAGAATGGCCCCCTAGTGTTTCCCAGAAGCTACAAGTGAATTTGAACTGCTGACCTCTTGGTTAACAGCTGCAGCACTTAAACACTATGCCACCAGGGTATCCATTGTATAGTTAACAGCATCTCAGTATGTGTTATTATGAACAGAAATCAGTTAGGCACTCAAAAACAGCAATACTTTCAGTCCTCACATTTAAAAAGAAATTTGATTTTCTAATGTTGAAGACCTCTCCTTAGCTCAACAATTACCTATTCATTCTTCTGTAGAGTAAGTTTTTGAGCACCTGAATCTCCCTCTGAAACAGTGCCCTGCTCAAGGGGCTACAGAGTATTGTGCTTGGATACCATCTGACTCTTAGAGATACACGTACTACTTCACAGAACACTCATATTAGGAACTTGACATTTATAGCTATTCCACTACTTCAAAAGTGTACATGTGCCAAGAAGCAAAAAAACACTTTCAATTAATATCTATAAATGTTTACAGTCGTAATTATTTAACAACATTAAATCAGCCATTGTTCTTCTGGATCTCTTGATATGAGTCCTTACTTTTGCAGGAAAGTTTAATTCAAAAGGTAAAAAAGGTCTATGGCCTTTCAGGAAATATATATTTCAGCAATATACAACACCTGCAAGGCCTGTACCTACTTTTAGATTAATCCTAGTGTTATGTTAGAATAAGCAGTGTTTAATAACTGAAATCATAGAAATATTCATGTCCAGTCCAGCTGTTAAATCTGGGGTCTCTGCCCTGAGATTGTCCTGGCAGCTCCCTATCCTGACTACACTTTACCCCTAGGTCTTTCTTATTCAAGCACATTTCTGTTATTTGCAGTTTTCGTAGTTTACTTGTTTCAGTTAGATGGTTCTTTAAATACATTACTTACCACACCTTGTCAGCAATGTAATTATAGACCAATATACTACCAATAACATATTTTAGCCCAAGTAGATGTCATTATAATGATGATACTTAGGGAGTAGATGAGAAGAATCAGAGGCATATTTCTAGTACTACAGTTCAGGATGGAAATCATAAAGTATATAGAAATTAAAACATGAGCTTTAAGTACTAACTTAACACATGAATAAAAAATGTGAAATATTGATAGCCAAGCCAAGTGCCGTTGAGTCGGATCCGACTCATATTGATAAGCAACCACATTATTTAATAATCATTTCCTCAAACTATTTTATATTTTAGATCAAGTGTATACCTTTTGAATAATATGGGAAATTTCCTAATGAATAAGCATAATAAGTGACTAGAAAGAGTCCATTTCAAAATGTATAGTGAAAACCTAATCTCAGACTCCTGAACTTCTGAGTCATGGTGCTGTGCAGAAAAAGGAACTAATGTGAAATAGGCTACACAGCTGCACAATAGCTGCACTTAATAGCCGGCCTTGTCATTGGATACGAGTCTCTGAACAGTGTCAGGAGCTTTCAAAAGTCAGAATTTTCTGGCTCTGGGCTGCTTCTCTCTGTTCAACAGGGAACATTGCAGCTGGTTTGTTACAGATAGGTAGTTGCTACCTTAAACATGTCCTGAATTCTCCCTTGAGATCTCAAATGGCAATTGACATATGAAGAAATATTAACAGTAGTGAGAAAGTATTGACAAAGAATTGGTTTGAAATTTGGGCCTTCAGTTAACCTCGTAATGGAAGTTAGGCCAAAACAAATGAGTCCCATACCTATGCAACAGACTTTAAGTAAATGTTTTAACTTTATAAGATGTAGTAGAATATTAATTCTTTTTCTTCTCTTTTTCTCTGTTTTTTTAACTGTCATTAAGTGAAAGCATAAAATCCTAACTAAATTTGTATGCCTGCCTATCTGCAGCTCCTTCTTCTCTCCTTGCCCGTTGACAACACACTCTTCCATTTTGTTCTATGTATGTTGTATCCTGTTAACAATCTCTTGTCTCCTTCTCTCCACCCTCTACTCTCCCGTCCCGAAAGAGGTGAGTAGGACAACATCCTATAAATGTGTAGAACAGTTAGGTACATGCACCATGTAGTCACACTGTGTCCCCAAGTTCAGTCTATTTCTGTCTGAAGAGTTGACCTCAATAGTGTTTTCTGGCCAGGGACAGCAGCAGATCCAGGGGCCACATTTGCAGGGGAACCCCAGGCCACCAGACTATTAACTGCAGACTTTTAGTGGAGTTCTTGAGGTACACCCCTCTTTTTCTCATGTTGCCTCTGGGACTTGACATTGTGTGTACCATCATGGCTGTCTTTGGTGGTGGCTGGGTACCATCTGTTTCTTCTGGTCACACGTTGATACAGTCACCCATTTACATGGGTCTTTCTGTCTCTTGAGCTCTTTTATCCTCATGTGTTTGTGTTCTCTGTGATAATCTATTTCAGATGATTTGGGACCATTTTGGTATACCTCAGATGGCAACTTGTTAGCTTTTAAGACCCCACATGACATTTATCAATATGGGGTGCAGAGGACTCTCTTAGGAATAGGCTAGTTATGGCCATTGGTCTCTGTGTCACCTGAGAGCACGGTCCCCAGACTCCTGCCCCTGCTACTCTATCCTTTCAATATTGGGTTAAGATTATCAGAGTTTTCAGTTTATGTTGAAGTCCAGTTAACCCACTGCTGAAGAGTCAGTGCTGACTCATAGTGACCCTGTAGGACTGGTTAGAACCACCCCATAGAGTTTCCAAGGAGCACCTGGTATATTCAGACTGCTAGCTTTTTGTTTAGCAGCCATAGCATTTATCCACTACACCACCAGGGTTTCCAGTTAAGCTGATCTAATTCCTACCATGTGCTGTCACTGATTTCACCTAAAGAAATTTCTATCAGCCATCTAATCTATGATCAGCCCTTTTCCTCTCTCCCCTCCCTTGGAGCCATCAAAGAGTCTTTTCTTCTGTACATAGTCTGTTTTTAAGTCTTTATAGCAGGAGGCTCATATAATATTTGTACTTTTGCAGCTGACTGATTACACTCAACATAATGTCTTCCATTAAAGCCAGGTCATAAGATGTTTCCTAAAATCATCACTTTCTTTATTATTGTGTAGTGTTCCACTGAGTAAATGTACCATGACTTGTTTGTTCATTCGCCTGTTGATGGGCATCTGGTTAGATTTCCTCCTTTTGCTATTGTGGACTGTGCTGCAATAAATGTTCATGTGCATGTGGCTATTCATGTGACAGTCTCTATTTCTGCAACACAAATTCTTAGCAGTGGGATTACTGGATGAAATGATAAGTCTATTTCTGGCTTTTAAAGGAAACATGAAATTGCTTTCCAGAGAGGTTGTACCATGTTGTGAAAACACTAGCAGTTTAGGAAAGTTCCAATCTCTCCTCAGCCTTTCCAGCATTTGTTGATTTGTGTTTTGGGATTATGGTCAACCTTGTTGGGGTGAGACAGTATCTCATTGTAGTTTTGATTTAGATTTCTCTACTGGTTAATGATCATGAGCATTCCCTCATGTGTCTTTTGGCTGCTAGAATGTTGTTTGGTGAAGTATCTGTCCTTTTCCTTTGCCCATCACTTAATTGAGTTACTTAACTTTTTCTTGTAGATATTTTGCAGTACCTTGTGGATTATGGAGATCAGACATTGGCCTAATGTGTAGTTACCACGTATTTTTTTCCCATTGTGTAGGTGGTCTTGCAACTCTTTTGATAAAATCTTTTGAAGAGCAAGAATGATTGTTAGTAATTTCCACTTATCAATTTTCTCTTTGGTTGATGGTGTTTTGTGTCAGATTTTGAATTCTGTCTAAGCTGTGTATTAAAGCTTACATTGTTGACCCTATTTTTTTTTTTTTTTTTTTTTGGCATGATCTTTATGGTTTTAGGTTTGATGTTTGGGTCTTTTTTCCAATTTGAGTTAGCTTTGTGTAAGGTGTGAGACACGGATCTTATTTCAGCTTTTTGCGGATGGATATCCAATTTTGCCAGCACTATTTGTTAGAATGTTTTTATCCTAGTTTACAGTCTTAGGCCCTTTATCAAATATCAGTTGTTCATAAGAGAGGATGGTGGCATCTCTGCGGGGGGTCTCACTCTGTTCCATTGATCTTTATGCCTCTTTTTGTACCAGTACCAGGCTGTTTTGACTACTGTGGAAGTATAATAAGTTCTAAGGTTGAGTAGCGTGAGGCCACCCACTGTGTTCCTCTCCTTTACTACTACTTTACTTATCTGGGGTTTCTTCCCTTCCCAAAGTTGGTAATTTGTTTTTCTATCTCATTAGAAATGATGCTGGAAATTGTATTGGGATTGTTGTGTTTGTATTATTAAATTGTTCTACTTCTTCTTGTGATAATTTGGATAGGTGATCTGAATCTAGAAATTTGCCCATTTCCTCTAGATTTTCAAATCTGTTAGAGTACCATCTTTCGTAGTATTCTGCTATGATGCTTTTGATTTCAGTTGGATCTGTTGTGATGTCCCCCATGTGTCATTCCTTATTTGAGTTACTTGCTTCCTCTCCTGTTTTTCTTTTGTAGCTGGTGGTTTATCAATTTTGTTGATAGGAACAGCTTTTGGTGATATTAATGTTTTCAATGGTTCTTCTATTCTCTATTTCATTTAGTTCTGCTTTGATCTTTACTCTCTGTTTTCTTCTGGTACCTGAGGAGTTCTTTCTCTGCTTGTTTAAGCTGTAGTATTAATTCTTTAGTTTGGACAATTTCTTCATTCAGAATGTGTGCATTTATAGAGATAAGTTGACCTCTGAACACTGCTTTGACTGCATCGCTTAGGTTCTGATAGGATGTATTTCATTCACATTTAATCCCATGAATTTCTTTATTTCATCCTTGCTTTCTTCTGTAACCTGTGGATTTTTGAGCAAGGTGCTTTTCAGTGTCCATAAGTTCAAATATCTACCTATGGTTTTTCTGCTACTGATTTCAACTTTCATGGCTTTGTAGTCGGAGAAGATACTCTGCAATAATTCCGTGGTTTGGATGTTTTTGAGACTTGCTTTATGTCCTAACACATGGTCTATTCTGGGAAATGTTCCGTGTGCATTGAAGAAGAAGGCATGCTTATCTGTTGATGGGTGAAAAGTTCTGTATGTGTCAGTAAGGTCTAGTTGGTTGATTGTTGCAGTAAAATCTTCTGTATTTTTACTGAGCTTTTTTTCTCAATGATCTGTCCATTACTGAAACTGGAGTGCTGAAATCTCCAACTGTTATTGTGGAGTGATCTGTCTCATTTTCAGTCTTGTCAGTGTTTGTTCAATGTATTTAGATGATCTAGTATTGGGTGCATAAATATTTAATATTGTTATGTGCCGTCAATGTACTGAACCTTTCAGCAAAAAATAGTCACCATCCTTGCACACGATGATGGATCTTACATTAAAGTCTGTTTTATCTGAGATTAGTATTGCCACTCCTGCTCTTCTTTGCATGTTGTTGGCTTGGTATATATTTTTCCATCCTTTGATTTTCAGTTGGTTGAGTCTTTGAGTTTGTGTTTTGTGTTTGTTGAGACCCCTGTATTATGCTTCCTGTTTTAATATGTCACATTCTTATTTTGCTTTGCGGCTACTGCTGTTATCCCCCTTACTATTCTAAGTTTAAACCAAACTTTAACTTCTGCATATCTTTTTAATTTCCTCACCATCTGAAAGCTTTATACCTACTGTAACATATCCCTGTTTTCAGTGTGATAATGTCATAGTTTTTGTGTTATGATCACTAGTTTCCTTCTTTAGTATTGCAGCTTTTATTGAGCTTTCTGACTTCCCTAAGTGAGTAGGATTCTGGATGCTCCATTGCCTACTTAAGTATACGTTTAGTGTTCTTGTTTTTCTAAGCAAAGAGTTTCAGTATTTCTTGCAGTTTGGGTTTTATTTTTACAGTCTCTAAGCTTCTGTTTATCTGTGAATGTCTTAATTTCACCATTATTTTTGAGAAACAATTTTTCAGGCTATAAAATTCTTGGCTGGAGGTTTTTCTCCTTCAAGCCTTTGAATATGTCATCCCATTGCTTTCTTGCCAACTTTGTTTCTGCAGAGGAGTCAGACAAATTCCTACAGAGTTTCCATCTGAATACTTACTTTGCTTTGAGCCTTGCTGAATTTTGTAGCCTCTCTTTGTGTTTCATTTTATTAAGCTTGATTATAATATGTCTTGATGTCTTTCTTTTGGGGTCTAGTTTTTATGGTGTTTGATACATGTCTTGGGTATCTATGTTCTCTTTCATAATTTCAGGTAAGTTTTCTATCAGAAACTATAGCAATGCTCTCTGTATTTGCATATATCCCTCCTTCTTCAGAAACCCTAAATTTTCATAGATTATTCCTCTTAATAGAGTCCCATATGTTTCCTTTTTTATTGTGATTGATTGAAAGTGTGCCATCCAATTTAAATTTGCATGCCTGCCTATCTGCAGCTCCATCTGATTTCCTTGCCCCGTGACAGCACAGAACTCCTTTCTATTCTTTACATGTCATAACCTCTTAAAAATCTCCTATTCCCTCCTCTCCACCTCCTCCACTCACCTCTAGTAGGAAGCCAGTAGGATAGCATCCTACAGATGCATAGAACCACAAAGTGCATATACAACATGGTCACTCTGTGTCTCCAAGTCTAATTCATTTGTGTCTGAAGAAGTGATCTCAGTAATGATCTATGATCAGGGGCAGCAGCATGTCTAGGGGGCCATGCTCCCAAGGGAACCCCTAGGTCTTTGGACCATCAAATGCAGTCTTTGGGGGGAGTTCTTAGGGTGCATACCCCTTTATTTTCCTCACGTTTCCAGTGGGACTCAACATTGTGAGTCCCATCACAGCTGTCATTGGCAGTGGTTGTGCACCACCTGCCCACATATTTCTTAAGCTGATTCATTTTTCTTCTTTCTTTTCTCTGATTTTTACTCATAAATGCTGGTGTCAGTGGCTCTGTCTTGCAGGTCACTAAGTCTGACTTCCATCTTCTCAATTCTGCTCTTCTGGCTTTAGATTGAATAGTCTAATTCTGTCATTTTCTTATTGATCTGGTGGATTTCAGATTATTGATGTTGCATCAGTTCAAACAGCTTACTTAATTTTTCATTTTGTTCTGCTGAAGTTTGTTTAATCCCTAGAAGAGTTCTCTATATAATTGTTTTGTACTAAACGTCCCAAAGTTTTTGATTCTTTATTTTGGGAGTTTTATGGAAACATGGTGGACTGTTTCTTTAAATGGTTAGCTCTGGACTTTTATCTGTGTGCCATCTAGAAGCTATTTGATTTCTCTGATGTTACCTCAAGAGGAGCTGAGGTGTAGTTCTAAGAGGGATGTTAGTCACCAGCCATATCTATGTACTGTAGTGACTGGCCCCAGGTGGGCTCTCTGGGGTAGCAGTCTCTGTCTCTTAGCTGGTAAAGATGACGCCCTACTTTTAGAGTTGCTGGTGGGGTGTCAGTCAACTCTATGATGTGGGTAAGTAAAGTGTGGAGGGGGAGCTGCTGGGCTTCTCAGCATTCAGGTCTCCAGCTCTTATTTAAAAGGGTACATTACTTCTAAGTGGAGTGCTGTCCAACTGCTGCCAAAAAACAGTCAGGCCTTCAGATGTGGCAGGCCCTGCCTTCTAGCTAACAATGAAAGTACCTCATAGGTCATCCCAGGTCTTATAATATGGTGCATAGTAGGGAGAGGTAAAGGCCTTCCAGCTGTCCTCTCCCAGGACAAACCCACAAAACTAGATACCGATTGTCTCAAACACCACTTTTCTGCTAGAGAAGCACTTGTCAGACAGGCTGCTGCTCCACTTGAGAATCCTTCGCAGCTAAGGCCCCAAGTAAGATGACTCCAGCTCCCAGGTGACCAAGTCTGCATCCTGGGCAAAGCACCCTTCCAGCTGTGAAATAGCAGTCTATGATGCAGCTCAGCAAAGAGAGCGTGGAAGAGTAACAGTGCCCTCAGTCAGCAGCTGGTCTCTAATATGTGGCTATCCACAGACTGTCTCTGCTGCACTATACATTGTTTACTTAAGGATCACAGTTCAGCATATGTGTCAGCTCATGCCCAGTCCCCTCCTCATGGATAACAAAGAAGGAGTCAGTACTTTCTGTTCTTTGACATGGTGAGTCAGCAGGAACGGTGTTTAATCTATTACTGGTGCCTGGTCAAATCTGACAATACCATGCCAGGTCATAAGGCTCCCTGGATGTCCACTGCCCTATTCAGTTATAATTCCAGGCCTTAGTTCTCAGTAGGAATTGAGGAGTCTTGTGTCTAGTCAACTATCTCAGCTCTGTCTCTGAATTTTTTTTCTTTTTAATGTTTTCAATTGTTCTTCTATTTTCTAATTAATTTAGTTCTGCTCTAATCTTTATCTGTTCTCTTCTGGTGACTGCGTGGTTCCTCTGTTGCTCTCTTTCTACTTGTTCAAGCTGTAAGGTTTATTCTTTGCTTTGGGTCCTTCCTTCCAGACGTGTGCACTTATAGAGATAAATTGACCTCTGAACACTGCTTTGGCTGTATCCCATACGTTCTAGTAAGATTTCTTTTTATTCTCATTTGATTCCATACATTTCTTTGTTTTGACTTTGATTGCTTCCATAACCCACAGATTTTTTAGTATGGTGTTGTTCAGTTTCCATGATTTCAAATTTTTACCTATATTTTTTCTGTTACTGATTTCAACTGCTATGATTTTTATAGTCCAAGAAGATGCTTTGCAGTAATTCAGTGGTTTGAATTTTGTTGAGATTTGTTTTATGTCCTAACACATCGTCTATTCTGGAAGATGTTCCATGTGCACTGGAAAAGAATGTGTACTTTTCTGTTGATGGATAAAAAGGCTTGTGTGTTTCAATTAGGTCTAGTTGGTTGACTGTCACAATAAGATCTGCTGTACCTTTACTGAGCTTTTTTCTGGATGATCTGCCCATAACTGAAAGTGAAATGTTGAAGTCTCCAACTATTATTGTGGAGTGGTCTATCTCATTTTTCAATGTAGTCAGTGTTTGTCCCATGTGTTTTTTTTTTTTCCTTCTAAAAACTGTTTAAAAATACTCCAGAATTTCTGTAAGAATCTACAACTTTGGTTTTTATTGTATCTTCCTGAAGAAATTATCTCCAAAATATATTAAGAATTTAGCATCCAGAACCAAATTCAAATAACATTTAAAAATTGATGTAAATTTCTACTTTAAAATTGGTAACTTAATTTAGAAGGGGTATTTTTCAAAGAATTTGAGCCAACAACACTCTGACTCTGAACCTGAACTGTGTGGTAGTTCCTTCTCATTCAGCATTCTGTAACTATAGGTGAGTAGGCTTATGTCACTTGATGAAGTAAACATGCACATAACTAAATCCAAAGCCACAGCCACTGAGTTCATACTGACTCATAGTGAACCTGCACGTCAGAGAGGTTCCAAGGAACCTGAGGAATTTGAACTTCTATATCTCATTCTTGTATGTATCTGATATATATGTGATTCTCATATATCTCTTACGTGTATCTGCCAGACTTTTGGGGAGCAGACAAATCATTTAACTACTATGTTACCGGGTTCTCATTTAAATAAATGTACTTAAATGAGAATGGGAAACCCTGGTGGTATAGTAGTTAAGTGCTACGGCTGCTAGCTAACCAGAAGGGTGACAGTTGACTCTCCTTGGAAACTCTATGGAGCAGTTCTACTCTGTCCTTTAGGGTCACAATGAGTTGCAATTGACTCAACAGCAGTGGCTTTGGCTTTTTGGTTTAAGGGAGAATGGGAAGGAGGCCGGTGACACACTATGTAAGTGCTCACCTACTAACTGAAAAGTTGGCCATTAGAACCACAAGCTGCTCTGTGGGAGAAAGATGTAGCTGTCTACTTCTGTAGAGATTATAACCTTGAAGACATATAAGGCCGTTCTATTCTGTCTTATAGGGTTACTATGAGTTGGAATTGACTCAAAAGCAAAGTGTTTTTTTGGTTTTTCTTAAAGCAGAATGAAAAAGGATATCTTGAATCTATGAAAGTAAAATTAAAAGAAAAGTGATCTCACTGCAGTATCTATGAAAATGTACTTCTGGTAAATTTCATGTTGTGGAAATATATTTCAACGATGCATTTACTTTACTCCAAGTTTTTCCCTTGGTTTTAAAGAAGTTAAAAGTGTAGGGAATATTTTTAAGCACAAAAATTGCTGGTAGGAAGTTGAAAAATAATTGCTCAAAATAATTTGAGACAATCTGTTGTTTTGCAAATGTTGCATACTAATAAAAAATATTCGATGTTTAGTTGGAGTACTGTAATCATTAAGACTGTATGTCACCTTGTCTAGGCCATGATTCTCAGTGTTTTGATAGGTTTATGACCTTGTGATCACTTCCATGTTGAGATTTGATATAATGTTCTCACCCCGTGATGAGATCTTCTTTGGGTAGCCAGTCAGTTGAGATAGAGTTTTCTTATGCATGTGACCTGCATTGACTATAAATAGACATTTTTAGCAGGGTTTGGGGAATTTTTTTTCCCAGAAAAAGAGTTCTAAAATTTATTCAAAGGGTAGATTAGGCACTGGCTTTGGTAAATAGTATCAAAGGTGACCATAATGATATTCAGCAGTGAGGTACATAACACTTTTTTCAGGATGACTTTGCGAACTTAATTGTCAGAACTTGTGTCCCTCTCATGTGTCTTTGTGTTTGTGTGCGTGTGTGTGTGTGTGTGTGTGTGTGTGTGTGTGTGTGGACGCGTGCATGTGTATAGTAAGTAGTCTTTTCAAATTAGCTTCTTTCACTCAGTAATGTCCATTTAAGGTTCCTCCATGTCTATTCCTGACATTCTTATGTGTGGATGTAGTGCACATACCTGCACAGCACTTTAATGTTGCATGTAATTTTTCCTCTCTCTGAGAATATGAGTCACAAATACCTTAAATACTTGACCTTTTCTCTGTCTCTTCCATTGGATTTGCAAAAGCTGACCAGCTATTCATTTGCTTATTTGTTTTATAATAGTTGAGTTGTGATTGTTTTCTGTTTGGTATTATCAAGTACTTTGGCAAAAAATATATAGTAGAAGAGATTTCAAACCTTTGGGTCTAATTTTTGTCCCTTCTGGTGAATTTAACTGGTGTGTGTGTGTGTGTGTGTGTGTGTGTGCATATACATGGTTTGCATGGGAGTTAAGGTAGAGAACCACTAGTTTTAACTTCTTCTAGAGATTTTCTCCTTTTATTATGATCTCTTAGCCTTGGTGTGTAGATCTTGGAGGAATGGTGGATAAGTTAGCATTGCCAGCCAGCCAAGTGTCAACGAGATAAGTTGGCATTACTGATTATTTTGTTCATTTTTTCCAGGGTCCTCCAGCTCTCTAGTGTTGCTGTGCTAAGCACAGTGGTATTAGAAATTTTCTGTATCATACTGACCTAGTAAAAGTAATGTGAGGAAAAGATTCGATCCTAAGACTATACACATACCACTACCTCACTGCAGCAGTCTTTCCCATGCAGATTTCTTCCTTAACCAAGCCATGAATCAATTCTTTCTTGTGAAATTTCCCCTCAATTTAAACTTTTAGGTTACCTAAATCCGTTCACTTTTCCCTTGTTTTGCTGTTTTCTTAAAAGATGCAATGTGGGATGAAAATAGCAGCCCATATTGTAAGATGTCATGGGTTGAATTGTGTCCTGCCCAAAATATGCATAATCGTGTGACTGGGCCATGAGTCCCTGTATTCTATGATTGTCCTCCATTTTGTGCTTTTCCTATGCTGTACGTTAAAGGATTAGGGTGGGACTGTAAATTCCTCCATAGGATCACCTCCATGCTCCACTGTAAATGTGGTTTCCCTGGAGTATGGCTTGCTCCACCCTTAATCCTTTCATCTGACAAGAGGTAAAAGGAAAGGGAAGAAAGCGGAGAACTGGGAGCTTCATACCACCGAAAAAGCAGCACCAGAAGAACATTTCCTTCAGACCTGAGGTTCCTGCACCAAGATGCTCCCTGAACAGACGCTGATGCAATTTTGGACATTCCTCTCGAGCTGACAAGGGGGATAGCCTTCCCCTGGAGCAGACATCCTGAATTTGGACTTGTAGCCTACCAGAATGTGTAAGAATAAACTTTCCTTTGTTAAAGCCATCCACTTTCTGACTAAAATATAAACTAATCTACTTTCTAGTGTTTCTCTAATTCCTTTCAACATATGTATTTTCCACATAAAACTAGATTCTTTGCAAGGGCAGGAGCCATATTTTACTGCTTTATTAAATATCACCTTCACCTAGGATACCATGTACATATACAGTGTTACTCTTTTTTGAAATGAATGAATTAAGGCATAAATGTTTGGAGGAATGAACAATGAAATGTTTATGCACGTAGAAAAATTGGTCACACCTATCTATTGAGTTCATATACTGTATTTTCACTAACAAAATAGACATATATCTACTTTATACTAACACATGAGGTCTGACAATTAAGTTCATGAACTTAATTATTTTAAATGTTACATATCTCAATACTGAATATCATTATAGTCACCTTCAAAATACACTTTTGGGAAGCCATGAACCTACGCCAGTAGCTAGTCCGCCCTTCAGAGCAATTTTGGAACTCTTTCTGGAGTGTGGTGGTAAGTTTGCGAACTTCATTGCATAGTTGTCTCCGAGGGAGTTTTTAGTCAGTAAACAAATAAATATATTGGAACTCCCTCCCTACTCACCTGATCTGGTACCCAGTGATCTTTTTCTTTACCTGAAGATAAAGGAACTATTGAAAGGAAGGCATTTTGATGATGTTCAGGACATCAAGGGTAATACGGTGACAGCTCTGATGGCCTTTCCAGAAAAAGAGTTCCAAATTGCTTTGAAGGGCAGACTAGGTGCTGGTGTCACTGCATAGCTTTCCAAGACGAGTACTTCAATGATGACCATAGTGATATTCATCATTGAGTTACATAGCACTTTTATTAGGATGAGTGTGAGAACTTAATTGCAGTCCTCATAGACATACACACACACAGTGCTGAATTATACAGACATTTCTTAATTTCTCTGGATGCATCTGATCTTTATGAGACCATATCAATTTTTATGAATCCTGCTTGACTCTAGGTTCCTAGATCATTATTCTTTTAACTATGCAAACATATATCTATGAATTTACCGTGTGTCTCCTTTCTATTGTCACTTTACTTCAAGGAAAACTAGCGTTGTTCATGACTATATCTAACTTTTTATCTCAACATTTATATAGCCCCTTATATCAGCAATATTGGCTGAACTATTTGTGAAGTTTGATGTTTTTCTTCATCTGTACTGAAATATAATTTAAACCTCTTCCTTTCTTTGCCTTTTCTTATTCCTCACGTAGTTCCTACTTCATTTTTCAGTGTATCCTCTCCAAAGGAAGAGGTTCCTAGGTGTTGCAAACAGTTTTCTCTTGGCTACGAACTTAATGGTTGACAGTTCGAATCCATTCAGTGGCACTACAGAAGAAAGATTTGGTTATTTGCTTCCACAAGGGTTGTAGCCAAAAAAGCCCTGTTGAGGTCAGTTTTATTCTACCCTTCCCACCTTTCAGATAACATTTATGAATAGACCCACATCTCAACAACACCCAATCCAGGGAAAGCCAGCTTGAATCCTTACCCAAACCACCTGACCAAAGCTCAGATCATGTAGTCTCTTTTAACGCTTATTTATGGAGACATTCAATGCTTCTTTATGCTATATTCTCCCTTGCTACATTAAAAAATAAACCCAACTTGTTGAATAGGTGTGTTTCGGTGGTCATTACATAGAACGCATTGGAAGGGAGACACACACAGAGAGAAAAGAAAAACACAGAGTCACTTAGAAAAAAAAAACAGATTGTGATGTAAGAGGAACATCAAAAATACTGTAATTTTTGTTTTTGCATCCTAACAAAGCACAAATACAAGGCTTGTTTTCTGAGTCTCTGAAATTCAGTTCTAATCAGTCCAGAATTTCTTCTCTGAGAGACAGAACAGAGTATATCCTTAGTGTTGATTTGGTGAGAAGAGCTTTCTTAAGCACAGGCCAACTCTATAATCCATAAACAAAAGAAATAAAAGCAAATTTATTCAGATACTCTGGGCCTCTAAAATATTGCTTGACTCTTCTTTCAGATATTTGTGTTGGAGCATAGGCCTTATTATTATATAAAGTTTCTGACATTCTTGCTCCCCAGGCATAAATCTGTTAATAAACAAACTCTCCGTAGCCAGGGTCATCTATCTAGAAAATCAGGCAGGCTTCTACCTACACAAAATTGTCCTTTACTACTGAAGAAAACTTCTCTTCTGTTTTCACTTGGGCTTCTAATAACTTTGACAATTTTGGCTTCTTATTTTGCCTTTTTGTTGGATTTCTCCATAGAAAAACAAGGAGAGCTGATCTGCCTGATACTGGAAGTATGGAGATGATTAATGTGCAAGAAAGGTTGTGTGGAAAGTTTCACCCAAGTTCATTGCCTTATTATTTCACAAAATCACTTCTTTTTGGTCTTTGTATTGGTGGTTTACTTTTTATGTGATAATAAATTATTCAAATTTCATTTATAAAAATAAAAAATGTCAGGAAGAAAATTCACAGAACAGAACAAAAAGAAATTACAGCAATGTGAACTCTAATACTGTAGCACTCTTCCATGGTGTGACATTTTCTTTTTTATTGTTATGATTGAATGAAAATGTACATTCCCATATAAATTTGGATGCCCACCTATATACAACTTACACTACTCTCCCTGCCCAATGACCGCACACTCTTCCTCTCTGCTCCATACATGTGCCATCCTCCCAACAGTCTCCTGTCCCCTCTTCTCCACCCACTTCCCTTCCTCCAGTGAGAGGTCAGCAGGATGATATCCTATAGATGCATACAACCATAAAGTGCATGCAAGATATGATCACTTTGCAGCATCAAATCCAATCCATTCCTTTCTGAAGAGTGGACCTTCATTATGATTTGTAGTCAGGGGCAGCATCAGGGCCAGGGCCATGCTTCCAGGGGAACCCTGAAGCCCCTGGACAATCAACTGTGGTATTTTAGTGGAGATCTCAAGATACACTCCTTTTTATTCTTGTGTTGACAGTGAAACTCAACTTTGTGAGCTCCATCGTGGCTATCACTGGTGGTAGCCGGGCACCATCTGGTTCCTCCAGTCACGAGTCGATGTAGACACCAACTCATGCAAGTCTCTCTGTCCTCTGGGTTCTCTTTCCCCCATGTCATTTTGATCCTTGATGATCATCCATTCCTACTGAGTTGGAACAATTTGCTGTACCCTCAGATGGCAGCTTGTCAGCTTTTAAGACCCTAGACCCCACTCACCAAAGTGGTGTGCAGAGAGCCCTCTTAACAAAATGCTGGTTGTGCCAGCTGGCCTTGATTTCAGCTGAGAGCATGGTCCTTGACCCCCTGCCCCAGCTACTCTGTTCTTGCAATGTTGGTTTAAGATGGAAGCAGTACTCAAGTTGTTTTGAAGGCCTGGCACTTTTTAATCTTGAGTCAGATACCAAAATAAAGGAGAAGAATTAAGGCACAACAGTGGTACAGTAGGTGAGACAAGTGATAACACTTGGATTGATTGCCTGGAACTCCAGAAAACAGTTACGGTGTGTTTGGTGTTTCCAGTCATTCTATTATGTCTCTCAGTATAGACTTTTCAGCCTTCCTGTGCAAATATGTTATTCTGGAGCACCAACTTTACATCTCAAAATCTGTATTTTGGTGAAGGTTTGGAAATACTCGTGGCTATAATAGTTCTTTTGGTGCTTAGGACTATAAATGAGTTTTATGATAGAATAAAAGCCCTTTCTTGGCAGATAAGAACATGAGGGAAAAATATACCTTTATCTGCCTCCTTTTCACAATAGATCTAATGGATTGAGAATGCATATTTTATTTTTAAATTTTTAATGTTCTTGATTGAGTTCAGTGTACATAATCTATGTGTAACGTTTTAAGAAAAATAACTGAAAATAAAGTAGGTGTTGTCTTGTTGATCTGAGTAATCTCTTAAAAGTGTCATAAGTGAATATAATTTCAGCAGAAAAAGAATCCTCATTTTCTTTTTAGAACACTGAGCTCTGTAAACAGAGACTTACCTGCACACACAGATATGCTGTGGTTGTTTCTAAGTATAAACAGAAAGTAAATAAAAATATTAAGCCTTGTGGATGTGTGCAAAACTTACTAATCATTTGAAGGGTAGATATTCTGGCATTGTTCAACAGCAAAATTTTAAAAAATGCTTCTCAAAAACATCAGTGTAAAGGAGGATTTTAGACCAACATTAATGGAGTGGTTTAATCAAGTACATCTTACTGTTGAATGTCTTATTGTGTTCAGTTGCTTCCATCTCATAAGTGACTGCTTTAGTAATCTAGTGCTACTATAACAGAAATAGCACAAGTGCGTGACTTTAACAAACAGAAATTTATTTTCTCACAATAAAACAGGTTAAGACTACAAATTCAGGGTATCAGCTCCAGGAGAAGTCTTTGTCTGTTGTCTCTGCAGGAAGGTTCTTGTCTTCAAACTTCCCTTGTACCCGGAGCTTCTGAGGTAAAAGCACTCATGGTCCAAAGGACGTATGCAGCTGGTGGCACTGCTTTCTTGGTGGCATGAGGTCCCTAACTTTCTGTTTCCTTCCCTTTCCTTTATATTCCAAGAGAATGCCTCAAGGGACAATACACGCTTATAGATTGAGTCCTACCTCACTAAAAAAATCCCATTCCATCCTCCCTCATTAACACCATAGAAGCAGGATTTATCATATAGAGTAGCATCACACAATACTGGGAATACTGACTGACCCAAATTGCTGCATATATACTTTGGGGGTGGGGGGAGACACAATTCAATCTATAACAGCCACCGTATGCACAACAGTACAAAACACTTCCTGGTTCTGAGCCATATTCACAATTTTGTTATGCTTGAGTTCATGTTATAGCCCCTGTGTGAGTCCATCTCATTATAGGTCATCTTCTTTTTCCCTGACCAAGCAAGATTTTTTTCTCCAGGAACTGGGCCCTCTTGATAGCTTGTACAAAGTACATGACATGCCATCCTTGCTTCTAATGAGCATTCTGACTACACTTCTTCCAAGTCAGATTTGTTCTTTTTTCTAGCAGTCCAATATTCTTTGCTAACACTGTAGTTCAAAGCCACCAATTCTTCTTCAGTTTTCCTTGTTCATTGGCCAAATTTCTGATGCCTATATGACAATTAAAATGTCATGGCTTGGGTCAGGTGCACCTTAGTTGTCAAAGTGTCATCTTTGCTTGTCAACATTTTGAAAGGTCTTTTGCAACGTATTTACTTGATACAATATATTATTTGATTTACTGATGGCAGTTTCCATGAGTGTTGATTGTGGACCCAAGTAAAACGAAACTCTTGACAACTTCAATTGTTTTGTCATTTATTATGATGTTTCATATTGTTCTAGTTACTAGGATTTTTGTTTCCTTTATGTTGAGATGCAAGCCTGACTGAAGCCGTAGTTATTGATCTTCATCAGTAAGTGCTCCAAATCCTCTTAGCTCACAGGAAGCAAGGGTGTGTCATCTGCATGATGTAGGTTGTTAACAATATCTCCTGAAATGTTGATCCTCATTCTGTTTCATATAGACTACTTTCTGGGATCATTTGCTCAGTTTACATGTTAAATAAATGTGGTAAAATGCAACCCCCTAATGTACAGCTTCCATATCACTGAACCATGTAGTATCCCTTTGTTTTGTTTAAATAACTGCCTCTTGTTCCATGTAAAGGTTCCACATGAGGACAGTTAAGTGTTCAGGAGTTTCCATTCTTCACAATATTGTCTATGATTTGTTATAGTCCACACAGTCAAATGACTTTGTGTGGTCAATAAACACAGGAAAATACATTCTAGTATTCTCTACTTTCAGCCAAGAGCTTTGTTCAGGCACTATCAGCAGTGATATCCCTCATTCCAAGTCTCAGTCTGACTCAGGCTTGAATTTTTGGCAGTTTCATGTTGATGTACTGCTGCAACCACTTTTGAATTACTTTCAGTAAAATTTTGTGTTTGTTATTAAAGACATCATTCAAAACTTTCCACTTTCTTTTTGGATCTCTCTTTTATTTTATTTTTTGTTTTGGATGGGGAACAAATATGAATCTCTTCAGTTGGCTGACCAGGAAGCTGTCTTTCAACTTTCATGGTATAAGTGATTGCACATCTCCAGTGTTACATGTTTGTTGAAATACATCAATTGATATTCTCTCAGTTGTTAGAACCTTGCGTGGCACCAGTTCCCTTAAGTGCAATTTGGACTTCTTCTTACAATACTGTAAGAATGTGTTCATATACTACCTCCTGAAATGGTTGAACGTTGACCAATTATCTTCATATAGCCATTCAAAATTGTGCTTATAACAAAATTTCTATTACATTGAAAAATGTTCATAAGATAAAGTTAATTATTTAGAAGGCATGTAATAATGACAACTATATATAAAATACTGTCTGAACTATAAACATGTGAAGCTAGATCAATGACTAACAGGTACATCACAAGGAAGGAATACAAAAAAGACAGAGACACAAGGAGAAATGAATAAGGAAAGAAAGAATACAAAGGAAGGTAGCTAGCTTGAAGCAAATAAAAAATACTGTGAACTGTTATCCTTCTAACCATGTGTGGTAATCTCATAAAAGTGAATTTTACTGCTGCTTTTGGTAATCCAAATTTTCTATAATGGGCAACACTTCCTAAGATCAGAAAATTCAATAATTATTTTTTTTGCAGGATATATAATTCTTGGTTGGATCTTCTCTGTCAAGGCTTTGAATGTGTCATGCCACTGTTTCCATGTCAGCATTGTGTCTGCTGAGAAATCCGACAAAAGCCTACAAGGTTTCCCTCTGAATGTTAGCTTTGCTGTGAGTCTTGCTGCCTTTAAGAGATTCTGCTTACGTTTCATTTTGTTAAGCTTGATTATAATAGGTCTTGGAGTCTTTCTTTTGAGATCCATATTGAGTGGCATTTGATATGCATCTTGGATATCTATATTGTCTTCTTTCATAATTTCGGGGAAGTTTTCTGTCAGCAGCTCAGCAGCAATACTCTCCGTGTTCTCAGGTGTCTCGCCCTGTTAAGAAACTCTTCTTTTTTTTTTCTTTTTTATTTAACATGACTGAGTGAAAATTTACATTCCTGTATAAATTGACATTCTGACCTATATGCAGATTCCACTGTTCTCCCTATCTGTTGCCAGCACACTATTCCTCTCTGCTCCATACATGTCTCATCCTCCCAACAGCCTCCTTTCCACTCCTCTCCACGCACTCTCCTTCCTCCAGCCAGAGGTCATCAGGATGACATCCTATAGACATATAGAACCATGAAGTGCAACTAATATATGGCCACCCTACATTGCCAAGTCCAATCCATTCCTGTCCCAAGACTGGACCTTTGTTATAATTTACGGGTAAGGGCAGCATCAGGGCCGGGGGCCATGCTCTCAGGGGAACCCCGAAGCCACTGGACCATCAATTGAGGTCTTTTAGTGGAGCTCTCAGGGTGCACCCCTTTTTATTCTTGTGTTGCCAGTGAGACTCAACCTAGTGAGCTCATCGTGGCTATCACTGGTGGTGGCCAGGCACCATCCAGTTCTTCCGGTCCCAAGTCGATGAAGGCACCAATTCTTGTGGGTCTTTGTCTTCTAGGTTGTCTTTAACGCATGTCATTTTGGTCCTTGGTGAGCATCTGTTCCTGCTGAGTTGGGACCATTTGCTGTGTCCTCGGATGGCAGCTTGGCAGGTTTTAAGACCCCAGATGCCACTCACCAATGTAGGGTTCAGAGAGCTCTCTTAGCAAAATGCTACTTGTGGCAATTTGCCTCGATTTCGCCTAAGAGCATGGTCCCCTGCCCCCTGTCCCAGCTACTCAATCCTTGCAATATTGGGTGAAGATGGAAGGAGTATTCAAGTTATGCTGAAGACCACTTAATGTTGTTCTTGTTTCCAATGTGTGCTATCACTGCTTTCTCCCAATCAGATTTCTAGCAACTATCTAAACTAAACCCTCCCCTCTCACCCTACCTCCCTCCCCTCCCTTGCAGCTGTCAAAGAGTCTTTTCTTCTATACACAAGTCTGGTTTTAGATCTTATCGTAGAGGTCTCATACAGTATTTGTCCCTTTGTTGCTGACTACTTTCACTCAACATAATGTCTTCCAGTTGAAACCAGGTTAGGAGATGTTTCCTGGAATCCTCGTTATTCTTCTTCATTGTGTAGTGCTCCATTGAGTATATGTACCACAGTTTACCTGTCCATTCTTCTGTTGTTGGGCATCTGGGTTGATTCCATCTTTTTGCTATCGTGGACTGTGCTGCGATAACCATTCTGGTGCATGTGTCTGTTGGTGTGAAAGGCCTTGATTCTGTAGGATATATTACAAGTAGTGGAATTACTGGGTCAAATGGTATATTGATATCCATTTTTTTAAGGAAGAACCAGATTGCTTTCCAAAGAGGCTGGACCATTCTGCAACCCCACCAACAGTGTACGAGGGTTCCACTTTCTCCAAAGCCTCTCCAGCATTTGCTGTTTTGTGTTTTCTGGATCATGGCCAATCTTGTTGGGGTGAGATGGTATCTCATTATAGTCTTCATGTGAATTTCTTTAATAACTAAAGATCGTGAACACGTCCGCATGTGTTTTTTGGCTGCCTGGATCTACTCTTTAGCGAAATGTTTGTTCATCTCCTTTGCCCATCACTTAAATGGTTTATTTTCTTCTTATTGATATTTTGTAGTATCTTATGGATTACGGAGATCAGGTGTTGGTCTGACATAGAGTTGTCAAATATTTTTTCCCATTCTGTGGGTGTTCTTTTAATTCTATTAATAAAGTCTTTGGATGAGCAAAAGTGTTTGATTCTTAATAGTTTTGATTTATCTATTTTCTATTCTGTTGCTTGTGGATTCTTTGACAGATTTTGGAATCTGTCCTCATTGTGTATTAAAACTGCCATTGTTGTTCCTACCTTTTCTTGTATCAGCTTTATCATTTTAGGTTTGATATTTAGGTCTTTTATCCAGTTGGAGTTGATTTTTGTGTAAGGTGTAAGATATGGGTCTTGATTCAGTTTATCGCAGATCAATAACCAATTTTGCCAGCACCATTTGTTGAAGATACTGTTTTTACTCCAGTTTAATGTCTTAGGGCCTTTGTCAAATATCAACTGTTCATAGGCAGATGGTGTCATCTCTGGGGTCTCAATTCTGTTCCACTGATCCATCTGTCTGTTCTTGTTCCAGTACCAGGGTCTTTTGACCACTGTGGCAGTGTAGTATGTTCTAAGGTCAGGTAATGAGAGGCCTCCCAGTGTGTTCTTCTTCTTTAGTAGTACCTTACTTATCTGGGGCTTCTTCCCTTTCCAAACAAAATTGGTGATTTCTTTCTCCACTAATTAGAAAATTATGGTGGAAATTCTATTGGGATTGCATTATATAAATAAATTGCTTTGGGTAAAATAGACATTTTCACAATGTTAAGTCTTCCTATCCGTGAGCAGGGTATGTTTTTCTATTTATCTAAGTCTCTCTTAGGTTCTTGTAGTAAGGGCTTGTAGTTCACTTTGTAAAGCTCTGTTGTTTCTCTGGTTAGATTAATTCTTAGGTACCTTATTATCTTAGGAGCTATCGTAAATGGTATTGATTTGATAATTTCCTCCTTAACAGTCTCGTTGTTGGTATGAAGAAATCCTACTAAATTACTTATGTTTATCTTGTATCCTGAGACTTTACTGAACTCTTCTATTAGTTTGAGTAGCTTACTTATAGATTCCCTGGGGGCTCTGCACATACAATCATATCATATGCAAACAGGGAGATTTTAACTTCCTCTTTGCCAATGCAGATGCCCTTTATTTCTTGGTCTTGTCTAATTGCTCTGGCTAGAAATTCTAGCACAATGTTGAATAGGAGAGGTGAGAGTGGGCATCCTTGTCTAGTGCCTGATCTCAAGGGAAAGTCTTTCAGTCTCTCTCCATTCAGGATGACGTGGGCAATTGGATTTCTATAAATGGGCCTTATTGTGTTGAGGAATTTGCCATCTATGCCCATTTTGCTAAGAGTTTTTAGCATGAATGGGTGTTGGACTTTATCAAATGCTTTTTCTGCATTAATGGACAAAATCAGGTGATACTTGTCTTTTGTGTTATTTATGTGGCTAATCACATTGATTGTTTTCCTGATGTTGAACCAGCCTTGCATCTCTGGTATGAATCCCCCTTGGTCATGATGGATTATTTTCTTGATATGTTGTTGTATTCTATTGGCAAAAATTTTGTTAAATATTTTTGCATCTAGATTCATGAGTGATATCAAGTCTGTAGTTCTCTTCCTTTGTTGGATCTTTCCCTGGCTTAGGTATTAAAGTTATGCTGGCTTCATGGAATGAGTTTGGGAGTACTCCATCCCTTTCTATATTGTGAAATAGTCTCAGTAGTATTGGAGATAACTCTTCTCTAAATACTTGATAGAATTCTGCAGTGTAGCCATCTGGGCCTGGACTTTTGTTGGTTGGCAGTGTTTTGATGGCGTTTTCAATCTCTTCATTTGTGATGGGTTTATTAAGTTGTTCTGCTTCACGTTGTGATAATTTTGGTAGGAAGTATGAATCAAGGAATTTGTCGATTTCCCCCAGGTTTTCAAATTTGTTACAGTACAGTTTTTCATAGTATTCTGTTATGATATTTTTGATTTCTGTTGCATTTGTGGTGACATCTCCCCTCTCATTTCTAATTTGGGTTGTTAGTTTCCTTTCCTGCCTTAGTAATTTTACTCAGTGGTTTGTCAATTTTGTTGATCTATTCAAAAAAACAGCTTTTGCTCTTTTCAATTTTTTCAATTGTTTTTCCATTCTCTAACTCATTTAGCTCTGCCCTAATCTTTATGGTCTCGTTTCTTCTGGTGCCTGAGGCGTTCCTCTGTTGCTCTCTTTCTACTTGTTCAAGCTGTAGAGTTAGTTCCTTGATTTGGTTTCTTTCTTCCTTCCAGATGTGTGCATTCATGGAGATAAACTGACCTGTGAGCATTGCTTTGGATTTGTCCCGTAGGTTCCAGCAGAAAGTGTTTTGTTTTCATTGGAAGCCAGATTTTCTTTATTTCATCCTTGATTTCCTCTATAACCCGTGTTGTTTTGAGCAAGATGTTGTTCAGTTTCCAAGAGTTCCACTTTCTATATTTTTCTGCTATTGATTTCAACTTTGATGGCTTTATGATCTGAGAGGGTGCTTTGCAGTAATTCGATGGTACGGATTTTGTTGAGCACTGCATTATGGCCTATCACATGGTCAATTCTGGAGAATGTTCCCTATGCACTGGAGAAGAAGGTGTAGTTGTCTACTGATGGGTGGAAAGTTCTGCATATATCAATGAGGTTTAGTTGGTTAATTGTGTCAATGAGGTCTTCTGTATCTTTACTGAGCTTTTTTCTAGATGGTCTGTCTAGTAATGAGAGTGGAGTGTTAACGTCTCCCAATATTATTGTGGAGTCATCTAACACTCCTTTGAGGATAGTCAGTGTTCCTTCGACATATTTAGGTGCTCTGATATTAGGTACGTAAGTATTTAAAACATAGTTAAGTCTTGCTTGTGTACTGAACCTTTCAGTAATACATAGTGTCTATCTTTGTCCACTATGGTGGATTTGACATTAAAATTCATTTTGTCTGAGATTAGAAATGCCATCCTGCTCTTCTTTGTTCATTGTTAGCTTGATGTATATTCTTCCATCCTTTAATTTTCGGTTTATTCCTGTCTTTAGGTCTCAAGGGAGTTTCTTGTAGACAACATACAGATGGGTCATGTCTTTTGAGCCAAGATAACACTCGGTGTCTCTTTACTGGAGCATTCAGTCCATTCACATTCAATGTAATTATTGATAGGTATGTGTTCACTGCTGCCATTGTGATATGTTTATTTTTATGTTGATGTTTTCTCTGTTGTTCTTACTAGTCTGTTCTGGGACACTCTTTTTTATCAGTTGATTTTTCACCTTTTTCAGAGCTGGTTTTGTAGTTGTTGAGACTTGTGTGTTACATTTCTTGAAAGGTATGATACATCTTTGTTGTGCTTTACAGCTGCCCCTGTGATCCCCCTTAATAAACTATATATAAACCCAATTTTAATCACTACCAGTCCTGTCATCTTCCTCTACACCTGGAAGGATTGTAGCAACTGTAGTCCATCCCTCTTTTTATTATGTGACACCATAGTTTTCATGATGATCACTGGATTGCTTCTTTCCATATCAAAGCTGTGATTGACTTTGGAGCCTTCCCTAGAAGAGTAGAGTATTGAATAGTGTGTCGTTCTAAAATATAAAGTTAGTTGTTTCGTTTTTCTAAGCCAAAGCCAAGAACTTCTTTCATTATTTCTTGTAGTTTGGGTTTGGTTTTTACAAAGTCTCTGAGTTTCTATTTATCCAGGAATGTCTTAATTTCATTTTCGTATTTGAAAGATAGTTTTGCAGGATATATAATTCTTGGTTTGAAGCTCTTCTCCTTCAAGACTTTGAATGTGTCGTGTCTCTGTCTCTGTGCCAGCATTGTTTCTGCTGAGAAATCTGACAAGAGCCTACAGGGTTTCCCTCTGAATGTTAGCCTTGCCTTGAGTCTTGCTGCCTTTAAGAGTTGCTGCTTCTGTTTCATTTTGTTAAGCTTGATTATAATATTTCTTGGAGTCTTTCTTTTGAGATCTATATTGGGTGGCGTACAATATGCATCTGAGATGTGTATATTCTCTTCCTTCATGATTTCTGGGAAGTTTTCTTTCAGCAGCTCAGCAACAATACTCTCTGTGTTCTCAGATGTCTCACCCTGTTCAGGGACTCCAATTAATCAAAGGTTGTTCCTCTTAATAGAGTCCCACATGCTTCTTAATGTTTCTTCATTTTTCTTGTTTCTTTTTTCTGATTTCTGCTCATCAGTAGCTCTGTCTTCCAAGTCAGAAATTCTTTTTTCTATTTGTTCCATTCTTTTTTCTTGGCTTTGCATGGACGTTTCTATGTCTTTGATTTTGTTCTTGATCTGTTGGATTTCAGAGTAGTGGTGTTCCATCAGATCTAACAGCTTGCTTAATTTTTCCTTTTGTTCTGCTGCATTTTGTATAAGGTCTATCAGGGCTCTGTATATAATCAATTTGTATTCACTTCCTGATGCTTTCATAAAAGTTTCTTCATCTGGAAAACTCCTTGGTTGCTTTGCTTGGGAGCTTTGTGAAGCCATGGGTGATTTCTTGTATGCCACAATTGTCTGTCACTTTTTGGGTCCCATGTGAGTGTGTAGAGGTTGGAAGAGGTACTGTGAGGATGGACGGCAAATGTTTCTCTAGGCTGTCTTCAAATGTAAAGCAGAAGGTATCTGACCAGTTCACAAGTCAGTTAGGTTTTCAGGTGTAGAGGTCCCTTTTCTCAACTGACAAAGTAAGTGCCGCTATATCCAGCCCCAGATGATAACAAACTAGTTCAGAATACAGCAGTGCTACTGCCCTGTTGGCTTCTGTTGAGAGGGCCTAGCCTTAGGCGACACTTCATCGAGTACTGCTTTTGTGATAGAAAAGCGCTCTCTTGTGGGCAGACTCTGGCTCCCAAGCTAAGAATTAGGTCCAGCTGTGGTCACTGTATCCAAGATGCGTCCTCCACACAGGCAGCACACAGAGTGACTAAAGATGCTCAGAGGTAGTGATTCCTCTGCTTCTCTTGCAGGGCCTGCAACATAGGTGGCACTCGGAAAGTTACTGCTTTTCTGTCAGAGAATAGCTGTCTTGTTTGCACGCACTGGCTCCCAACCTAAGAATTAGGTCCCGCTAAAATCTCGGTACCAACATGATGTCCCGCACACTGACTGCGAATTCCATACAAACCCTGCTGATGCAGATATAAAACGAAAGGCTCAAAGTCGCTAGATTAACAGAATCTTAAGTCTGGCTCTCAGAATACGGGAATTTCGCCTGCCTATCCCCAGAGCAGTGCGTCTGAGTCTAGCCACTAGGCAAGACCCAGCTCCGCCCACCAGCCAAGATAGAGAAAAAAATCAAAATTGTGCGTTTACCTTCCGTTCGTGAGAGCCAGGGCTAGCCAGGAGCTGTAGTCAGTGAGAGAGAGGTCGTTTTTTGCTCAGTGCTATGAAGTCCGAATTTACAGCCCTGTGCTGTGTCCTGAAGCTGATTAGGTTATCAGAAGGGTCCATTTGATTATCAATTCAGGTCTTGGTTTCCAGAGGGATATAAGGAGACGTGTGCTTAGTCCACCATCTTGACTCCGCCCCCCAGCATAACCAATTGTTCCTCTTAATAGAGTCCCAAATGCTTTTTAATGCTTCTTCATTTTTCTTGTTTCTTTTTTTAAATTTCTTTTCATAATGCTGGAGTGCAGCTCTGTCTTTCAAGTCAGAAAGTCTATTTTTTCCATTCTGCTTTCTTGGCTTTTAATTGAACTTTCTATGTCTTTGATTTTGTTCTTGGTCTGTTGAATTTCAGAGTACTGGTGTTCCATCAGATGTAACAGCTTGCTTGATTTTTCATTTTGTTCCGCTGCATTTTGTAGAAGATGTAGGAGGGCTCTCTATATAATGCACTTGCATTCACATTCTGATACTTTCAGAAAGGTTTCTTCGTCTGGAAAGTTCTTTGGTACTTTCTTTAGGAGGCCTTCTGAAGCCATGGATGATTTCTTGTTACGGTTTTCTCAGAGTTTGTTGCTTTGGGGACAACATGTGAGTCAGTAGAGGCTGGGAAAAATGCTGTGAGGAAGGACCACAGTTGTTTCTCTAGGCTGTCTTAAAATGAGAGGTAAAAAGTATCTGACAGCTTCCAAAATCAGTCAAGTTTTCAGGTGTATAGGTCTGTTTTCTCAGCTGGCAAAATAAACACCTCTATATCCAACCCCAGATGTTATAAAGTAGTTCAAAGTACAGAAAGGCTACTGCCCTCCTGACGTCTGCTATCAGGCCCCAGCATTAGGTGACACTGTGTAGAACACTGTTTGTTTTTTTTTTTTTTTTTTTTTTTTTTTTTTTTGCCAAAAAAGTATTCTTCTCTGTTCAGGCACTGCCTCCCAGCCTAGGAATTAGGTCCAGCTGAGGCCTCTGTATAGGTACATTTGCCTCCCAATGGAACAAGATGGCGTCCTGTAGAAGCTCACTGCCTACCTTGGTGCACATTACTCTATGGCAGAAGCAGAAAGAAGGGCCAGAGGTGCTGAGATTCACAGAGTCCAAAGCTGGGCTCTCAAAATATGACAATTTCATCTGCTGATCCCACCAGCAGTGCATTTGAGATTAGCTGCAAGTCAAGTCCCAGCTCTGCCCACCAGCTAAGAGAAAAAAAAGTTAAAATGGCAAGCTACCTTCAGTCCATGAAAGCCAGCACTCTCAAGGAGCAGGGGCCAGAAAAAGAGAAAGTTTTCTGTTTAGTGGTATGAAGTCCAAATTAGCAGCCCTAGGCCATGTCCCAGGGCTCACTAGGTGTCTGGAAGATCCCCTTTAATTATCAATTCAGGTCTTGATTTCCAGAGGGATTTAGGAAGATGTGTGTTTCATCCCCCATCTTAACTCTTCCCCTCAATTATTATTTCTAAAAAGATTTTTGTTTTTGATTTCCACCCTCTAAATTCATGCCCAGTGATCAAAATATAATGTAGGAATTACTTTCACTTAAGAAAGTTAGGAAGTAAAAGAGTGAATATATATATGTGTATACTGGCTGGCTTGGCATATATATATATATGAAATGTTTGTATATATAAAATGTTTATATATTATGTATTTATGCTTATATAATATATTTGTATATTTTATATATACATATATATAAACATTTCATATATATATATATATCTCATTCCCACAGTAAGAAAAAATTAGGGCCAAGACAGTAGTCTAGACACAAGTCTTCTCAATTACCTCGGAGATCTAAGGCCAGGAACAATAACTAAATGGAGCAGGGGTCATCCAAGGAGCCCTAGGACCTGGCATAGTATTGCCAAATTTGACTAGGCACCAGTAATGAGTAAACTACCCCTCTCAAAGATGAGCCAGCATCTGCTGACCCTTGCTCCTGCTGACTCACTGTATCAGAACACTGTAGGAACTGATGCCTTCTTTGTTATCTTGGAGGCAGAGACTGGGCATGAGCTAGAAGATACATTGAGCTGTGGCACTCAAGTAAACAGCATATAGTGTAGCAAAGAGACAGTCCATGGGATAGCCACATATTGAGAGCTTGGCTGCTGACTGAGGGCAACACTGGCCCTCCACCCTCTGTTTTCTGAGCTGCACCACAGACTGAGGTTTAACAGTAGGAAGGCAGCTTGGCTGGGACACCATCTTGGTCAGATGGGAGGCAGAGACACCAAGCCAGGGGCCTTAGCTGTGACTCATTCTCAAGTGGAACAGAAGCCCACATGGCAAGTGCTTCTCCAGCAGAAAAGCTGCATTTGAGACAATTTATGTCTATTTTCACAGGTGGGCCCTGGAAGAGGATGGCTGGATGGCCCTAATCTCTCCTTCCTTTGCACAATGTCATATCACCTGGGAACAGCCTATTAGCTACTTTAGTTGTCAGCTTGAAGATAAGACCTGTCACACCTGAGGGCCTGACTGTTTGGGGAAGCAGTTGGACAGCTTCCTACTTAGAAGTAAAGAATCCTTTTAAATGAGACCTGGAGATCTGACTTCTGAGAACCCCAGAACAATCTCCTCCACCCTTCACTGACCCATATAATAGGGTTGGATAACAGCCTCCCAGTGACTCCATAGGTAAGAACCTGTCTTAGCCAACTGGGAGGTGGACCCTGCCATTCCAGAGAGTCCAACAGGGTCCAGGCTCTAGAGTACTTAAAGATGGCTGGTGAATCACTCCCCTTTTAGAACTACACCCCAGCATTTGTTGAGATAACACCAGAGAAATCAAACAGCTTCTAGATGGCACACAGACAACAGATCAGAAATAACCATTTGAAGAAGGAGTCTACCATGGCTCTGGGAAACTTCCAAAATAAAGAATCAAAGAACTTCCCAGATAAAGAAAACTTCTCTCAAACTATTGGGGTTGAGTACAAAAGAATTACATAGAGAGCACTCCTAGAGATTAAACAAGCTGCAATATAACAAAATGAAAAATTAAGTAAGCTATTTGAACTAATGGAACATCAACGATCTGAAATGCACCAGATTAATAACAAATGACAGAATTGGACAATTCAATCCAAATCTAAAAGAACAGAATTGAGAAGATGGAAGTCAGAGTTAGTGGCTTTGAGTATAGAACAACTGACATCAGCATTTATGAGGAGAAATCAGAGAAAAGAAATATGAAAAATGAAGAAGCATTAAGAAATATGTGGGACTCTATTAATAGGAATAGTAGATGAAATTTGGAGTTCTTCAACAAGGAGGGACAGATGAAGTTATACAGAACATTGCTGCAGAGTTACTGACAGAAAACTTCCCTGAAATTATGAAACAAGACAATATAGACATCTAAGATGTGTATCAAATGCCACAAAAACTAAGCCTCAGAAGACACCAAGACATTTTAGAATCACACTTAATAAAATGCAACATAAACAGAGGCTGTTAAAGGCATCAAGCCTCAAAGCAAAGCTAACTGACTTCTCTGCAGAAATGATGTGAGCAAGAAAGCAGTGAGATGACACATTCAAAGCCCTGAAGGAGAAAAATATAATTATATATATATGTATGTATACATATATATAAAATATGTATAATTCCAAACAGGAAATATATATACTTCAAAATTGCCACTCAAGTGTGATGATGAAATTAAGACATTCACAGATAAACAGAATTTTAGAGACTTTGTAAAAATCAAATCAACACAACAAGAAGTACTGAAAGAAGCCCTTTGCTTAGAAAAACAAAAACATTAAGTATATACTTAGGGAGTCAATGCAGGGCACAGCATCCACAGCCTACTCACTTCAAGAACTCAATAAGCTCAGTCAAAACTATATTATTAAAAGAAGGGAGCCAATGATAATAACACAAAAACTATGACATCACTACACTAAAAAGAGGGATGTATTACAGCAGGAATAATTCTTTGAGATGGAGGAAATTAAGAAGATATTCACAGTAAAAGTCTTCTTTAAACTTACAGTAGTAAGGGTGATCTTAGAGGTAGCCACAAAGCAAAATAACAATGTGACAAATCAAAACAAGAAGCATAATACAGGAGTCTCAACAAACACAAAACCAACACTGAAAAAAATGATAAGTCAACCCATAAAGAATAAATGAGTCAGAACACAATGTTAAGAGCAACATAGAAAACATCAACAACACAAAAATAAATGCGCAAAAATGACAGCACTAAACACATATGTATCAATAATTACACTGAATGTAAATGGCTGAACACGCCAATAAAGAGACAACAAGTGACACCGTGGATCAAGACATATGACCTGTCTGTGTGTTGCTTAGAAGAAACACACCTAAGACTCAAGGATATCAGCGAATTGAAAAGCAAAGGATGGAAAAATATATATCAAGTCAACAACATACATAGAAAAGCAGAAGTGGCAATAGTAATCTCAGATAAAATAGACTTTAATGTAACATCCATCATCATTGACAAGGATGGTCACTATTTATTGCTGAAAGTTTCAATACATAAGCAGGACATAACAATGTTAAATATTTATGCACCCAATACCAGATCATCTAAATGCACTGAACAAACACTGACAAGATTGAAAAATGAGATAGATCACTCTACAATAATACTTGGAGAATTCAATGCTCCACTTCTAGTAATGGACAGATCATCCAGAAAAAAAGTAAAGACACAGGTCTTATTTCAACAGTCGACCAACTAGACTTTACCAATGTATACAGAACATTTCATCCATCAACAGATACGTACACTTTCTTCTTCAATGCACGTGGAACATTTTCCAGAGTAGACCATGTGTTAGGACATAAAGCAAATCTCAAGAAAATCCAAACCACTGAATTATTACAGAGCCTCTTTTGGGATTATAAAGTCACAAAAGTTGAAATTAGTAGCAGAAAAATCATACGGAGATACCCAAACTCATGGAAACTCAACAATGTCTTGCTCAAAAATCCATGATCCATAGAAGAAAGCAAGGATGAAATAAAGAAGTTTATGGAATCAAATGAAAATGAAAACGCATCTTACCAGAACCAATGGGATGCAGCAAAAGCTGCACACATCTAAAAGGAAAAATGTGCCCAAACTCAAGAATTAACACTACAGCTTGAACAAGCAGAAAGGGAGCAACAGTGGAACCCCTCAGTCACTAGAAGAAAACAGATCATAAAGATTAGAGCAGAGCTAAATGAATTATGGAATAGAAGAACAACCGAAAAAATTAAGAAAACCAAAAGCTGTTTCTTTGAAAAGATCAACAAAGTTGATAAACCATCAGCTAAACTTGCAAAAGAAAAACAGGAGAGGAAACAACCTAAATAAGAAAGGCGATGGCAGATGTCACAACAGATTCAACAGAAATGAAAGCATCGTAACAGACTACTATGAAAGACTGTGCTCTGACAGATTTGAAAACCTAGAGGAAATGGACAAATTTCTGTATTCATATCACCTATCAAAATTATCACAAGAAATAGAATAACTTAATAAAACCCATCACAAAGGAAGAGATTGAAAAAGTCATCAAAAATACCAGACAAAAAAAGTCCTGGCCCAGATGGCTTCACTGGAGAATTCTAAAAAACTTACAGAGTCAACTCCAATACTACTAGGCTATTTTGCAGCAGAGAAAGAAATGGAATACTCCCAAATTCATTCTATGAAGCCAGCATACCCTTGATACCAAAGCCAGGGAAAGATTTCACAAAAAAGAAAATTATAGACCAGTACCATTCATGACCTAGGTACAAAAATATTCAACAAAATTCTAGCCAATAGAATTCAATAGCATATAATAATAATAATAATAATTCACCATGACCAAGTTGTATTCACACCAGGGATTCAAGGCTGGTTCAACATCAGAAAAACAGTTAATATGATCAACCACATAAACAGCACAAAGGATAAGAATCAGGTGATTTTGTCAAGTGATGCAGAGAAGGCATTTGACAAAGTCTAACACACATTGATAATAAAAAGCTCTCAGGAAAATGGGAATAGAGGAGAAATTCGTCAACGCAATACGGGGAATCTACACAAAGCCAACCACCTACATCATCCTGAATGGTGAGAAACTGAAAGAATTTCTCTTGAGGATGGGCACTAGACCAGGATTCCCACTCTCACCAATTTCACTGAACATTGTACTAGAGGTTGCAATCAGAACAATTAGACAGAAAAAAGAAATAAAGGGCATCTGCATCGACAGAAGTAAAAATCTCCTTATTTGCAGATAACATGATATTATATACACAGAATCCTAAACAACCCATAAGTAAACTACTGCAACTATAAGAAGAGTTCAACAAAGTATCAGGATATAAGATAAACATAAGTAAATCAGTAGTGTTCCTTTGTACCAACAAAGAGAACATCTAAGAAGAAATCAGCAAATCAGTACCATTTCCTATCGCTCCCAAGAAGATAAAATGTATCGGAGAAATCCAAATCAAAACCACAATGAGATACCATCTTATCCCAGCAAGGTTGGCCATAGCACACAAAACACAAAACAACAAATGCTGAAGAAGCTGTGGAGAGATTGAAACTGTCCTGCACTGCTGGTGGCATTGCAAAATAGCACAACCTCCTTGGAAAGCAATCTACCTCTTCCATGAAAAGCTGGAAATAGATACATCATTTGATCCAGTCACAGTTTGGATGTTATGCTACAGAAAAAAAGGCTGTCACATGAACAAACACTTGGACACAAATGTTTATTGCAGCATAGTCCACAATAGCAAAAAGATAGAATCTACCTAGATGCCCATCAACACATGAATGGATAAACAAACTATGGTACATCTACTCAATGGAACACTATGCAATGATAAAAAACAATGATGATTTTAGCAAACATCTCATAACCTGATTTCAACTGGAAGACACCATGCTGAGTGAAATCAGTCAGCAGGAAAATCAAAAATATTGTATGAGACCCCTGCTATAAGGACTTAAAAATAGACCTGTGTACAGAAGCGAATACTTTTTGGTGGCTACATTAAAAGTGAGGGGGTGCAAAGGTTGGTCACAGATTAGAGAGTTGGTAGAAATTTGGTTAGGTGAAAGCAGCAACACAGCACACAGTAGAAAGTAGATCAACATAGCTGAACTATGTCATAAAATGAAAGCTCTTCTAATCTCAACCCAATATTGCAAGGATAGAGTAGCAGGGGCTAGGTCTGTAGGCCATGCTCTTGGGGGACTTCGAGGTCAATTGTCATAACTATCCTATTGCCAAGAGAGTCCTCTGCACTCCATGTTGGTGAGTGGCATCTGGGGTCTTAAAAGCTAGCAAGTTGCCATCTGAGGTACACCAAATGGTCCCAACTCATTGGGAACAGATGATCACCACCAAAAACAAAGGCATGAAGGAAAAAGTTCCCAGGAGATAGAATGGTCCATGTAATGGGAGACTGTATCAACATGTGACCAGAAGAACCAGATGATCCAGCCACCACCAATGACAGCCGTGAAGGGGCACGCAATGCTGAGTTCCTGTGGCAACATGAGTAAAAGAGGCTTACAGCTCAAGAACTCTACTAAAAGACCACAACTGATGGTCCTACAGCCCAGAGGATCACCTGGGAGCATTTCTCCCAAACCTGCAGCATCTGCTATCTAGAAAGCAATACTGAGGTCAACTCTTCAGACAAAAATAGACTAGACTCGGGTCACATTGTGACCATATGGTGGTTGTACTTTATGGTTCTGTGCATCTATAGGAGGCTGTCCTACTGATATCTTTCTAGATCTTAGAGAAGAAGGTAGAGAGGAGGGGACAGGAACTTGTTAAGAAGATACAGCAAGTACAAAATTAAACGGAGAAGGTGCTGTCACGGAGCAAAGAAAGCAGAAGAGCTGTAAATAGGTGGACATGAAAATTAGATTTGGACTGTATACTTTCACTTAATCACAATAATAAGTAAATAAACTAAAGAAGAAAGAAAAAATTATATTAGTGCCTCAGCTTCTGATTTATATGCTTTCCGATGAACTTGTTTAAATGTCATATTGCTCACTAAATGAAGAGCGGAACTACTCCATGTTTTTCTTCGTATGGCTTTCAATTTACAAAAAAAATAAAAGTGTACACCTACAATTGAAACTTACACCTGTTAAATAAATTATTTTTACTAATGTGGGTGGCTGCTGAATGTTAGTCTCTGTCCTGAAGAATGCCCTCATATTACAGAAAAGTAAATCCTGATGAAAATGATAATAGTTTTCAGAGGAGGGGCAGATGCTATTGTTTTCAATAACTTCTAAAATCTCATTGACAACAAGAGTGGTGATGCTCCTTCCACTAGTTTGAACCATTAATGATCCATCACTTTGGAACCTAAATAAGTCAACATTAAGGAGTTTGTCATTTCCTCTAGGTTTTCAAATTGGTTAGAGCACAGTCTTTCATAGCATTCTGTGATGATATTTTTTATTTCTGTTAGATCTGTTATGACAGCTCCCCTCTCATTTCTTATTTGGGTTATTTGTTTCCTTTCCTGTTTTTCTTTAGTAAGTTTAGCCAATGGTTTGTCAACTTTGTTCATCTTTTCAAAAAAAAAACAGCTTTGGTTCTTTTCAGTATTTTTGGTTGTTCTTCTATTTTCTACTTCATTTAGTTCTCCTCTAATCTCTATGATCTGTTTTCTTCTGGTGCCTGAGGGATTCCTCTATTGTTCTCTCTCTACTTGTTCAAACTATAGGGTTAGTTCTTTGATTTGGTTTCTTGCTTCCTTCCAGATGAGTGCATTTATGGAGATAAACTGGCCTCTGAGCACTGCTTTGGCTGTATCCCAGAGATTCCGGTAGGGAATGTTTTCATTCTCATTGGAATCCATCAATTTCTTTATTTCATCCTTGATTTCTTCTCTAACCCATGGTTTTTTGAGCAAGGTGTTGTTCAGTTTCCGTGAGTTCCACTTTCTATGTTTTTTCTGCTATTGATTTTCAGTTTTATGACTTTATGATCTGAGAAGAGGCTTTGCTTTAGTTCTATGGTGTGAATTTTGTTGAGAATTGCTTTATGTCCTAACACATCGTCTGCTCTGGAGAATGTTCCATGTGCACTGGAGAAGGAATTGTTATCCACTGATGGATAAAAAGTTCTGTATATGTCATTGAGGTCTAGCTGGTTAATTGTAACAATAAGGTCTTCTATGTCTTTATTTAGCTTTTTTATAGATGATCTGTCCAATGTTGAGAGTGTTGAAGATGCCCACTGTTATTGCAGAGTAATCTATCTCATTTTTTAGTGTAGTCAGTGTTTCTCTGATGTATTTAGGTACTCTAATATTAGGTGCATAAATATTTAATATTGTTAAATTCTGTTTGTATGTTGAACCTTTCAGCAACAAACTAATGTCCATCCCTGTCCATGATGGTGGATTTTACATTAAAATCTCTTTTATCTGAGATTGGAATTGCCACACCTGTTCTTCTTGTTCACTGTTAGCTTGATATCTATTCTTTAATTTTCAGTTTGTTCATATCTCTAAGTCTAAGGTGAGTTTCTTGCAGGAAACACGTGGATTGATCGTGTCTTTTGACCCAAGATGTCACTCAGTGTCTCTTTACTGAAGCATTCTGTCCATTCACATTCAGTCTGATTATTGATAGGTATGTGTTCAGTGCTGCCACTGTGATATGTTTATGTTCATGTTAACATTTTTTTCTGTTCTTATTAATCTGTTCTGGGACATTTTTCTTTGTGAGTTGATTTTTCACCTTTTTCAGGGTTGGTTTTGTGGTTGTTGAGACTCCTGTATTACACTTTTTGATTCTATATGTTGCATGTTTATTGTGCTTTATGGCTTCCCCTGAGATCCCCCTTAATAAACTGTGTATAAACCCGATTTCAATTACTACCATTCTTATCAACTTCCTCTCCATCTGGAAAGAATATAATGACTGTAGTATATCCCTCTTTTTAATATGATGATATCATCATTTTCATGACATCATCACTGGATTATTTCTTTCACTGTTATAGCTTTGAGTTTGGAGCCTTCCCTAACTGAGTAGGATTCTGGGTTATGTGTCCTGTAATTGGTTCTAAAATATAAAGTTAATGGTTTTGTTCCTCTGAGCCAAGAGATTATTTCAGTATTTCTTGTAGCTTTGCTTTGGTTTTCACAAAGTCTCTGAATTTCCGTTTATCTGTGAATGTCCTAATTTCATTCTCATATTTGAAAGATCACTTTGCAGGATATATAATTCTTGGTTGGAAGTTCTTGTCCTTCAAGGCTTTGAATGTGTCATGCCACTATCTCCCTGATAGCATCATTTCTGCTGAGAAATCTGATGAAAGCCTACTGGACTTCCCTCTGGATGTTAGCTTTGCTTTGACCCTTGCTGCAGTTAAGAGTTTCTGCTTATGTTTCATTTTGTTAAGCTTGATTGTAATATACCTTGGAGTCTTTCTTTTGAGATCTAGACTGAGTGGCATTCAATATGCATCTTGGATATCTATATTCTCTTCTTTCATAATTTCTGGGAAGTTTTCTGTCAGCAGCTCTGCAACAATACTGTGTTCTCAGGTGTCTCACAGTGTTCAGGAACTCCAATTTATAGTAGATTGTTCCTCTTAAGAGAGTCCCACATGCTTCTTAATGCTTCTTCATTTTTCTTGTTTTTTCTTTTCTGATTTCTCCTCATAGATGCTGCAGTCAGCAGCTCTGTATTCCAAATCAAAAAATCTCTTTTCCATTTGTTCCATTCTGTTACCTTAGCTTTGAATTGAAGGTTCTATGTCTTTGATTTTGTTCTTGATCTGTTGGATTTCACAGTACTGGTGTTCTATCAGGTCTAACAGCTTGCTTAATTTTTCATTTTGTTCTGCTGCATTTTGTATAAAGTCTAGGAAGGCTCTACATGCAATTCTTTTGTATTCACCTTCTGATATTTTCAGAAAAGCTTCTTCATCTAGGAGTTTCTGAGGTGGTTTCTTTTGGGGGCCTTCTGAAGCCTTGGGTGATTTCTTGGTTATGGTTTTCTCCAGAGTTTTTCATTTCCTTGGCATCATGTGAGTCAGTAGAGGCTGGGAGAGGTGCTGTGAGGATGGACCACAGTTGTTTCTCTAGGCTGTCTTAAAATGAGAGGTAAAAAGTATCTGACAGCTTCCAAAGTCAGTCAGGTTTTAAGGTGTACAGATCCCTCATCTAAGCTGGCAAAGTAAGCACCTCTATATTGAACCCCAGATGCTATAAACTAGTTGAAAATACAGAAGGGCTACTGCCCTGCTGGCCTCTGCTGTTGGGCCCAAGCTGTAGGCTACACTGTGTAGAATTCTGCTTTTCTGCTGGAAAAGTGCACTTTTCTGGGCAGGTGCTGCCTCTCAGCCAGGAATTAGGTCTAGCTGAGGCTTCCGTATGGGTATGTCCACCTCCTAGGGGAGCAAGATTGTGTCTCGCACAAGTGTGCCATCGGACTGGGACCAGGCCACTGGCAGAAATGGAGGCCAAATGTGCTAAGATGCTCAGAGGCTACAGCCCCTGCTGCTGGGCCCCATCCAGAGGCAATGCTGTGCTTAACACCACCGCTCTGCTGGGAAAACACTCTCCCCTGGGTAGGTGCTGCCTCCCAACCTGGGAACTAAGCCCAACTGGGGCTTCCATATGGGTGTATCTGTCTCCCAATGGATCAAGATGGCATCCCTCACAAATCTGCTACCATCTCCGTACGGCTACCATACAGCAGAGGTAGAAAGATAGGCCAATGGAGCTGAGATGCACACAGTCCAAAGCTGGGCTCTCAGAATGTGGCAATTTTGCTTGCCGATATCACCAGCATTGCATCTAAGATTAGTAAATAGTCAAGTCCCAGCTCCGTCTGCTGGCTACGACGGAAAAAAAATGCTGAGTTTTAACTTTGGTCTGTGCAAGCCTGCACTCACCGAGAGTGGGGTCAGCGAAAAAGAGGAAGTTTTCGCATTCAGTGGTATGAAGTCCAAACTAACAGCCCTAAGCCCTGTCCTAGGGCCCACAAGGCATCCAGAAGGCTCCACTTAATCATCAGTTCAGGTCTTGGTTTGTAGAGGGATTTAGGGAAACATGTGCCTAGTCAACCACCTTGCCTCTGCCCCCAATAAGCCAACATCAAATGTTCTCTTAGGTGAGACACAGGGTGAATCATACAGACAGTTGTTAAATTAAAATCTATGTCCTCTATGATATTTAATTACTCCTTGTTATGTAATAGTTCTTCTTTTTGAGATTTGCCTCTTCTAGACATAAGATGTCAGCTACTGAAAGTCAGAATCTCTTGCTGTCTTCAGTCTCAGGTTGGCATCACCCCCACATAGACAGTACCTACACTTCAGACTTGCATCAGAAATATGTACATGTAAGGGAAAGAGCATGGGGTTAAGACTTGCAGTGAATTAATTTAGGTTCTAGCTGTTTGATTATGCCTATTTTGTTTAGGAGTTCTAGTGGCACAGTAGTTAAGAGTTCAGTTGTTACCAAAAATTTGGTAGTTGGAACACATCAATGCTATGTTGGAGAAAGATTTAACAATCGGCTTACATAAAGATTACAGCCAAGGAAACCCTGTGAGACAGTTCTGCTTTTTCCTCTAGGGTCACTATATGTTGGTACTGACTTGTCAGCAGTGAATTTGGCTTTGGTTTTTCAGGTTGTTGTTTACTGCCCTTGAGTAGACTCTAAGTCATAGCTACCTTAGAGATGCCACAAAGAAAGATTGTCTGGTCGTTGATCGTACCTATGTTAAATAAAGCATCAATAAATAATGTTTTTCACAAGACAGATAAGAACCTGTTTAGGCTTCCCACTTCAATATTTATGGACGCTATCCTATATATTTGTATGACAAGAGCCTCATTCAAAAGTATAAAAGTAATCCATAACTTTAAGCAGCATAGAGAAGACATAAGATGAGAATATGTATCTGTGTCAGCCAGAGATAACTGTTACTATATTTTATATCTTTATCTATACACATGTATCTTTACAGATTTTTCTCAGCATAGCCAAGCCAAGTGCCTTCAAGTTATAGATATTTATTTAGCAACAGTTTATATATTAAATATTCTACACATGAACTTTGTTATGGAATTACTTTTTATAGTAAAATGCATATGATTTCAACATACTTCACAATGTTACTGTATGCCTATGAGAATGTATTTAAACAATCTTACACTTATTAAAATTTAGATTCCTCTTAGATTTCTCTGAACATTTATTAGATATATGTGAACACCTATGGATGTACCTTGTTTTATGTACTTTTTGTTTAGGGATAAATTCCTGGAAACAGACTATGTGAATTTGCTTATATGTTTTCAAGAAAATGATACTTACTGATACTTCTCAAGAAATCTCCTAACATTATGTAATAAAAAAAGACTCTTAATAAAAAATCTGTCTCTGTTCTCTAACCAACAGCTTGCAAGATTAGAATATTTTAACCTATTATTTGAAAATTCTGCCTTGTATTATAGTACAGCTATTAAATAATATATTCATTATTATAATTAAAGTTGATAGTGAGTTATGTTTTCACCAGTACAGAATATTTTAGAAAAGGCAGCTTGAGTAAACACATAAATTAGTGTAATGAAATGTGCAATAATCTGGAGTTAAAAAACCAAAAGGCAAGAATGTGCTCAGCATTTCTCAAGCTGAAAGAATTGAAGAAAAAACTTTGAGTTGCAATATTGAAGGATCCTACAGAGAAAATATTGAATGATGCGGGAATCATCAAAAGAAAATGGAAGAGATACAAAATCACTCAACCAAAAAGAATTGATCAACATTCAGCTACTTAAGGAGGTAGCATGTGATCAAGAAATTATGGTACTGAGGCAAGGTGTTCAAGCTGCACTAAAGGGAGCAGTAATAAACAAAGCTACAGGAATTGGTAGAATACCAATTGCAGTGTTTCAACAAGCAGGTACAGAGCTGGAGTTGCTCACATGGCTATGTCAAGAAATTTGTAAGATATCTTTCTAGTGAATTAGAAGAGATCCATACTTGTGCTGATTCCAAAGAAAGGTGAGCCAATGAAATGAAGAAATTATTGAAACTTATCATTAATATCACCCACAAGTAACAATTTGTTAAAAATCATTTAAAAGTCGTTGCAGCAGTACCTTCATGGGGAACTGCCAGAATTTCAAGTTGGAGTCAGAAAAAGTTGTGGAATGAGTGACATCATTGGGATGTCAGATGGGTTTTCACCGAAAGCAGAGTATCAGAAAGATGTTTACCTATTTTTTATTGACTATGTAAAGACATTTGACTATGCTAATCATAATCAATTATGGCTAACATGTAAAGAATGGGAACACTTAATTGTTCTCATGAAGAACCTTTCCATAGACCAAGACATAGTGAATCAAACAGAACTACAACATACTGCGTGGTTTGAAGCCAGGAAAATTGTAGATCAAGATTGTATCCTTTCACCATACTTATTCATCCGAATACTCAGCAAATAACCTGAGAAACTAGACTATGTGAAGAAGAATGTGTTATCAGGACTAGAGGAAGACTCATTAATAGGCTGCAATATGTGTATCATACAAAATTGCTTGCTAACAGTGGAGAGGATTTGCAGCACTTGCTGATGAGGATCAACGACTAAAGCCTTCAGCATGAATTTCATCTTACCATAGAGGAAACAAAAATACTTATAAGTAGTATCGTGATAAATGGAGAAAAAACTGAAGTTGTCAAGGATTTCATTTTGCTTGGGTCATAAACAGCAGTCAAGCAATCAAACTATAAATTGCATTGGGTAAACCTGCTGCAAAAGACCTCTTTAAAGTAATAAAAATCAAAGATTTCCCTTTGCAGACTATGGTGTGCTTGACTCAAGCCATGATATTTTCGATTGCCTCATATGCAAGAGAAAGCTGGACAATCATAAGGAAGACCAAAGAAGAATTAATACCTTAGAATTATGATGTTAGAAAAGAATATTAAAGATACCTTGAACTACTAGAAAAAAGAAAAAAACATCAGTCTTGGAAGAAGTACAGTCAGAATACTTTTTAGAGCAAGGATGTTGAGAATTCATTTCATGTAATTTGAACATGTGTGGAAGGACTAGTCCTTGTAGAAGAACATCATGCTTGGTAAAGAAGTGGATCAATGAGAAACAGGAAGATCTTCATTGAGGTGACTGACACAGAGGCTTCAATAATTGGCTTAATCATAACAATGATTGTTATGGTGTGTAGGATCAGGCACTGTTTCCTTGTATTGTACATTGGGCTTCTATGAGGTGGAAGGAACTCAATGGCACCTAACAAGAATAACAATATGTAGTACAATATAAAACTATGAGATACAGTTTTAGTGGTGTTATTTGTATATATTTAAGAGTCCTGCCAGTTCAGTTCCTGAACTTGTCCTAGAAAACATGTTATATATCTCATTTCTGAATATCACTGTGATCTCCTTTGAAGTACTCCCCTTGGGAAACTATGCACTGATGCCAGCACCTACAAAGAAAGTTTTGAACTCTTTTTTTGGTATGGCCTGAGGAGTCGTCATCATATTACCCCTGATGTCCAGAATGTCATCACAATGTGCTCCTTTCAATGTTTCCTGTATCTCTGGGTAAACAAAAAGTCATTGGAGGCCAGATCATGTGAGTAGAGAGAGTGTTTCAATACAATTATTTGTTTATTGGCTAAAATCTCCCTCACAGACAACTATATAATTAAGTTTGTGGACTTGCCACCATGCCGTCATGCACAATGGCCATTCCAGAATGAGTTCCAAAATTGCTTTGAAGGGTGGAGTAGGCACTGGCACTGGTGCATAGCTTTCTAAGAGGAGTGCTTCAAAGGTGACCTTAATGATATTCAGCAGAGAGGTATGTAGTACTTCAAACAATTAAGCTCACAGATTTGTCAGACCTTGTACAATGGTATTTATTACATTTTTTTTAATTTTGCTGATTTTTGCAGCCCTTTTAAGAATTATAGACTTTTTATACTTATTATTTGTGTTTTATGTAGCCATATAACTTCTTTATTATGCATGTCTTTTCTGCCACATGATCATATAGTTATTTGATCATAAAGACTTCATATACATACATATTAAAAAAGTCATCATGTTGAGTTCAACTCATATATATATATTACATATATGTATATATATACACACACATACATATATATGTGTGTGTATAGTTTTCTTACCCACTAGTACTCTGCGGGAAAAAGATAAAGGCAGTCAGCTTCCATAAAGATTAAAACTAAACAAAACCCTTTGTTGTCCCATCAGTTCTGACCCATGTGAGTTCAAATCACTGAGCTACCAAGGCTCCATTTTTAGTGAAGATTGTAGTGTTGGAAGCCCTGTGGGGTAATCGGACTGTTTTACTGGGCCACAGTGAGCCAGAATTCACTCACCGGCAATGGATTTGGGTTACATTCTGCTTTTATACTAAGCAGACTGTAACTTCTGTTCTTTTCCTATTGAAAAGTAGTGCCATGTTTTAAAATACATACTGGTATGTTTTCCTAGATTTTGTCTTTAATGTGTACATCTACTAATGTGCTACTGGAAAGGAGCCCTGGTGGAGCATGGTTAAGCTGTAGTCAGCTAACTGAAATGTCAGTAGTTTGAAAGGTACATGGTTGGAAACCACCAGCCTCTCTGTAGGAGAAAGATTTGGCAGCCTGCTTCTGTAAAGATTATGGTGTAGAAAAACCTATAAGGCAGTTCTGTTCTGTCATACAGGGTCCCTATGTTTTAAAATTAACTCAGTGATGCCTTAGAAAAGCAACATAATTCATAATAACTTGCATTCATTGATGCAGTTGTAAATTATGACCTATTTCAACCTAAGAGAAATCAAAGCGACATATCACCCTTCCTTAAATGAATCTCTGTGTTACTAAGTTTTTGTAGGTAAACTTAAGAATCATTGTTTGTACTTCTAAAATTTAATGGAAATAGTTATTATAATTTTAAAAAGTAGATTAATAAAAGCCAAGCCAAAGCCAAGTGCTCTCAAGCTGGATCTGAAACAATATGCATATGGACTATTGATCATTCTCAACTGATTTCAAACAGTTAAATTTCTATTTATTTGTATTTCACATATAGATGTCATTATTTTATTTATATTTCACATATGGACATCATTAAATTTATTACCTTTTGTAGCACAAGTTTTGTTAATGAGATTATTTCTTATAACTCTAATTATCACAGTTATTTAGGAAGGTTTGTATTTAAAATGTTTTGACAGTAATATTGTTCAACTCTAGAGCTTTAGTGGTAGGGCAGTCACACATATAACGTCTCTCTTTTCTCAGTATTTATCGTTATGCTTTTTGTGCCATAGATTTAGTGTTGAGAGTTCTTGATTTTTAACAGAAATGTTATTGTCAGTTAAATTTTTCATTTATGCATGACTACTGCTTTTGTCGGATATAATTTTTATTTCATTATTTTGGAGAAATATCCTGTTCTGGTTTTACTGCTTTCACAGTAAAGACTTCAGAATTTGACCAAAACTATTTTTAGCTTCCTTTAGTTTCTGGATAATAAATTTACTAATTGTATTATCCTTGATTCCAGAAAGAAACCCTAGTTGATTCTGGTGTATTTAATTTCTACGTGATGTTTTATTCTATTCCCATTTGTGTTATAGTTTATTCATAATTTAGAAAAGATTCTCATTTGCAAGTTTATAAGAAATAAGCTGAATTCAAAAATGCAATAATAAATTGTTTTAATTGTTTTGCATGCTGAAAAAATTTAATAATGTAAACTTTGGTGGTGTAGTGGTTAAGTGCTACATCTACCAACCATTAGGTCAGCAGTTTGAATTCACCAGGCACTCTTTGGTAACTATATGGGCCAGATCTACTCCATTCTATAGGGTCTCTGAGAGTCAGAATCAACTTTACGGCACTGGGTTTGTTTTAGAGAAAGTTAATTATTGTCTGAAAATTTAATGGAAATTTTGAAACAGTTCTCACTCATTATCATCATGGAATTCCTAAAGGCTGGTTTGTGGTTGTGTTGGTTGTTGATCTCACCTACTGAATGATATACATAAATTTTATTTCTCTGATTGATTCATCATGAGTCAATTATATTTTCTTAGAATATTCTACAATTTATTGTTGTTGGCGGCTACCATCAAGTCATTTCTTACTCATAGTGATCCTATGTACAACAGAATGAAACACTGCCTAGTCTTGTGCCGTGTCTACAACTGTTGTTATGCTTAAACCCTTTGTTGCAGCCACTGTGCCAATCCATTTCATTGAGGGTCTTTCTCTTTTTCTCTGACCCTTCATTCTACCGAGCATGATGTCATTCTCCAGTGACTGATCCTCCCTGACAACACATCCAAGGTATATACCATGCCGTCTTGTCATCTTTGCTTCCAAGGAGCACTCTGTCCTTCTTCCAGAACAGATCTATTTGTTCTTTTGGTGGTCCATGGTATATTCAACATTCTTCTCCAACACCACAATTCAAAGACATCAATTTTTTTTTCAGTCTTCTTTATTCATTATCCAACTTTTGCATTTGTATGATTCCACTGAAAATACCATGACTTGGGTTAGGTGCACTTTAGTCTTCAAGGTGACATCTTTACTTCTGAATACTTTAAAGAGATCCTTTACAGCAGATTTTCCCAATGCAATGTGTCTTTTGACTTCTTGACTTCCACTTCCATGGATATTGATTGTGAACCCAAGTAAAATGAAATCCTTAACAACCTCAGTCCTTTCTCCATTTATAATGATTTTGCTTACTGGCCCAGTTGTGAGGACTTTTGTTTTCTTGATGTTGAGGTGCAATCCATACTGAAGCCTGTGGTCTTTGATCTTTATCAGTAAGTGTGTCAAATCTTCTTCACTTTCGGCAAGTAAGTTGGTGTTGTCTGCCTAACACAGATAGTTAATTAGTTGTCCCCCAAACATGATGCCTCATTCTTCTTCCTTCAGTCCAGTTTCTCAGATTATTTGCTTGGCATACAGATTGAAAATGTATGGTGAAAAGATACAACCCTGATGCATACCTTTCCTGACTTTAAACCATGCAATGTCCCCTTGTTCTGTTCACATGACTGCTTCTTGATCCACATACAGATTTCTTACGAGCACAAGTAAGTGTTCTGGAATTCACATTCTGCACAATTTTAGCTATAATCTATTATGATCAACATAGTCAGATGCCTTTCCACAGTCAATGAAACACAGATAAACAGCTTTCTGGTATTCTGTGCTTTCAGCCAAGAGCCATCTGACATCAGCAGTGATATCACTGGTTCCACATCCTCTTCTGATTCCAGTTTGAATTTATGGCAGTTTCTTGTCAATATACTGTTGTAGTCACTTTTAAATGATCTTGGTCAAAATTTTTCTTGTGAGTGATATTAATGATATTGTTCTGTAATTTCCACATTCAGTTGAATCACCTTTCTTTAGAACAGGTGTGAAAATGGATCTCTTCCAGTTAATTGATCAAGTAGCTGTCCTCCAAATTTCTTGGCATAGGCAAGTGAGTACTCCCAGCACTGCAACTTTTGTTGAAATATCTCAACTGATATTTTATCAATTCCTGGAGCCTTGTTTTTTGCCAATGTCTTCAATGTAGCTTCAACTTCTTCCTTCAGTGCCATCAGTTCCTGATCATTTGCTACCTCTTCAAATGGCTAAACATCAACCTGTTCTTTCTAGTATAATGATTCTGCATACACCTTCCATTTTCTTTTAGTGCTTCTTGAGTCGTTTAATATTTTCCTTGTAGAATCCTTCACTATTGCAAATGGTTCCTTTAAATTTTTCTTCAATTCTTTCAGCTTGAAAAATGTGGAATGTGTTCTTCCTTCTGGTTTTCTGTTTCCAACACTTCGCACATGTCATTATAGTACTTTATTTTGTCTCCTAGAGCTGCTCTTTGAAATTTTCTGTTTAGGTCTTTTACATCACCATTCCTAGTTTTTACTTTAGTCAGATGCCTTTACATAGTCAATGAAACACAGGTAAACAGCTTTCTGGTATTCTGTGCTTTCAGCCAAGATCCATCTGACATCAGCAATGATATCACTGGTTCCACATCCTCTTCTGAATTCAGCTTGAATTTATGGCAGTTCCTTGTCAATATACTGTTGTAGTCATTTTTAAATGATCTTAGTCAAAATTTAAGGGTAGGTTTCAGAGTCTCTTCTGTCATCTAGTTTGGTCTTTTCTTTTTTTCCTGTCATTTTAATGACCTCTTGCTGTCTTCATGGATAATGTCTTTGATGTCATTCCACAATTCATCAGGTAAGGAAGATACAGACAGAGTGAACAGCTCCGACCTGTCTGTCCATGGAGGCTTTCTTGTTGCTGTGATGCTGGAAGCTATGCCACTGGTATTTAGGTACCAGCAGGGTCACCCATGGTAGACAGGTTTCAGCTGCACTTCCAGACTGAGACAAACTAGGAAGAAGGACCTGGCAGCTTACTTCTGAAAAGAATTAGCCAGGGAAAATTTTTTCAATAGCAGCAGGACATTGTCAAATATAGTGCTAGAAAGTGAGTCTCCCCTCCCCCCAGGACTGGAAGGCACTCAGAAGACAAACGGGGAAGAGTTGTCTCAGCAAAGGACAGTCAACCTTAATAAAGTGGATGGAGCAAAGCCATCAGGATCTTTCTTCACTTATGTGTTACAACTCAAAATGAGAAGAAACAGCTGCCAATGTCCATTAATAATCAGAACACGGAATGTACAAAGTATGAATCTAGGAAAATTGGAAATCATCAAAAATGAAATAGCACACATAAACTTTGATGTCCTAGGAATTAGAGAGCTGAAACGGACTGGTACTGGCCATTCTGAACTCGACAACGGTATGGTCTACTATGATGGAAACAAATCTTGAAGAGAAACGGTGTTGCTTTCATGATGAAGAAGAACATTTCAAGGTCTGTCCTAAAGTACAGTGCTATCAGTGATAGGAAAGTAGCCATATACACACAACGAAGGCTAGTTAATATGACTATTATTCAAATTTATGCACCAACCACTAAGGCCAAAGAGAAAGAGACTGAAGATTTTTTACCAGTTTACGCAGTCTCAAATTGACTCAACATGCAATCAGGATACATTGATAATTACTGCTGACTGGAATGCAAAGTTGGAAACAAAGAGAAAGGACTGGTAGTTGTAAAATATGGCCTTGGTGACAGAAACAATGCCAGAGATGGCATGGTAGAATTTTGGGAGATTAACAACTTCTTCATTGTGAATACATTTTTTAACCAACACAAATGGTGACGGTACAAATGGATGTCACCAGATGGAATACACAGGAACCAAATCAACTACATCTGTGGAAAGAGATGATGGAAAATCTCTATGCCAGCAGTCAGAACAAGGCCAGGTGCTGACTGTGGCACAGATCACCTACTGCTCATATGCAAATTCAAATTGAAAATGAAGAAAATTAGAACAAGTCCACAAGAGCCAATGTATGACCTTGAGTACATCTCTGCTGAGTTTAAACATCTTCTTGAGAACGGATTTGCTGTGTTGATCACAGTTTATTAGGTTATTATAAAATATACTAACTTCCTGTTTTACATAATTCTCTTGTTTTGAAATGTACTAGTATGAATAATTGCATTCATTACCCATTCTTACTTTCACGTATACTTCTTTTTCTTCACTATATTCTGATTTTATTTGTGAGAAAATGTCCAATATTTTCACTCTTCAAAAGGCCTAATTTCTGCATTGGACACATGTATTCCCCGTTTTCTAAATTACTCATGGGTCATTTTCTCTTGTAATTGTTTTAAACATATTTTATTGTTTTGGTCATTATATACTCTCCAGATTGTATATTTCATTGTTGATTTGGATTAATGTGTTCTTTTTTGTTTGATATTTAAATGTTTAGGAATATGAATTTCTTCATAGATATGTTTTGCCACTTTCCATAACTTTCTTTTATAATAATCTTTATTTAAAAAAAAATTCAGTTTGATTCTATTATTGACTCATGATTTATTTTTGTGATATATTTCTTCTACACTTTCCATTCAGTACATTTCAATTGCTTTCTTTTTTCATCCTTAATTATTCTTTATTATTATTATTTGGAACATTTTATTGCCTTAAGAATATTATTTCCAACTATTGACTTCCGGGAGTGTAATTTATCACATTTAAAATACACATGCTGTGTATAACTAGACTAGATCACCAACAATAGGCTATGAGATTTCCATTTACTTCACATCTTTTTCAGCATGTGGTGCTACATCATTTTAGCTTCTTTGTTTTTGCCAATCTGGCAGGCCTATGCTTATTACACACTGGTTTTAATCACCAATTTTCTGATTCTTAATGAATTGTGTACTTTTTCGTAGGCTTATTTGCCATTTTGATACTGTCTTTTTATAGAGGTCTGTTCAAGTCTTTTATAGTTTTTAAGGTTTTTATTTTATTATTATTATGACTGAGTGAAAAGGTACATTCCCGTGCAAATTTACCAGCCCACCTATACGCAGCTTCCACTGCTCTCCCTGCCCAGTGACAGCACACTATTCCTCTCTGCTCCATACATGTCTCATCCTCCCAACAGTCTTTCATTGATTCGTAACAGTTGCCATATTTTTTGATTCCCAGTTATTTGTCATACTCGTTACTTGTTTCATACATGTGCATGTGTGTGTATATATGTCACTGAAAATTCTTTTTTTAATCACTGTAGGTTGGCTTGGTATTTTTTACTATCTGTAGTGAACAGTAACTGAAGTCACATCTTTACAGAATGTTGTAAAATGAATCAAACTGTGTTGTACTATTTTATTGTATGAGATTTTTGTAGTTCTCCTTAGCAGGAATGTTAGTTTGGTATAATTGCCATTTCTCAGGGCAAAATATTCCATATACTCTTTTTCTCATACACACGTATGTGTATATTTGTATACTTACTTGTATATATATGTAAAAATGTAATTAAGATTGTTTTTATTGACATAAAATTCATACAACATAAAATTCAGATTTTAACAGTTTTGTAGTGTAAAAATAAGTGGTTTTTAGCATATCCACAATATAGTGCAGCCATTGGCACTATCTAATTTCAGACAAATTTCATCATCATGCAAAGAAGCATCAGTGACTGTTCAACGTACTACTGCACCCACAACATGGAAGCCACTAACCTACTTTCTATGAATTTGTGGTCTGTGGACATATCATATAAATAGAATCATGCAGTACGTGGACTTTTGTGACTGCTTCTTTCACTTAGCATAGTATTTCAAGATTGTGCAGTGTTGTAGCATGTGTCAGTATTTCACTCCTTTTTATGGCTGACTACAGTTCCATTGCATGGATAAATCACAATTTTTGACAGACATTTGAGTTGTGTACACATTTAGTTATTTTAAACAGTGCTGCTCTGGATATTAATGTACAGAGTTTTGAACACCTGCATTTCATTGTTTTGGTAACACTGAGACATGAAATTGCTGAATCATTTGAGGAACTACCAAATTATTTTCCACAGCAGTTGTAATGTATCCAAAAGCATTGTACTAGGGTCTCTGTTTCCTCAAATTATTTCCCCAATTCATTCTTTTCTTTTTTAATTAATGCTGTCTGTTGTAGATTGAATCATGTCCCTTCAAAATAAGTTTTGGAATCCTAACTCCTTTACCTGTGGATAGAATTCCATTTGGCATTAGGGATTTATTTGTCATGTTAATAAGGCCATATAAATCTAGGATATGTCCTGTACCTAATCACTTCTGGGTTTTATGAAGCTGAAGCTGGGTAGTCACAGGCAGGAGAGCACAAACTGGCAAAGACAAATCCCATGTAAAGACTGCAAAGGAACTGAGCAATGCCGTGGCTACAGAAGCTGAAAGAGATATGTATCTTTCCCCATAACTGAGAGAGAGAAATAAAAGACCTTTCCCTGAAACCAGTGCTCAGAGTTTGAATTTCTAACTTCCTAAATTAAGAGAAAGTAAGCTTATTTTCTCTAAAGCCAACACTTTCTATATTTCTATTATAGCAGTGCTAGTCGACTAGTGGCAGTCAGGTAGTATGTCATTGTGGTTTTGATCTCTATTTCCTTAGTGACTGATGATACTGTTGGTCATTTGTATATCTTAGTCGGATATGCATCCCTTGGCTGTTTTCTAACTTGGTTGTTTGTCTATTTATTATTGTCATTTAAGAATCTTTATAATTTGTATTTATGTAATGGCACTTGGCAATCTTTATAAGATATACAATTTGCACATATTTCCCTATTCTGTGTCTTTTCACTGTATTGATAATACCCTTTGATGAATAAGCCTTTCCAATTTTTACGAAGTCCAATTTGTCTTTTGTTGTTGTTCGTGCTTTTGATATCATATCTAGGAATCTATTTTCAAACCTGAGATCATGACGTTTATCCCTATGTTTTCTTCTAGCAGTGTTATCATTTTAGATTTTACATTTAGGTCGTGATCCATTTTGAGTTAATTTTTATATAGAAATTGCAATAGAAGTCCAACTTTGCTCTTTTTGTGGTGGCATTTTATTAGCACCAGCAATATTTATTGAAGAAATTATTTTTTCCTATTGAAAGTTTTGACAGCCTTCTTAGAAATCAGTTGGCTATAAATATTTACATTTATATTTTTGAGTCTCTAGTGTATTTCATAGATTGATATGTCTACCTTTATGCCAGTACCATATTATTCTGTTTACTGTAGCTTTGCAGGAATCTTAAGGACTGGGAAGCATAAGATCCAACTTTCTTCGTTTTTCTAGATTTTTTGGCTATTCAGGATCTTTTGCAGTTCAGTATTACTTTTAGGATCAATTAGACTACTTTTGCAAAAAGAGTCACTTGGAGTTTTCGTAATTATTTCATTGAATTTACAAATCAGTATGGGAAATCTTGCAATCTTAGTAATCTTAGCAATATTAAGTGCTCCAATTAATGAAAAGAAGATGCCTTTTCACTTATATAGATCTTCATTATCTTTTCAAACAATATTTTATAGTTTTCAATTTTATAGTCTCACCTCTTTGTTTAAATGCATTCTTAAGTAATTGATTTTTTACATGCTATTAACATATAACTGTTTTCTTAATTGTCTTCGTATATTGTTCTTTTCTGATTGCAGAAGTTCATCTGAATTTTGCCTATTAATTTTGTAGAATAACTTTTCTAGATTTGTTTACTAGCTACTGATGTTGGAGGAGGGAGATTCTTTGGGATTATCTACATGTAGGATCATGTCTTCTGAAAATTAGGATATTTTTACTTCCTTTCAATTTGGAAACTGCTTGCTTGTTTCACGTTTGACTAATTGCCCTGATTAATGTTGAATTCATAATAGTAGTGGCAGTGGACATCCTTGTTTTATTCCTGCATAAAGCTTTTAGTCTTTCAGTATTTAATATGAAAATTGCTGCGGAGTTTTAGTAGATTCTTTTTGTCACATTAAGTAAGTTCCTTTCTATTTCTAGTGCATTGTGTGCTTTACCTGGAGAGCAGTGAATATTGACAAGTTCTGTCTCAGCGTCTGTTGAGTGATCATATTTTATTTTGTTCTACTAATGTGATGTGTTGTACTTTTTCATTTTCTTATGTTCAACCCTTCTTTTTCTCCTGGCATAAACATCATTTGGTCTCAGTGTATAATCTTTTAATTTTCTGTAGAATTCAGTTTGCTAATATTTTCTCGAGGATTTTCACTTCTACATCTATAAAACATTTTAATCTGTTATTATATTTCTGTTACATTTTTAGCTGGCTTTGGTATCATGACAATGCTGACTTCGTAGAATGAGTTCAGAAATTCTATTCAGTCTTAAGTTTTTCTTGGAAGAAAATGAATGAGCTTGGTGTTAATTCTTCATAAAATGTTTGGTTAAATTCAGAGGTGAGGACATAATGGTCTTGGAATTTTCATCAGTAAGAAGGTTTTGATTACTGATTCAGTATCTGTGCTTGTTACAGGTCTGTTCAGATTTTTGTTTCTTTAGGAGTCACTTTTGATAATTTTTTTTCTAGGAATTTATTTTATGTAGGTAATTTAATTTGTTGGTGTATAAATGGTTATAGTATTCTAATTCTTTTTTTTTAGTGTTTTAATTAATTCTTTAATATTTTTTATTTTTATTTAACATAACAGTGAAAATGTACATTCACATATGAATTTACATGCCCCCCTATATGCAGCTTCCACTGCTCTCCCTGTTTGGTGACAGCACACTATTCCTCTCTGCTCCATAAATGACTCATCCTCCCAACAGTCTCCTTTCCCCTCCTCTCCGTCCACTCCCCTTCCTCCAGCCAGAGGTCAGCAAGATGATATCCTATAGATGTATTGAACCATAAAGTGCTTCCAATATATGGTTACTCTGCATTGCCAAGTCCAATCCATTCCTGTCCAAAGAGTGGACCTTTGTTATAATTTATGGGAATGGGCAGCATCAGGGCCAGGGGCCATGCTCTCAGAGGAACCCCAAAACCGCTGGACCATCAATTGAAGTCATTAGTAGAGATCTCATCATGCACCTCTTTTTATTCTTGTGTTGCCAGTGAGGCTCCTCTCTGTGAACTCCGTGGTGGCTATCACTGGTGGTGGCCGGGTACCATCCGGTTCTTCCAGTCCCAAGTCAATGTAGACACCCACTCTTGTGGGTCTCTCTGTCTTCTCAGTTGTCTTTACCGCATGCCATTTTGGCCAACGGTGAGCATCCGTTCCAGCTGAGTTGGGACCATTTGCTGTGTCCTCGGATGGCAGCTTGGCAGCTGTTAAGACCCCACATGCCACTCATCAATGTGGGGTGCAGAGAGCTCTCTTAGCAAAATGCTAGTTGTGCCAATTGGCCTGGAATTCACATAAGAGCATGGCCCTCCGCCCCCCGCCCAAGCTACTCTTTCCTTGCAGTATTTAGTTAAGATGGAAGGAGTACTCAAGTAATGCTGAAGTCCACTTAGTGTTCTTTTTGTTCCTAATGTGTGCTGTCACCGCTTTCTCCCAACTACATTTCTAGTAACTATCTAAACCAAACCCTCCCCCCCTCGCCCTTCCTCCCTCTCTCCCCTCCCTTGCAGCTGTCAAAGAGTCTTTTCTTCTATACACAAGTCTGTTTTTGAGATCTTATCGTAGAGGTCTCATACAGTATTTGTCCTTTTGTCGCTCACTACTTTCACTCAACATAATGTCTTCCAGTTGAAACCAGGTTAGGAGATGTTTCCTGGAATCATCGTTATTCTTTATCATTGTGTAGTACTTCATTGAGTATATGTACCACAGTTTACCTATCCATTCTTCTATTGTTGGGCATCTGGGTTGATTCCATCTTTTTGCTATTGTGGACTGTGCTGTGATAAACATTCTGGTGCATGTATCTGTTGGTGTGAAAGCCTTGAATCTGTAGGATATATTCCAAGTAGTGGAATTACTGGGTCAAATGGTATATCAATATCCATTTTTTAAAGGAAGCGCCAGATTGCCTTCCAAAGAGGCTGGACCATTTTGCAACCCCACCAACAGTGTAGGAGGGTTCCACTTTCTCCACAGCCTCTCCAGCATTTATTGTTTTGTGTTTTCTGGATCATGGCCAATCTTGTTGGGGTGAGATGGTATCTCATTGTTGTCTTGATTTGAATTTCTTTAATAACTAAAGATCGTGAACATGTCCGCATGTGTTTTTTGGCTGCCTGGAACTCCTCTTTAGTGAAGTGTCTGTCCATCTCCTTTGCCCATCGCTTGATTGGATGGTTTATCTTCTTCTTATTGATATTTTGTAGTATGTTATAGATTATGGAGATCAGGCGTCGGTCTGACAAAGAGTGGCCAAGTATTTTTTCCCATTCTGTGGGTGTTCTTTTAATTCTATTAATAAAGTCTTTGGATGAGCAAAAGTGTTCGATTCTTAATAGTTTCCATTTATCTATTTTCTCTTCTGTTGATTGAGGTTTCTTTGACAGATTTTGGAGTCTGTCCTCATTGTATATTAAAACTTCCATTGTTTTTCCTACCTTATCTTGGATCAGCTTTATCGTCTTAGGTTTGATATTTAGGTCTTTTATCCAGTTGGAGTTGGTTTTTGTATAAGGTGTAAGATATGGATCTTGATTCAGTTTATTGCAGATGGATAACCAATTTTGCCAGTATCATTTGTTAAAGATACTGTTTGTACCCCAGTTAAATGTCTTAGGGCCTTTGTCGAATATCAACTGTTCATAGGCAGATGGTGTCGTCTCTGGGGTCTCAATCCTGTTCCATTGATCAATCTGTCCTTTTTTATACCAGTACCAGGCTGTTTTGACCAATGTGACAGTGTAGTATGTTCTAAGGTCAGGTAATGAGAGGCCTCCCAGTGTGTTCTTCTTCTTTAGTAGTACCTTATTTATCTGGGGCTTCTTCCCTCTCCAAACAAAATTGGTGATTTGTTTGTCGATCTCATTAAAAAATGATGCTGGAACTTGTATTGGGATTGCATTATATAAATAAATTGCTTTGGGTAAAATAGACATTTTCATAATGTTAAGTCTTCATATCCATGAGCAGGGTAGGTTTTTCCATTTATCTAAGTCTCTCTTAGTTTCTTGTAGTAAGGTCTTGTAGTTCACTTTGTAAAGCTCTGTTGTTTCTCTGGTTAGGTTAATTCCTAGGTACTTGATCTTCTTGGGGGCTATCGTAAATGGTATTGATTTAATAATTTCCTCCTTAACAGTCTCGTTGATGGTATAAAGGAAACCTACTGATTTACTTGTTTTTATCTTGTATCCTGAAACTTTGCTGAACTCTTCTATCAGTTTGAATAGCTTACTTATAGATTCCTTGGGGTTCTCCGCATATACAATCATATCATCTGCGAACAAGGAGATTTTAACTTCCTCTTTAGCGATGCAGATGCCTTTTATTTGTTTGTCTTGTCTAATGCTCTGGCTAGAACTTCTAGCACAAACATGAATAGAAGAGGTGACAGTGGGCATCCTTGTCTAGTTCCTGATATCAGGGGAAAGTCTTTCAGTCTCTCTCCATTCAGGATGATGTGGACAATTGGCTTTGTGTAAATCGCCCTTATTGTGTTGAGGAATTTGCCGTCTATGCCCATTTTGCTAAGAGTTTTTAGCATGAATGGGTGTTGGACTTTATCAAATCAATTTTCGGCAGTAATGGACAAAATCAGGTGATCTTTGTCTTTTGTGTTATTTATGTGGTTAATCACATTAATTGTTTTCATGATGTTGAACCAGCCTTGCATCCCTGGTATGAATCCCACTTGGTCATGATGGATTATTTTCTTGATATGTTGTTGTATTCTGTTGGCAAGAATTTTGTTGAAGATTTTTGCATCTAGATTCATGAGTGATATCGGTCTGTAGTTCTCTGTCTTTGTTGGATCTTTCCCTGGCTTAGGTATCAGGGTTGTGCTTGCTTCATAGAATGAGTTTGGGAGTACTCCATCACTTTCTATACTGTGAAATAGTTTCAATAGTATTGGGGATAACTCTTCTCTAAATGCTTGGTAGAATTCTGCCATCAAGCCATCTGTGCCCAGACTTTTTTTGGTTGGCAGTGTTTTCATGACCTTTTCAATCTCTTCCTTTGTGATGGGTTTATTAAGTTGTTCTGCTTCACGTTGTGATAATTTGGGTAGGTGGTATGAGTCAAGGAATTTGTCCATTTCCCCTAGGTTTTCAAATTTGTTAGAGTGCAGTCTTTCATAGTACTCTGTTATAATATTTTTGATTTCTGTTGCATCTGTGGTGACAACTCCCTTCTCATTTCTAATTTGGGTTATTTGTTTCCTTTCCTGCTTTTCTTTAGTAAGTTTAGCCAGTCTTTTATCAATTTTGTTGATCTTTTCAAAAAACCAGCTTTTGGTCTTTTCAATTTTTTCAATTGTTTTTCTATTCTCTAATTCATTTAAGTCTGCTCTAATCTTTATAATCTCCTTTCTTCCGGTGCCCGAGAGGTTCCTCTGTTGTTCTCTTTCTATTTGTTCAAGCTGTAGCATTAGTTCCTTGATTTGGTTTCTTTCTTCCTTTCAGATGCGTGTATTTATGGAGATAAACAGACCTCTGAGCACTGCTTTGGCTGTATCCCATAGGTGCTGGTAGGAAGTGTTTTCGTTCTCATTGGAATCCATGAATTTCTTTAATTCATCCCTGATTTCAAGATGTTGTTCAGTTTCCAAGAGTTCCACTTTCTGTCTCTGTTTTTTCTGCTATTGATTTCAACTTTGATGGCTTTATGATCTGAGAAGATACTTTGCAGTAATTCAACAGTATGGATTTTGTTGAGCATTGCATTATGGCCTATCACGTGGTCAATTCTGGTGAATGTTCCGTGTGCACTGGAGAAGAAGGTGTAGTTGTCTGCTGATGGGTGGAAAGTTCTGTATATATCAATGAGATTTAGTTGGTTAATTGTGTCAATGAGGTCTTCCGTATCTTTACTGAGCTTTTTTCTAGATGATCTGTCTAGTAATGAGAGTGGAGTGTTAAAGTCTCCCACTATTATGGTGGAGTCATCTAACTCTCTTTTGAGCATAGTCCATGTTTCTTCGAAATATTTAGGTGCTCTGACATTAAGTGCATAAATGTTTAATATAGTTAAGTCTTGCTTGTGTACGGAACCTTTCAGCAATAAATAATGTCTATCTTTGTCCACGATGGTGGATTTGACATTAAAATTGATCTTGTCTGAGATTAGAATTGCCACTCCTGCTCTTCTTTGTTCATCGTTAGCTTGATCTATATTCTTCCATCCTTTAATTTTCAGTTTGTTCCTGTCTTTAGGTCTCAAGTAAGTTTCTTGTAGACAACATATGGATGGGTCGTGTCTTTTGATCCAAGGTGACACTCGGTGTGTCTTTACTGGAGCATTCAGTCCATTCACATTCAATGTAATTATTGACAGGTATGTGTTCACTGCTGCCATTGTGATAGGTTTATTTTTATGTTGATGTTTTCTCTGTTGTTCTTATTAGTCTGTTCTGGGACAGTCTTTTATGAGTTGATTTTTCACCTTTTTCAGAGCTGGTTTTACAGTTGTTGAGACTCGTGTGTTAGATTTCTTGAAATGGTATGGTACATCTTTGTTGTGCTTTACAGTTGCCCCATGAACCCCCTTAAGCCCAGTTTTAATTATTACCAGTCTTCTCATCTTCCTCTCCATCTGGAAGGTGTATAACGACTGTAGTACATCCCTCTTTTATTATGATGACACCATAGTTTTCATGATGATCACTGGATTGCTTCTTTCCAAATCAGAGCTGTGATTTACTTTGGAGCCTTCCCTAGATGAGTATTGAGTAGTGTGTCGTTCTAAAATGTAAAGTTAGTGGTTCCGTTCTTCTAAGCCAAAACCAAGAACTTCTTTCAGTATTTCTTGTAGTTTGGGTTTGGTTTTTACAAAGTCTCTGAGTTTCTGTTTATCTGGGAATGTCTTAATTTTATTTTCGTATTTGAAAGTTAGTTTTGCAGGATATATAATTCTTGGTTGGAAGTTCTTCTCCTTCAAGACTTTGAATGTGTCATGTCACTGTCTCCATGCCAGCATGGTTTCTGCTGAGAAATCTGACGAGAGCCTACAGGGTTTCCCTCTGAATGTTAGCCTTGCCTTGAGTCTTGCTGCCTTTAAGAGTTGCTGCTTCTGTTTCATTTTGTTAAGCTTGATTATAATATGTCTTGGAGTCTTTCTTTTGAGATCTATATTGGATGGTGTACGATATGCATCTGAGATGTCTATATTCTCTTCCTTCATGATTTCTGGGAAGTTTTCTTTCAGCAGCTCAGCAACAATACTCTCTGTGTTCTCAGATGTCTCACCCTGTTCAGGGACTCCAATTAATTGAAGGTTTTTCCTCTTAATAGAGTCCCACATGCTTCTTAATGTTTCTTCATTTTTGTTTTTTCTTTTTCCTGATTTCTGCTCATAGACACTGGCATCAGTAGCTCTGTCTTCCAAGTCAGAAATTCTTTTTTCCATTTGTTCCATTCTGTTTTCTTGGCTTTGCATGGAAGTTTCTATGTCTTTGATTTTCTTCTTGATCTGTTGGATTTCAGAGTACTGGTGTTCCATCAGATCGAACAACTTGCTTAATTTTTCCTTTTGTTCTGCTGCATTTTGTATAAGGTCTAGAAGGGCTCTGTATATAATCAATTTGTAATCACTTCCTGATGCTTTCATAAAAGTTTCTTCATCTGGAAAACTCCTTGGTTGTTTTGTTTGGGAGCCTTCTGAAGCCATGAGTGATTGCTTGTATGCCACAATTGTCTGTTGCTTTTTGGGTCCCATGTGAGTATATAGAGGCTGGAAGAGGTACTGTGAGGATGGATTGCAAATGTTTCTCTAGGCTGTCTTCAAATGTAAAGCAAAAGGTATCTGATCGGTTCACAAGTCAGTTAAGTTTTCAGGTGTAGAGGTCCCTCTTCTCATCTGACAAAGTAAGTGCCACTATATCCAACCCCAGAGGATCACAAACTATTTCAGAATACAGCAATGCTACTGGCCTGTTGGCCTCTGCTGACAGGGCCTAGCTTTATCCAACACTGCATCTAGTACTGGATTTGTGATAGAAAGGCGCTCTCCTGTTGGCAGGCTCTGGCTCCCAAGCTAAGAATTAGTTCCAGCTGAGGCCACCGTCTCCAAGATGGCGTGTTCCACACAGACAGCAGACAGAGGGAGTAAAGGTGCCGAGAGGTAGTGATTCCTCTGCTTCTGTTGCAGGGCCCCCAACGTAGGCAGCACTGTGCAAAATCACTACTTTTCTGTTGGAGAAGTGCTGTCCCGTTTGCAGGCTCTGGCTCCCAGGCTAAGAACGAGGTCCCTCTAAAATCTCAGTACCAACATGGCGTCCCGCACACTGTCCGCGGAGCTCCACACAAACCCTACTGAGGCAGCTACAAAACGAAAGGCTCAAAGTGTCTAGATTAACAGAGTCCCGAGCCTGGCTCTCAGAACATGGGAATTTCGCCTGCCTATCCCCCCAGCAGCGTGTCTGAGTCCAGCCGCCGGGCAAGGCCCAGCTCCGCCCGCCTGCCGAGACCGAGGAAAAAAAAAGTCAAAATGGTGCTTTTACCTTCCGTCCATGAGAGCCGGGACTAGCCAGGAGCCGGATTCAGCGAAAGAGAGGAGTATTTTCGCTGAGTGGTATGAAGTCCCAATTAACAGCTCTGTGCCGTGTCCTGAGGCTGATTAGTTGATCAGAAGGCTCTGTTTGATTGTCAATTCAAGTCTTGGTTTCCAGAGGGATATAAGGAGACGCGGGCTTAGTCCGCCATCTTGACTCCGCCCTCCCCCCTGTATTCTAATTCTTTTAATACTGTAAGGCTAGTAGCAACTACACTTTCATTTCTGGTTCTAGTTATTTGCATTCTCTCCTTTCTCTTAGTCAGTCCACTAAATATTAGCCCACTGTATTGCTTTTTTCAAAAAAACAACATTTATTCCTGTTGATTTTTTCCCACCTGTTTATTTTGTTTAATCTCTATTATTTCTTCCTTCAGTTGATTTTGGATTTCACTTGTTTGACTTTTGATTTTTTAAGGTGAAATGTTAGATTGCTGATTTTATATCTCTTTTTGTCTACATACATAAACCCAAAACCCAATACCCACTGCCATCCATTCAGTTCTGATGTAGAATAATCCCAAAGGGTTTCAAAAGCTAAAAATCTCTATGGAAGCAGACTACCCTGTCTTTCTCCAACAGAGCCACTGGTGGTTTCAAGCAGCTGATCTTTCAGCTTGCAGTCAGTCGCTTTAATGAATACTCCACCAGTACTCTAATATAAACCCACCCTGGGCCGTTGAGTCGATTCCAACTCATAGCGATCCTGTAGGTCAGAGTAGAACTGCCCCATAGAGTTTCCAAGGAGCACCTGGTGAATTTGAACTGCCCACTTTTTGGTCAGCAGCCATAGCACTTAACTACTACGTGCCTTCAGAAAATGAGTTCAAAAATTCTCTTCACTCTTCAGTGATTAACCAAATAAAAGCAAATTCAACGATGTCGACTCAATTCTGACTCATTGTGACCCTATAGGATAGAGTAGAACTGCTCCATAGAGTTTCCAAAGAGTATTTGGCAGATTCACATTGCTGACCTTTCATTTAGCACTTAACCACTATACCACTGGGTTTTATACAGTTAAAATTTCCCTGTGAGTACAACAGTTTTGTTATGTTGTGCTTTAATTTTATTTGTCTCAAGCTATTTTCTAATTTCTCTAGTGGTTTCTCTTTTTAACACTTGGTTGTTTAAAAGCATGTTTTTTGATTTCCAAGAATTTGTGAGCTTCCCCACCCCATGCAAATTTCCCTTGAGGCCAATCCCAACCCAGAAACACACAGGGGAAGGGATTCTGGGAAACATAGCTTTAGCTTAGCTAAACTGACACAGCACCATCAACACACTATTCTTAAGAACTATTTAAAGATGATTATTTCAACATACTAAATTACAAGCACTTCTGATGCTTTCACAAATACTTCCCAATCACCTGGGAAAGTAGATCAACTTAACTGAACTTCACTGTGAACTGAAAGCTCTTCTAATCTTAACCTAATATTGCAAGGATAGAGTAGCAGGGGTGGGATCTAGAAACATCCTCTTGGGAGAGGGTTATTTGGATATCAGAAATTCATTTTTTTTAATTGTGATTAAATGAAATTATACAATCCAAATCAAGTTTGCATGCCTGCCTATCTGCAGCTCCTTCTGCTCTCCTTGACCCATGAAAGCACACTCTTCACTTTCATTTTATACTTGTCATATTGTCTTAAGAAGCTCCTGCCCACTCCTCTCCATCTTCTCCTCTCCCATCTAGAGAGAGACCAGTACGACAGCATTCTATAAATGCACAACACCATAAAGTACACACACCATATGGTTACATTGTCTCCTGGAATCTAGTCCCTCTTTGTCTGAAGAATTGATTCTAGTAGTATATGCTACCCAGGGGCAGCAGCAGGTCCAGGGGCCATGCTCCTAGAGGATCCCACGGACTATCAGACCATCAACTGTGGTCTTTTAGTAGAGTTCTTGAGCTGCACCCCTCTTTCTCATGTTGCCACAGGGACTCAACATTGTGTGCCCTATCACAGCTGTCATTGGTTGTGGCCAGGCCCCATCTGGTTCTTCTGGTCACATGTTGCTACAGTCTATCATATACATGGGTGCTTTTATCTCCTGGGCTCTTTTTGCCTCATATCTTTGTTGTTCTCAGTGATCACCTGTTATAGATGAATTGTGACAATTTGGTGTACTTCAGACGGCAGCTTGCTAGCTTTTAAGAAGCTAGATGCCACTCACCAATATGGGGTGAAGAAGACTCTCTTAGCAACAGGCTAGTTAGACCAATTGACCTTGATGTCTCCCGAGAGGATGTTTCTAGATCCCATTCCTGCTACTCTATCTTTGCAATATTAGGTTAAGATTAGAAGAGCTTTCAGTTTACAGTGAAGTTCAGTTAAGTTGATCTACTTTCTACTGTGTGCTGCCACCACTTTCACCTAACCAATTTCTATCAACTCTTTAATCTGTGACCAACCCTATTCCTCCATCTCTGCCCTTGTAGTCATCAAGGAGTCTTTTCTTCTGAACATAGGTCTATGTTTAAGACATTATAGCAGGGATCTCATGAAATATTTGTCATTTTGCCACTGGCTGATTTCACTCAACATAATGTCTTCCAATTGAAATCAGTATATGACAGGTTTCTTAAAAATCATCATTTTTTTTTATCATTGCATAGTGTTCCACTGAATATATGTACCACAGTTCGTTTATCCATTCACCGGTTGATGGGCATCTAGGTAGATTCCATCTTTTTGCTATTGAGGACTGTGCTGCAGTCAACATTTGCGTGCATGTGTCAGCTCATATGACAGCTTCTGTATCTGTAGAATAAATTCCAATCAGTGGGATTACAGTATCAAATGACATATCTATTTCTGGTTTTTTATGGAAGCATCAGATTGCTTTCCAAAGAGGTACCATTTTGCAATCCTGCCAGAAGTGCAGGAGAGTTCCGATCTCTGCACAGCCTCTCTGGTGTTTGTTATTTTGTGTTTTTTTAATCATGGCCAACCTCATTGGAATGAAATGATAGCTCACTGTAGCTTTGATTTGGATTTCTGTGATGGCTAATGGTCATGAACATTTGCTCATGTGCCTTTTGGCTGCCTGGATGTGCTCTCTAGTGAGTGTCTGTGCATCTCCTTTTGTCCATCACTTAATTGAGTTATTTACATTTTTCTTGTTTTTATTTTGCAGTACTTTGTAGGTTACGGAGATCAAACATCTGTCAGACATATAATTGCCTAATATTTTTACCTATTCTGTAGGTGGTCTTTTAAGTCTTTTGATAAAGTCTTTGGATGAGCAAAAGTGTTGAATTCTTAGTAGTTCCCATTTGCCTATTTTCTCTTCTGTTGATCATGCTTTGTCAGATTTTGAAGTCTGTCTAAGCTGTGTCTTAGAACTTCATCACTGACTATAATTTTTCCTTCATGATCTTTATCATTTTAGGTTTGATGTTTAGGTCTTTGATTCATTTTGACTGACTTTTTCAGTCTCCTCCTTTGTGATGTGTTTATTAATTTGTTCTCCTTCCCCTTGTAATAATTGTGGTAGGTGATATGAATCCACAAACGTGTCTATTTCCACTAGGTTTTCAAATCTGTTAGAGGACAGTCTTTCATAGTATTCTATTGTGATACTTTTGATTTCAATTGGTTTGTTGTGATATCTCCTATCCCATTACTTATCCAGAATACTTGTTTCCTCTCCTGTTTTTTCTTTTGTAAGTTTAGCAAATGGTTTATCAATTTTATTGATCTTGTGAAAGAATGAGCTTTTCCTTTTGATGATTTTTTCAGTTGTTCTTCTATTCTCTAATTCATTTAGTTCTGCTCTAGTCTTTATCATCTGTTTTCTTCTAGTGCCTGAGGATTTCTTCTATTGGTATCTTTCTAGTTGTTCAAGCCATTAAGGATAATTCTTCAGTTTGAGCCCTTTCTTTATTCCGGATGTGTGCATTTATAGAGATAAACTGACTTCTGAACACTGCTTTTGCTGCATCCTTTAGGTTCTGGTAGGATGTGTTTTCATTCTCATTTTATTTCATAAATTTATTTATTTTGTCCTGTTTTCTTCTATAACCCATGGAGTTTTGAGCAAAGTGTTGTTCAATTTCCATGAGTTTAAATTTCTACCTATGATTTTTCGGCTGTTCATTTCAAATTTTATGGCATCATGGTACAAGAAGATGCTTCACAATGATTCAGTGATTTGGATTTTTTTGAGACTTCTGTATGTCCTAACACATGGTCTATTCTGGAAAACGTTCCATGTGCACTGGAGGAGAAGGTATTGTTATCTGTTGATGGGTGAAAAGTTCTGTATATGTTCTAAATTCTAGTTGGTTGATTGTTGCCGTAAGATCTTCTGTATCTTTACTGAGCTTTTTTTCTGGATGATCTGTCCATTACTGAAAGTGCAGTGTTCAAGTCTCCAACTATTACTGTGGAGTGATAGATCTGGTTTTTCAATGTAGTCAGTGTGTGTTTGATATAGTTAGATACTCTGGTTTGGGGTGCATAAATATTTAATATTGTTATGTCCTGCTTATGTGTTGAATCTCTCAGCAATAAATAGTGACCTTCTGTCTCCATGCAGCACATCTTACATAAAAGTCTATTTTATCTGAAATTAACTTTGCCATTCCTGCTCTTCTTTGTATGTTATTGGCTTGGTATATATTTTTTCATCCTTTGTTTTTCAGTTTGTTCATATCTTTTATGTCTTAGGTGTGTTTCTTGTAAGCAACACATAGACACATCATGCCTTTTGATGTACGATGTCACTCATTGTCTCTTTATTGGACTGTTTAGACTGTTTAAGCTCAGTGTAACTATCGATAGGTATGTGGTTAGTGCTGTCATTTTGATGCCTTTATTTTTGTGTTTTTGATGTTTTCAGTGTTGCTCTTAATATTCTGTGCTGCGTCACTGCTCTGCATAGGTTGACTTATCCTCTTTTTCGGTGTCAGTTTTGTGTTTGTTGGGACTCTGGTATTATGCTTCTTATTTTAATATGTTGCATTGTTATCCTGCTTTGTGGTTACTTCTAAGATCCTTCTTACTATTTTAAGTTTAAACCAGACTAACTCCTGCATATCTTTCTAATTTCCTCTCCATCTGAAAGGGTTATATATACTGTAATGTATCCCTCTTTTTAAAGTGGTGATATCATAGTTTTCATGTTATGATTACTGGTTCCCTTCTTTTAATAATGTAGTCTTGATTGAGCTTACTTGATTGAGCTTCCTTAAGTGAGTAGTATTGTGAATACTGTGTCTTGCATTGCATCCTTAAGCATATTCTTAATGTTTTTGTTTTTCTGAGCAAAGTGCTTCTTTCAGTTTTTCTTATAGCTTTGGTTTGGTTTTTACAAAGCTTCTAAGCTTCTGTTTATCTGAGAATATCTTAATTTTACCATCATATTCCAAGTATATAATTCTTGATTAGAAGTTTTTCTCCTTCAGGGCTTTGAATATGTCATCCCACTGCTTTTTGCCAACATTGTTTTTGCACAGAAGCAGATGAAAGCCTGCAAGGTTTCCCTCTGAATGTTAGCTTTCCTTTGAGCCTCACTGCCTTTAAGAGCCTCTGTTTATGTTTCATTTTATAAAGTTTGATTATGATATGACTTGGTGTCTTTCTTTTGGTGTCTAGTTTCTGTGGTGTTTGATAGACATCTTGGATATCTATTTTGTCTGCTTTCATAATTTCAGGGAAATTTTTTGTCAGCAACTCTACAGCAATGCTCTCTGTATTTTCATCTATCTCTTCTTCTTCAGGAACTTCAATTATTCTGGGATTATTCCTCTGAATAGAGTCCCTCATGCTTCTTAATGCCTCTTCATTTTTTTATTTCTTTTTTCTTATGATTGAATGAAAATATACATTCCCATATAAATTTGCCTGCTGACCTACATGCAGCTTCTATTGCTCTCCCTGCATGGTGACAGTATACTCTTATTTTCTGCTCCATACATGTTTTATCTTCTAAACAGTCTCCTGTCTTCTCCTGTCCACCCATTCCCCTTCCTCCAGTATGAGGTCAATTGGACGACCTCCTATAGATGCCTAGAACCATAAAGTGCCTACACAATATGATCACACTGCATCACCAAGTCCAATCCATTGTTGTCTGAAAAGTTGGCCTTCATTATGATTTACAGACAAAGGCAGCATCAGGGCCAGGGACCCTGCTCCCAGGAGAGCCCCGAGGTCCCTGGACCATCAATTGTGGTCTTTTAGTGGAGATCTCAGGGTGCAACCCTATTTATACTTGTGTTGCCAGTGAGACTCAACTTTATGGCTATCACTGGTGGTAGCTGGGCACCATCTTGTTCTTCTAGACACAAGTCGATGGTCCACTCACATGGGTCTCTCTGTCTTCTGGAGTCTCTTTCCCCTGTGTTGTTACAGACCTTGGTTATCATCTTTTCCTGCTAAGTTGGGGCCATTTGCTGTACCCTGTTATGGAAGCTTGGCAGCTTTTAAGATGCCAGACACCACTCACCAATGTGAGGTACAGAGAGACCTCATTAGCAAAATGCTAGTTGTGCCAATCGGCCTTGATTTCCCCTGAAAGCACGGTCCCTGGGCCCCCACCCCAGCTACTCTGTCCTTGCGATATTGGGTTAAGATGGGAGAGGTACACAAGTTGTGTTGAAACTCCATTAATATTGATCTTCTTACTAATGTGTGCTGTCACCAATTTCACCCAATCAAATTTCTAACAACTATCTAATCTAATCCCTCCCTTTTCACCCTCCCACTCTCCCCACCCTTGCAGCCATCAAAGAGTCTTTTCTGTCATGTATGAGTCTGCTTTTAAGTTCTTATTGCAGGGGTCTCATACAATATTTGTCCTTCTATCACTGACTACTTTCACTCCACATAATGTCTTCCATTTGAAACCAGGTTAAGAGACGTTTCCTGCTGTCATCGTTGTTCTTAATCGTTGCATAGTGTTCCATTGAGTATATATACCATAGATTACCTATCCTTTCTTCTGTTGTTGGGAATCTGGGTTGATTCCATCTTTTTGCTCTTGTAAACTGTGCTGCAATGAACATTCATGTGCATGCATCTGTTAGTGAATGTCCTAGATTCTGTAGGATATATTCTGAGCAGTGGAATTACTGGGTCAAACAGCATATCTATATCCATTATTTTAATGTAGCCCCAGATTGCTTTCCAAAGAGGTTGCACCATTTTGCAATCCCACCAACAGTGTAGGAGAGTTCCAATCTCTCCATGGCCTCTCTAGCATTTAGTGTTTTGCATTTTTTGGATCATGGCCAACCTCGTTGGGGTGAGATGGTGTCTCATTGTCGTTTTGATTTGAATTTCTTTGATAGCTAATGATCGTGAGCGTGTCTGCATGTGTTTTTTGGCTGCCTGGATCTCCTCTTTAGAGAAATGTCTGTCCACCTCCTTTGCCCATTGCCTAATTGGATGATTTCTCTTTTTCTTATTGATATTTTGAAGTACCTTATAGATTATGGAGATCAGGTGTCAGCCTGACATAGAGTGGCCAAACATTTTTTCCCATGCTGTAGGTGACCTTTTAATTCTATTGGTAAAGTCTTTGGAGAAGCATAACTGATTGATTCTTAGTAGTTTTCATTTATCTATCTTCTCTTCTGTTGTTTGTGGTTTGTTTGACAGTTATTGAAGTCTGTTTATGTTATGTATTAAACCTTCTGTTGTTATTTCTACTTTTTCTTGGATGAGCTTTATCATTTTAGATTTGTTATTTAGGTCTTTTATCCAGTTTGAGTTGTTTTTTGTATAAAGTGTGAGATACGGGTCTTGCTTTAATTTAGTGCAGATGGACATCCAATTTTGCCAGCACCACTTGTTGTAGAGATTGTCTTTTATTGCAGTTTAATGTCTTACAGCTTTTGTTGAATATCAGCTGCTCATAGGCAGATGATGTCATCCCTGGGTTCTCGATTTTGTTCCACTGATCTGTCTGTTTTTGTATCCAGGGCTTCTTCCCTTTCCAAAGTTGGTAATTTGTTCCTCCATCTCATTAAAAAATGTCACTGGAACTTGTATTGGTATTGCATTATATAAGTAGATTGCTTTGGGTAAAATAGACTTTTCATAATGTTAAGTCTTACTATCCATAAGCAGGGTAGTTTTCTCCATTTATGTAACTCTCTCTTAGTTTCTTGTAGTAAGGATTTGTTGTTCTCTTTGCAAAGGTCTATTATTTCTCTGATTAGATTTATTCCTAGGTACTTTATCATCTTAGGGGCTATAGTAAATGGTATTGACTTGGTGATTTCTTCCTTAATAATCTCGTTGTTGGTGTAAAGGAATCCTACTGATTCAGTTATGTTTATCTTGTATTCTGAGACTTTGCCTAATTTCTCTATCAGTTTGAATAGTTTCCTTATGGATTCTTTGGGATTCTCTGCATATACAATCATACCATCTGCAAATAGGTAAATTTTTACTTCTTTGCTGATGTAGATTCCATTTATTCCTTGGTCTTGTCTAATTGCTCTGGCTAAAACTTCTAGTACCATGTTGAATAGGAGAGGTGAGAGTGGGCATCCTTGTCTAGTTCCTGTTCTCAGGGGAAACTGTTTCAGTGCCTCTCCATTCAGGATGACGTAGGTAGTTGGCTTTGCTTAAATGGCCCTTATTGCACTGAGGAACTGGCTGTCTGTTTTTATTTTGCTGAGGGTTTTTAGCATGAATGGGTGTTGACTTTATCAAATGCCTTTTCTGCATCAATAGACAAGATCACGTGATTCTTATCTTTTGTGGCATTTGTGTGGTTGATCAGATTAATTGTTTTTCTGATGCTGAACCAGCCTTGCATCTCTGGTGTGAATCCAACTTGGTCATGATGGATTTTCTTATTTCTTTTCTTTGATTTCTCCTTTTAAATTCTGGTATCAGTTACTCTGTTTTCACAGTCACTAACTATGACTTCCATCTCCTCAACTGTGCTCTTTAGACTTTGGATTGAATTGTCTAATTCTGTAATTTTGTAATTGGTCTACTGTATTTAAGATCATTGATAGTCTATCAATTCAAATATCTTGCTTAATTTTTCATTTTGCTCTGCTGCATTTTGTTTAATCTCAAGGAGGGCTTTCTATATAATTCTTTTGTATTCAACCTCCAATAATTTCAGAAAGGCTTCATCTGGGAATTTTTTAAATTCTTTTTTTGGGGCAGTTTTCCAGGGTTATGGTGGACTGCTTCTTTAAGTGGTTAGTTGTGGTCTCTTGTCTGTGTGCCATCTAGAAGCTGTTCAATTTGTCTGGTGTTACCTTGATGGGAGCTGAGGCATAGTTCTAAGAGGGGAATTTGCCAACTGCCATGTCTGTGAACTTCAGTGACCAGTACCATATGAACTCTCTGGAGTGGCAGGCTCTGCCTGCTATTTGTCAAAGATTGTAACCTACCTATGGAGTCACTGGGGGAGGGCATCAGTGACACTATAGTGTGGTCAGTGAAGTGTGGAGGAGATGCCTCCAGGCCTCTATGCAGTCAGTCCTCCAGGTGGTCTTATTTTAAAATGGTACCTTACTGCTGAGCAATGTGCTTTCCAACAACTGCCTAAAGCAGTCATGCCCTTAGATGTGGCAGGCTGACAATAAATCACCTCATAGGTAATCCCCAGATGTTATGACATGGTTCAAAGTAGAGAGGGCCTACAGCCTTCCTGCTACTCTCTGCCATGCACAACCCATAAATCTAGACACAAATTGGCTCAAACGCTGCTTTTCTGCTGCAGCCAGATTACCAGATTGGGCTGCTACTCCTCTTGAGAATTAGCTGCAGCTAAGACCCCCAGCTGTGTGACTCCACTTCCTAGCTGACCACAATAGTATCCCAGCCAAGCTGCCCCTCCTGCTGTGAAACAGCAGAAACTATGGCTCAGCTCAGAAAAGAGAGGGTGAAGGGGCAGTGGTGCCCTCTGTCAGCAGCCAAGCTCTCAATATGTGGCTATCCTACCCACAGTCTCTCTGCTGTGTTATATACTGTTTATGTAAGCACTGCAGTTTGGTATATTTACTGGCTCATGCCCTGTCCCCACCTCCCACATAACCAAGAAGGTGTCAGTATCTGCAGTCTTCTGAAATGGTGAGTTAGCAGGACCAGGACTCAGCAGCCATTGAGAGAATTAGTTGACTCCATTACTAGAGCCTAGTGAAATCTGACAACCCAGTGCCAGATCTTAGGGCTCACTGAATGTCCAAGCTGTTCAATTTAATTACAATTCCAGGCCTTAGTTTTCAGAGGGAATTGTTAACACTCATGTCTAGTCCACTTTCTTGGTCCCACGAGCTATCAGGAAATTTTGATTGATTCTTCACTTGTATGACAAGGTACTGAAAAAAAGAAAAAACAAAAACCCTCCATCTAAGTTGATAACACACGAAACAAGGTGAAAGATTCAGCATCATCCAGCAAATTCTTCTTTGCTTGACAATGCATTAGGACACTACTCTTTCATCCATGTCTTGGGAGGTGGGAACTATCTCCTGATGGAGGCCTGAGGATTGAGACGCTTACTCTTCAGTGTTCTTGGCTAATACTGCAAGTCAGTGCATGTGGAGAATTTACAGGAAACGTCTTTTCTGGAAGCTGCTTCACACCAGGAAGTGAGTTGGAAGTCTTTCAGATGCCAGTCCCCTGCATAAAGTGTGTTCTATGATATCAGCTGCAATTTGCAGTTTCTTTTCTTTGGACATACTATTACCTTATTACTGTCTGGGTCCAGCATTGCTGACTGGTTCCTGGGGATGACTGTGTCAGCATTGCTTACGGCCCCAGGCCATAAGCCTGTCTGAATAGAGGCTTACAAGATTGTTTGTAGCTTCCCCAGAGGGGAGCTATAGAGAAATCCAAGTCTTCTCGGTTTCCTGGGGAAAGAAGAATGGCATAGCTCATAGATTTCAATTGTTTTTTATTGTATTGGTTCAAAGTTAAAGATTCATAAAGAAAGTTCCATCAAGGGGGTCTTTTCGCTATGATGTATGACTCATTTTCTATTTACTTATTGATTGAACTAATCCTTCAATAAACATTTGATGCATTGGAGGCATAAGTATGAGTGCAACAAGTTTCCTTCTTGTCCTTGAGGAGTCAAGTGGATGGACAAGACACATACATGCATTACAGTCACTATAATACAATGCTGTAAGGGTTGTGATAGACTTGTGCAGGGGACATTAGCATCTATATACAAACAATTCATGTTATATGTACATGTGTATACATATGTATCATATACAAACACTTTATATATACACATTGTATTATATACAAGAGGAATTGAAGTCTGAGGGGATTAAAGGAAGCTTTTTGCAGTTGTTATTATCTGAGCTTAGCACACCCTTGTGTTATCACTATTAAACTGGTATTGTGCTAAGGGCAGGTGAAAAGGGGAATATGTTCCATTATCTAATGCTATGTAATAAACCACCACAAAACTCACTGGATGAAAACACTGGCTATTTGTTTGCTCATGCTTTTGCTTTTTGGGCAGGGTTTGGCAAGGGTCGATTGTCCCTTTTCCTTGTGGCAACGGGAGTTAAGAAGACTGAAGCTTGTCTTACTGTAGTGCCCTAGCTGTTGTGGCTGAAACAGCTGGCAGCTGGATGGGCCTCTCTCCCTTTCACTCTCAAGGCTCCCCTTTCTCCATATAGCACTTTTCTCCAGCAGGGTAGTCAGACTCCCCTATCCTTAAAAGAAGATGTTAGTAGAAGTCATCAGTCTGTTTTGCTTTTTAGACCTAGTGTTGTCTTTTCATAAAAATCAGGTTATACAGTATTTGTTCTTTCTTGATTGACTTATTCCACTTAAATCTTCTTGATGAATTGATCTTTTATGGCAACATAAATTGTTCTTCGTTGTCTCTGGTAATGATGTTTGACTTAATATCTGTTTTGTCTGAATACCTCTCAGCTTTCTTTTTGTTAGTGTTTGAGTGGAATACATTTCTTGATCCTTATACTTTGAACTCATTTATGTTTTTGTTTCTAAAGTGAACTTTTTGTAATCAGTATGTAACAGGATCATGTTTTTATTTATTATGACAATATCTGTCTTTTAATTGGAGAATTTAATATAATTGTATTTCATCTGATTACTGATGTTTAGAGGCCTTATTTCTGCCATTGTGATCTTTATTATGCTATTTCATTTCTTGGACAAAAGTTATTTTGTTTTTGTTTCCTTTGTGTGCTTCGAATATGTTATCCCACTGCCTTCTTGTGTGCATTGTTTTTGTTGCTGGCTGTTAATGCTATTGTAAGTATCAAGTTGTTTTGTCTTTTCCTTGCCTTTGATTTTCTACACTTTTATTGTGATGTCGGTTTGTGGATCTCTTTGCCTTTATTCTACTCAGAGTTCACAGAGCTTCCCTGAGACATAATACATATATGTCATAATATATATGTGACTTAATATATGTGCAGCATAATGGCTGCATATCACCTTCCTTGCCATGGTTTTATAACTCTAACCCAAATGATTAGGCAAGATTGTGCAAATAAAGTAATTGTGGCTCACCCAGGGGTTTGTTCAGTTTTGTTTACAAGGGAGCCAAGTCAGGAGAGATTAGCAGGAATGACCCATAAGAGAGACCATGGGAGATGGCACAGTCAGTTTTCTGGTCAATGTATTAAGAAAGCTGAGTATCTTTGGGAAGAGACTGAGGGCCAGGCAGAAGCCTATTGCTGACCTATGAATTTGGCACTTGCAAGCCTCTGCAGCTGCTTGGCCATTTCCTTTATAGGTTTGTGAGTTCTGTGAGGTATTGCAGTGACTTGAGGAACCCAAAGACGGGATGCAGACTACTGAGGGAAGAGGGGAGAAAGAGCAATTGGTATTAGAGATGATGAAGTGGTACAGTAGCTTAGAAAAGCTGGACATTTGGGACAAATTTAACATCTGCCTCATAGGAATTAGCTTTGTGCTGATATGTATAAAAGAAATTTGTTTACTTAGTATCAGAAGAGGGGTTTTTTGCAGTGGCTCCAGACTCAGTGAAAGCGTAGGAAAAAATGAATGAAGATTTTTCATTCTTGGGTAGTTGCTTTAGTTGCTGTTGACTGTCAGGGAAGGTTATACAACAGTCAACGGGAGAAAAGCCCCTAGTGGAGCTGCATGAAAGAAGCAGGATGGTTGAAAGGTGACCAGGGCATTCAGGTTACACCCAGCTAGAGGACAAATGCCATATGTATAAAAATTAACATGTAGCACCACTGTTATTCAATATTTGATCCCACTGATTAAAAGGGTAACTAGATTTTCCTGAGGGAAACACAGGCTGATTGGGTGTCCTAGATGTGTGTATAGAGTGAGGACACGTAGAAATATCCAGAACTACTGAGCAAACTGGAGATTTGCATTTGGAGACAGAACATGCAAAAAGTAGAAAAAAATCCAAGAAAAGCTCACTTATTGAATTTCAAACAAGCCGTTTACTGCTGGATGTGTTGAAGTGGGAAAGGTCAATATCCATCAGAAGGAATTGCCTTCCAGGACTGGAATTTAAGGGAGTCAGCTTTGTCTGCTGGCTTATGGTCCACTGGGTCCACTCATGAATGTAGGTGGGGGAAGTGCAGCAATGAAGAGACGGCCTGAGTTTGCATTTGTTCCTTTCACACCTGTTGATCTAGTTCATAGGAACTAGGGATAAAAGATTGAGAGGAAGATCTGGCTGGTCAGAAGTAAAGGGAGTTGTGTATGGACTCTTAAGTTTCTGGTGGAATCCACTGACATATTCCAAGGGAGCTAAGGATGAGTGTGTAAAAGGTCTGTCTGAAGTGCTGGGAGGTTCACCTGAATTCTCAAAACTTTGGAATCTAACTTGGATGGCTAGAAATGAGATGAACAAAGCCCTGCAAAATGAAAAGGAAGATGTTTGACACTGAACTGGTATACACTGTTTCAATATGAAGACTTACTTTAGACTGGACTTTGTTTATGGATGAATATGGATGAAATTTTCAACCAGAACAGAAAATCTTTAAGATCAAGAACATGCTTGTCTCCTCAGACTACTGGTTTGATGAGGATGGGCAATTTGTGTGAACTGAACAAGAGGATACTGCATGGTTTAAAGTCAAGAAAGGCATATTTGGAGTTGGATCCTTTCACCATGCCCAAGAAGCTAAACTATATGAAGAAGAATGGGCATCAGGACTGGAGGAAGACTCATCAGCAGCCTATGCTATGCAGTTGATAGAATCTTACCTGATAGAAGTGAAGAGGATTTGAAACACTGATGAAAATCAAAGACCATAGCCTTCAGTATGGATTGCACTTCAACATCAAGAAAACAGAAATCCTCACAGCTGGACTAGTAAGCAACCTTGTGACAAATGGAGAAAGGATTCAAGCTGACAATGGTTTCATTGTACTTGATTCCACAATCAACACCCATGGAAGCAACAGTCAAGAAATCAAAAGACACAGGGGCCAAGATGGAGGACTAGACAGATGTCTCTTTGATTCCCTCTGAGACTTAAGGCCTAGGATGATAACAGAACAGAGTAGCATGGATATTCTGTGAGCCCTAGGATTTGGCATAGGGTTATTAGATTGGATTAGCACCAGTAAGGGGGAAAATACCCCTCTCAAAAATGAGGCAGTGATATGCTGAGTCCTACTTCTGCTGACTCATTGCTCTGCAGGTACTGATGCCTTCTTTGTTATCTTGGAGGCAGGGACTGGGCATTAGCCAGCTAATACATTGAACTGCAGTGCTTAAGTAAACAGCATATTGCACAACATAGAAACTGTGCTTGGGATGGCCACATATTGACAGCCTAGATGCCAACTGAGGGCACCACTGCCCCTTCATCATCTCTTTTTGGGTTGGTCATAGATTCTGTCGTTTCACAGCAGGAAGGGCAGTTTGGGTAGGACACCAATCTTGTTCAGCTGGAAGGCAGAGTCAGCCACTCAGTGGCCTCATCTCAGGCTAATTCTCACACTGAGCATCATACTCCTCAAGACAGTGCTTCTTCAGCAGAAAAGCTGTGTTTAGGACTGTGGAGCTTAGTTACAGGTGGTGTCTGGGAGAGGATGGCAGCAAGGCTGTAACACCTCCCTTCTCTGAACTACATCATGGCATACGAGGAAGGCCTATGAGGTGTATTTGCTGTAAATTGGAGGGTGGGGCCTGCCACCCCTGGGAGCATCACTGATTTCGGCAGCTGTTGGACAGCTACTTGCTCAGCACTAAAGCACCTTTCAAAATAAGAGAACTGGAGAACTGACTGATGAGCAGAGCAGCGGCATCTCCACCAAGCTTCACTGAAACATATCATAGTATCAGCTAATGCCACACCCCCCACAGTGACTTCATAAGTATGGTGACATCTTTTCCAGCCAGAAGGTGGAGGATGCCACCCCATAGAGTCTATCTGGGCCCAGTAACCAAAGTACACAGAAGCAAATACTGATCAAATCTAGTAGTGTCTTTACTCCCCTCTTATAACTATACCTCAGCTCCTGTTGAGGTAACACCAGAAAAACAGAGCACCTTCTAGGTGATGCAAAGACCACAATCAATACCTAATCATTTAAAGAAACAGTCCAACAGGGCTATGGAAAACTCCCAAAACAAAACATCAAAAAACTTCGCAGGTGAAGAAGCCTTTCCGAAATTCCAGAGATCAAGCACAAAAGAATCATGTATAGAATCCTCTAGAGATTAAACAAAATGCAGCAGAACCAAATGAAAAATTAAGTAAGCTATTTGAACTGATGGAACATCAATGATCTGAAATTCAGCAGATGAATAATAAAATCACAGAATTGGACAATTTAATTCAAAGCCAAAAGAGCAGAACTGGGAAGACAGAGACCACAGTTAGTGAGCTTGAGGACAGAGCAACTGAAACCAGAAATCAGACAAAAGAAATAAGAAAAATGAAGAAGCATTAAGAAACATGTAGGACTCTATTAACCAGAATAATCTATGAATAATTGGAGTTTCTGAACAGGGAGAGAGACTGAAAATGCAGAAAGTATTGTTGTAGAGTTGCTGACAGAAAACTTCCCTGAAATTATGAAAGGAGAGAACATTAGGTGTCCAAGATACTTATCTAATTCCACAAAAACCAGACCCCAAAAGAAAGAACCCAAGACATATTATAATCAAGCTTAATAAAATAAATCATAAAGAGAGGCTCTCAAAGACACAGCTAACATACAAAAGGAAGCTCTGTAGGCTTTTATCTGACTTCTTGGCAGAAACAATGTTGGCATGAAGGCATTGGGATGACATATTCAAAGACTTGAAGGAGAAAAACTTCTAACCAAGGATTAAATATGGTGCAAAACTGCCTCTTAGATATGAAGGTGGAATTAAGATATTTGTAGACAAACAGAAGCTTCGAGACTTTCTGAAAACCAAACCAAAACTACCAGAAATACAGAAAGAAGCTCTTCGTTTAGAAAAATAAAAACATCAAGTGTACACTTAAGGAGACAATACAGGATACAACATACAGAATCTTACTCAGCTAAGAAAGTCACAAAGCTCAAAGCTACGATATTAAAAGAAGGGAAACAGTGATCTTAAAGTGAAAACAATAACATCATCACACTAAAACGAGGGACATAATACACTAGGTAAACCTTTTCAGATGGAAATTCAGAAGATATAGAGAAGTTAAAGTCTGGTTTAAACTTAGGATATGAAGTGTGATCAAAGGGGTAGCCACAAAACAAAATAACAGTGCATCAACCCAGCAGAATTGATGCTCAGAGGTCAGTTTATCTGTATAAATGCACACATCTGGAATGAAGAAAGGACCCACATGAAAGAATTAACCCTATAGCTTCAACAAGTAGACAGAGAGTCACAAAGGAACCCCTCAGGCACTAGAAGAAAACAAGTCATAAAGATTAGAGCAAAACTAAATGAATTAGAGAATAGAGGAACAATTGCAAAAATTAACAAAACCAAACACTTTTAAGATCAAGAGAATTGAAAAACCATTGACTAAACATACGAAAGTAAAACAAGAGAGGAAACAAACCACTCAAGTAAGAAATGAGATAGGAATATTTATCTTCTTCTTATTGATATTTTGTAGTACCTTGCAGATTATGGAGATCAAACATCGGTCTGACATACAATTGCCAAATATTTTTTTCCCATTCTGTAGGTGGTCTTTTAATTCTTTTGATGAAGTCCTTGGATGAACAAAAGTGTTTGTTTCTTAGTAGTTCCCATTTATCTATTTTCTCCTCTGTTGATCGTGTTTTGTCTGTCAGATTTTGAAATCTGTCTACGTTGTGTATTAAAACTTCCATTGTTGATCCTATTTTGTCTTTATCTTGGATGAGCTTTATCGTTTTAGATTTTATATTTAGGTCTTTTCTCCATAAGTAGTCCAATTAAGCAATGGGTGAAGGAGATAGACACTTCTCTAAATAGGATATCCAGGCAGCCAATAGACACATGCAGAGATGATCACAATCATTAGCTATTAAAGAAATCCAAATTAAAACTACAATGAGATATCATCTCACCCCAATAAGGTTGTCCATGATCCCAAAAATGAAAAACAACAAACCCTGGAGAGGCTGTGGAGAACTTGGAACTCTCCTACACTGCTGGTGGGATTGCAAAATGGTAGAACCTCTTTGGAAAACAGTCTGGCGCTTCCTTAAAAAACTGGAAATAGATATACCATTTGATACTGTAATTCCACTGCTTGGAATTTATCCTTCAGAAACAAAGGTTGTCACATAAACAGACACATGTGCATGAATGTTTGTTGCAGCACAGTCCACAATAACAAAAAGTTGGAATCAAACTCTATGCCCATCAACAAATTAATGGATAAACAAACTATGGTACATATACTCAATGGAACTGTATGCTATTATAAAAAACAGTGATGATTTCAGAAAACGTCTCATAACATGGTCTCATTTGGAAGAGATCATGATAAGTGAAATCAATCAGTGTCAAAAGGACAAATTTTGTATGAAACCCCTGTTATAAGGACTTCAAAAGAGACTTATCCACAGAAGAAAATGACTGTATTGGCTACAAGGGTGGATGGGGGGCTGAGGGTTTATCGTAGATGAGGTAACTGATAGATGTTAGAAATTTTATTGTTTTACTGTAATTAATAAAAAATAAAATTAAAAAAAAAGAAATGAGATGGGAGATGTCACAACATACCCAACTGAAATGAAAAGTCATGTAGCAGAGTACTATGAAAGACTGTATTCTAACAGATTTGAAAACCTAGAGGAAATGGACAAATTTCTGGATTCATATCACCTACCAAAACAATCACAAAGAGAAGTAGAACAACTTAATAAACCCACCCCATAGTAAGAGGTTGAAAACGTCACCATAAAAATACCAACCAAAAAAAGTCCTGCCCCAAAAGGCTTCACCACAGAATTCCACCAAACTGTTAGAGAGGAGTTAATTCCAATACTTCTGAGACTATTTCACAGCATAGAAGGGGATGGACTACTCCCAAATTCATTCTGTGAAGCTAGCATAACCCTGATACCAAAGCCAGGGAAAGATTCCACACGTACACACACACACAAAGAATATTACAGACCAGTACCGTTAGTGAACCTAGATGCAAAAATTTTCAACAAAATCCTAGCTAATAGAATACAAAAACACATGAAAAAAATAATTCATGACCAATTCGGATTCACCCCAGGGATGCAAGTCTGGTTCAACATCAGAAAAACAATTAATATCATCAACCACATAAATAGCAGAAAGGATAAGCGTCACCTGAGTTTTCAATTGATGCATAAAAGGCATTTGACAGAGTCCAGCACTCATTCATGTTAAAAGCCCTCAGCAAAATAGGAACAGAGGGGCAGTTCCTCAATGTAGTAAGGCACGTGTATGCAAAGCCAACGACCTACATCATCCTCAATGGAGAAAGACTGAAAGAATTTACCTTGAGAATGAGAACAAGACAGGAATGACCACTTTCACCATGTCTAGTCAATATTTTACTAGCGGTTCCAGCCAGAGCAACTAGACAACACAAAGAAAAAATGGGGCCCCTGCATTGGCACAGAAGAAGTTAAAAATCTTCCAATTTGCAGATAATACGATGGTATATGCAGAGAATCATAAACAATCCATAAGTAAACTACTGGAACTAATAAAAACGTTCAGCCAAGTTTTAAGATATAAGATAAACATAAGTAAATCAGTAGGATTCCTTTCCATCAGTGAAGAAATCACCAAATCAGTACCATTCATTGTAACTCCCACAGATAAAATACCTAGGGATAAATCTAACTAGAGAAATAACAGACCTATACAGAGAGTATTACAAGACTTTACTACAAGAAAAAAAAAAGAGACATAGGTAGAAAAACTACCCTCCTCATGGATGGGAAGACTTAACACTGTGAAAACATCTATTTTAACAAAGCAATCTACATATACAATGTAATCCCAATACAAACCCTAGTGTCATTTTTCGATGAGATGGAGAAACAAATCACCAACTTTGTTTGGGAAGGGAGGAAGCCTTGGGTAAGTAAAACACTACTGAAGAAGAGAAATACAGTAATATGCCTTATACTGCCTGACCCTAGAATCTATTACACTGTCACAATAGTCAGAATGGCCTGGTACTCGTACCAAAAGGGACATATAGACCAATGGAACAGAGTTTAGACCCCAGTGATGCCACCATCCTCTTAAGCACAATAGATATTTGATGAAAGCCCTAAGATTGTAATCTGCAGTAAAAGCAATTTCTTTAACAAATGGTGTTGGCAAAATTGGATATCCATGTGCAAAACTGAAACAAGACCCATATCTCATGCCATACATAAAAAGTAACCTTAAATGGACCAAAGACTTAAATATAAATATAAAAAGACCTAAATATAAAAAACAAACATCCAAAGATTTTACGAAAACAAAAAGATCACCTACAGAATGAGAAAAAACGTCCATCAACTGTATGTTAGAACAATGGCTAGTCTTCATAATTTATAATAACCTTCATAATAACCTCTTTGGAAAGTAATTTGGCTCTTCCTTTAAATGCTGAAAATAGATTTACCATTTGATCCAGTGATCCCACTGCTCAGAATATATCCTACAGAAACAAAGGCTGTTTCATGAACAGATACATGCACACGAATGCTTATTGCATCCCAGTCCACAAGAGCAAAAACTGGAAACAACCTGGATGTCTGTCAATAGATGAATGGATAAACAAACTATGGTACATATACTCAGTGGAGCACTATGCAATGATAAAGAACAATAATGATTTTAGGAAGCATCTCAAACCTGGTTTCAATCAGAAGACCCCAAGCTGAGTGAATTCAGTGACAAAGGACAAATAATGTATGAGACCTCTGTTATAAGGATTTAAAAATAGACTTATGTACAGAAGCTGCAAGGGTGGGGAAGAAGGGTGCCAGTCATCATAGATTAGATAGTTGATAGAAATTGGATTAGGTGTAAGCAGTGACATCACACAGTAGAAAGTAGATGAACTTAATGCAACTTTACCATAATATCAACCCAGTATTGCAAAGATAGAGTAGCAGGGCCAGAGATCTGGTTACCATACTTTTGGGGAACATCGAGGCCAATTGTCATAACTAGGCCATTGCTAAGAAAATCTTCTGCACCCTGCATTGGTGAGCGATGTCTGAGGTCTTCAAAGCTAGCAAGCTGCCATCTGGGGTACATAAAGTTGTCCCAACTCAACCAGAACAGATGGTCACTGAGAACAACAAAGACACCAGGAAAAAAATGACAGATCCATGTGAATGGGAGACTGTATCAGTATGTGATAAGAAAAACCAGATGGTCCCTAGCCTCCACCAAAGACAGCTGTGATGGGACATACAATGTAGCGTCCCTGTGGAAACACAAGAAGAAGAGGGTGCAGCTCAAGAACTCTACTAAAAGACCACAATTCGTGATCTGGAGGCTTGGAGGATCCCCTGGATGCATGTCCCCTAGACCTACTGCTGCCCCTGTCAAGAAAACACTACTGAGGTCAACAATTTGGACAAGAGTGGATGGGACTCGGTGACACAGTGTGACCATTTGGTGTGTGTACTTTATGGTTCTATGCATTTATAGGATGCTGCCTTACTGGTCTCTTTCTAGATGGGAGAAAAGAGCACGGTGAGGAAGAGGGGACAGAAGCTTGTTGGATATTGCAAGTATAGAATGAAAAGGAGAATTATGCTGTCACCAGGCAAGGAGAGTAGAAGGAACTGCAGATAGGCAGGCATGCAAGATTGATTTAGATTTTATACTTTCAGTTAATCACAAAAGAGACAGAGAGAGAGAGAGAGAGAGAGAAATCAAAAGATGTATTGCATTGGGAAAATCTGCTGCAAAGGACTTCTTTAAAGTACTGCAAAGTAAAGATGTTATCTTGAAGACTAAGGTATGCCTGACCCATAAGATGGTATTTTCACACTACATGCCTGTGAAAATTGAACAATGAATATGATAGACAGAGGAAGAACTGATGTCTTTGAATTGTGTTGGAGAAGAACATTGGATGTCCCATGGACTGCCAAAGGAAAGCAAACAGGTCTGTTCTGGAAGAAGTACAACCAGAGCGCTCCTTGGAAGCAAAGATGGTGAGACTATATCTCACATACTTCACTGGAGAAGAACATGATGCATGGTAGAGTAGATGGTTGAAGGAAAAGTGGAAGACTCAACAAGATGGATTAACACAGTGGCTTCAACAATCTACTTAAGCATAAAAACTGTTGTATGCTTGCCGCATGACTGGGCAGTGTTTTGTTGTTTTGCACATAGGGGAACTATGAGTTGGAACCCATTCAATGACATCTAACAGCAACTACATTTAAACAGGGAAGTTAAAGGCATGCAGTGAATGGGTTATGAACTTTCATTAGTGTGCTTACATTAAATGAGGGGAACAAGGGAAAATCTCCACTGAATAAATTCCTCTTATCCCAATGGGTCTAGGGAAAGGGTGGGGAAGATGCTAATAGAATTGTATGATTCAGATATGAATGTTACCTGGTTAATTGTGATTTCAAATGCTGTGATTGTATAAATTGTTAGTGTGAAAGAGTGTACTAAGGGTGATATGTTGTTGTATTCCAGCATAGTGGCTGAACTTCAAGTCCCCTAAAGGTTTTGGTATGTTGATACCTTGTGAGGGTCAAGTCAGGGAATAATCTTCTCTTAGCTAATTTTTTTAAAAAATATATTTTATCATACTTTAAGGGAAAGTTTACAGTCCAAGTCTGTCATACAATAACTTGTGTACACACTGCTACATAATTCTAGTGACATGGCACCCTGTGATAGCACAATCCTTTTTTTTAAAAGGAGGATTTCATGTGTCCATTGAATCAGCTCTTGTCCCCCTCTGCTGTCTCAAATGGCTTCTGGTAACTAGAGCTACCCAGTCACCCTCATGTATATACTTAAGCCAAGAAGCACAATCTTCGGCAACATAATTTTAAGCTTTATGGTCTAGTCCAATCTTTGTTTGAAGAGCTGACTTTAGGAGTGGTTTCAGTTGTGGGATAATAGAGTCAAGGATCTTCTGGAGATAATAGAGTCAAGGATCTTCCAGTCTCTCAAAGCATCAAGTCTGGTCTTTTTAACAGAGGCCAAGTTCTGAACACCCATTTTTCTTCTGCTATGTCAGGGACTCTATGTTGTATTCCCTGTTATGACAGTCATTGGTGATGACCAGGCGTCATCTAATTCTTCTGCTCTCATGCTAATGTAGTCTCTGGATTATACAGCTGTTTCTGTTTCTTGGGCTTATGTCATCCTTATGTATTTAATGTCTTTCATTCTCCTCTGCTCTAGGCAGTTTGAAATCAGTTGCTACTACTTAAATGGCCTTTTGCTGCTTTTATGACTCCAGACACCACTCACCAAAGTGTGATGCAGAACATTTTCTTAAAAAAAAAATTGTTATGCCAATCAATCTATATATCCCTTCAAACTGTGGTCTAACACAAAAGTTATTTTTTAGCAATGTGTTGTTCAGTTTCCATGTGTTTGTTTTATTTTCCTTTTACTATTTTTATGATCTGTTTTCATGCTGTTTTTATACTCCTTTTATGGCTTTATGGCCTGAAAAGAAGCTTTGTAATATTTTGAGACTTCAATTTTTTTTTTAAGGATTATTTTATGGCTTAGTATGTGGTCTATTATGAAGAAAGTTCCATTACATTGGGAAAGAAAGTGAACTTGGCTGCTGTTGAGCGGAGTGTTCTGTATATGTCCGAGATTGGTTGTGGCATTAGATCTTCTGTCTCTTTATTGAACTTTTTCTTGATGTTCTGTCCTTCACTGGAAATGATGTGCTGAAGTCACCAACTATTATTGTGGAGCTGTCTCTTCCTCTTTTGCATGCAGTTAGAAGATTTTTGTTTATGTATTTTGAAACTCTGTCATTTGTGCATTAATATTTAACATGGTGTGTGCTCCTGGAGTGTTGATTTTTTAATCATTAAGTTGTGTCCTTCCTTATAGAATGTGGTGGATTTCACATTAATGTCAGAAATTAATTTTACCAGTTGCATTCTTTTTTGAATGTTTTTGTTTTATGTGTTTTTTCAATTCTTTCAGTTTTAGGTTGTTGATGACTGTAATCCTAAAGTGCATTTTCTGTAGGCAGCATACACATGGATCATGTTTTTTATCCATTTTGCCACTGTCCATCTCTTTTTTGTGCATTTAATCCATTTACATTCATTGTAATTACTGATACATATGAGTTTAATGTTGTCAATTTGATGTCTTTGTGTGTTGTAGATACTTGCTTGTTCCACTTAACTTTGCATTCTGAGTCATTTTTATATTTTTTTCTCTCATGTTTTTCATTGGTTTTAATTTTGTGTTTCCTGAGACTATATTTTTCTTGTTCTTTATTTCAATGAGTAGGATTCATAATTTCCTTTTTGGTGACCTTAATATTTACACCTATTTTTTCCAAATTTAAACTTTTCTTTAATTTCTTTATAGCACTTTGATTTCCTCTCCATACAAAAGATCTGTGACTACATTTTTCTAAGTAACTCTTTTTTGTTATGTTATTTAATGGCATGTCTGTTTCCTTGTTTTCAGTGTTTTTCTTTTTTATGATTTCTCTATTTAGGTTTATATCCAGTTAATTTATTCTTCATTCAAGTCTGGATAGAGATCAGATATTTTTGATATTCTACCCAATGGACTCCCTTTAGTATTCTTGTCATTTTTGGTTTTTGCAAATTTCTTAAATTGCTTTTTATTTGGAAATACACTAATTTTGTCATCTGGTTTGTGATACAGTTTTGCTGAAAATATAATTCTTGGCTGGTAATTTTTTTTTCTTTCAATGCTTTGAATATATCATCCCATTGTCATCTTGCCTGCATGGGTTCTACTGAGTAGTCCAAGCTTAGTCTTATTGACTTTCTTTTGTAGATTATGTTTTATGTATCCCTAACAATTTTCAAAAGTGTCCCATTATCTTTAGTTTGGACACATTCAATTATTGTATTGTCTTAGTGTCTTTCTTCCAGGATCTACCTTGAGTGGAATTCGCTGAACATCTTGGATAGATGTCCTCTCATTTTTCATGATATCAGGAAAGTTTTCTATCAACAAATCTTCAGTAATTCTATCTGCATTTTCTGTTATTCTACCTGTTCTCGTGCTCCAATCAATCACAGATTAGTCTTCTTGACAGAGTCTCACATAATGCTTAGTGTTTCCTGATTTTCTAAAATTTTTTGTGTGATTTTTCCTCAAGTGTGTTAGTGTCACATACCTTACCTTCACTGTCATTAATTCAGCTTTTCATTGCCTCAAGTCTCTTCCTTTGACTTTCTATTGAGTTGTCTAATTCTGTAATTTTTTAATTAGTTTTCCCAATTTCTCCTTCCTGTCTCAGTACCTCCTCTTGCAGACTGTGCAATATGTCATTACGCACTGCTACATTTTGCCTCATGTCCTTCCTGATCTATTAAAAAGTTCTAAATGTTAATCTTTTGTATTCTACTTCTGATAGTTCCAGGGAGTTCTCTTCATAAGAAAAATTTCTTGAATCTTTGTTTTGAGAACTTTCTGAAGCCATCATGATCTCTCTCTTTAAGTGATTTGCTAGAATGTGTTGTCTCTGAACCATAAGTTGTACTTACTTACTTTATATTTACCTACTTATTTTACTTTGAAATGTTCAAATAGTCTGGCCATGTGTGCCAGTTAGGTTTTGGGTGTCTGAAACTCTAATTTTATGTCTCGAGGTGATTAGATCTGTTACCGTGATAGGAAGCTCCTGGAAGCCGGAGATGAGACACAGAAAGCAAGCGATTATCCTGAAGATTCTGAGAAGTGGTGGCAGGATAGAACATCCATCAGGAAATGATGCAGTGGGCTTCTCAGTCCATGGAGACACAAAGCTGATTGCCTTAGGGGAGATATCTAGGGCCAGAGATAGGCATACCTGTGAACACAGTTGCAAGGAAGCTGTCTTAATGAAAGAACGGTAACCTGAGTATTCCTGAGCCTAAAATATAACCATTAACCTCCATGATAAACTCCATTATCATGAGCATGGTCTGTGAGTTTTGTGTGCTTACAGCACACAAGAGGCAGTCATTCAATCAAAAAAAGATGATATTCTGTTGTTTAAAGTCAGGAAAGGTGTACATGAGGATTGTCTCCTTTTACAGAACTTATGTATCTTGAGAAAATAATTCAAGAAGCTAGACTGTATGAAGAAGAATGGAACATCGGGATTGGAAGGAGACTAACAATCTGTGTCATGCAGTCAACACAATCTTGTTCACTGAAAGTGAAGAGAACTTGAAGCACGTACTGATGAAGATCAAAGACAGCAGCGTATAGTATGGATTACTCTTCCACATAATGAAAACACAAATCCTCACAACTATACCAGTAAGCAACATCATAATGAATGGAGAAAAGATTGAAGATTTCAAGGACTTTATTTTTATTGGAGCCACAAGATTTCTGCAAATCTGCTTCAAAAGAGCTCTTTGAAGTGTTAAAAATCAAAGATGTCACCTTAAGGACTAAGGTGCACCTGAACCAAGCCATGTTTTTTTTAATCACCTCATATGCATGTGAAAACTGGACAATGAATAAGGGAAACTGAAGAATTGATGCCTTAGAATTACAGTGTTTGTAAAGAATACTGAATATACAAGGACTTCTGTGAGAACGAACAAAATCTGTCTTGAAAGAAGTATACCTGGGATGTTCTTTATAAATTAGGATAGTAAGACTTCCTCTTACATACTTTGGACATATTATCAGGAGGGAACAGTTCCTAGAGAAGAATATCGTTCTTGGTAAAGTGAAAGGAAGTGAAAAAGAATACTCTCAACATAGTAGATTCACACAGTGTATTCAACAATGGGCTCAGGCATAATCATATCATGAGAATAGTGCAGGACTGGGCAGGGTTTTGTTCTGTTATTCTTAAAATCACTAGGAGTTGGAACAAACTCAGTAGCACCTAACAATAACAACATTGCAATGACTTATGTAACCCAGTAGAGAGTACCATAGGAGGGATAATTGGTGTCAGAATTGGTAAAAAGAGTGGAGAGGGGGGCTGTGTCTGAACTGTGTGTCAGTTCAGAGGAATCAGCCTCTGTCTATTGATCTTGGTTCCCCTCCCTCTATGAAGTTAGAGGAGATCAGAAACTGACCCCAAGACCTTCTTACAATATATAAGCTTGACTAGAAACTTAAGGAAACCCTGATGGAATCGTGGTTAAGAAGTATAGCTACTAACCAAAGGATCAGCAGTTTGAATACACTGGACAATCCCTATAACCACAATGGGGACATTCTACTCTGTCCTACAGGATAGCTATGAGCTAGAATTGACTCAGTGTTAGTAGTTCAAACCTTCCCAGAGGAAGATAAGCCTGGTAAGCTGATTTTAATGGAATGTATTTCCTCCTTACAGTGTTAATGTTCTGATGCTGCTCCTTAAGGAACTACAATTTTTGCTACATCAGTGTTTAAGAATGACCATGGTTGGGCAGGGTTTTCTTTTACTGCCTCTTTTTCTGAGAAAGTTGTCAAGCTTCACTAATTGCTGTTTCTTGTTGTAAAATTGTCATTAATCCTTTGGGAACTAAATTCGTCTACAGACTAATTCATTGAAATGCGTGCTCCTTTAAAGAATCAGTTTTTGAAGTCAGCACTTCATATTTCTTCTAACACTGAGAGGGCTCCTCCCTACTGTCTCTTTCCTAGATTCTACTTATCTCCACATAAAATATCTGAGTCATTTCTCTGAAGCTGGAGATAATGGTGTGCTTATCTATGATACACCATGCTTTGGGATGTGGGTGCCTTGAGGAAGCAATTAGAAAGTAGCCCCAAATTTTCTCAGTTTTCCTCTGCTGATGGAAATCACTGTGTTATGGGCTGAAGAAAGGACAATTGTGTCCCTTGCATTGTCAGTGTCCAGGGTAGAACCACTACCATATGAATGGGGCATGGACTAAAGAAGTGACTTCTGTCTCCCTTGCTGTATTAAGTTAAAACTTTGCTACAGTAACCGGCAGCTAGAGGAAGGAACAAAAATGCTGTCATACTGCTCCCAGGAAGATGGTCCTCTGATTAGGAGCTGAGAAGAGAAGAAATGTATTTTGGAGATTGGAGGGAGCATGTAGATCTTGGTTTAAATACAGCAGATTCATACATTAATTACCAAATTGGGTAGATTCTATTGAATAAGTGTTTCTTCACTTGCTGTATTTTTTAAAACAATTTCAAGATACCAAATGCATGTGTGTGTTTAGTGATTTTCACCTGTTTCTATGGGCAGTGGATCCACAGTGCCCTAATATTGTCATCTGAAAGTCCCACCCACATAGAAATTTTATATTTCCTTAAAATTTAAATTATCCAGCAACATCTTCTTACGAAAATTTTAAATTTCATAGATGTGCCTCAAAAAAAAAAAAAAAAGAAAAGAAAAGAGAAAGAAAAAGATGAGCTTTATTGGGAAAAAAACTAAATGAAAACCAAAACAAGGTGAATTCTTTGATATATTCTGATAAAATTGCTAACTTCTAATAAAGTAGTGATATATCTTAAAAACTTCCAGAATTAAAAATGTAATAGAATTATTTCTTTTAAACTATTACAAATAAATCTAACAATAAAATTTTTATCTGTACTGGAAACTAACAACTAAAACCAGGTCTGTTGTTGTGGAATCTATTCTGATTCACAGTGACCCTATAGAGCAGAATAGAACTGCCCCATAGAGTTTCCAAGCAGCATCTGGTGGATTCAGACTGCTGACATTTTGATTAGCAGATGTAGCTCTTAACCTCTGTGCCAACAGGTTTTCCTAACAGACAGTGACACAAACCTCATAGGTTTGTGAGAATAAAATGTATAGCATATATTATGACAGTAGGTATCTAACTTTCCTGTTAGGAAAAAACAAGCAAACAAACAATATTTTCAAGAGATTCAAAGAATCACATGACTAATATGAAGACAATATTCAAGGAAGTGTCCCAGGTACGTGATCATTGAATAACTCATTACTATGTTAGGGGAAATAAAGAAGAAGACATTCAGTATATACTAATAAGTATTAATAAATGAGACATACTATTAAAAAAACAAAATATATTTCTGGACTTAAATATACTAAATTATCTCAACAAACCTCACAATTTTATACCATGTAGTGTGGTTGGGTAGTAGAATATAAAATGAAATGTGAACTCTTCTTTCCTGGGGGTGTAGTAGGCTGAGTACGTGGGCAGTAGAAAATGTTGAGTAGGAAATTAATCTCTCCTAAGTATTTCCTCATGAGAGAATTAAGAAAAGGTAGGGCAGGGCCAAAATGGTGAACCAGACACATGTCTCCTCCATTGCCTCTGAGAACTATGGCCTGGAATGATAAGTGAAAGGAACAACATGGATATCCTGGGACCCCCTAGGATCTGGTGTAGAGTTGTCAGATTGGAATAGGCACCAGTAAGGGGAAACCTACCTGTGTCAAAGATAAGGCAGTGTCACACAGAGTCTTTCTTCTGCCAATGGATTGTTTAAGAGGACTGCAGGTACCGATGCCTTCTTTGTTATCTGAGAGTCAGGGGCTGGGCATCAGCCAGCTAATACACTGAACTGCACTTCTTAAGTAAACAGCATATAGTGCAGCAGAGAGACTATGCTTGGGACAGCCACATCTTGACAGCCTGGCTGCCAACTGAAGGCACTACTGCCCCTTTACCATCTTTTCTGAATGGTGCCATAGATTCTGCTGTTTGATGGCAGGAAGGGCAACTCAGGTAGGACTCCATCTTGGTCAACTGGAAGGTAGATTCAGCCTCCGAGTGGTCTCAGCTGGGGCTAATTTTCACACTGAGCAGCAGTCCCTGTCTGGAGAGTACTTGTCCAGCAGGAGAGCTGTATTTTTGGATGACAATGCCTAGAGTTACCACTATGGACAAGGATGGTCACTGTTTACTGCTGAAAGATTCAACCATAAGCAGGACATAAAAATATTAAATATTTATGCTTCTAATATCAGAGCATATAAATACATCAAACCTACATGGACAACACTGAAAAATGAGGTAGATCACTCCATAATAATAGTTGGAGACTTCAACACTCTGCTTTGAGTAATGGTCAGATCATCCAGAAAAAAGCTCAGTAAAGATACAGAAGATCTTATTTCAACAACCAACCAACTAAACCTCATCAACATATACAGAACTTTTTATCCATCAACAGATACATACACCTTATTTTCTAATGCTCGTTAAATATTTTCCAGAATAGACCATGTGTTAAGACATAAAGCACGTCTCAACAAAATCCAAACCACTGAATTATTGCAAAGCATCTTCTAGGACCCTAAAGCCACAAAATTTGAAACCAGTAGTAGAAAAAACATAGGACTAAAATTGAACTCATGGAAACTGAACAATACCTTGCAAACGTTGGAGAGGCTGCGGAGAAATTGGAACTCTTCTACACTGCTGTTGGAATTGCAAAATGGTACACTCTCTTTGGAAAGCAATCTGGCACTTCCGTAAAAAGCTGGGAAAAGGTATACCATTTGATCCAGCAATCCCACTGCTCAGAATTTATCCTACAGAAACAAAGGCTGTCACACGAATAGACACATGAACACAAACATTTATTGCAGTACAGTTCACAATAGCAAAAAAATGGAGTCAACTGAGATTCCCATCAACAGATGAATGGATAAACAAACTATGGTACATGTACTCAGTGGAACACTTTGCAATGATAAAGGATAATGATAATTTCAGGAAGCATCTCATAACCTGGTTTCAATTGGAAGACATTATGCTGAGTGAAATAAGTCAGTGGCAAAAGGAGAAGTACTCTATGAGACCCCAGCTATAAGGACTTAAGGATAGATTTATATACAGTAGAAAAGACCCTTTGATGGCTACAAGTGCAGAAAGGAATGGAGACAATTGGTCAGAGATTAGACAGTTGATAGAAATTTGATTGGGGGAAAAGAGTAACAGCAGAGTAGAAGTAGATCAACTGAACTGGACTTCACCATAAACTGAAAGCTCTTCTAGTCTCAATCGAATACTGCAAGAATAGAGTAGCAAGAGTTGGGGTCTGAGGACCATGCTTTTAGGGGACATCGAAGCCAATTGGCATAAATAATCTATTACTAAGAGAATCTTCCGTACCTCATATTGGTGAGTGGTGTCTGGGGTTTTAAAATCTATCCAGCTGCCATCTGAGGTACACCAAGTGGTTCCAACTTATCCAGAACAGATGATAACCGAAAACAGCGAAGACGTAAGGGAAAAATTTCAGGAGACAGAATGACTTATGTATCAGCATATGGCCAAAAGAACCAGATGGTGCTCAGCCAGCACCAAAGAAGCCATAATGGAGCACACAATGTTTAGTCCCTGTGACAACACAAGAGAAAGACACCTCAAGAACTCTACTGAAAGATGACAACTGATGGTCCGATGGCCTGGAGTATCCACTGAGAGTATTGGTGCTAGCCGTGCTTCTGCCCCTGACCAGGAACAAGTACTGATGTAAACTCTTCTAACAAAACTGGCCCAGACTCAGGAATATAGTGTGACCATGTAGTGTGTATACTTTATGGTTCTATGCATTTATACTGGCTGTCCTATTGGTCTCTTTCTAGACGGGAGAGAAAAGGGTGAAGAAGAGGCACAGAAACTTTCTAAGAGGATACTACAAGTATAGAATGAAAAGGAGGAGTGTGTTGTCACCATTCAAGCAGAGCAGAAGGAGCTACAGATAGGCTGACATGCAAAATTGATTTGGATTGCATGCTTTCACAAAAAAATCAACAAATGAGAATGAAAACAGTAAGTGAACAGGTAGATAACACTAGGAAAATGTGGCATGTGTATACTCAAAAAATGAACTCCGAAGACTGAAGTTGATTTTGTTAATTACTATGCTCACTGTCCCTGCTTATTTATTAATTAGTTCTGTCAAGTTCTGAAAGCAGTATTTAACAAATCACCATCTATAGTTATATGTTTGTCAGGTCCTCAATGTATTTTGTTGTATTTTCTTTTTTATATATTACTGTTATTGTTGTCCCGTATAAAAAAAATCATTCCTCTTGTATTTTCTTCCTATATTATACCTTTTATGATTATGCAATTTCTTCCTATATTTCGCTTTCCCACTAGATGCTTCTGACCTTAAATTTCACTTATTTTTCTGTTATCAATATTGTCACTCATTTAGCTAATTTCTTGAATGTATCACTTTATTTCTATCTTTGTTTTAGTGTCTTATATTTTTGTTTTTAATATAAACACACAGCTGAGATCAATGTCTAACTCAATAAGCTGTTATTGTCTTCTAAATGAATATTTTGTCTATTCATTAATGATGTATTATTATACAGTATTTTGATACAGCCCTTTATTTTTTTCTTTAATGTGCAGCTTGCTGTTTACCATTTTTCATCACTACTGTCTTACTATAAGTTTTTGGATGTTTCTCATGTTGTATTTGAAAAACTTCTTATGATTTTTCTAATTTTCCCTTTTGGCTATCACAATATTCTTTAATTTTCACAAGCCTACTGAGTTCAACTTCGAGTGTATATGGAAATTCCATTACTAGATTTATTTGCAATAGTTTGAAAGAATTTAGATTCACAAAGGAAACTACAATTGTTCTGTAAATACTGTCAAATTGTTTTACGTATTTTTTTAGTTTTGCATAGGGAAACTCAAACTTCTGCCTTTGCCTGATACAACAAAAAAGACGATATAAATGGAAAAAAATACATCAATATTTTGTAATGGTTATAATTCTCAAGTATTATTCTAAGGGTTTTATATGTTTGACCTAATTTAGTAATCACAACAACCCCAAGAAATATGAATAATTATTCAGATTTATTACAATTATAAATATGCAAACAAAAGTAAAAAGTGAAATATTTGCATTCTCAGTTTATCTAGCTTTGTATAAAACAATATCTCATAGGCAAACATATAAGATTTTCTTTTTAACAGATAATTCATTATATATTTTAACAATAATGATGTGAGAATATATAGTTTTTTACCTATTAATCTATGATTTAATATTTGATAATAGATATTATGTATCTATTTCTAGGATCTAGGTTCTGAAATGCACTATAAAAAATAACATATTTCAGGAATGGAAGGTAGTTCAATGTCATCTAGTATAATAATATGACAACTTTCTACAACACAAAAGAGAATTTATTTTTTATACTAGATGATAAAAAATCATCTGATACAATTAATCACTTATTAAATTAATATGAATATTATGTTTGTATAGCTGTACACAATTTTACATTATAAATATTTTTCCTACTCTTACTTAAAATTTAAATAAAATAGATTTAGAAGCAAGCTATAAAAATATGGATAGCATTAAGAAGAGCAAGAATTCCAGAACATTTAACTTGAGCTCATTGGGAACCTGTATATGGATCAAGAAGCAGTAGTTCAGATAGAACAAGGGGTTGCTACATGGTTTAAGGTGAGGAAAGATGTGTATCAGGGTGGTATTTTTTCACCATATCTATTCCTTCTATACCATATCTAGTCAATCCATATACTGAACAGATAATCTGAGAAACTAAGACTGTATGATGAACAGGACATCAAGATTGAAGAAGACTCATTAACAATCTGCATTCTGCAGATGACATAACCTTCCTTGCTGAAAGTGAAAAGGATCTGAAGCACTTATTGATGAAGAACAAAGACCACTACTTTCAGTGTGGATTATGCTTTAACATCAACAAAATGCAAATATTTGCAACCAGACCAATAAGCACTATCATGATCAACGGAGAAAAGATCAAGGTTGTCAATGATTTCATTTGACTTGAATTCACAGACAACACTTGCTGAAGGAGCAGTCAAAGAATCAGATCTGCAGATCTGCTGAAGACCTCTTTAAGATATTGAAAAGATGTTACCTTGAAGACGAGAGTGCGTCTCACCCAAACCATAGAATTTTCAGTCACATAATATGTATGCAAAATCTGAACAACAAATAAGAACAGGGAAGAGTTGACACTCTGGAGTTGTGGTGTTGAATAAGAATATTGAACACACTATACAATGACAAAAGAATGAACAATTCTGTTTCGAAAGAAATACAACCAGAATGTTCCTTAGCAGCAAGAATGGTGAAATTGTATTTTATACACTTTGGATGTGTCAGGAGGGATCAGTCCCTGGAGAAGGACATCATGTGTGGTAAAGTATAGGGTCATCAGAAAAGAAGACTATAAATGAGATAGATTGACACAGTAGCTTCAACAATGGGCTGAAGTATAACAGTGATTGTGAGCCCTGGTTCAGAACTGAACAGTGCTTCATTTTGTGTTAAATACAGATCCTATGAATCAAAACTGACCTGACGGTACCTAACAATAACAAATATTTAATAAAGGTCTGTTCACAAAGACCATTCTAATGCAGAAAATCCTGAAGATACTCTGTTGAATTTCAGGAAGAAGACATTTTTTACTTATAAAATCATTTATTGTTGGTGATTAAAACCCTATAGAGCAGTCTTAGTATCAGCATTTTTGTCAATCTAAATCATTATCTGTTAGAAATGCAAGTTGACAAATACGCTATTCAAAATTGTGACAAACACTATAAATACTTAAAAGACATTCAATAAGAAATAAATAGCATTTATATAATAAAAAAACATAATTTCTTAGAAAGGAGCATAAAATAAGACAGAATCGAACAGAAACTCAACATAGTTCTCTGCGACTAAACTGTTGAATAAATTATTATCCTTTTGTAGTATTTCCTGCAGCTCTCTAAGGCAGTGAGTTACTACTGTATCAATAGACTTGCATTTTTTTTTCATGCAACTCATGGAAAATTTTGTTGGTAAAATGGTATTGTTCTTGTAAAAGTGCAATACGCCTTAAGATTTTATATATGTATGTGGGTTTGTATGTCACTATTAATTTTTAAAAACAAGTAATGAACATTGTCATAGGAAATAAATACATAAACTAACCAAAGGCAGAGACAGAACATATCATTAACATGTTAGGAAGTTGCACACATTGCACAATAACGGTGAAAGATACAGAAGCACAAAATATGAGCCATTGATTTATGAACTTTACTTTCCCAAGGAAAATGAGACAAATGAGAAAAAAGCATCATACAAAAGAAATTACCTATAATTATATAATGTATAATTACAATGTAGTTAGCACGTTAATTCTTCACGAGGCATGCTTGATGAAATCTATTTTCAGGTTTAACAAGGGTTTTAACTGTGATTGGTTTTACCTTTCTCTTTTACATTTTCCCCTAATAAGCCTTGTCCATGTTTGGGTACTACACTGGTATATTTTGTGGTGGTCACCTCCTGACAAATAATACATGAAAGAATTTTCAGTTTCTCTGGCTCCATTTGTCAGGTTCAAGCTTTACTTGCAGTTTTCTACCTCAATTGCACAGAAACTATCATCTCTATTCCTTTACCATAGCTATAATTTTACAATTTGCTGATTTATGTATGTGTGAAACACCAAAGAAAAGCTAAAGTCATTACTGGTCTCTTTCAAGAATAAGTGCTACAAAAGATTTTATGATTATAGTGTCTGTTCAATAAAATGAAGCTCCAAAACAAATGAGAAGCCAAGAATTCATTATATCACGATGTCTGTCAGCCACAGCTGTTGTTTTTCTGTTTCCTGTCTTCAGGGGTTGAAGTTTCAGGATGGCAACAGAAAGTTCAGCATTCGACAACATTATCCTGCATCTGTCATTCTAGCTGGAAATCTTGGTGAGGTAGTGTTTAAGTCATACATCTGTTAACTAAAAGGTCAACAGTTGAAATCCACCAGGCACTTCTTGGAAACTCTCTGGGACAGTTCTACACTAACCTTTAGGGTCACTATGAGTTGGAATAAATTCAAAAGCAGCGATTTTTGGTATTTGGTATCATTACAGCTGAATACCGTAAACAATCTTTTTCTTGCTCTTATTGAATTCCCAGAATTTCCAAATTCTCCTAGCTATCAGGTATAGATCCTTGGAATGACTACCAGTATCCTATACCATGGCCAGTTTTGCTTCTATCCTACGGAATTTTCTCTAGTGCCACATCAGTTCTTTTAAAATTGGAAACTGAAGCCATTGAGAACAATACATCAGTATCCCTTGCTCCATTTCTAATTTTCTCTGTATTTGAAAGAACTCTTTCATTTGTCCCTATATATTCTTTTCTTATTTTCTGATCTCTGGCTTTTAATAAAGAGATTTGACTTACATTAGCAATTGTTTTCTTTTAAACGTTTCCTCTCATCCTATATATCCTTATTCTTGATCTGCATTTTAATTTTTCTGAGTCCCTTGCCCTATTAAATTACATTATTTTCCATATATCTTTATGAAAGATGGATTAACTTTTCTTTGATTTCTCCTCACAAATACTGGTGTCAGTAGCTCTATCTTCAAGGTCAGAAAGTCTAGTTTCCAGTTGTTAAATTCTGCTTTTTTGGCTTTGAATTGAATTGTCTAATTTTATTATTTTGTTATTGATCTGTTGGATTTCAGAATGCTAATGTTTCATCAGATTGAAAAGCTTGCTTAATTTTTCATTTTGTTCTATGCATTTTGTATAACATCTAGGAGGGCTCTCTATATAATTCTTTTGTACAAAACCTCTGATAGTTTCAGAAAGGCTTCTTCATCTGGCAAGTTCTTTGATTCTTTATTTGGGGAGTTTTCTGGAGCCATGGGTGAATTTTTTTTTAAATGTTCAGTTAGAGTCTGTTGCTTTTGGGACATCTAGAGGCTGTTTAACTTCTCCGGTGTTGCCTTAACAGGAGCAGAAGCACCATTCTGAGAAGGGAGTTGATAAGCACCCATCTCTGTGTACTCCAGAGACTGGGCCCAGTGGAATCCCTAGGGTAGCAGGCTCTGCCTCCTGGCTTGTCAGATGACCCTATTTTGTGGGTCAGTAAGGGCTGGAAGAGATGCCATCAGCCTGCACCACAGTTATTTCTTTAGGTAGTCTTATTTTAACAGGTAGAAAGCTATCTGACCACATCCAAAATCAGTCAGACTGGCAGGTATGGGAAGCCCCTCTTTCTGGCTGAGAACAGAAGCATGTGTTTAGCTGTCCCGAGATGCTGTGATACAGTTCAAGGACCAGGCTACATCCCTGCTGACATCCCTTGCCATGCTCCACTTGAAAGGCTACACTGTGTTAAACACAGCTTTTCTGCTGGAGAAGCACTCCCTAGGCTGGGTTTCCTCCCAGTCTGGGCATTAGCTCCTGCTGATGCCTCCAGCTGGGTGTTTCCTCCTCCCAGTCAAAAAGATGGTGTCTTAGACAGGCTGTTTCATCCCTGCAAAACAGCAGAATCTATGGGGGAGGTCCAAAAAGAAAGGGTGGAGGGGCAGTGGTGCTCTGAGTCTAGTGCCAGGGTCTCAAAATACCACTATTCCACCCACTGATGGCATTAGCACTACAGGTCTATGTAGCTGCTCTTTGAGCACTCCCACCCCACCTGTCAGCCAACAAAAAGAAAAAAAAATTAAAAATTCCTGTTGCCTTCAGTCCATGGTAGCTGAACGATTCAACTGGAATGGAGCTCAACCAAAGATAAGCAGTCTCCCATTCAGTGGCACGTTGTCCAAACTCACAGCTCTATGCCATGTCCTAGGGCTTACTGGGTGTCCAGAAAGCTCCATTTAATTGTCAACCCAGACCTGAAAGATGGATTAACTTTTTCTGTGAAATAATTACATGTCACTCTGCAATATACCCATGAAGTTTGGATAAAATTCTTAATGATTTGGCTGTTAATCATATTTGACTCATAGTTTGGTTGCAAGTTGTCGATCACTTGATAGTTATTCTAGAGTAAGTGCGGTAGGTTTCAACACAGTTGAAAATATTCCTATTCCACTGATACCAGAGTTGGATATACAACTTGCTTTGTTGGTAACACATGAGCCCAAATGACTTCTGCTACTTCCTGGTTAAAGTTTTCAGAGTCTTGTTCTCTTTCATCCTGTTACCTACCAGGATAACCCAGATAGGGTACCACCTTCACCTTCAGTAACATTTAAAAATAATTTGTGGAAGACCTACATGCAACATGTGAGTGACATGTAATATAAGTAAGAAATATAAGATTATTTTATTTATACAGTGATATTTGAGGGCTGCTGACACTATGACATTCATTGACACTATGGCCTTCTCTTTGCTCAAAATTATTTTGATATTTGTGACAATTCTAAATTTTAAAAGCAAAATATTTCAGCATTCTTCTATTTTCAATGGAACACAAGTATTTTAAAAGTTAATGATCAAAGCTAGACTTATTATAACAGACTATCTTTTCCAAAAATTGAACTGATGATTCATGAAGGCAAGTTTCACTATTGGTATCTGAATCTGGTGCAGTGAAAACCTTATAAATAGCAGTAGAACTTTATTTAATGATGCAATGCTGGAAGTGCCTTCAGGTAAGAAGATACTCAAAACAGAAGTGGGAAATGGCTCCCTCTTTAAAGTACAATTAACCTTAAGTAGAAGATGGAATAACACTTCTGAGACCTTCAATTGTTGATGTGGCTCAATTCAAAATAAGAAGAAATAGCTGCAAACATCTATTCGTAATCAGATTGTGGAACGTACAAAGCATGAATCTAGGTAAACTGGAAGTCATCAAAAGTGAAATGGCAATAATTAGTGAGTTGAAACAAGTACTGGCCATTTGGATTCAGACAATCATATGGCCTACTATTTAGGAATGACAAATTGAAGAGGAATGGTTCATCATCAGAAAGCGTATTTCAAGATCTATCCTCAAGTGCAGTATGTCAGTGATAGAATAATATCCATGCCTCCAAAGCAGACCAGTTAATACAACCATTGTTGCAATTTAAATACTAATTGCTAATAAAAGGATGAAGAAACTGAAGATTTTTCAATTTCTGCTGAAATAAATGAACTGAGAGTCAAGATCTATTGATAATTACTGGTGATTTGAATGTAAAAGTTAGAAACAAGAAAGACCTGTAACTGGGAAAATGGTCTTGGTGACAGAAATAACGCCAGAGATTTCATGACAGAATTTTGCAAGATGAATGACTTAATCATCGCAAATACATTTTTTGGCAACACAAAAGGCCAAAGGGATGCAAGGGAGTCAAATCAACTACATCTCTGTAAACAGACTGTGGAAAAGCTCCATATTAACTATCAGAACAAGGCCAGGGACCAACTATGGACCATATCATCAATTTCTCATAGGAAGTTTAAGTTGAAACTTAAGAAAATTTTTAAGAATCCATTAAACGATGGTTGAGTAGACACACATCTCCTCATTCCTCTCTGAGAACTAAGGCATGGATGATATTCTTATGGAGCACTGAATATTTGGGTCCTAGCATATTTGACTAGGCACCAGTACCAGACTAATCTCCCCCTCTCAAAGATGAGCCAGTGGCCGTCTGACCTCCACTTTTGCTGTTTCACCATATCGGAGAACTGCAGTTTCCGTGAATGGCAGGTAATGTACTTTCATTTTCAGCTGGAAGGCAGAGTCTGCTGTTCCTGACTGCCTGTTTCAGCCACGACATTTGACAGTTCCTCTTTCAGCACCTGGACAGCTCTCCATGTAAAACTGAAGTTTACTCTCAAGGTTGAGAGGCCTATGTATTTGCCTGGAGATCTGTCTGTTGAGAGGCCCAGAATCTTTTCCTCCCACCCTTCTGTTACCCACATTGTAGGGTTGGCTGACAGCCCCCAGTTTCTCCATAAGTAGAGCAGCCTCTTTGCAACCCAGTAAGCAGAGACTTCCACCCCAGAGTCCACCTGGGGCAAATCACTAGAGTATTAGAGACAGCTGGTGACCAACAATTCTCTTAGATCCAATACCAGTGAAATCAGTGTCTAGATGGCACACAGGCAGCAAACCATAATTAATCATTTACAGAAGCAGCCTTCAAATGCTCCAGAAAATTCACAAAATAAAGATTCAAAAAATTTCCCAGATGAAAAAGCCTTTCTGAATCTATTGGAGGTTAAGTACAAAAGAATTATATATAGAACTCTCCTAGAGATTAAACAAAGTGCAGTAGAACAAAATGGAAACTTTAGTAAGTTATTTGAACTGATGGAACATCAATGATCTGAAATACATCAGATCAGCAACAAATTACAGAGTTAGATAATTCAATCCAAAGCCAAAAGAGTAAGACTGAGCAGACAGAAGTTAGACTCAGGGACCTTGAGGACAGAGCAACTGACACCAGCATTTGTGAGGAGAAATCAGAGAAAAGAAATAAGAAAACTGAAGAAGTATTAAGAAATATGTGGGACTCCGTTAAGAGGAATAATTTACATTTAACTGGAGTTCCTGAACAATGGCGTGTTAACGACAATACAGAGAGTACTGCTGTACAGATGCTGACAGAAAACTTTCTTGAGATTGTGAGCAAAGAGAACATAGGTATCCAACATGTTTATCTAATGCCACAAAAGCTAGATCCCGAAAGAAAAACATGAACACATACTATAATCAAGCTGAATAAGATGAAACATAAACAGATGCTTCTGAAGGCAGCAAGGCTCAAAGTAAAGCTATCACTCTGATGGAAACCTTGTAAGCTTTCGTCTGACTTCTCTGCAGAAACAATGCTGGCTGGAAAACAGTGGTCAGACACATTCAAAGCCCTGAAGGGGAAAAACTTCAGTCCAAGGACTGTTTATCCTGCAAAACTGTCTATCAAATATAATGGTGAAATTAAGACTTTTGATGATAAAGAGAAATTTAGAGACTTTGTAAAACCTAAACCAAAATTACATGAAATATTGAAAGAAGCTCTTCCCTTAGAAAAACAGAACCATTAAGTGTATATTTAAATTGACAATTCAGGACACAAATCCAAAATTCTAATCAGTTTGGGAAGTCACAAAACAGTCAAAGCGACAATATTAAAATGAGGGAATCTGTGACCACATCACGACAACTATAACACCATCACATTCAAGGAGGGAGACACTAGAATAGTTATAGTAGTGTCGTACACAGAGGAAGTTGAAGAGTTATGCAGTAGTTAAAACTGGGTTTAATCTTAGTGTGTTAAGGGAGATAATACATGGAGCCTTAAAGCAAATTAACAACGCACTGTATCACAATAAGAAATGCAACACAGGAGTCTCAATGAACACAAAACCAAAACTGAAACAACAACTCATAAAGAAGAATTGCCCAGAACAGAATATTCAGAGCAATATAGAAAACATCAACATAAAAGTAATTACATCAAAATGATGGCACTAAGCACATACCTAACAATAATTACACTGAACGTAGGTGGACTGAACACTACAGTAAAGAGACAGTGAGTGACATCCTGGATCAAAAGACATGACCCATCTATATGTTGCTTACAAGAAACACACCTTAAAGATATGAACAAACTGAAAATTAAAGGATGGAAGAATGTATACCAAGCTAACTATATACAAAGAAGAGCAGGTGTGGCAATACTAATCTCAGATAAAACAGATTTAAATGTAAAATCCACTGTTGTAGACAAGGATGGTCACTATTTATTGCTACCAAACTTTTAGAGAAGAATTAACTCTGATACCATTAAGGCTATTTCACACCATAGAAAGGAATGGAATACTCCCAAATTCATTCTATGAAGCCAGCATAATGCTGGTACCAAAGCCCGGAAAAGATTTCACAAAAAAAAAAAAGAAAAAGAAAATTACAGACAGATATGACTCATGAACCTAGATGCAAAAATCTTCACCTAAATTCTAGCCAATAGAATCAACAGCATATAAAAGGTCAGTATTCAAGCAGGACTTAACAATATTCAGTATTTTTGCACCCAATACCAGAGCACCCAAATACACTGAACAAATATTGACAATACTGAAAAATGAGATAGATCGTTTCCACAATAATAGTTGGAGACTTCAAGACTCCTATTTCAGTTATGGAGAGATCATCCAGAAAAAAGCTCAGTAACGATACAGAAGATCTTATTGCAACAATCAACCAACTTGACCTTGCTGACATACACAGATCTTTCAATCTATCAATGGATAAGTACCCCTTCTTCTCCAATGCACATGGAACATTCTCCTGAATAGACCATGTGTTAGGTCATAAAGCAATTCTCTATAAAATCCAAACCATTGATTTACTGCAAAGTATCTTCTCAACCGTAGAGGTATAAAAATTGAAATCAGTAACAGAAAATTCATAGGTAGAAATTCAAACTTACAGAAACTGAACAACACTTTGCTCAAAAAGCCTTGGGATATAGAAGAAATAAAGGACAAAATAAAAAAATTTATGGATTCAAGTGAGAATGAAAACACATCCTACCAGAATTTATGGGATACAGCAAAAGCAGTGCTCAGAGGTCCAAATTAAAGAATTAACCTTATACAGCTTATAAGGATTAGAGTAGAAGTAAATGAATTAGAGAATAGAAAAACAGTGGAAGAAATTAACAAAACCCAAAAAATCAACAAAATTGATAAACCATTGCAGAAGATGCAAATAACCCAATTAAGAAATAAGATGGCAGTTGTTACAACAGACCCAGGTGAAATCAAAAACACCATAACAGAATATTATGAAAGGTGTACTCTAACAGGTTTGAAAATATGGAAGAAATGGACAAATTTCTAGATTCATATGACTCACCAAGATTATCACAAGGAGAAATTGATCAAATTAATAATTCTATCAGAAAGGAAGAGATTGAAATGTCATAAAAAATCTACAAACCAAAAAAGTCCTGGCCCGGATGGCTTCACCAGAGAATTCTACCAAACTTTTAGAGAAGAGTTGACTCTGATAGTATTGATACCATGTCACACCATAGAAAGGGATGGAATACTCCCAAATTCATTCTATGAAGCCAGCATAACCCTCATACGAAAGTCAGGGAAAGATCCACCCCCCCAAAAAGATTTTACAGACCAATATCACTCATGAACCTAGATACAAAAATCTTCAACAAAATTCTAGCTGATAGAATTCAACAGCATATATATTTTTAAAAAACTGTTCATCATGATCAAATTGGCTTCATTTCAGGGATGCAAGCCTGGTTGAACATCAGAAAAACGTTACAATCATCAATCACATTAATAATACAAAAGATAAGAATCGCCTGATTTTGTCCACTGATACAGAAAAGGTAGCTGACAAAGTTCAACACCCATTCATGCTTATAACTCTCAGAAAAATAGAAATAGAGAGGAAATCCTCGTCTCAATCAGTAGCATCTACACAAAGCCAAATGCCTTCATCCTCCTGAATGGTGAAAGATAGAAAGAATTCTCTTTGAGAACGGGAACTGGATAAAGATGCCCACTCTCATCACTTCTATTCAACATGTTGCTACAAGTTCTAGCCAGAGCATTAAACAAGACAAAGATATAAAAGGCATCCGTATCAGCAGTGAAGAAGTAAAAATCTCACTCTTTGCAAATGATACGATTTTTCAATGCAGAGAATCCAAAGGAATGCATAAGTAAACTATTGGAACTAAATAGAAGAGTTTAGCAAAGTAACTGGATACGAGATAAACATAAGTAAATCAGTAGGATTCCTTTATACCAACAGTAAGATTATTAAAGAAGAAATCATCAAATCAATTCCATTCACTATAGTCCAGAAGAAGATAAAATACTCAGGAATAAATCTAACTAGAGAAATAAAAGATCTTTACAAAGAGAACTACAAGACCTTACTACAAGAAACTAAGAGAGACTTACATAAATGGAGGAATATACCCTGCTAATGAATAGGAAGAATCAACAACGTGAAAATGTCTGTTTTACCCAAAACAATCAACTTATATAATGTAATCCCGATACAAATTCCAGTGACTTTTTTTAACGAGACGGAGAAACAAATCATCAACTATGTTTGGAAGGGGAAAAAACCTCAGATAAGTAAAGCACTACTTAAGAAGAAGAATATACTGGTAGGCCTCTCACTACCTGACTTTAGAACCTATTCCACTGCCACAGTAGTTTTAAAACAGCCTGATACTGGTACAAAAAGAGACAGATAGACCAATGGAGCAGAGCTGAGACCCCAGAGATGCCACCATCCTCCTATGAACAGCTAATATTTGACAAAGGGCCAAGATTTCAAACTGGGGTAAGAAAAGTCTTTTTAATAAACGGTGCCTGCAAAATTGGATATCCATCTGCAAAAAAATGAAACAAGACCCATATCTCACACCTTATACAAAAGCCCACTCAAACTGGATAAAAGACCTAAATATAAAATCTAAAACAATAAAGCTCATCCAAGATAAAATAGGATCAACAATGGAAGTTTTAATATACAACTTAGACAGACTTCAAAATCTGAGAAAGCACAATCAACAGAAGAGAAAATAGATCAGTTGGAACTACTCAGAATCAAACACTTTTGCTCATCCAAAGACTTTATTAATAGAATTAAAAGGCCACCTACAAAATGGGAAAAAAATATTTGGCAACTGTATGTCAGACCGACACCTGATCTGTAATCTATAAGCTATTACAAAATATCAACAAGAAAAGGATAATGATCCAGTTAAACGATGGGTGCAGTAGACAGACAGACAGACATTTCTCTAAAGAGGATATCCAGGCAGCCGAAAGACACATGCAGAATTACTCATGATTATAACCTAGTAAAGAAATTCAAATCAAAACTACAATGAGATACCACTTCACCCCAACAAGGTTGGCCATGATCCAAAAAAACACAAATCAACAAATTCTGGAGAGGCTGTAGAGAAATTGGAACTCTCCTACACTTCTGGTAGGATTGAAAAATAATACAACCCCTTTGGACAACAGTCTGGCCCTTCCTTAAAAAGCTGGAGATAGATAGACCATTTGATCCTGTAATTCTACTGCTCAGAATCTATCCTTCAGAAACAAAGGTTGCCACATGAACAGACATATGTACATGAATGTTTGCTGTAGCACAGTCCACAATAGTAAAAAGTTGGAATCAACCCCGATGCCCATCAACAAATGAATGGATAAGCAAACTATGGTACATATACTCAATGGAACAGTATGGTATGATAAAAAACATGACAATTTTAGAAAATATCTCATAACATGGTCTCATTTGGAAGTGATCATGCTGAGTGAAATGAATCAGTGTCAAAAGGACAAATTTTGTATGACACCCCTGTTATAAGGACTTAACAATAGAATTATCCACAAAGAAAATGACTGTGTTGGCTAAATGGGTGGAAGAGTGGCTGAAGATTTATCATAGACAAGATAATCGATAGATGTTAAAAATTTTATTCCATTACCGTAATTAATAAAAAAATAAAATTAAAAAAGAAAAGAAATTTTTTTTGTTAAATAAAAAATGAAAGTGTACATACTCTGTGCTTACAATACTGGGTTAAGAGAGGAGGAATACACAAGTTGTGTAGAAGTTCCATTAATATTGATCTTCTTAATATTTATTGTCACCAGTTTCACCCAACCAAATTTCTAACAACTATCTAATCTAAACCCTCACCTCTTGCCCTCACATGCTCCCCACCCTTGTAGCCATCAAAGAGTCTTTTCTATTATGTATGAGTATGCTTTTAAGTTTTTGTCATAGGGGTCTCATATAATTATCCTTCTGATCGCTGACTAGTTTCACTCAACATAATGTCCTCCAGTTAAGGCCAAATTGAGAGATGTTTCCTGCTATCATCGTTGCTCTTTATCAATATATAGTACTCCATTGAGTATATATACCAAAGTTTACCCATCCATTCTTCTGTTGTTGGGCATCTGGGTTGATGCCAACTTTTTGCTATTGAGGACTGTGCTGCAATGAATATTCGTGTGCATGTAGCAGTTGTTGTGAATAGCCTTGATTTTACAGGATATGTTCAGAGCAGAGGAATTACTGGGTCAAATGGTATATCTATATTCATTATTTTAAGATAATGCCAAATTGCTTTCCAAAGAGGTTGTACCATTCTGAAATCCCACCAACAGTGAAGGAGAGTCCCAATCTCTTCTCAGGTTCTCCAACATTTATTGCTTTGCATTTTTTGGATGATGGCCAATCTTGTTGGGGTGAGGTGATTTGAATTTCTTTAATAATTAATGATTGTGAGCATGTCTGCATGTGTTTTTTGGTTGCCTGGATCTCCTCTTTAGAGAAGTGTTTGTCCATCTCCTTTGTCCATCACTTAATTGGATGATTTGTCTTTTTCTTATTGATATTTTGTAGAACCTTATAGATTATGGAGATCAGGCGTTGGTCTGACATAGAGTTGCCAAATATTTTTTCCCATTCTGTAGGTGGTCTTTTAATTCTTTTGATGAAATCTTTGGATGAGCAGAAGTGTTTGATTCTTATAAATTCCCATTTATCTATTTTCTCTTCTGATGAATGTGTTTTGTTTGCCAGATTTTGAAGTCTGTCTATATTGTGTATTAAAACTTCCATTGTTGACCCTATTTTAACTTGGATGAGCCTTATCGTTTTAGCTTTTATATTTAAGTATTTTATCCAACTTGAGTTGATTTTTGTATAAGGTGTGAGATATGGGTCTTGTTTCAGTGTTTTTGCAGATGGATATCCAATTATGCCAGCACCATTTGTTAAAGAGACTGTTCTTACCCCAGTTCAAAATCTTAGGACCTTTGTCAAATATCAGTTGTTCGTAGGAAGATGGTGGCATCTCTGGGGTCTCTACTTTGTTCCATCAGTCTATATGTCTCCTTTTGTACCAATACCAGGTGTTTTGACTACTGTAGCTGTGTAATAGGTTTTAAACTCAGGTAGTGAGAGGCCTCACAGTGTGTTCTCCTTTTTCAGTAGTGCTTTACTTATTCGGGGTTTCTTTCCTTTCCAAATAAAGCTGATAATTTGTTTCTCCATCTCATTAAAAAATGTCGCTGGAATTTGTATTGGGATTGCATTATGTAAGTAGAGTGCTTTGTGCAAAACAGACATTTTCACAATATTGAGTATTCCTATCCATGAGCAGGGCAGATTACTCCAATAAGGAAATCTCTCCTAGTTTCTTGTAGCAAGGTCTTTTCTGTAAAGATCTCATTTCTCTAGGTAGATTTATTCCTAGGTGTTTTATCTTCTTGGGGACTATAATAAATGGGATTGATTTGGTGATTTCTTCATTAATAATTTCACTGTTCGTATAAAGGAATCCTATTATTTAGTTATGTTTATCTTGTATCCTGATACTTTGCCAAATTCTTCTATTAGCTCTAATAGTTTCCTTATGGATTTCTTTGGATTCTCTGTATAAACAATCATATCATCTGCAAAGAGGGAAATCTTTACTTCTTCAATGCCAATACGGATGCCTTTTATTTCTTTGTCTTGTCTAATTGCTCTGGCTAGAACTTCTAGCACAATGTTAAATAGAAGTGGTGAGAGTGGGCATCCTTGCCTAGTTCCCGTTCTCAAAGGGAATTCTTTCAGTCTTTCACCATTCACGATGATGAAAGCAGTTGGCTTTGCATAGATGCTATTGATGATATTGAGGAATTTCCCTTTTATTCCTATTTTTCTTAGAGTTTAAGCATGAAAGGATGTTGAACTTTGTCTATTGCCTTTTCTGCATCAATTCTTATTCATATGATTGATTACATTAATTGTTTTTCTGACGTTGAACCAGCCTTGCATCTCTGGAATGAAACCAACTTAATCATGATAAATTTTTTTTTTTACATGCTGTTGAATTCTATTGGCTAGTATTTTGTTGAAGATTTTTGCATCTAGATTCATGAGTGATATTGGTCTGTAATTTTCTTTTTTTGTGGGATCCTTCCCCAGTTTTGGTATCAGGGTTATGTTGGCTTCATAGAATGAATTTAGAAGTATTTCATCTGTTTCTGTGGTGTGAAATAGCATCATTAGTAGTGGAGTTAATTCTTCTCTAAAAGATTGGTAGAGTTCTCCGGTAAAGCCATCTGGGCCAGGACTTTTTGTGGGTGGTAGATTTTTGATGAATTCCTCAATCTCTTCCTCTGTGATAGATTTATCAAGTTGATTTATTTCTCCTTGTGATAGTCTTGGTGATGTGAATCTAGAAATTTGTCCATTTCCCCCAGTTTTTCAAACCTGTCAGAGTATAGCTTTTCATAGCATTCTGTTATGATATATTTTATTTCAATTGGGTCTGTTGTAACATCTCCCAAGTCATTTCTTAATTGGATTATTTGTGTCTTCTGCTGTTTTTCTTTTGTAAGTTTAACCAATGGTTTATCAATTTTGTTGATCTTTTTGAACAACCAGCTTTTGGTTTTGTTAATTTTTTCAATTTCTTTTCTATTCCCTAATTCATTTAGTTCTGCTCTAATCTTTATAATCTGTTTTCTTCCAGTGTCTGAGAGCTTTCTTTGTTGCTCTCTTTCTACTTGCTCAAGCTGTGAGGTTAATTCTTTAATTTATGTTCTTTCTTCTTTCCAGAAGTGTGCATTTATAGAGATAAACTGACCTCTGAGCACTGCTTTTGCTGTATCCCATAAATTCTGGGAGGATGTGTTTTCTTTCTCATTTGAATCCATAAATTTCTTTAATGTGTCTTCAATTTCTTTTATAACCCAATGAGTAAAGTGTTGTTCAGTTTCCACAAGTTGGAATTTTTACCTATGAATTTTTGTTACTGATTTCAACTTTTAAAGCTCTGTTGTCTGAGAAGGTACTTTGCAATAAATCAATGTTTTGGATCTTATGGAGAATTGTTTTATGACCTAACATATGGTCTATTCTGAAGAATGTTCCATGTACTTTGGAGAAGAAGTTGTATATATCTGTTGATGGATGAAAAGATCTGTATATGTTGATAAGGTCAAGTTGGTTGATTGTTGTAATAAGATCTTCTGTATCTTTACTGAGCTTTTTTCTCGATGATCTATCCTTAACTGAAAGGGGAGTGTTAAAGTCCCCAACTATTACTTGGAATGATCAATCTCATTTTTCAGTGTTGTAAGTATTTGTTCAATGTATTTAGGTGCTTTGGTATTGGATGCATAAATATTTAATATTGTTAAGTCTTGCTTGAGTATTGAACCTTTCAGCAATAAATAGTGGATATTACATTAAAATCTATTTTATCTGAGATTAATATTGCCACAGCTGCTCTTTTTTGTGTATTATTAGCTTGATATATATTATTCCAACCTTTACTTCTCAACCTGTTCTTATCTTTAAGTCCAAGATGTGTTTCTTGTAAGCAACATATAGATGGGTCATGTCCTTTGATCCACAATATTGCTCGCTGTCTCTTTACTGGAGCATTCAGTCCATTTACATTCAATGTGATTATTGATAGGTATACCTTTAGAGATGTCATTGCAGTATGTTTGTTGTCAAGTTGGTGTTTTCTCTGTTGTTCTTATTAATCTGTTCTTGGACATTCTTCTTTATAGATGGTTTGAGTTTTGATTTTATATTTATTGAGACTCCTGTATTGTGAATTTTCATTTCAAATGGTATATTGTTTATCAGTTCTATGGCTACATACCTAATCCCCCTTAATATGTTATTATTGAAATCAATTTTAACTATTTTATAAGTCAGAAACTGTCACTGCATCAAAAGACAACTGTAACTATTGTAGTGTATCCCTCTTTTAATGTGATGATATTATAATTGTGATGATATGATCATGGATTACCTTATTATAATACTGTAGCTTTTAGCTTGGTTTGGTGAAGGTTTGTGCCTTCCTTAACTGATTGGAAATTTGGATGAAGTGTCTTAAATTGTCACCTAAAACATATATTTATTGAAGATCTTCTTTCAATATTTCATGTAATTTGGGTTTAGTTTTTATGAAGTCTTTACATTTCTCTTTATTTTCAAAAGTCTTAATTTCACCATTATATTTTATAGACAGTTTTGCCGGATAAATTATTCTGGGATGGAAGTTTTTTTCATTCAGGGCTTTGAACGAGTCTGCCCATTGTTTTCTAGCCAGCATTGTTTCAGGAGAAAAGTCAGATGAAACTCTACAGGGTTTCCCTCGGAATGTTAGTTTTGATTTGAGTCTTACTGTCTTCAGAAGCATCTCTTTGTGTTTTAGCTTATTAAGCTTAATTATAATATACCTTGGCGTTCTTCTTCTTGGATCTAACTTTTGCGGTGTTCAATAAACATCTTGGATATCTATGTTCTCTTTGTTCATAATCTCAGGAAAGTCTTCTGTCAGCGTCTCTACAGCAATACTCTCTATGTTGTCATTAATCCTCCTTTGTTCAGGAACTCCAATTAAACATAAATTATTCCTCTTCATGGAGTCCCATATGTTTCTTACTGTTTCTTCATTTTTCTTATTTCTTTTCTCTGATTTTAACCTCATACATGTTAGCCTATATTACTTTGTCTTCTAGGTCACTGATTCTAACTTCCATCTGTTCAATCCTACTCTTTTGGCTTTGGATAGAATTATCCAGTGCTGTAATTTTGTTGTTAATCTGATGTATTTCAGATCATTGATGTTCTAGCATATCAAATAGTTTACCAAATTTTTCATTTGGTTCTATTGCATTTTGTTTAATCTCTAGAAGGCTTTTATATATAACTTTTTTGTATTCAATCTCTGTTGGATTCAGAAGGGCTTCTTCATCTGAAAATTTTTTGAATCTTTACTTAGGGAATTTTCTGGAACATTTGAAGACTGTTTCTTTAAATGATTAATTATGGTCTGTTGCCTGAGTGCCATCTAGATGCTATTTGATTTCTGTGATAATGGATCTAAGAGAATTGTTGGTCACCAGCTGACTCTAATTCTCTAGTGATTTGCACCAGATGGACTCTCAAGGGTGGAAGACTTTGCTTATTGAGTAGCAAAGAGTCTGCTCTGTTTATGGAGAAACTGGGGGCTGTGAGCCAATCTTATAATGTGAGTGAGATAAAAGAGGTTTTTCAATACAGAGAATTACAGAGAGAAAATACAAGCCTCTCAGCCTTAAAAAAGTAAACCTTAAAAATAAGAGTAAACTGCACCTGTATGCAGGGAGCTGTCCAGTGCTGAACTGGGAGCTGGAAGCGGTCCAACAGGCTGGCCTGAACAGGCAATGGGGAACAGTAGACTTCACCTGCCCGCTTATAATGAAAGTATGCTACCGTTACTGGCCTTTTGCAGAAGCTGAAGTTCTCTGTTACAATGTAGCAGCAGAAACAGCAGTCAAACGGTTGCTGGATTGTTTTTAAGAAGAGAAGATTTTTCCCATGCTGTTGCCCAGTCAAATATGTTAGGTCCTAAGGCTTCTCAGGTTTTAAATTCTCCATTAAAAAATATCATCCAGGCCTTCGTTCTTGAGGGAAAAAAAAAAAGAAAATTTTTAAATAGTCCTTGAGAACCAAAGAACAATCTTGAGTATATCTTGCTTGAGTTTATAGACCATCACAAGATTGTTTGATGCATTGAAAACTAGTGACCAGATATCAGCTATGTGTGACAACATCAAGGAAATCATACATGAAGCAAACAATAGTACTTTTAAAATAGGTGTCAGAAATAGGTGTCAGAAGAGACTTTGAAACCTACTCTTGAACATACAGTAGCTAAGGCAGATGGAAGAAATGATGAAGTAAAACAGCTAATTAGATGATTTCAAAAGGTGACTTGAGAAGATGAAATGAAGTATTTAAATGAAATGTGCAAAGACCTGAAATTAGAAAAACAAAGGGGAAGAATATGGTCAGAATTTCTCAACTGAAACAACTGAAGAAAGATGGAAATTTCAAGTTGCAGCATGGGAGGATTTTATGGGCCACATACTGAGTTATCTGAGATGCTTCAGAAAAATTTGGAAGGAATGCAGAGTCACTGTACCAAAAGGAAGTTGTTGATGCTCAGCCATATTGGGAGGTAGCCTGTGATCAAGAACCTATAACAATTAAAGAAGAAATCTAAGCTACAATTGCAGCTTTTGCGGGAAAAAAAATAAGGCAAGGCTGCAGAAATCGACAGACTATCCATAGAGATATTTCAACATGCTGATAATACACTTTAAGGACTCATTCCTCTTTGGTATAATTATGAAAGACGGCTACCTGGAGAACTGTAAGAGGTCCATATTTATGCACATTCCAAAGAAAAAGGGTCAAACAGAATGTAGAAGTTACTAAATATTATCAATAATTCAACAAGGAAGTAAAATTTTGCTGATGATCATTCAAAAACATTTGTAGCAGTACATTTACAAGGAACTTCCAGAATTTTAAGCCATATTCTGAAGAGGATATGGAAATCAAGTATATCACTGTTTATGTCAGATGGATCCTGGCTGAAAGTGGAGAATACCAAAAACATATTTACCTGTCTTTTATTGACTATGCAAAGACTTTTGATTGTATGGATCTTAATAAATTATGTACAACATTATGCAGAACAGCAATTTCAGAACACTTAATTATGCTCACAGGGAACCTGTATATACACAAAGAGGCAGTCATTTGGACAGAACAAGTGATACTGCATGCTTTACAGTAAGGAAAGTTGCACATCATGGTTGAATTATTTTGCCATATTTATTCAATTTGTATGCTTAGAAAATAATCTAAGAAGCTGGGCCATATGAAGAACAAGGCATCAGAATTAGAGGAAGACTCACAACCTGTAAAGTGCAGATGACAGAATATTTTTGCTGAAAACAAAGAGGATTTGAAGTACTGACTGATGAAGTTCCAACACTAAAGCCTCAGTATTCATCAGAAATCAACAAAAGTAAACAAAAATATTCTCACAACTAGACCAAAAGGCAACAGCATGATGAACAGAGTAAAGACCGACGTTGTCAAGGATTCCATTTCATTTGCATCCACAAAGAACACCCATGAAAGCAGTGGTAAAGAAATCAAATAAGATGTTGGGGGTGGAGCCAACATAGCATTCTGGATAGATGAATCATGTTGTGCCTCTGTAGCAAAGACATAGAATTTAAGTAAAACAAATATAAATGTCAATCCTGTAACATTAAGCATCAAATGATGGTATAAAAAACTAACTAATACTAAAACAAAGGAAAAGACTTAAAATGGAAACAGGGACATCAATCTGTGAATGAAAATATGATCAAAACAATAAAAACAGAATAAACAGGATAGGTATAGAATTTTACATTGGAAAGTCAAGAAAATATTAAGTAATATAAAGGCTGATACATACTTAGGAAAGCAAGCATAAATTTCAAGGCAACCACAAAGAAATTTATTAAACTACTCTTCAGAATAAAAAAGAAGAAACATACTCTCATTAAACACAAACTCTATTGTAACTAAAGAGAACCCACAAAGGAACTTAGCACTGAAAAGTAAGACCGAATTAAATATGAGCGTCAGGAAGAAAATCACAGTATGATGGAAAGAAACTCATATCTGTTGATAATCAAACTGAACATAAATGTTTAAACACACCTGTAAGGAGACAGAGAATAGCCAGCCAAGCCAAGTGTCATCGACAGAGAATGGCAGATAGATGAAAAAAAATCATAATTCATCAATATGCTATATATAAGAGACAAACCTTAGACACATAGACATCAATATATTAAAAATAAGATGATGGAAAAATATATCAAGCAAATAGTAATTAAAAAGGGCAAGAATGACAATACTAGTATTAGATGAAATAGACTTTAAATCAAAATCAACCATCAAAGACAAGGAAAGACATTATATAATGATTAAACAGACAATCCACCAAGGAAACAAGCTTAATAACTATCTATACATTCAAAGGCAGAGTTCCAAGATATATGAAATAATCTCTAATAGCATAGAAAAGACAAATCACAGTAATAGGAGATTTCAACTCAACATTCCCAGTAAAGGACAAAACATCCAGAAAGAAACTCAACAAAAATAAAGAAGATCTATAGCCAAAATCAAAAAAATTGAGTTCATAGTTATACATAGAACACTCTACCCAATGGCAGGAAAATATACATTCTTTTCCAACACACATGAAATATTCTTCAGAATGGGTCATATTTTACGCCACAAAGCAACCCTTAATAAAATTTAAAACACTGAAACAATACAAAGTATTTTCTCTGATCATAAAGCCATAAAAGTTGAATTCAATAACAGAAAGAGCAAAAACAAATCAAATACATGGAAACAGAATATCACCATGATTCAAAACAATGGTTAACAGAAGAAATCTAAAAAGGAATATGGAATTTGCTAGAATCAATGAGAATAAAAAAACATCACACATGACCTTTGAAACATAACCAATTGATCTCTTTTCAGAGATCAATTTATAGCAATAAATGCATACACTTAAAAATAAAAATGGAGCAAAATCAAGACACCATTCCTGTAATTCAAACAAACAAGAGAACAACAAATGAAGCTTACAGTGATTAGGAAGAAATAATAAAGTTTAGAGAAAAAAAAGAAAAGAAACAGAACAGAAAAGTAATAGAAAGAATCAATAAGATAAAAAAGTTGGTTATCTGAAAAGATCAGCCAAATCAACAAACCAATGTAACTCAAATAAGAAATGTAATGCAGAAATTACAATAGAACCAACTGAAATAAAAAGGGGGCATAACAGAATACTATGAAAAATTGTGCACCAACCAATTTGAGGACCTAGAGAAATGGACAGATTTCTAGAAACACACTATACATCTAAACTAAAACAAACTGAGATTTAAAAAAAGGGTTTGAGCAGACCAATAAAAAGAGAAGACATTGAAGAAGTAATGATTCACCTTACACTCACAAAAAAATCCTAAGACAGATTTATTGAAGAATGCTACCAAACATCCAGAAAAGAGTTGTTACCAGTAGACTCAAACTATTTCAGAACACAGAAAATGAAGGACTACTCCTGAACTCATTCAGTGAAGCGAGCATAACTGTGATGCCAAAGCCATCATACAAAATGCACATTATAAGAGAAATATCTTTCAATATTATAGATGAAAAATTTCTCAACAAAACTGCAATCAATTGAATCGAGCATCATATCGAATAACAATAATATACTGAAAAGAAGTGGCATTCACACCAGGTATGCAAGGATGGTTCAGTGTTAGAAAATCAATCAACAATCCACCACAAAAATAAAACAAAAGTAAAGAAACACACGATCCTATCAATAGACACAAACAAGATGTTTGAATACCTCATTAAAAAAGTAAATAAATAAAATAATACAGGAATAGAAGAGAAATTCCTCTACAGCTAATGGGCATCTATACAAATCCACAGCTAGCATCATTCTCAAATGAAAGAGGCTTAAGCCATCCCCCTGAGAACAGGACTAAAATAAGGATGGCTTTTTATCACCATTCTCATTTAACAGTGCTCTGGAAGTCCTCATGTGCCCCGGCCCGCGGGGCAAATCAGCGGAGGAGCGGGGAGGAACCTGTGAAAAGGAAAATGGGGCAAGAGATGCGAAGAAATGGAGGCAAGACAAGATTCTGATCAAGCCTCAAAAATTTTTTATTGCAACAGCGGAATATATACACACTGAGGAGGGGAGGGGTTTAGAATCGGGTGATATCTGGTGTGAGGCACTTGGCGTTTTATGCTTGGTTAGGCAGTATGCCTGGACAGTGACGCTGGGCAGTGACGCTGGGCAGTGACGTGCGGGTAGTTTTCCCGCATGGGCGTTTTCAGGGGCTTTCCAGACTTCCTGTTTTGGGGGGCCTGAAGTTTTTTCATGGCCCCCGACACTCATGAGAGCAATAAGGGAAGAAAAGTAAATAAAGAGTACCCAAGTAGGAGACGAAGGAAAACTATCCCTATTAATGGATGGTATGCCTCTAAACATACAGAACCCCCAAGTTTCCACAATAAAACTACTGAAACTAGTAGAAGGATTCAGCAAAGTAACAGGATACAAGAACAGCATCCAAAAGTTACAACTTCAAAAAGAAGCCAAGAAAACAACACTATTTCTGATAGCCCACGAAAAGATAGAACACCTAGAAATGAATCTAAACATGGCCTAATAAATAAATAAATGACAGCTGTACAAAGAAAATCACAAAACGTTATTGCAAAAAGATAAGAGACGTAAGTGGAAAAATATGCCACGCTTATGGATAGGAACACTTAATATTGTGCAAAAGTCAATTAAACACAAAGTGGTCTGCAGATATAATACAAATCCAAATAAGAGAATTCTTTAAAGAGGTAGAAATATTACTCAAACAGTAAACACAGAATGGAAAGTGGCCCTGGATAAACAAGGCATTATTGAAGAAAAAGAACAAAGTCTAAGACCTCACACTACCTTATTTCAGAACCTAGTATACAGCTATGATAGTCAAAACTGGTAGAACGACCTACACATACACCAATGGAGCAAACTTGGGAACCCAGATGTAAATCCATCCACCTGTGATAGATTGATCTTTGGCAAAGGACCGAAGTCCATCAAATGGGAAAAGACAGACTTTTTAACAACTTGTGTTGGCAAAACTGAATGTCTATCTGTACAAAAATGAAATAGGACCAATAACTCATATCATAAAGACTAAAGCTAAATAGATCAAATAACTAAATAGAAAACCTAAAACAGTGAAAGCTGTAGAAGAAAAAGAGAGACAACTTCAGGGGCTCTAATACATGGCATAAAGAGAATACAGACTAACTAACAAGGTACAAATGCAAAAAGGTAAATTAGATCACTGAGAGATTCTAAAAGGTATACAGTTAAGTTTATCAAGAGATTTTACTGACAGAGTGAAAAGAGAACTTAGAGAATGAGAAGAATTTTGGCTGTGACATATCCAACAAGGGTCTAATCTCTAAAATCTATAGAATAACTCATCATCTCAATTCGAAGAAAACAAATAATCCAATTAAAAAATGGGTAAAGGATATAAACAGATGCTTCACTAAAAAAGACATCTAGACAGCTAAAAGATACACACGGAAATGCTCACAATCACCAGCCATTAGAAGAATGCAAGTTAAAATTATAGTGAAATATTACAGTACAACATTATTGGTACTAATCAAACAAAAATAAATGTTAGAAAGGTTGCAGGGAGATTGGAACTCTTATGCATTACTAGCGAAAAGGTAAAAAGGCAAAACCACTGTGGAAAAAGATATGAAGTTTCCTTAAAAAGGTTAGAAATGGGAATATCATATGATCCATCTATTTGTCTCCTAGAAGTATAACTTAGAGAAACAATAGCTGTCAGTCACAATAGGTCAGCATAAGAACTGATATTTACTATATTTCTAATATAGTACATTTTAAGTAAAATTTGGAATACTTTTTTCATTTAATCTTAATAGCAATGTGTTTACAGATATGGAAACTGAGGTTCAAAATAGTTAAAAGAAATGAAGTCTCGCCATCCTTGCTTCCGAGGGGCACTCTTGGCTGCACTGCTTCTAAGACAGACTTGTTGATTCCTCTGGCAGTCCATGGTATGCTCAATATTCTTTACCAACACTGTAATTCTAAGATGCCAATTCTTTTCCTTCTTCCTTACTCATTGTCCAGCTTTCTTACACATATGAATGATAGAAAACACCACGGTTGGGTCAGGTACACCTTCATCCTCAAAGTGCTAATTTTCCACATGACTTTATAAAATGGGTTCTCTTATTACCTCAAATTAACACCTGAAAAACTCAAAACAGCAAGATAAAATGAGTCGGAGAAAGACTAAGGGATGCAGCAACACTCAAGCATCCTGACTCCAGAATCAACAGAATCAATAAAATTTATCACCCTACTCTCTTACACTCTCTGTTCCTGCTATCCCAATGCTATCTAGTGGATTCCAAACTAGAGAGACCCCATGAGACCCAATAGAACTGTTTCATAGGGTTTCTAAGACTGTAAATTCTTGAGGAAAGAGCCTCTCTATGGTTCTCCCATAGAAAGGCTGGTGGATTTTCACAGCCAAGCTTTTTGGTTAGCAGCCAAGTGCTTTAACTGCTGTGCAACTAGACACTCTGTGCTACAGAGATCTAAAACTCGAATGCCCAGAACAAGCGTAGTTCAGTAGGGACAACATGTAAATCAGTACTTTTTTCAGAAACCTTTTAGATAACTGCCTTCAGAGAACATCTTGAGGAATTTGATGCAGATTTGTAGGTAAAGACTTGAACTACAACAAGGGTGTGGAGATCAGTTCATTATCTTTCTCAGTGGTCTCACTTTTTCCCTAGGCACATTGGACCCTTTTTGGTTAAGTGCTTTATTGCGTAATCCTAAAAACTGCAAGTTTGAAATCTGACATTCTCCACACGCTGTAGTTCAACAACAACTTCTGTCAGTCATGTTCTGAGCAGTAATAAATGTTATAATTTCTACTGTGTGATCCCAACATAATAAATAATACATTGTCAGATGAGTTGTGGTTCTGTCAAAGGTCCCATACGACATAAACATTTCAAACTTCTCTTATCCTCTTTTAATTACACCTTGAGGCAGATAAACTTCCTATCACTTCATTCAGTGTCTTCACACATGTGCCACTTACTATCAGAAAATACATGGCCTTTAGAAGCGTGGAAGCACGGACATGTTTACAAACTGAGGAGGAAGAAAGAAGGATGAGGATGACTAATTAAATGACAATCAGAAGTGATACAAATTTCAAGGACACAAAGAAGCCACAAGCATTATAAATCAGGCAGAACAGAGATTTGCGCTACTACTCTGATTTTTTTCTTCTTTCTTTTTCTGTATAACAGAACATCTTATTTCTTTAGAGATAGGAAAGGAATAAATGCATATATAAGCACTAGCATATCATAATTCCCTTAAATAACTAAAAGTGAAATTTATTCCCCGAAAGATTAAGAATTTGAAATTTTTCATTATATCCTCAAGTAAACAAACTTTCTATTTTGGGGATGTTTCTGACAGATGATGTTCCGTAAGATTGTGTTGAATCTCTAGTGACCAAGTGGTTAAGAGCTTGGCTGCTAACCAAAAGTTTGGCAGCTCAAATCTACCACCTACTCCTTGGAAACCCAGTAGGAAAGTTGTCTTCTGTCCTATAGGATTGTTATGAGTAGGCATTGACTTGACAGCAATGGGTTTAGTTTTATTAAGGTTGTGTCCCAGCCCTGCTGGCACAGGGTTTGGGAGCTCAGCTGTTAACAGAAAGGCTGGCAGTTCAAGCCCACCAGCCACCCTGCAGAAGAGAGATGCAGCACTCTGATTCTGCAAATATTTATGGCCTTGGAAACCCCATCTAACAGTTCCACTCTGTCCTACAGGGTCACTATGAGTCAGAACTGACTTAATGGCTGAGGGGTAAGGTTGCCTCTACATTTGGTCTTACAACATGCTTCACTTTTATTACTTTGTTGGCACTATTTTAACATTATTGTAATTATTATTTTAATGCCATATTTCTTATCATATATTTTCAGTGTGGAAAATATCTGAACTCTACAGTAGAAAAACAGTGCCTTGTTTTAGCATGTAACACTTTTGAACCTGTTTTCAGGAGTCTATTGTGTATGTAAGAAGGATTTAGACTACAATATTCAACAGCAATTTTTAAATAAGGGAAAAAACTAGACTAAATTTTTTGGAGTAACAACTTAGAGAAAATTAAGTTATTTTCAGCTAGAAGGAAATAGTGAGCATAATATATACTGAATGCAGGTGAGACTAAAAGTTAAAATTAAAAATAAGCGTTTTTCTTGTTTAAAGGTAATCAGTGGTTGTGCAAATTCACAGGGGAATACGAGTGAGTAAAGATATTGTAAAACTGAATTAGGGGAAAAGATAGAAGGACTTATGTATATAAATGAATGTCTACAAATGAAACCCCAACACGTGTAATACTATAAGTATCATCGCAATTGCGATGGACACTTTTATTGTTGTTAGCAGTCCTTGAGACAGTTCTGACTCATAGTGATGCCCTGTGTGCAGAAGAGAGCTGCTCCACAGTGTTTTCAAGGTTGTACCCTTTGGAATGTAAATTCATAAGTCTCTATTTTGAGCCATCTGTGAGTGGATCTGAATCAACAGCTGCAAAGAAGAATATTCTTCTTCCTAGTTTCCCTTCTATTGAAACAAAGAAGTTAGTGTTTGAAAGGTACAGGGAGTTTTGATTCATGCTCAGAGGTCAACTAAAGAAGGTTACTTTTGTAGAAACATTTTTTATCCTTCATGCTGTATCCAGCATATCCCCAAGCTCGAGCATCCAGTGGTGACGGGAACGTAAAAGATTCACTATAACAGTAAATTTTCTCAGGCTGAGTGACTTAGTTATCTACTGCTACTATAACAGAAATAAAACAAGTACGTGACTTCAAAGAACAGAAACTAATTTTCTCACAATTTAGGAGGCCAGAAGTCTGAATTCAGGGTACCAGCTCCAAGGGGAAACTCTTCCGCTCTCTGTAAACTGTGGGGAAATAACTTTGTCTCCTTTGGCCTAGGAGTCCTTTAGTTTCTTAGTGATCCTACTATGGCATCCGTCTTCCCAAAGTATGTGCTTACTCTAGTGTCCAATATGTTCTTCTTATAACTCAGAAGTAATTAGATTTAGGACACACTGTACGGTGATATAGACTCACTACCATAACAAATAAAAATCTCTTCTTAAGTTACATCTACAGGTAGTGGGGTTAGGATTACAATACACATTTGGCGGGAAAACAATGCAGTCTAAAACTTTGAATTTCAATATAAACTCAGGACCAGTAATCCAACTCTGCCAGTTCTCTCCCAACTAGATGGAGAAGTCATTGAACATAGACTTCCCAGATCTTTTCTTCTGGCTTCAGAAGCTGTCCTGTTAACTTGTAGTGCCCCGGTCTTGTCTAGCTTTTGCTCTTCCGTTCTGTGACTTTGGGTTCTATACTATTCTTGTGAAATCTCTTGTGACTCAGCTATTTGCATAGATTAACTTCTCCACCAGTGGTTATTTCGCCACATAGTGGATGATCTATGAAATCAAAATTACCTTGACCAAAAAATAGTAGTATCTTTGGTGTCTTATCAGAATGCAAATGATGGCTTTTTCTTGTTCATTTAAATTATACTTATTTTTCCCCCAAGTAGTACATGAGATGTAAATGTGTGTGATGTATACAGGGACTGTCGACTAAGTTCATGCACTCGTCCTAGAAAAAGTGCTACATACCTCATTGCTCAATATCACTACCATCAGCTTTGAAGTACTCCTCTTGGGAAGCAATACATCAATGCCAGCTCCTCATTCGCCCATCAAAGCAATTTTGGATCTCTTTGGAGTGGTCATCAGAGCTGTCATTGTATTACCCTTGATGTCCTGAATGCCATCACAATATCTTCCTTTCAATATTTCCTTTATCTTCAGGCAAAGAAAAAAGTCATTAGAGGCCAGATCAGGTCAGTAGGGAGAGTGTTCCAATACAGTTGTTTCCTGGCTAAAAACTCTCTCAAAGACAACTACACAATTAAGTTTGCAAACTTGCCGCTGTGCACAACAGCCTTTTCAGAAAGAGTTCACAAATTGCTTTGAAGTGTGTACTAGCACTGGCATCAGTGCCTAGTTTCCCAAATGGAGTGCTTTGAAGGTGACTATAGTGATATTCAGCAATAAGGTATGTAGCACTTATAGCAATTAAGTTTGTGGATTTAATTTCTGCACCTTGTACATATGCGTTCCTCTGTTCTCAGTTTGCTTCTGATTGGCAAGCCCCTGTTTTGACTCTAGGCTTATAGCCTCCCCTTTTTTTCTGTTAAGGTAACATTTTTCCTAAAAGCTCTTCACCTCCTTTTTATTTATTTGATCAATATGTTTCTATTGATTAGCAGTATATTCCAGGCACTGTTCTGATATAACATACCAGTTCCCATATAAGCAGCTTACAGTCTCAGGCAATGAGATCCTAGGACATGGAGTTGATGGCCCATTATGTGTAGAAACAACATATTTGAGCTTGTATTTGGATGTATTTTGATTTGAATAATAAGAAAATTAGAATACACCTATAATTAACATAAAGATCTATGTAGGCAACTTTGTGCAGACACAGAATAAACTTAGTATCTGAGGTTTTTTGGGGAAAAGTAGTTTTTTCATAATGCTGGGAAACCAATTGGAATACACATTTGTTTCTTAGTTATCTTTAAGCATCTTATATAAAGTAAATAATTTCTATGCATGTGACGGCATAGCAATCTCCGATCAGGCTACTAATTAGCTGAATTTGAGCTAATCAAAAGGAGATATCTGCATATACTTAACCTAATCAGGTGAGCCCTTAAAAGGGCTGTAGCCTTTAGTGGAAGAAGAGATTCAGAGCATGACAGTGCATATGGAAGGGGCAACGTGGCAAGTTATTGTGGGAAACCTTAATGAGATGAGGGTGACAGCTAGCAGGAGACTAAGGGCCTTTGTCCTACACCTGCAAGGAATTGAAAAAGAAATATAATCTTAAAAGATTTGTAGTGGCTTATGTTTGAGATTAATGGTGAAGTATGGTTCTGTTGAGAAAATGACTTTGAAGTAAAGGTGAGGGAGTTAGCCATAGAGATAATTGGGTACAAAGAAAATACTGCTGTTGAGTCCACTCTGACTCAGAGTGACCGCATAGGTCAAAGTAAAACTGTCCCATAGAGTTTCCAAGGGGTACTTGGTAAATCTGAACTGCTGAACTTTTGTTTAGCAGGCACAGCACTTAGCAACTTCACCACCAGGGTTTCTGGTAAGAAAGAAAGGTAAGCATAAAAACCTTATATGGACTTGTTAGGTATACTGTAAAGAGTCAGTGTGGTGAGAGTAGAGGAACAAACAAAATGAGACACAGAAGACAACATAATGGGAGCAGCAGGGCCAGATCATGTAGCTCTTTATAGGTCATTACAATGACCTCAGCGTCTCCCTTGTGAGAAAAGGAATGTCATTAGAGGAAAGATTTAATCTGACCTGTAGTTCAGTAAAATCACTGTGGCTATAGTATAGCAAATCAGCTTGCCAGGGGACAAGGGCAGAAGCAGAGGGAGTATCAGAAGACCGTTGTAGAAATCCTGAAAATGGACGACGGTGGTATGGATTAAGTTATTGGGAGTGGAAGCAGCTAGGAATGGTCAAATTCTGCATGTATTTTGAAGATAGCGATGACAAGATTTACTGAAAGAAGAAAAGAAGAAAGAGGAGTCCAAGATGACCCAAACAATTTAGCCTGAGCAACTGGAGGCATCTAGTTATAAACTGACATAGGAAGACCTAAAAAGGTAAGGGTTTATAGCTCATGTCTGGGGAAGAAGAAAGTTTGAACATATTAAACTGGAGATTCATGATGTATTTCCAGTGAGGGTATCAGGTAGGCAACTATATACATGGGTCTTTATTTCAGCAGAAAACTCTGGCTGGAGTTATATACAAGTAAATAATTAGCATACAAATAAAATTTAAAGCCATGCTAGTAGATGCATTCTCCAAGGGTGTGAGTGCAAACAGAAAAAAGTTGAAGTACAAAGAGACAACTTGGGAATTTTAACATTAGAGGCTGAGATGAAAAATATCAAGAAAAGAGAATGAGAAGGGTTATAATGGGTGGTCTCCTTGAACAATTGAAAAAATAGAAAAAAAATTTAAGGAGAAGAGATTAAACCACTGTGCCTAATGCAACAAGATAGATCAAATACAATGAGTGCTAAGAAGTGACCATGAATTTTAACTGCTTCAAGGTCATTGATGACCTTAACAAGAGCAGTTTCAATGGTTTTTTTGGTCTAAAATCCTGACTGGGATGTACTACAAGAAACTTAAGAGAAGAAAATTTAGGAACAGTAAATGTATACAATACTTTCAGGAAGTTTTTTCTATAAAGAAAGGAGATAATCGGGAAAAGTGGGATCAAGATTCAGAAATGCATAAAGTGATACAGAAGTTCACTGCATGATTAATTTTATAAAACAAGACCTTAAAATACAATAAACACATCAGAATGTATTGAAATAAGCGTTACAATAATCATGAATAGTCTTCACACAGCTGTAAGTTGATCTAGTGACTTTTTTTTAAAACAGTTATTAAATATGTGATGAATTATGCATTTCCAAATGTGGTGATCTTTTCTCTGATGACAATAACTGTCAGTAATTGGCTACATTGAAGTAGTTCAGGAAGATAAACACAATCAGTCCCTTTTGGGGAAAGGGGCCATTTTAAGCATAGAATAGAAAGTAACTGCTTTGGGGCATTGTCTGTTAGGCTCTCCCCTAACTTCTGTTACACAGAATGCTAGTGGTAATACTTTACGTAACTTCACAAAACATATAGATAACCAAAGGAAAATACAAATACAAAACAATGACTACATATGACTGTGTCTGATCTAGGGATCCAGTCTCTTCCACCCTTTTCCCTGGGTACCTAACAGTTCAGACAACCCACCTTAACCCACATTTTCCCTAGTGAAAATGCGACACATGGAGTCTGTCTGGACCAAACTTGCTAAAGGCCAAAGAAAGACATTGTTTCTCCTTCTGCTGAATTTAGGAACTCTTCCCTCAGCCTGCCTAAAGAAAGAGAAGCTTAATCCTTGTCCAAAACAAAGCAAAAACAAATATTCAAGCTATGCAGAGAAAAGAAACTTTAAGACAAAGTTCAGTACTTCAGTACATTTTTTTTGGATGCATCAAGTTTATTCAATATCTATGTACAAAATAAACATTTTTGAAAACTGTATAAATGGCTGTACCTTACCACAGAACAAAACAAATGACTATTAAAAGTGACATTTTACCGACAATAAATTTCAACTTTTTGGCACATATGTTGACACCAGGTGTAGCATTATCTAAATCAGTATGTAACTGGAGAATTCACTGGTAAATGAGATTCTTGACAGTTTTTGAAATATAATCCAGTAGTTAAGAACTTTGAAGTCAGTCATGTTTAGAATCAAATTTTGACCATTTCATAGGCAAAGGATGCTGCCTCTGCATACAAGATACTCAGGGAAGACAAATGAAGCTTGTCACATACCACACAGCATCAACCCCAGTGGTTTTCAAACACACTGAGAACTTCCATCGTGAAGTTCACTCATTTCTGCGCAGCATGAAGCCCCTCAAGCCATCACCCTGTTACCCCACTGTCCTCACATTCCGACACTCCTCATCACTCACTTTGCTTTCCTCCAGTGACCTATTTGCATATCCTTTACTCTATTTCTTCTTGCCGACATACCTTTGCTACTACCACTCTTTCTGTCTAGAGTATCCTTCACATTCTTCTCCACCTGGTAAATTATGATTTATATTTCCAAAGTCCTCAGTCTAAATCTGATCCTGTTATCTAGGACTAAGGCTGTCATCAGGTAAAGTGTACACCCCTCCCTTCTCCTGTGGCTTTGTTCACATTTAGCACTAAATATTCATTGTTTAGAATTGCTGTTAGCTGCAGTTAAGTCAGTCCAACTCAAGTGATTTTATGCACAACAGAACACAGTATTGCCTAGTCTTGCATCAAGTTCACAGTCATCAGCATGCTAAAATGGATTGTAGCGAGTATTGTACAAGCCTATCTTATTGAGGGTTTCCCATGTCCCCTTTGGCCTTCATCTTCACCATACATTAAGTCCTCCTCTAGTAACTGATTCTTCTGGATGACGTGCCCGGAGAAACTGAGTCAGACAATGTTCTGTTGTAAGTCATAAGTTTTTCATTGGCTAATTTTTGAAAGTAGATGACCAGAGCTTGCTACCTAGTCTTAGTCTGGAAGCAGCACTGAAATCCTTTCACCATGTATGATGCTTCCAGCATCAGAACAACATACAAACCACCAAAATACAACCGACAGATGGGTGGTGGAATTACAATAATATAATTAAAATAATGAAATTAATTAATATTAAAATAATTACAGGTTTTCTTTTTCTTTTTTTGAAAATTTTTTTATCGTGATTAATGGAAAGTATACAATCGAAATCAATTTTGCATGCCTGCCTATTGTAGCTCCTTCCATTCTCCTTGCTTGGTGACAGTACACTCCTCTTCTTTCATTCTGCATTTATTGTATCCTCTTAACAATCTCCTGTCCCACCTCTCCACCCTCTTCTCTCCCATCTACAAAGAGACCAGTAAGACAACATCTTATAAATTCATAAAAACATAAATTGCACATACCTTATTGTCACATTGTGTCCCAGAGTCTAGGCCACCTTTGTCTGAAGGGTCGACCTCAGTAGTGCTTTCTGGACAGGGGCAGCAGTAGATCTAGGGGCAATGCTTCCAGGGGTTCCCCCATGCTGTTGGACCATTAATTGTGGTCTTTCGTATAGTTGTTGAGATGGACCTTTCTGTTTATCATGCTGCCACAGGGACTCAGCATTGCATGCCACATAACGGCCAGGCACCATCTGGTTCTTCTGGTCACATGTTGAATTACAGTCTTACGTTCATGTTGGTCCTTTTGTCTCTCCCTTAAGCTCTTTTTCCCTTGTGTGTTTGTTGTTCTCAGTGATCATTTGTCTGGATGAGTTGAGACCATTTGTTGTACCTCACATGGCAGTTGGCTAGCTTTTAAGACCCCAGACACCACTCACCAATATGGGGTGCAGAAGACTCTCTTAGCAATAGGCTAGTTATGCCAGTTGGCTTTGATGTCTCTGAGATCACAGCCCCCAGATCTCGCCCCTACCATTTCTATCCTTGCAATATTAGGTTGAGATTACAAGAGTTTGCAGTTTATGTTGAAGTCCAGTTAAACTGATCTACTTACTACTATGTAGTGTCATTGCTTTTACCTAACCAAATTTGTATCAACTATCTAATCTACTATCCGCCCTATCCCTCTCTCCCCACATTTGTAGCCCTGAAAGAGTATTTTCTTCTGTGTATAAGTCTGTTTTTAATTCATAGCAGGAGTCTTAATCAATGTTTGTTCTTTTGCTGCTGACTGGTTTCACTCAACATAATGTCATTATGTTTTCTAAATTATTAATTGTTCTTTATCACTGCATAGTGTTCCATATGAGTACATGTACCATAGTTTGTTTATCCATTCATCTGTTGATGGGCATCTGGGTTGGTTCCATCTTTTTGCTACTGTGACTGCCGCAATAAACATTCATGTGCATATATCTGTTCATGTGACAGCCTTTGTTTCTATAGGATGTATTCCAAATGGTAGAATTACTGGATCCAATAGTATATCTATTTCCATCCTTTTAAGGAAGCACATAATTGATTTCTAAAGAAGTTGTATCATTTTGCAATCTCACCATCAGTGTAGAAGTATTCCAGTCTCTCCACAGCTTCTCTGACATTTGTTGTTTTGTTTTGTTTTGGATTATGGCCAACTATGTTGGGGTAAGCTGATATTTCATAGTAGTTTTCATTAGGGTTTCTCAGATAGCTAAGGATCATGAGCATTTCCTTGATTGTCTTTTGGCTTCCTGGATGTCCTATTTGGTGAAGTGTCTGTCCAGCTCCCTTGCCCATTGCTTAATGGGGTTATTTACCTTTTTCTTGTTGATATTTTGCAGTGCCTGGTAGATTATGGAGATCAGACATTGGTCCAACATGTAGTTGACAAATAGCTTTTCCCATTGTGTAAGTGGTCTTTCAATTCTTTAGATAATGTCTTTGGATGAGCAAAAGTGTTTGATTCTTAATAGTTCTCATTTATTTATTTTCTCTTCTGTTGACCATGCTTTGTCAGATTTTGAAGTCTGTCTAAGCAGTGCATTAGAACTTTCATTGCTGACTCTAATTTTTCTTCAGTGATCTTTATTGTTTTAGATTTCACACTCAGGTCTTCAATCCATTTTGAGTTAGTTTTTGTGTAACGTGTGAGATATGAGTCTTGTTTCAAGTTTGTGCAGATGGATATTCAATTTTGCCAACATATTTTTTTAGAGAGACTATTTTTGCCCCAGTTTACCAGCTTAGGACCTTTGCCAAATATAAGCTATTCATAAGAGAATTGTAGCATCTTTGGGGTCTCAGCGCTGTTCCATTGGTCTGTATGTCTCTTTTTGTACCAGGACCAGGGTGTTTTGATGACTCTGGCAGTGGTAGCATGTTCTAATGTTAGGTGGTGTGAGGCCTCACACTGTATACCTCTTTTTCAGTAGTGCCTTGCTTATCCAGGTTTTCTTCCCTTTTCAAACAAAGTTGGTTATTTGTTTCTCCATCTCATTAAAAAATGACACTGGAATTTGTATTGGGATTGCACTGTATATGGTAGATTGCTTTGGGTAAAATAGCCATTTAATGATGTTAGATCTTCCTATCCAGGAGTAGGGTAAGTTTCTCTGTTTATGTAAATCTCTTGGTTTCTTACAGTAAGGCCTTGTAGTTCTCTTTGTATAGGTCCCTTATTTCTCTAGTTAGATTTATTCCTAGGTATTTTTTCTTTGGGGCTCTAGTAAATGGTATTGATTTGGTGATTTATTCCTTGGTTGGCATAAAGGATCACTATTGATTTACTTATGTTTATCTTATATCCTGATACTCTGCTGAACTCTTCTATTAGCTCCAGTAGTTTACTTATGGAGTCGTAGGATTCTCTGCATATGCAATCATATCATTTTTAAATAGGGAGTTTATTATTTCTTCTTTGCTGATACAGATGACTTTTATTTCTGTCTTATCTAATTGCTCTGGCTAGAACTTCCAGCACAATGTTGAATACAAGCAGTGAGAGTGAGCATCCTTGTCTGGTTCCCATACTCTAGGGGAATTCTTTCCATCTGTCACCATTCAAGATGATGTAGGTGGTTGACTTGGTGTAGACATTCGTTATTGCACTGAGGAATTTCACCTCTATTCCTAGTTTGCTGAGAGTTTTTAGCATGAATGGGTGTTGGGCTTTGTTGAATGCCTTTTCAGCATCCATTGACCAAATCTGGCGATTTTTATCTTTTGTTCTACTTATGTGGTTGATCACATTAATTGTTTTTCTGATGCTGAGCCAGTCTTGCATGCCTGGTATGAATCCAACATGGTCATGACTTACTTTTTTGATGTGTTGTTGAATTCTACTGGCTAGGATTTTGTTGAAGATTTTTGCATCTAGGTTTGTGAATGATATTGGTCTGTAATTTTCTTTCTTTGTGGGATATTCCTCTGGCTTTTGTGTCAGGGTTATGCTGGCTTCATAGAATGAATTTGGAAGTATTCCATCCCTTTCTATCCTGTGTAATAGCCTCAGTAATACTGGAGTTAACTCCTCTCTAAATGTTTGGTAGAATTCTCCAGTGAAGCCATTTGGGCTAGAACTTTTTTTAGTTGGTAGTTTTTGTTTTTTTTATTATTACTTTTTCATTCCCTTCATGATGGGTTTATTAAGTTGTTCTACTTCTCCTTGTGATAATTTTGGTAAGTATTATGAATCTACAAATTTGTCCATTTCTTCTAGGTTTTCAAATCTGTTAGAGTTTTTTGTAGTATTCTGTTGTGATACTTTGATTTTGTTTGGGCCTGTTGTGACATGTCCCATCTCACTTCTTATTTGGGTTGTTTCCTCTCCTGCTTTTCTTTTGTCAGTTTAGCCAGTGGTTTTTCAATTTTGCTGATCTTTTTAAAGAAATAGCTTTTGGTTTTATTAATTTTCTTCAATTGTTCTTCTATTCTCTCATTCATTTAGTTCTGCTCTAATCTGTCTTACCTGGTTTCTTCTGGTGCCTGAGGGATTCCTCTGTTACTCTCTTTCTGTCTGTTCATGTTGTAGGGTTAATGCTTTGGTTTGGGTCCTTTCTTCACTCCAGACGTGTGCATTTATAGAGATAAATTGATACCTGAGCACGGCTTTGGCTGCATCCCTTAGGTTCTGGTAGCATCTGTTTTCATTCTCATTTGATTCCATAAATTTCTTTATTTGATTTCATAAATTTCTTTATTTTGTCCTTGACTTCTTCTGTAACCTATGGATTTTAGAGCAAGGTGTTGGTCAGTTTCCATGAGCTCAAATTTCTACCTATGTTTTTTTCTGCTATTTATTTCTACTTTAATTGCTTTATGATCTGAGAAGATACTTTGCAATAGTTCAATGGTTTGGATTTTGTTGAGATTTGCTTTAAGTCCTAAGACATGGTCTACTCTGGAAAAGTTCTGTGTGCACTGGAGAAGGTGTACATATCTATTGAAGTGTAAAAAGTTCTATATGTATCGATGATGTCTAGTTGGTTAATTGCCAAGATAAAATCTTCTGTATCTTTACTGAGGTTTTCTTATGGATGATCTATTACTGAAAGTGGAGTGTTGAAGTGTTGAGTTATTTTTGTGAGTGTTCTATCTCATTTTTCAGTGTTGTCAGTGTTTGCTTGATGTATTTAAATGCTCTGGTATTGGGTGCATAAATATTTAACATTGTTATGTCCTTCTTATATACTGAACCTTTCAGCAATAAATAGCAACCATCCTTGTCCACAATGGTGGATTTCACATTTAAGTCTATTTTATCTGAGATTAGTATTGCCACTCCTGCTCTTCTTTGTTGTTGTTGGTTTGGTATATATTTTTCCATCTTTTAATTTTCAGTTTGTTCGTAGTTTCTTGTAAGCAACATAGAGATGGGTCCTGTCTTTCGATCCAGATGTCACCTGTTATCTGTTGGAGTGTTCAGTCTGTTTACATTCACTGTAATCATTTATAGTTATTTGTTTAGTGTTGTCATTTTGGTGCATTTATTTTTGTGTTATTGATGTTTTCTATGTTACTCTTAATATTTTATTGTGGGCCATTTTTTATGGGTTGACTTTTCAGCTTTTTTAGTGTTGGTTTTGTGTTTGTTGATACATCGTATTTTTAGTTTTGTGTTATGTATTATGTATCATGTTTCTTGTTTTGATACATTGCATTGTTATTTTACCTTGCAGCTACTCCTATGATCCCCCTTACTATTGTAAGTTTAAATCAGACTTTAAATTCTGTATATATGTTTTCTTATTATAAAGTACATAATACAGTATTATAGAATTGCTATATAGAATTAAGAAAACATAAGTAGGCGATGGTAAATTGGCCTACTCTTGTATGTCTGGTTTGTAATGTGTCACAGAATATTTTAAATAACAGACAGCTCTCATGAAATGACAAAGCTAAGAGTCCTTATGCTTGTTCGATGGCTAAATATAAAATATTAAATGATTTAAAATGTTAGAATATGGTTGAATGAATACCAGAAGTACAGAGGTTAAGGACAGAGTATGCTGTCACAGGGTGAGGAGAGCATATACTGTGTTTAGGGTTTTATATGGCAAACTGACTTGGATTGCAAACTTTCACTTAATAGCAATAAAAATAAAATTAAAAAATGTTAGAATAGTATAATTCATATACTGCAAAATAAGTATTTCATGTTAATTTTATGTTAATTGAAAAATATTAGCACAATAGGGAATAATACGTAAATTTTACAATGATAAAAACTTCAGAAGAAGGGATGGCTTTTAATTGAGTTCTATATCTCCCAGAATTGACTCTCAGCATTCATACAGTGCATTACATTTTATCTTCACCCCAAAGAAATTGTGAATCTTAAACAAACACTTTTAGGGTTCAGAAAAGACATACCGTTTAAGAAACCCAGTATACCTAGGACCTGAGACCAGTGTTTGTGCAGTCTTAGAACTTCCTTCAGTATGGCCCTTTGATTAGGTTTTCAAATGCATACGCAGAATCAAAAGTAACAGGAAAATCAGTTGCTTTTGTTATCCAGTGCTACTATGAAAGAAATATCGTAAATGAGTGGCTTTAACAAAAGAAATTTATTTTCTCATAGTTTAGGAGGCTACAAGTCTAAATTCAAAGTGCCAACTGCAGGGAAGTCTTTCTCTATTATCCCTGGAGGAGGGTCCTTGTATCTTCTGAGCTTCTGCTCTTTGATGATCTCCTTGTGGCTTGGCATATATCTTTCCCTATCTGTCTCTTAACAGTGAGTTCAGGGTTGCAAACGAAATCCATTTCTAAGTGTATCTTCAAGTCAATTTTTGTAGGTAAATTAGAACAGATGCACACAGTCTTTATTGAGTCCCACTGTTGTGCAAGGAAACCCTGGTGGCATAGCTGCTAAGTGCTATCTCGGCTAATGAAAATGTCAGCGGTTCAAATCTTCCAAGCACTCCTTGGAAACTCTGCAGGGCAGTTCTCCTTTGACCTATAGGGTCACTATGAGTCAGGATGGATTCGACAACCTTGTGTTATTTTTAGTGCAAGAAAACGCTTGAAACCTTTTCAATGATTTAAAAGTTGCACATGGAGCAAGTGAAGGTGACTGTGATGGAGAATTTGTTGCAAGGTGATGTTAGTTCAATTATGTTAACTTAAGCACAAATTTATACGACATCAAGGGGCAAGGGGGAGTTATCTGTAAACTGTATCTTTGTAAACTGGCAACTGCCTGTATATCACAGATGAGTGGACTCGAGATATGCCATACAATAGTCTTACCTCATTAATATAACAAAGTCAATCCATTCCTAAACTAAATTATAATCACAGGCGTAGAGATTAGGAATGAACATAGTTTAATACATAGCAAGGACTTTACATGAATTTGCTTGTTTGGGGCATGGGATTAGTGTCTGTGATTCATTTAAAAATAATTTCCAAGTAAGTGTCCAATAATAATCCTGTGTTCCTGCAGTTCCAAGTACTGTAGAGACTTTTGAAACCCTGGTTGCATAGTTTTTAAGTGCTGTGTCTGCTAACCAAAAGGTCAGAGGTTCAAATCCTCTAGGCCCTCCTTGGAAACTTTATGGGACAATTCTACTCTGAGTTGGAATCAACTCAAGGGCTGTAGTTTTGGTTTGGGCAGAGACTTTACAGTTGAGACAAGGCAGCCACGTCTGTTTTGGCTTGGCTTACTATGAAGCGATTACTCTCTTGAAAAATCTCAGGAAGTGTTGCAAATAGAGCAAGAAAGAGGGGCAGGGGTAGGAGGGATGGCCACAATTCAAAGAGCAAGGTAGATTTGATAAGGTAAACCATGTCCAGTGGATAGAGAGTATGTCAAGAGAGAAGTTGGTGATGAAGCCACATAAGTCACTGTAGTTTATTTAAAATTCAGAGCTTTAAATTCAGGATCTATAAGCACCAGATCAAATTAATCTTCTATACGTACAAGAAGAACATTGAATACCAAGGGCAACAGACTGAGAGCAAATGAAAGTAATAAATGAAAGATGTGGTTCAGTTGGGAATAACTGCTGTAATTCCCTCTCAGTCATTGCAGTAGTAAAGAAGAAACTGACTTTCTTACCAGCATCTGAATCTGTTAATTAGCAACATAATTTCCCCTGATATTTATTGGACTAGTAATGGCCCTCCTACATTAACTCTCTGTATAGGCAAGCAAGCATGAAGTATAGTTTCTATCATCAAGCAGTTTCTGAGGTTTTAGGGTACATGACCTGAAAGTGTACGCCTACTGATAACTTAAAAACAAACAACAACATCAAAAGCCAAATAAACAAACACAAAAAAGACCTCTAGTCAATAGGCAGAGAATAATAGAGGAAAGTAAAGGGTGACAAAGGAGTGAGTCATTTTGTTTCTAGATGGCACTCATTGACTAACGTGTAATTATGGACCTGTACCCAGTTTGTCCTTTGTAAAAATAATTGGTGTGTGCTATATAAGGATATGTTCTAATAAATGGATCATCTCATGACATAGAAGAATGATAATGTGGAATGTCAGTATAATTTAGCACAGTGAATGTTAGATGTGGAAGCCATTAGCTACAGCATTTCTTATGACACATTATCCTCCCAGCCACTGTTCAGACTGGATAAGCCGGATAAAAGGTGAATGGAGTGTCAGCCTGCAGTGTCGTAGGTCCAACTGAGCTAATTAATTAGTCTGCATTTCTGCATTAGCAGAATCGCAGCAGAGTGTTATGGATATGGGAAGACAGCGCTCTTAAAGGAAGCCAACATCCAGGCAATAGAGAATTAATAGAATCCAACTTATGGATGAAAAATATATAATTTGAATTTCCTTAAGAAAAAGTGAGGATTAAAGAGATTTGTCCATATCATCCTGATAACCAGTTTTCTAACAAGTATAAGTTTGTTATCTAGCAAATTGCACAATCTATTATGAAATATTAATGTAGAATGGTATTTCAGTTAAAAAAATGGGTAATAATTATCCTCTATTGCATTAGTTCTCAGATTTAGGGACAGACTGAGACCAGATGGGAAATATTAAAATGGTAGCTTCTTAGATCACACCCAGGAATTCTGATTTACATGGCCAAAGTTGGAACCTAGCTATAGAATTTTATTTATTTCTTAAAATTCTGAAATAATTCTAATATGCAATGAAGGTTAAGAACTACCACTGTTCTGTATTCTGACTTCCGTAATAAATGGATGTTATTCAGCCCTGTTTACAATTTAAAATAATCTGGAAAACTTTAAAACCCGTGATACTTTGATCAAGTTTAGGTCTAAAAGAAGTGTGCAAACTTACTGTTAAATTATAAAAAAGACATTTAAATTAAGACATCACTAGTTATTAAAAAAAGACAAATTATCAGTAGCACCTAATTGGTCCTAAGGAAATAAAAGTAAGATTTATCCTTGCTGTCAAGAAATTTAAGAAAAGGTCAGCAGAGAAAGACAGAATGATGGAGTACAGAGAACACAGATTAGGGAGCAAAGAGATCTGACTTTGCCACTCATTAGTTGTGTCACGTTTGGAAAGTTATTTGATGTTAGATTTATAAACTAGAAAAAATAATGTTTGCTCAAACTGTCAGATGTCCTTGCTGTGGATATCAAACCAATCCAATAAGATAATGAATTTGTAAGTGCTTTGGATTCAATCAATATGTACAAAGGTGTTTCCTGATTAAAGTGGAAATGTTGACAAATCAGAGAAAAACCTCTGTTTGCTATACAGAAAAATCTGTCAAACAGATGCTACACGTGTGTTGTTCAATCATCACATTGTCATCTTAAAATATTTCCTTAACTTGTTATATTTACTGATAAACATATTTAATATTGATCATGTAACACCTTAAAATGGCTTCTGGGTGGTATTATTTAACCGTGATTTTAGCTTAATAAAAATTAGTGTTAAAAAAATTTAATAGAGATAATTAAAATATGTTAGATGAAAATTTTATGTCAATGAAGAGGGATATGTAAATGAATAAGTTACTATTTCCAACCTTTACATACCACAAGCTAGTTGTTTTGATGATCTATCACTCTTTTAGAAGTTAGCTCTGTGGATGAAAATTACATTCATACTATTTTGAAGAATGAGTGACAATTTTCCAGACAAGAATGGCCTCATAGGGAAAACAGCAGGAAAACATTTTACAGAGGAGTGAATATGCACATGGTCTGAGATGTTTATAATCTCCATTTGGAAATGTCTTTAATACAGCTGTTGTTTCATGCTATCAAATTGATTCTGACTCGTAGTGACACTATATGACAGAGTTGAAGTGGCCCATAGAAGCTGCAATCTTTATGGGAAGAGATTGCTAGTTTTTTTTTTTTTTCTTCTTGGCACCACTGGTGGGTTTGAATCTCCAGTCTTTTGGTTAGCAGTTGACAGCTTAACCAAAGCATCACCAGAGTGCCTTTTTCAATATGGAAGCTGTACTGTGCAAGCTATAGTTTGGTTATACAATCTGTAGATTCTTTAATGACACACATGGTATTGCCACAAGCCTGAACTGACTTGACAGAAACAGGGAACTCTTTGGTGATTTGCACACATTTAAAAAGTTATGTAATAAAGAGCAGCATTTCCTTGCTGTAATCTCTACATGATCAGTCTCCATCTCCATTTATAACTTTCAAAATTTCTGTTATTTTTTCCTATAGGTTTCCTCCAAGTCCTACATATTCAGCTGCTTTTGTGATTAATCAATTCTAGACATAATCCACACTTTTTCAGATGAAATTGTATTTGTTCTCATTGCCCTTTTACTCTGCTAACCACCTCCATTCACTGTGCTTGGGTAGTACACCTCTAAAATTATTCGTCTTTACTTTTTCTTTTTTCTTTTGGTTCACCAGTAAATTATTACATAATATAACAATGCAATCCAGAGTCAAGTGGCAGGAGGAGTGGTGGACAAAGCCAGGGTCCAGTGCTTGTTGGCCGTTGCAAAGACCCCAGTTGCCCTCAATCTACGCTTGCTTGGGCTCTAGTCATAGCTGCCATCCACCCCTAGTATCCACTTTCTAAGCCTGATTCTTTATCCCAACAATTCTATAACCTCTCTATCATTGGTTTCAACAACTCTATAACCTATCTATCATTGGTTTAAATTATTGGTTCTATACTCTTATTAGCCATGGTGGTTTGTATTGGGGTATCATATATCATTTTTTTTTAATTTTTTTTATGTTAGGGTTTCCTTTTTTTATTAAAATACAAAGAATACAAAGTTTACTTTCTCCAAACTTTTCTCTTTTGGATAATGATGGTCAATGTTTTTTTCTTCTCTTCTAACAAAATATCTTTTGTGCTTTAAGTGAAAGTTTACAGTCCAAGTCAATTTGTTATATGGAAAGTTACATCCACATTGCTATGTAACTCTGTCTTCCCCACATTATGACAGCATGATCTTCCTTTCTACCATGTATTTCCCATGTTTGTCCCGCTAACTCCTATCCCTCTCTGCACTCTCATACCACCTCCAGACAGGAGCTTCCCAGTTAGTCTCAAGTTATCTACTTAAGCCAAGAAATGCATTCTTTTCAAGTATCATTTTATGTCTTATAGTCCAGTCCAATCTTTGTCTAAAGAGTTGGCTTTAGGAATGGTTTCAGTTCTGGGCTATCAGAAAGTCCATGGGCCATGTTTTCAGGGGACACCACTGACCTTCAAGTCTGGTCTTCTTAATCAGGTGCGAGGTCTGCACCCCATTTTTTCTCCTGCTATGTCAGGTACTCTTTGTTGTGTTCCCTGTCAAGGAAGTCATTTGTGATGGCCAGGCATCATCTAGTTTTTCTGGTGTCATTTTGATATGTTTGGATTATGTGGCCTTTTCTATCTCTTGGGCTTATGTTTTCTTTGTATTTGATGTCCTTCATTCTCCTCTGCTGCAGGTTGTTTATGACTAATTGATGCTTATTGGATGGCCACTTGCCTGTATTTAAGACCTTAGATGCTACTTACCGAAGTGGGATGCAGAACATTTTCTTAATTAACTTTGTTATGCCAGTTGACCTAGATGTCCCTGAAATCATGGTCTCTAGACCCCTGCCCCTGCTACACTGCCTTTCGAAGTGTTGGATTATACTCACAAAACTTCTTAATTTTAGTTTAGTCCAGTTGGGCTGACTTCTCTTCTACTGCGTGCCTCCTTCCTTCATCTACCTTAATTCTTATCTAGGAACTATTTTTAAGTTAGTTTTCTTTCATGTTCATTGTCCCATTTTTAGCTCACTAAATAGACTTTATTCTGCAGAAACATTCAGTCTTGGTCTTTCAGACAAAGCAAAGAGGGTATTATCATTTGCTCAGCTCATATAATAGCCTTTTCGGCATATAACAAAATGAATCCAGTAGAGAAATAAGCAGAATAGAGAAGCAGATGATAAAACTTTGAGAACTGAAGATGAAGAAAAGAAAAAGAAGAAAGGTCAGCCATAAAAGATGAAAATGAACTAGGAAAATATAGATTGTGAAAGCCAAGAATACAGAGAATTACACAAAGAAGTCAGAAGTAATAATTTCCAGACTATATAAAGAGTGTAAAATGTTGGATGAAATCCATGGTATATAATTGCAGATAGATCCTTTATTACCTTCCAGAAAGAAGTTTAAAAAGAAAAGTGAGAGTTGAGGTTGAATTACAAAGGACAGTAGATATATATTATGTAAAGGTAATGTGGGAAAAATAAGAAGGTAGTGTGTGCAAATAAGAAATGTGACTGTGGTGTAGAGTGTGGCAGAGCCGTATTTAATCTAAGTTCTACCATTTACTTGTAGCACTGGCAGATCAACTGACCTTCTAGATTCTAATTATCTCATCAATAAACTAGGAAATATTGTGCCTGATATAAATGGTAGTTGTTATATTCTCAATAAATACTAATTCTCTCTCTTATTAAATGGAATTGAGTGAAAAGACTTATAAATAAGAATATATATCATTTAATACAAGAAGGTGGAAAATTTTTGTGGTCAGAATGGACAAAGAAAGAAAGCTGTGAGAGGAAATAGATGAAGTGGAGGGTGAATGAAATAGAAAAGAAAAAGAGTATGTGAAATTTTAGATTTAGTTAAGACTAATCCAATAGCTCTATAAAAAATAAATCTATTTTCTTTGGACACAAGTTAAGAGAAATTAATAAGGATACAGAAAATATAAGAGATGGAAATAATTAAGAAAATTCAGGTCAAATGATTTCTATCTTCGAAAATCAATAGGTAATGCCAATTATAAGAGTGAAAAGACAATGGTAGAACTGGATGACTAACTATAAATGCCATAAGGGGTGGAAATGAACCATAGCAATAGTGCACTCCCGTTCCAAAGAAGATTGTATGGTGTGGTAACAGAATCAGCAGCCTTTCAAAAATTTTGAGCTTTAAGTATCTTTTAGTTGTACAGAATCAATCATACTTGTTGTACAATATTGTAGCAATAAAAGAAATTGGAAGCTGGAATAAACATTTATTTATTGAACATATTTAAGACTGATTTGTTGACAAAGTTCTCAGTTTGAAATAATTATTTTTGTTTTGACATTTAACTGTATTGCTGGAAGTTAAATATGGCAGCTGAATGAAGAAGTAGCTGCTGAAGTGGAGTTGTCCTTTACTAAATTTTCTTATGCTTAGCTAAGTAGTTCCTGGGAGATGAAAATGGTTTAGCACTTGACATCTTGCTAACGGTTAGTTGTTCAAATCCACCCCAAAACACCTCAGAAGACAGGCCTTGTGGCCTGCTTCTGAATGGTCATAGCCTTGAAAAACACACTGAGCACAATTACGGACCGAGACACAGTGGGCCACCCTGACTCTGATAATGGAAAGAGAAATTCTATTTTCTCTTAGTTAATTATCACAGTAAACAACACAAGCCGTATTGATTTAGTTGCAATTTTGTCTTAGATATTGTGATAATCTTTATAGCTACAAAGAGAAAGGGAATTGTTGAGCAGAGTCATATACACTTACTAAAAAATATAGAAAATGAGATTAATAACCCTAAAACTCACTCCTTATTTCTGCCATTTCCTTCTTGCTTGCCTGTCTTTTTTCCTGTTCAGATGAGTATATTTATTCATATTGTTCAAATTTTTTAGTCATTGTTAAAAAGGTCTATTCTTAATTGCAAGAGTGCCAGGAATTACAGGAAATAAAGACTAACAGAATTTTTGACATGCATTACATTGCCTGAATTCCACTTTCTATTGCTTCGGTAGTTTCAAGTCCTGTGTTTTCTCCATTGTAAATCATAATCATGGGCTTGCAAAAGGGGTTAAAAAAGTAAGTTTTTTCAGCTACTTTCACTTCAGCTACAAATGTATACTTAACAGCTAGTTTGCTTAAGGATGTTCATTTTATACCATTTCCTCAGCCAGGTGTATAAATAAAAGGACACATGCTCTATCTTCTGTCTTGGACCTTGACTCATGGGGTAGTTTGCCTGGTTATCGGGGTAGATTAAAAGATGTTTTATTGTTTTGTTGTAGTTGTTTCTTTTAAATCAATAGTCTGAGTGAGGCATCCATAATCTTTTGTACTAGCACCTTTCTGCTGCATATCTGTTGTTAAAAAGTGGCCAAAACAAAGCTCTGGGATTTCCCAGTAGTTGTACAACCTTTTGGTACTTAGAATAAATGTCAGAAAATAACTTGATTGAAAAATCTCTTTGATACAGAAGCTCTGAAGCAAAGACAGACAGGCTTAAACAGAGTTGAACCTAGTGTGAAAGTGAGTTGGACTTATTCAATCATTTATAGTAACATCCCACTCCATTGCCATCAAGTCAATTTGACTCATAGTAACTCTAAAGAACAGAGGAGAAATGTCCCATAGGATTTTCATGTAGTACCTGGTGGATTCGAACTGTCTACATTTGGGTTGGTAGCCATAGCTCTCAACCACAATGCTACATGGGTTTCCATAGTAGTAACAAGGATAGTCCCATAGTCACATAGTGCTGCTGCAACAGAAATACCACAAATGGATGGCTTTAAAAAGAAATTTTGTTGTATCACAGTCCAGTAGGCTTTAAGTCCAAATTCAGAGCATCAGTTTCAGGAGAAGTCTTTATGTGTTGGCTCTGGAGGTAGATCTTTGTTGCCAATCTTCTCCTGGACTGGGAGCTTCAAGGTACAGGGACCCCGTGCTCTTTTCAGAAGAGAAACTTGGCTCCTAACACTTTCTCAGTAGTATTAGTCTTCCCAATTCTCTCTGCTAGCTTCTTTCTTTTATGTCTCAGGTGAGTGCCTGAAGGCACAACACAGTTTTATACATTGAGTCCAGGCCTACCAGTGCAACTGATGCCCATTCTCCCTCATTAACATAATAGAGGCAGGGTTTACAGCATATAGGAACATCTCATAATATCCAGAATCACTGCTAGCCAAATTGCTACACACATTTTTTAGAGGACACAATTCAATCAGCGACAAGCAGTGATATTATGTTTCTCATCCTTTTACTTCTCTTTTCACTATGGTTGTGGCCCCAGTAATTCTTTTAGTAAATAAAATAGTAATTTGATAGAGCAAAATGGTATATCAGTGTTGTTTTAATTTCCATTTATTTGCTTATAAATGAGCATTGTTGTTTCCCATATTTATTATCGTTCTTGTTGTTTGTGTGTTCCCTTGAGTAGGTTGATTCAGTGATACTATAGGACAAAATTGTCCACAGTGTTTCCTAATCTGAAATGCTCACAAAGGCAGATCAGCAGGTCTGTTCTACTGCAGAGTCCTTGGTGGGTACAAACTATACCTTTTGGTTAGCAGGCAGTCCTTAACCATTGCAATACCAGGTCTTCTTATTTATTATTAGACTCATGTGTTTCTTCTTTTGTTAATTAGCTGCTCACACACTATATCTATTTATTGTTTTGCATTTTAGTAGTTTTCTTCTTAAATTGTATACACTTTTTGTATATGAAGTTTGTCCATCCCTTATCTATTGTTTTTCCTACAGTTAATTTACTAAGTGGGTGCACTTCATTGGTATAAAATAAATTTTAAACTTATATTACAGACATAGAAACTCCAGTGGTATAATGGTTAACAGTTATGCTGCTGACCACAAAGTCAGCTGTTCAAATCTACCAGGTGCTTCTTGGAAACCCTAAAGGACAGAACTAAGAGTCACTGTGAGTCAGAATTGAATGGAGGGCAACAGCTTTGGTTTGATTTTTGGTTATTACAGACATTGTCTAAACTTATTTTTATTTTTCCATCATTCTGTTAGATATTTCTAATATAGAAATTTTATAAATATTAATTATCTAGGCATCTAAAGCTAAATTTCAAAACTTGGATTTTGTTTTTGTCACTATTTTTAAATTGTCATCATAGTGCGCTAAAAACTGTCCTTCTATAATTAGTTATTGACTAGTTCTTAGCTTCACACTGACTAATGTCTTTTTAAGTTACATGAATCATACATTTGTTCACACTTCAAACTTTTCTTCCTGATATTTTAACAGATAAAATATGTAAGAATATATATAATAAAATTGCATATACATTTGTGTATATCTATGCACACATGCACATATATATCTCCAGTTTCTATTAAATCAGGGAAATCAAATGTGTTACTCTCTGTATTCACTATGCTTTCTAATTTCTGTGATACGGACCTTATTGTAAGATACACTGTTGTGAACAGGACTATTGACCTAAATCTAGACTAACCTTAGGGCTTCATGAGCCACTTACCATACTGAATTTTCTTCTGACCCTTTGTTGTTTTTTAAGTAAAACATTTAACCTTTCCACATGGGCTGAGAATGCAACATACAAGAGAAACAGAGTGGTGCAAAGTGAAGGACTCTAGACATGGCAAAGGATAGCTGAAATATAGTGTCCTTTATACTAACTTGCATAATTACTTACCTGAATCCTATTTGAAGCAAAATCATTGTACAGATAAAATAATGCATTATCTTTGCTTTCCATAAAAAAGTCCCTCATGTCAAATTTGTTATTTTAGTCTTTCTTAGCTTTACTTTTATTTCTAGAGAATATAATTATACAATATCAGAGAATGTAAATCACTAAATCTCATCCCCAGCTAATGTAAGACTTATCCAATAGTTTCTGTGAAAGTTTGTCCTCTAGCTGATAGAAGTTGCCTCTCTGCATAAAGGAATCACATTCCCACAACTTTAGATAACCCCACTAATAAGAAATCTCTCCAAAATCCTGCCTATTACAGCAAACTAGATATTCTGAAAATACAGCAGGTCAAAGCTGGTTAATAAATGACAAAGTAGTTGGCTTTAATTATTGTGACATGGGTTGACAGATATAAGAAAATATGTCAGCCAAGTGTGGTTTCTAGAAAAGAAAAAGAAAAATATGACTAATAATGTTTAAAAGAAAATTGAAATATGTACATCTCAAGGAGAAATTATATTGAATGATTTATGTAATACGCTAGAGATACAAATGTAGGTAGGTAGTTAATTTTTTAATTAAACATCTACTTTTGTTTTATATTCTGGGGCCTCAAAACTCATTTCTACCTCAGGCTGTCAGATGATCCAGATATTAATACAAATCATAGCTCTAAATTTCATTCTATATCTTAAGGTCTCTGAGGCATTTTTTACACTTTAATGTCTAAAATAATTAAATGTACCTGCCACAGGATTACAGATAAAACATGCTTTAAAGTTCTGTACAGCTTCATCCATTAAATAAAAACAGTTTCATTTTTCCAGTCTAAGTGGTCCCTTCTATGCAAAAAGAGATGTTTTTAGAAAGTGGACCCTGGATAAAGAAACAGGTACAACTGAGGATGTGTATGAGAACAGGAAACAGCTAAGTCATCTGAAAAGTTTTATACCTCTACAAGAAGTTGGGACCTACATGACAGTTTTTGCTCTGAAACTAGGAGTAGATTTGTAACCAGCAAGGCATAATCATACACATTCCAAAATGTAGAGTTGTTTGTCCTCATCCTATCAGGTTAGACTTCTTCTTGTTGTTGTTACGTTCCATGAGTCAGTTCCGACTCGCAGCTATCCTATGCATAGCAGAACAAAGTGCTACTGGATTCTGTACCACACCCACAATCATTTTTATTCTTCAGCTTATTGTTGTCATTACCGTGTCAGTCCATCTCCTCAAGGGGTCTTCCTCTTTTCTGCTGACCCTCTGCTGTACCAAGGATGATGTCCTTCTTCAGGGACTGATCCTGTCTGACAACATGTTCATAGTATGTAAGACTCAGTCTGGCCATCTTTATTTCCAAGGAGTACTAAGGTTGTATTTCCTCCTGGACAAATCTGTTTGTCTTTCTCACAGTCCAGGATACAATCCATATTGTTCTCCAGTGCCACAGTTCAAAGGCATCAATTCTTCTTCTGTCTTCCTTATTCATTGTCCAGCTTTCACATGCATCTAATGGGACTGAAAATACCATGTCTTGAATCAAATATTCCTTAGTCTTCAAGGTGACATCTTTACTTTTCAACACTGTAAGCCACAGCCAAGTGCCATCGAGGCAGATCCGACTCATGGCGACCTTAGAGAGAGGTCCTTTTCAACAACTCAAGAGTCCAACCATAACTTGAAGCTATAAATCAATTGTAACTTCTAATCTATGATTTAACTGCAGAGAGCAAAGAGGAAAGACACAATTACGTGAGTTGGCAGAAGGAAAACACAGAACAAGTGTTTCAGGATTCAGCTGGGCATGGGAAAACTGGAGCCATGCTGTGAGGCCAAGTAGCAGTATTGTTCATCCCACTGAAACTGCTTTTGATAAGGAAAAATGTGTACTTTTCGCACCGTGGCCAGGTCCTTTCATCTCCCCACAGTAATTATAACTATTCCTTATATAAGTGAGATTAGAAGAAAGCATATCCACACCTTTAAGTGTCAGCAAATATCTGCTCAGATCTCCTCTATAGTTTGTTCAAAACAGGAAAAAAAAAAATCAACAAAACTCATGAGCTAGAAAAATTTAATCTTTACAAAATCTTGTTATTGTGAGAGTATTCGTTTTCTATAGCTGCTGTGACAAATTGTCACAAAATTTGTGGCTTAAATCATAACAAATGTGTTATCATACAGTTCTGGAGGTCAGCAGTTCGAATCCGCCAGGAGTAGTTCCACTGTGTTCTATAGGGTTGCTATGAATGCGAATCAGTTCTGCATTGGGTTTGGTTTTTGGTTTTCTCAAGGTCAGAATTCTGAAATAGGTCCTGGTTACTAAAATCAAGTTAATGGCAGGGCTGCATCTGTTCCAGAGGCTTCAGGAGAAATCTGCATTTTGCTCTTTTCAGCTTTTAAATATCATCTGTATCATTTGGCACATGGACCTCTTCCGTCTTTGAATCACAAACCTGTGTTTCGTTTGTCAGACTGCCTCTTCTGACTGACACTCCTGTTTTTCTCTTCCACTTCTCAGGACTCTGGGCTGTGGCTATACTGCTCCTGACCTAGTGCAGGCTAGTCCTCCCATCTCAAAATCTCACACGTATCTGCAAAGTCCCTTCTGTCAAGTGGGGTAAGCAATTTATAAGTTTGGAGGATTAGGACATGGAAGTCTTTGGGCCACCATTAGTCTGCTTAATACAAGGGAAGTCCTCATTTTATGTGCAGAGAGTTAAAATAATTTGTTATTCATTCTTTAATTAATGAAGCCAAAAGTCTACTTGGCATCGTCACTTATGTTCTTTCTATTATATAATGCTTTGGGCATGAAGTACTGTGGGCCAGCCTGTTGCCAATTCTTTTACACTGAATTGTCTACGTTATCATCTTGGGGCAAATATTAGAAGCTCTAATGGTTTCTGAAAGTTTACGGTAAAGGTAGTATCCAAGGAAACTTAGATTCTAGTCCCAAAGGTCCATGTAACAAGTCATGAGCCCATTGAATAATGCTGAGGATAACTGTATTAAAGAGGGCTCTGTATGTCTGATATAATTATACTAGCTCTCAAAAATGCTAACCCTTCCATTGGGAATACAATTTTTCATAGGCAAGAGAAGAAATATAAATACACAAACATCATATAAATAAAGTTGATGTTTTACTTTAATGTATTTTACACAGGTAGTGTTATCTTAAATTCATTGATAAAAAAATTTTTATATAAAAGGAATCAGATTGCTTAAAAGCGAATGAATGATTTTTGTCTCTTGATTCTTGGTTTCCTGAATTAGGTTAACATTAAAACTGAATTATAATATAGGAGCTGTTCTTATCCAGCCAAATTAGGAAATCATAAAATTCCTCTGTTTATGTCATGAACATAATCTTAACCCAATATTGCAAGGATAGAGTAGCTGGGGCAGGGGGAGCAGGGAGCAGGGGACAGGGGACCATGCTCATAGGCGAAATCAAGGCCAGTTGGCACAACTAGTGTTTTGCTAAGAGGGCTCTCTGCACCCCACATTGGTGAGTGGTGTCTGGGGTCTTAAAAGCTGCCAAGCTGCCATCCGAGGGCACAGCAAACAGTCCTAACTCAGCAGGAACTGATGCTCACCGAGGACCAAAATGACATGGGGTAAAGACAACCCAGAAGATAGAGAGACCCACATGAGTGGGTGCCTACATCAACCTGGGACCGGAAGAACCGGATGGTGTCCGGCCACCACCAGTGATAGCTGCAATGGAGCTCACTAAGTTGAGTCTCACTGGCAACACAAGAATAAAAGGGAGCGCATCCCGAGATCTCCACTGAAAGACCTCAAATGATGGTCCAGCGGTTTCAGCGTTCCCCTGGGAGCATGGCCTCTGGCCCTGATGCTGCCCTTGCCCATAAATCATAACGAAGGTCCACTCTTCGGACACTAATGGATTGGACTTGGCAGCGCAGAGTGACCATATATTGGATGCACTTTACGGTTCTACACATCTATAGGATATCAACCTGCTGACCTCTGGCTGGAGGAAGGGGAGTGGCTGGAGAGGAGGGGAAAGGAGGCTGTTGGGAGGATGAGACATGTATGGAGCAGAGAGGAATAGTGTGCTGTCACTGGGCAGGGAGAGCAGTGGAAGCTGCATATAGGTGGGCATGTAAATTTATACGGGAATGTACATTTTCACTGTCATTAAATTAAAAAAAATTAAAAAAACAATTATAGTGTTGTGTATAATATTCACCTTGAATTATTAGGATTGCCAAGAGAAAAATATGTTCAAGAAAAAGAGTTATTTCTCTTAGCTAAATTCTGAGTTTTCATGATACTTAATAAATTTTCAAAAATATCATGATGAATTCTAAACTTGACATATCATTTATTGAGACTGTTAAAAAATATTAGCACAAAATGTAGAGTACTATACTTTCTCTACAAAACACATGCTACCTGTGTCCTTTGCTTGTTATTACTAAGGATGACTGAATCTTACAGAATAAAACAAAGATCAAGGGAAATCTTTTTATCCAAAATGAAGCACATATATGTATTTTTTTAAATGTCTTTTTTTATTATGATTAAATGAAAGCATACAATCCAAATCAATTTTGTTTGCTCACCTATCTGGAGATCCATCTGCTCTTCTCACTGGTGACAGACTTCTCCTTTTCACTCTACATATCTGGTAGCTTCTTAGTGAGCACCTGTCTCCTCTCTACCTTGTTCTCTCCCCTCTAAACAGAAACCAGTAGGAGAGGCTCCTATAAAAATATAAAATCATAAAATACACACACCGTGTGCTCTCCTTGTGTCCCTGAGACTAGTCCATTCGTTTCTAGTTTACCTCTGTACTGGCTTCAGGTTAGGGCAGTAGCAAGTCCAGAGGCCATGTTCCCAGAGGACCACTCAGCCTGTTGGACCTCTAATTCTGGTCTTTTAGAAGAGTTCTTGAACTGTACACCTCTTTTCCTTGTGTTGCCTCAGGGACTCTACATTGTGTTCCCCATCACAGCAGTCTTTGGGGGTGGCCAGGCACCTTCTGGTTCTTTTGGCCTCATGAGGATGCAGTCTCCCTTTCAGATGGGTCCTTCTGTCTCCTAGGTTCATTATCCCTCCTGTCTCTAATGTTCTCGATTGTCACCTGTTTCCAAAGATTTGGGGCCATTTGGTATACCTCAGATGTCGACATGCTAGCTTTTAAAATCCCAGACGCCATTCATCAATGTGGGGTGCATAAGACTCTCTTAGCTAAAGGCTAGGTATGCCAATGGACTTTGACATGCCCTGAAAATATGGTGCCCAGATCCCTGTCCTTGCTACTCTATCCTTTGAAATATTGGGTTAAGTTTAGAAAACTTTCCAGTTTACATTGTAGTGCAGTTGTGTTGATCTGCTCTCTACGATATGCTGTTACTCCCTTCACCTAACCAAATTCCTATCGACTAATCTATCTCATGATGACCCTAGGAGCCAAGGTAGAACTGACCCCCAAAGTGTTCAAGGAGCGCCTGGTGGCTGGCATCTAATTATGGAAACCATGGTGGCATAGTGGTTAAATTCTACAGCTGCTAACTAAAAGATTGGCAGTTCAAATCCCTCAGGTGTTTCTTGGAAATCCTATGTGGCAGATCTACATTGTCCTCCTATAGGGTCACCATGAGTCAGAAATGACTAATTGGCAAGAAGTTTGGTGTGGTTTTTTCTTCCTTTATCTAATCTATGAACATCCCTCTCCCTCCCTCCCCCCCCCTTGCAGCTGTCAGAGTCTATTTTTCTGTACCTAAGTTTATTTTTAAATCCTTATAGCAGAGGTCACATACAATGCTTGTCCTTTTGCAGCTGACTGATTTCACTCAGCATATCTTCCAGTTGAAACCAAGTTATGAGATGCTTCCTAAAAATCATTATTGTTCTTTATCATAGTGTTCTATTGAGTATCTGTACCACAGTTTGTTTATCCATTTATCTGTTGATGGGTACCTAGGTTGATTCCATCGTTTTGCTATTGTGGATAGTGCTGCAATAAACAGTCTTGTGCGTGTATCTGTTTGTGTGACAGCCTTTGTTTCTGTTGAACACATTCTGAGCAGTGGGATTGATGGAAAATATGGCATTTCCCTTTTGAGCTTTTTAAAAAAGTGACAAATTGCTTTCCAAAGAGATTGTACCATGTTACATTTCCACCAGCAGTGTAGCAGAATTACAGTCTCTCTGCAGCTGCTCCAACATTTGTTTTGTGTTTTTTGGATTATGGTATCTTGTTGAAGTCAGATGGTTTCTCATTGTAGTTTTGATTTGGATTTCTTTAATAGCTAATGATCGTGAGCATTTCCTCTCATGTCTTTCAGCTGCCTGGATATCTTCTTTGGTGAAATGTCTGTCCACCTCCTTTGCCCATTGCTTAATTGGATTATCTACTTTTTCTTGTTGACATTTTGCATTACCTAGCAGTTCATGGAAATCACACATCGACCCTACACATAGTAGTCAAATATTTTTTCCCATCCTTCAGGTGGTCTTTTAAATCTCTTGATAAAGTCATTAGATGAGCATAAGCGTATGACTCTTAGTAGTTCCTGTTCATGTGTTTTTCTGTTGTTCGTGCTTTGTTTCTCAGATTTTCAAGTCTCTCTGAGCTGTGTATGAAGGCTTCCACTGTTGATTCTATTTTTTCTTGCATGATCTTTATTGTTTTAGGTTTGATATTTCGGTCTTTGATCCATTTTGAGTTAGTTTTTGTGCAAGGTGTGAGATATGGGTCTTGTTTCAGTGTTTTGCAGATGGATATCCAATTTTGCCAACATCATTTGTTAAAGAGACTGTTTTTACCGTGATTTACAACTGTAGGGCCTTTGTTGAACATCAACTTTGCTTAGAGGATGGTGGCATCTCTGGGGTCTCAACTCTGTTCCATTGGTTTATAAGTCTCTTTTTTTACCTGTGTGAGGCTGTTTTCACTACTCTGGCAGTGTAGCAGTTTCTAAGGTCAGGTAGTGTGAGGCCTTCCATTGTGTTTCTCTTCTTCGGTAGTGCTTTAATTATCCAGGTTTCTTCCCTTTCCAAAAAAAGTTGGTGACTTGTTTCTCCATCTCATTAAAAAATGACACCGGAATTTGTGTTAGGATTGCATTGTACATGTAGCTCTCTTTGGGTAAAATAGACATTTTCACAATGATAAGTCTTCCTACCCTTGTGCAAGGTAGATTTCTCCATGTACGTAAGTCTCTTTTGGTTTCTTGCAGTAGGGTCTTGTAATTTTCTCTGTATAGGTCTCTTCTCTGGTTAGATTTATTGCTAGGCATTTTATCCTCTTGGGGACTATACTAAACAGTGTTGATTTGGTGATTTCCTCTTCCATGACTTTATGTAAGTATGTACATGATACACATATTTCCTCTTTGTTGATATAAAGCAATCCTACAGATTTACTTATGTTTATCTTATATTCTGAAACCTTGCTAAACTCTTCTATTAGCTCCAGTAGTTTATTTATGGATCCTTTAAGATTCTCTGTGTCTATGATCATATCATCTGCAAATGAGGAGATTTTTATTTCTTCTTTCGTGATGCTGATGCCTTTTATTTCTTTGTTTTGTCTTAACACTCTGACCAGAACCTCTAGCAAAATACGGAATAGAAGTGTTAGCGGTGGCCACCATTGTCTAGTTCCTGTTCTTAGGAGGATTTCTTTCAGTCTCTTTCCTTTCAGGATGATGTAGGCAGTTGGCTTTGCTTAGATGTCCTTTATTGCATTGAGGAATTTGCCTTCTATTCCTATTTTGCTGAGAGTTCTTAGCATGAGTGGATTTTCGGCTTTGTCAAATGCCTTTTCTGCACAACTGACAAAATCAGGTGATTCTTATCTTTTGTGTTATTTATGTGGTTGATCACATCAATTATTTTTCTGATGTTGAACCAGCCTTGCATCCCTGGTTGAATCCAACTTTATCATAATGAATTATTTTTGATATGTTAATGAATTGTATTGGCTAGGATTTCATTGAAGATTTATGTATCTAGGTTCACGAATTATATTGGGATGTAATTCTCTTTTTAGTGGACACTTTCCCTGGCTTTGGTATCAGGGTTATGCTGGCTTCCTGGAATGAATTTTCAAATATTCTATCTTTTTCTATGCTGTGAAATAGCCTCAGTAATATTGAAATTAACTCCTGTCTAAAAGTTTGGTAGAATTCTCTGGTGAAGCATCTGGGCCAGGACTATTTTATTTATCTATTTATTTCTATTGCTATTGAGTGAAAGCAGTACACAATCCAAGTTAAATTTGAGTGCCTGCGTATCTGCAGTCCCCTCTGGTCTCCTTACCTGGTGACAGCACACTCTTCCATTCTATATATGTCATATCCTGCTAACAATCTCCTATCCCCTCCTCTCAACCCTCTCCTCTTCATTCTAGTAAGAAGCCAGTAGGACGGCATCCTGTAGATACACAGAACCATAAAGTAGACACACCATATGGTCACCTATGTCCCCAAGTCCAGTCAACCCCCATCCAAAGAACTGACCTCAGTAGTGAATTCTGATCAGAGGTAACAGTAGGTCTAGGGGTCATTCTCCCAGGTGAAGTCCCAGACCATTGGACCATGTGTTACAGTCTTTTAGTGGAGTTCTTAAGGTGTACCCCTCTTTTCCTTGTGTGTGTTGCCACTGGGACCCTACATTGCATGCCTCTTTACAGTTGTCATTGGTGGTGGCCAACACCATCTGGTTCTTCTGATCATAGGTTGATACAGTCATTCATACATGTGACTCCTTCTGACCTCTGGCTACGTTTTCTATTTTGTGTTTGTTGCTGCTGATCATCTGATTCAGCTGAGATAGGATCATTTAGTGTACCTGAAATGGCAGCTTGCTAGCTTTAAAGACCCCAGATGCCACTCACCAATATGGGGTGCAGAAGACTCTTTTAGCAATAGGCTAGTTATGCCAACTGACCTCGGTGTAGGGCCAGGACTGTTTTCGATTGGTAGTTTTCTGATTATTTTTTTAATCTCTTCTTTTGTGATGTGTTTATTAAGTTTTCTACTTCTTCTTGTGATAATGTTGGTAGGTGATATTAATCTAGAAAGTTGTCCATTTCTTCAAGGTTTTCAAATCTGTTAGAGTATAGTATTTTGTAGTATCTGTTAAGATACTTTTGATTTCAGTTGGGTCTGTTGTGACATCTCTCATCTCATTTCTTATTTGTTTTCTCTCCTGTTTTTCTTTTGTAATTTTAACCAGTGGTTTATGAATTTTGTTGATATTTTCAAGAAAGCAGCTTTTGAATTTGTTAATTTTTCCATTGTTCTTCTATTCTCTAATTCATTTAGTTGGATGCTAATCTTTATTATCTGTTTTCTTCTGGTGCCTGAGGGGTTCCTCTGCTGTTCTCTTTCTACTTGTTCAAGCTGCAGTTTTAATTCTTTAGTTTGGGTCATTTCTTCATTCTAAGAGTGCTCATTTATAGAGACAAATTGACCTGTGAGCACTGCTTTGGCTGTATCCCGTAAGTTCTGGTAGCATGTGTTATCATTCTCAGTTCATTCCATAAATTTCTTTATTTCGTCCTTGATTTCTTCTATAACCCATGGCTTTTGGGGCAAAGTGTTGTGCAGTTTTTATGAGTTCAAATTTCTGCCTATGCTTGTTCTGCCATTGATTTCACTAGTTTGTTGTCCAAGTTGATGCTTTGCAGTAATTCAGTGGTTTGGATTTTGTTGAGACTTGCTTTATGACCTAATACATGATCTATTCTGGATTATGCATTGTGTGCATTGGTAAAGGTGTACTTATCTATTGTTGGGTAAAAAGTTCTGTATATGTTGATGAGGTCCAGTTGGTCAGTTGTCTCAATAAGATCTTCTGTATCTTTACTGAGCTTTTTTCAGGATAATCTGTCCATTACTGAAAGTGGAGTGTTGAAGTCTCCTGCTATTACTGTGGAGTGAATTATCTCATTTTTCAATGCTGGCTATCTTTGTACAGTGTTGTTAGATGCTCTGTTATTTGTTGCATAAATATTTAATATTGTTATGTCCTGCTTATGAATTGAAATTTTAAGCAATAGTGACCATCCTTTTCCATGTTGGTGGATTTTACATTAAAGTTTGTTTTATCTGAGATTAGTATTGCCACTCTTGCTCTTCTTTGCTTGCTTTTAGCTTGGTATATATTTTTTCATACTTTGATTTTCAGTTTGTTCATATGTGTTTCTTGTAAGCAGCATATAGACAGATCATGTTTTTTGATCTAAGCTTTTGGTCTCTATCTCTTTATTGAAGCATTAAATTAATTTACATTTAGTGTAATTATTGATAGATATGTGCTCAGTGCTGTCATTTTGGTGCCTTTATTTTTGTGTTGTTGACATTGTCTTTGTTCCACTTAGTATTTCTGTTCTGGGTTGGTTTTATTTATGAGTTTTCTTTGCATCATTTTTGAAGTTGGTTTTATATCTGTTGGGACTTCTGTATTATGTTTCTTGTTTTGATGTGTAGCACTGTCATTTTGTTTTGTGCTACTCCTTTAATACCCCTTAACGTTCTAAGTTTAAACCAGTATTTTTCTATACATCTCCTTAACTTCCTCTCCTTCTGAAAATGCTTTAACTACTATAATATTCTTTATAGTGTGATAATGCCCTAGTTCACATGTTAAGATCTCTGGTTCCCTACTTTAGTATTTTAGCTTTCATTGACCTTTGTGACTTTCCTAGCTTAGCGGGACTCTGGATGTTCTGCCTTGCATTGCACCATTGTGTATACATCTGATGCTATTGATTTTCTAAACCAAGAGCTTCATTCAGTATTTCTTGTAGTTTTGATTTGGTTTTTGCAAAGTCTCTCAGCTACTGTTTATCTGAGAATGTCTTAATTTCGTTGTTCTCTAATCTTTATTATAGATAATCTCCTCTTGATAGCGTCCTGTGTCCTTCTTAATGCTTTTTCATTTTCCTTGTTTCTTTCATGTGATTTATCTTCATAAATGCCGGTGTCAGCTGCTTTATCTTAAATCTCACTAATTCTGCATTCCATTTCCATAATCCTGCTCTTTTGGCTTTGCACTGAATTCTCTAACTTTGTAATGTTATTATTTATCTACTGGATTTCAGATCATTGAGGTTCTAACAGTTCGTATAGCTTATTTAATTTTTCACTTTGTTCTTTTGCACTTTGTTTAATTTCTAGAAGGTCTTTATTCATAATTCTTTTGTACTGTACCTCCAATAATTTGAGGAAGTCCTCTTCACCTGGGAAGTTTTTTGATTCTTTATTTTTGGACTTTTCCAGAGTCATGGTGATCTACTTTTTTAAACAGTTAGATATTAATTGTTGTCTTCATGTCATCAAAAAGCTGTTCAGTTTCTTCAGTGTTACAGCAACAGGAGCTGTGGCATAGCTCTAAGAAAGGAGTAATGGCACTGCTAGCCTTGGCTGCCATCTGCTGCTGTGTTCTCTAGGTGCAGCTGTCTTATGTACAGCTTCTCAGGTAATAGAGATGCTGTCAAGCTCTATGATGCTGCTCATCTTAACATCTGGACCCAGTTGGGTCCTCAGAGATGCCAGGCCCCACCTTCTGCCTGATAAAGATGGTGACTTACTTGTGCCAACTGTCTGGCATCAACCCAGTCAAGACTGTGACATAACTCAGGAAAGGGTGGAGAGAAGAATGTGATCACACTTGGCCACCAGGGACTGCTGCATTCTCTAGATGCACTTATCTTATGAACTGCTTTTCTGCTGAGAGGGTCACTATCCAGTGGCAGCCAAAAGAAGCCAGGCTTTCAGTAGTGTCAGGCCCTGCCTACTGGGTGGCAAACCTGGCATCTTATTTATGGAGTCTCTTGAGGGTCCACAGCAGATGCTATGATGTGGCTCAGTGGAGGGAAGTGGAAAGGATGTTGCCAGACTTGGCTTACAGCCACTGCTGTGTTCTCTAGATATGCTTATTTTAAAAACTGCTTTTCTACTTAGAGATGTGTTGACCAGTGGCAGTTGGTGGCATCTGGGCCCTCAGTGGTGGCCGACCTTGAATCCTGGGTGACATAGGTGGCGCTCTACTTATGGAGTCTCTTAGGGGGGGTCAGAAGATGCTATGATATTGCTCAAAGAAAGGTTGGGTTAGGGCTCTGCCACACTCAGCCACCAGCTGCCATTCTATTCTTCAGGTATGATTGTCTTTAAAACAGCTTTTCTGCTGGGAGAAGCACTGTCCAGAGAGGTACTGTTGCTTAGTGTCGGAGCAAGCCCCAGCTGAGCCCTCAGGTGTAGCTGACTCTGCCTCTCTGCTGACCAAGATAGCGTCTCTCCTGAGCCATCTATCTTAAGCTGTTCCAGTAGTATCTGGCATATAGAATATAGTGTGCCATTCTACACATTAAAAAATTAAAGAAACTCTGATATACTAAAACATATTTAGCATAAAATTATAGTAATAATAATAATGTTTTCATGCCAGTTGCTGAGTTTGAGGAGACAGAGTCCCAGCTAGCCAGGTGCAACAGTTCAGTGATGCAGGGAGGGGTGGTGTATTTGGCAAGGGAGCCAAGAAGTGGGCTGGGCCAGGGACCAGCAGCTGGTCCCTAACAGTGGCTGCAGCAGCTGCAGCCAAGTAGTGCTTAGGGTCAGGCACAGCTGGGCAAGGAGCAGGCTGGCAGCAGCAACAGTGGTGACTACCCAAGAAATACACAAGGGAGGGAGGAGAGGAAGTGGGGTGGAGTGAAGGAGCAGGAAGAAGTGACAGAGGGCAGGTGTAATAACTTCCCTAGGCATAGAGGCATAGGTAAGGAGGACAACCATGGGGTGGGCTGGCAGGTCTTTAGAGGCTTAACCTAGCGGGGCAGTGGAGAAAACTGTCACTGAAAGTAAAGAAGCTTCCCCATTGTAGTGGGAGGTGAGGCTGCTAAGACCAAGAGCTACAAAAGGAGAAGCAGGAGGGGAGGATGGCTTTGAGGTTGGAGGTGGTTCTTAAATACTGATTATATGTAAGTTTGAAATCCTTAAACAAGGGGCTGCCTGTCTAAACCAAGAGACAGTTGTTCCAACAAAACAGAGGGGTACTATGTGCTTCAAAATCATTAAAAAGTGTGCACCAGGGTTATGTTCTTTCACCATACTGTGTGCTGAGCAAATAATCCAAGACAATGGACTGTGTGAAGAAGAACAAAGCATCAGGACTGGAAGGAGACCCATTAACTACCCACCATATGTAAAAACAAAATCATGCTAGTGAGAAGTGGACTTGAAGTACTTACTAACGAAGAAAATAAACTATAGCCAATATAAAGAAAACAAAAATCCTTACAACTGGAGCAATAAGTAACAGCATGATAAGTGAAAAAACTATTAATACTGTCAAAGATTTTATTTTACTTGGATCCACAATCAATACCTAAAGAAATGCAGTCAAGAAGTCAAATGAGGTATTTGCACTGGGCGAATCTGTAGAAAAAATCTCTTCAAATGTTAAAAAGCAGAGATGTCACTTCGAGTACTAAACTGTACCTAAAGCAAGCCGTGGCATTTCCAACAGCCTCAAATGCTGACAAAAGCTGGACAGTGAGTAAAGAAGAGCAAAAAAGAATTGATGCATTTGAATTATGATATTGGTGAGGAATACTGAATACACAATGATCTGCCAGAAGAATGAACAAATTTGTCTAGGAAGAACTAAGCCAGAATGCTCCTTAGAAGCAAGGATAGTAAGACTTAGTTTCATGTCCTTTAATTACGTTGTCAGGAGGGATACATCCCTGGAGAATGACATCGCTGTTGGTGAAGAGTCAATAAAAAAGAGGAAGACTGTCAACGAGATGGATTGACACAGTGGCTGCAGTAATGGGCTCAGACTTTGTCTAGCAAGGACAGTGAGCGTAGTGCAGGAACACGCCATGTTTCATTCTTTTGTATATAGTATCTCCATGAGTTGTAACTGACTACAGGGCACCTAACTGCAATACTACACTAACTTATTCTCCCTGCTCGTACCCAAGTAAATACAGTGTCCAGTTGCCTTCTCAATGGGCGTCTACTTTGTTCCTAAATACTAATAATCCATCCTCATTAATGATTTCAACCAAACATTTTTCATACTTGAATAAATATTATCAGGATTAGGGAATTCAGTGTTTCTTAGAGTTTCTTTTACTTTAAGATACATTAAATAATCATATTAAAATTTCTTTAAAATGTTTTTATCTGTCTATGATTTCACAAACTGTGATCTTCCTTTATATGAGCTGTATTCTATCTCTCTCACTGCCACCAAGGAAACATTCTATGTGAAGCATATCAAAAGTGTCTTGATAATAATAATAATGAATATATGCTTGGCTTGGCATCCACCAGGCACTCCTTGAATACTCTGGGGGTCAGTTCTACTCTGGTCCCTAGGGTCGCCATGAATTGGGTCCGATTCAACGGCACTTGGCTGGCTGGAATTCATAAAATGTTTTATCTAAAAATAACTTCAATTATATGAATAATCAAATAATGTCCATTTTCCTTATTGTATTTCTTTTTTAAATTTCAATTGTATTTGTTACTAGCATTTTACTATTTATAACTTGTTTATTTTATATTTCCTAGAGCATGTTTTTCTTTAAACTAATGCACAACCTCTTTGAATGAGAAGTTTGTTTTAGAGAGAGTCCCAGAAAGCTCCTTAGAAGCAAGGATGGAAATCCTTCATCTCATATACTTTGGACATGTTATTAGGAGGACCACACCCTAAAGAAAGACATCATTGTTAGTGAAATAGAAGTTCAACAAAAAAAGAGGAAGACTTTCAATGAGATGGCTTGGCACAGTGGTTTCAACAATGGACTCAAAGGCAGCAATGATTGTGAGAATGGCACAGGAGCAGCAGTGTTTCCACTCTGTTGTACGCAGGGTCACTACTAATGGGAACCAACTCAGTGGCACCTAACAACAACAGCATAATCCATTTGAAAGCAGTTGTTTCTACTTTGCAAACTGGCCCTCCATCAAATAGAGCACTCGACTGACAGAACTTGACAAACTGCTGCTACATAGCAGTACTCATTATTAGTTTAGGAGCTAAGAAGTTGCAAAAACTTTTATGGAGATTTCCACAATGGGATGATACTTCAACCAAAAAAAGAAAACCAAACAACCTGAACCCACTGCTGTTGAGTGGATTCTGACTCATAAGTGACCCTATAGGGCAGAGTGGAATGGCCCCATAGAGTTTCCAAGGAGATCCTGGTGGATTAGACCTACCAAAATTTTGGTTACCAAACATAGCGCGTAACAACTATGTCTCAAGTGTTTCCTAAAGAATATGTTTAAAATATTATATGTGAACATACTCATAAAAAATCATTACAGATAGGTTTCTTAAACAGAAGCAGTTATCAATAGTAACAAAGACAAAAATGCAAATTGGAAAAAAAGAAATAAAAAGTTCAATTCATGTTTTCTCTATTATTGGAACATATAATTACTGGACAAATAATAGTCAACTCAGTTCTCAGTGGAAAACCTAATCTCTACAATATATAAAACACAACACTTGGACAATTCATGAATAGGAAATATAATTCATATTTTTATTGTGATTAAGTAAAAATATACAATCCAAACTAGTTTTTCATGCCTGCCTATCTGCAGCTCATCTTGTTCTCCTTGCCCAGTGAAAGCACACTTCACCTTTTCATTTTATAACTATTACAGCCTCTCAAAAAGCTCCTGTCCCCTCCTCTTCATTCTTTCCTCTCCCATCTTGAAAAAGACCAGTAGGACAGCATCCTATAAAAATGTAGAACCATAAAGTACACACACCATGTGGTCACATTGTGTCCTGAGTCCAGTCCATTTTTGTCTGAAGAGTTGACCTTAGTAGAGCTTTCTGGTCAAGAACAGCAGCAGGTCTTGGGACCATGCTCCCAGCGGATCCCCCAGGCCATCAGACCATCAGTTGTGGTCATTTAGCAATGTTCTTGAGCTTCGCTCTTCCTTTTTTCACGTTGCACAAGGACTCAACATTGTGTGCACCATCATTGTTATCTTTGGTGGTGGCCAGGCACCATCTAGTTCTTCTGGTCACATATTGATACAATCTCCCATTCAAGTGGGATCTTCTGCCTCATGAGCTCTTTTCTCCTCATGTCTTTGTTGTTCTCAATGATCATCTGTTCTGGATGAGTTGGGACCATTTGGTGTACCTCAGATGGCAGCCTGCTAGCTTTTAAGACCCCAGGTGCCACACAGCAATATGGGGTGCAGAAGACTCTCTTAGCAATAGGCTAGTTATGCCAGTTGGCCTTGATGTCCCCCAAGAGCGTGGTCCACAGACCCCATCCTTGGTACTCTATCCTTGCAATATTGAGTTGAGATTAGAAGAGTTTTCAGTTTATGATGAAGTCAAGTTGGTGTACTTTCTACTGTGTGCCACCACTGCTTTCACCCAAGCAAATTTCTATCAGCTATCTAATGTACAAACAACCCTCTCCTTCCCTCCATACCCTTGAAGCCATCAAAGAGACTTTTCTTCTGAACATAAATCTATATTTAACTCCTTATAGCAGTGGTCTCAGACAATATTTGTCCTTTTGCCACTGACTGATTTCACTCAGCATAATGTCTTCTAATTGAAATCAGGTTATGAGATGCTTCCTAAAACTGTCATTGTTCTTTATCATTGCACAGTGTTCCACCGAATAGCTACGCATAGTTTGTCTATCCATTTATCTGCTGATGATTGATTCCATCTTTTTGATATTGTGGACTGTGCCACAAAAAACATCATGTGCATGCACCTATTCATGTGACAGACTTTGTTTCTGTAGGATATATTCCAGGCAGTGGGATTATTCAATCAAATGATATACCCATTTCCAGCTTTTTAAGGAAGCACTACATTTCTTTCCAAAGAGACTGTACCACTTTGCAATTCCACCAGCAGTGTAAGAGAGTTCTGATCTTTCCACAGCCTCTCTAACATTTGTTGTTGTCTTTTTTGTTTTCTGGATTATGGCGGACCTTGCTGGTGTGAGATGGTATCTCATTGTATTTTTTATTTGGATTTTTCTGATAGCTAATGGTTGTGAGCATTTCCTCACGTATCTTCCGGCTGTCTTGATGTCCTATTCAGTGAAGTGCAGGTCCATCTCCTTAACCCATTGCTTAATTGGGTTATTTACCTTTTTCTTGTTGGTATTTTCACTGCCCTGGAAGTTATAGAGGTCAGACATCATTGGTCTGACACATAGTTGCCAAATATCTTTTCCCATTCTGTAGCTGGTGATTTAACTCTTTATGTAAATTCTTTGAATAGCCAAAAGCATTTGATTCTTAGTAGTTCCCATTTATCTGTTTTCTCCTCTGTTAATGGTGCCTTGTTTCTCAGGTTTTGAAGTCTGTCTAAGCTGTATTTCAGAACTTCCGTTGTTGACCCTGTTTTTTTCTTGCATGGTCTTCATTATTTCAGGTTTGATATTTAGGCCTTTGATCCATACTTAGTTTTTTTTGTAAGGTGTGAGATATGGGTCTTGTTTCAGATTTTTTGCAATCGGATATCCCATTTTGCTGACACCATTTGTTAAAGAGGCTACTTTGCAATCTTCAGGCCTTTATTGAATATCAGTTGTTCCTAGGAGGATAGTAGCATCTCTGGGGTCTCAACTCTGTTCCATTGATCTATATGTCTCTTTTGTACCAGAACCAGGCTGTTTTGACTACTGTGGCAGTACAGTAGGTTATAAGTTTGTAGTGTGAGGCCTCCCTCTCACTGTGTTCCTCTTCTTCAGCAGTGCTTTACTTATACAGGGTTTCTTCCCTTTCCAGACAAAGCTGGTGATGTGATTCTCCATTTCATTGAAAAGTGACGCTGGAATTTGTATTGGAATTGAATTGCATATGTAGATCACTTTAGGTAAAATAGATACTTTCATAATGTTAAGTCTTCCTATCCACAAGCAAGGTAGGTTTATCCCTTTATGTAAGTCTCTTTCAGTTCTTTGCAGTAACATCTTACACTTATCTCTGTATGGGTCTCTTCTTTCTCTGGTTAGGTTTATTCCTAGTTGTTTCATCTTCTTGTGGGCTGTAGTAAATGGTACTGATTTGGTTATTTCTTCTTTGAGGATATCTTTGTTGGTATTAAGGTATCCTACTGATTTACTTGTTTATCTTATATCCTGATACTTTGCTGAACTCTTCTGTTCATTCCATTAGTTTATTTACAGATTCTTTAGGATTCTGTACATATGCAATAATATTGTCTGCAAGTAGGGACATCTACATTTGCTGATGCAGATGCCCCTTCTTTAGTTGTTTAGCTGTGCCAGAACCTCTAGCACAGCATTGAATACAAGTAATGAGAGTGGGCATCCTCATCTAGTTCCTGTTCTCAAATGGAATTCTTTCATTCTGTCTCACTTCAGGATAATGGAGGCAGTTCACTCTGCATAGATGCCACTTATTGTGTTGAGGAATGTGCCTTCTATTCCTATTTTGCTGAGAGTTTTTAGCATGACTGGGTTTCAGACTTTGTTGAATGCCTTTTTTGCATCAATTGACTAAATCAGCTGATTCTTATCCTTTCTGCCATATATGGGGTTGATAGCAATTGTTTTCCTGATGTTGAACCAGTTTTGCATCCCTGGTATGAATTCAGTTTGGTTATGAGGAATTATTTTGTTGATACATTGTTGAATTCCATCAGCTAGCATTTTGCTGAAGATTTTTGCATCTGGGTTCATGAGTGATATTGATCCATAACTTTCCTTTTATGTAGTATCTTTCCCTGGCTGTGGTATCAGGATTATGCTGGCTTTGTAGAATGAATTTGGGAGTATTCCATCTCTTTCTATGCTGTGAAATAGACTGAGTGCTATTGGAGTTAACTTCTCCCTAAAAGTTTGGTAGAATTCTCAGGTAAATCCATTTTGGCCATGACTTTTTTTAGTTGGTATTTTTTTAATGACTTTTTCAGTCTCTTTCTTTGTGATGGGTTTATTAAAGTTATTCTACTTCTCCTTGTGATATTTCTGGTAGGTGATATTAATCTAGAAATTTGTCTATGTCTTCTGGTTTTTCAAATCTGTTAAGAGTACTGTCTTTTGTAGAATTCTGTTACGAGATTTTTTTTTTTATTTCAGTTGAGTCTGTGTAATATCTCCTTTCTCATTTCTTATTCAGGTTACTTTTTTCCTCTCCTGATTTCCTTTTATAAGTTTTGCCAATGGATAACCAATTAGTTGATCTCTTCAAAGAACCAGCTTTTGGTTTTGTTAATTTTCAAGTATTCTTCTATTCTCCAATTCATTTGGTTCTGCTCTAATCTTTATTTCAGTTTTCTCCTCGTGCCTGAGATATCCTTCTGTTGCTCTCTTTCTACTTGTTCACACTGTAGAGTTTGTTCTTTGGTTTGTGCTCTTTCTTCATTCTGGATGTGTGCATTTACAGGGACAAATTGACCTTTGTGCACTGCTTCTGCTGTATCCCATAGGTTCTGGTAGGATGTGTTTTCATTCTCATTTGATTTCATAATTTTCTTTAGTTTGTACTTGATTTATTCTATAACCTATGGCTTTTTGAGCAAGGTGTTCTTCAGTCTCCATGAGTTCAAATTTCTACCTATTTTTTTCTGCTATTAATTTTAACTTTTATGACTTTATGGTTCAAGAAGATGCTTTGCAGTAATTCAATGGTTTGAATTTTGTTGATATTTGCTTTATGTCCTAACACATAATTTATTCTGGAAAAAATATTCCTCATGCACTGGAGAAGAAGGTGTACTTATCTGTTGATGGGTAAGAGGTTCTGTAGATGTCAGTGAGGTCTAGTTGGTTAATTGTTGCAGTAAGATCTTCTGTGTCTTTATTGAGCTTTTCTCTGGATGATCTTTCTATTACCGAAAGTGGAGTGTTGAAGTCTCCAACTATTATTGTGGTGTGATCTATTTCAATTTTTAATGTCCTTAGTTTGTTCAATGTATTTAGATGCTCTGGTATTATGTGCATAAATATTTAATATTATTATACCCTGCTCATGTATTGGAATTTTCAGCAATAAATAGAGACCAACCTTTTCCACAATAGTGAATTTTTCATTAACATTGATTTTATATAAGATTAACATAGTCACTCCCGCTCTTCTTTGTATGTTGTTGGCTTGGTATATATTTTTCCATCCTTTGATTGTTAGTTTATTCATGTCTTCAAGTCTAAGGTGTGTTTCCTGTAAGCAGTACATAGACAGATCATGTCTTCTGATCCAGGATGTCACTTGCTGTCTCTTTGTTGGAGCTTTCAGTCCTTTTACATTCGGTATAATTATTGACAAGTATGTGTGTAGTGCTGTCATCTTGATACATTTATTTTTATGTTGTTGATGTTTTCTGTGTTGCTCTTAATATTCTGTTCTGGGTCATTCATCTTCATGGGTTGACTTTTCATCTTTTTCAAGTGTTGGTTTTGTGTTTGTTGAGACTTCTGTATTATGTTTCTTGTTTTGATATGTTGGGTTGTTATTTTGCTTTGTAGCTACCCCTGCGATTCTGTCTTGTTATTCTAAGTTTAAAGCAGACTTTAACTTATGCATATCTTTTCAATTTCCTCTCCCTCTGAAAAGACTATAACTACTGTAATATATCCCTTTTTTAGTATGATGATTTCATAGTTTTCATGTTATGATCAGTGGTTCCTTTCTTTTAATACTGTAACTTTGACTGAGCTTTGTGACTCCCCTAACTGAGTAGGATTCTGGGTATTGTGACCTGCATTGCCTCCTTAAGTATACACTTAATGTTTTTGTTTTTCTAAGCAAAGAGCTTCTTTCAGTATTTCTTGTAGTTTTTGGTTTGGTTTTTACAAAGTCTCTGGCTTCTGTTTATTCGCAAATGTCTTAATTTCACCTTCATATTTGAGAGACAATTTTGCAGGACATGTAATTCCTGGTTCGAGTTTTTCTCCTTTAAGACTTTGAACGTGTCATCCCACTGTCTTCTTGCCAACATCATTTCTGGTGAGAATTCAGATGAAAGGCTATATAGTGCTTCCCTCTTTATGTTAGCTTTTCTTTGTTCCTTGTTGCGTTTCAGAGTCTCTGTTTATGCTTCATTTTATTAAGCTTGATTATAATATGCATTGATGTTTTTCTTTTGGGGTCTAGCTCTTGTGACATTTGATGAGCATCTTGAATATTTATGTTCTCTTTGTTTATAACATCAGGGAAGTTTTCTGTGAGCAACTCTACAGCAGTACTTTCTGTATTTTCAGCTATGTCTCCCTGATCCAAAACTCCAATCTTTATAAATTCCTCTTAATAAAGTCCCACATGTTTCTTAATGCTTCTTCATTTTTCTTATTTCTTTTCTTTGGTTTCTCCTCATAAATGCTGGTGTTAGTTCCTCCACCATCAAGCTCACTAACTCTGGCTCCCATCTCCTCAGTTCTGTTCTTTTGTCTTTGTAATGAACTGCCTAATTCTGTAATTTTGTTATGAATCTTCTGTATTTCGTATCACTGATGTTCCATCAGTTCAAATAGCTTATTCATTTTTTCATTTTGTTCTGCTGCGTTTTGTGTAATCCCTAGGATGGCTCTCTATATAATTCTTTTGTATTTGGCCTCCAATATTTTCAGAAAGGCTTCTTCATCTTGATATTTTTTTATTTTTATCTTGGCAGTTTTCCAGATCCTTGGTGGATTGTTTCTTTATATGGTTATCTATTGATTGTTGACTTCATATTTTCTAGAAGCTATTTCATTTCCCTTGTGTTACTTCAACAGGAGCTTAGGCACAGTTTTAAATGGGGAGTTGGTCAGCTACCCATGTGTACTCTAGTGACTGGCCCCAGGTGGACTCTCTGGGGTAGCAGGCTCTGCCTCCTGGCTGGCAAAGATGGCGCCCTACCTATGGAGCTACTGTGGCTGTTAGGCAATGCTATGATGTAGATCAGTGAATGGTGGAGGAGACGCTGCCTTCCTACTGAGCAGTCAATTCTCCAGGTGATCTTATTTTAAAAAGGTACTTGACTGCTAACAGAGGAGCTGTCCAGTCACTGCCAAAATCTGCCAGACCCTTCGGTGTGGCATGCTCTGTCTTCCACCTGACAACATAAGCACCTCCTAAGCCATCCCCAGATACTATGATGTGGTTCAAAGTAGGGAGGGATTATAGCCTTGCTGTCATCTTCTGTCATTCCCCACCTGTAACTCTAGGCTCCACTGTCCCAAACATAGTTTTTATGCTGGAGAAGCACTTTCCAGGAAGGTCTTGCTTCTTGGCATGAATATTAACCCCAGGTAAGACCTCCAGATGGGTGGCTTCACCTTCCAGCTGACCAAGATGGTGTCCTGCCCAAGCTGCCTTTTCTGTCATGAAGAGCAGAATCTATGGTATAGCTCAGAAAAGAGAGGATATGGGGCAGTGGTGCCCTCAGTCAGCAACCAGTGTCTTAAAATGTGGCTATTTTGAACACAGTCTCTTTGCTGCACTATACGTTGTTTACTTAAGCACTGTAGTTTGGCAAATTTGCCAGCTCGTGCCCAGTCCTTACCTCCCAGGAAACAAAGCACACGTCAGTACCTGAAGTCCTCCAAGATGGTGAGGCTTCAGAAGCAGGACTCAGCATCCTGCTGAGCAATAGTTTGCCCATTACTGGAGCTCCAGTCAGTCTGACAACCATATGCCATATCCTAGGGCTTCCTGGATGTCCATGCTGTCTGTTCAATTTTCATTTCAGGCCTTAGTTCTCAGAGGTAATCGAGGAGGTGTGTGTCCAGCCTGCCATCTTGGCCACTCCCTCGGAGTTCCAATTTTTTAATATTAAAGTCAGTTTATAGTATATGTTGTCATATTCAAAGTTTGAGGAAATGTATAAAGATTAAGTTATTATTGTATTTACTGGAAGCAAACTACTCCCTTTTTGAGGCTACATAAACTTTTTCAGTATATTTGTCGTTATTTTATTTATAGTGACACACATTTTTGCTGAAGAAATTGGAATGTCTAATCTGAACAGAGAAAACATGGTGGAAAACTTGAAGGATGGTTCTATAGGAAATGAATTAGCATTATTCAGTTTAGATCCAAAACAAACAAGATCAATTATAATGAATTTTTTACTATTATTAAAGTGAATTTCTGACAATTTAATGTATCTAAAGAGAATAACCTGCATGTGCAATGAGTTTCCTGACTCCAAATAGATTCATGCCATGACATTTGCACTCGTTACAAACAAAAATCTAAGATAATCAATATAGAAAATGAATGGTACTGATAAGAATTGGCTGAAGAAATATAAATTTGTTTTGACATAGCAGAAACTCTTCACCAAGAAATCTTTGAGGGTGCAACCTGAGATCTCCACTAAAAGACAGCAATTCAGCAATTGATAGTCCAGCTGCTTCGGGCTGGGAACATGGCCCCGGCCCTGATGCTGCCCTTGCCCATAAATCATAACGAAGTTCCACTCTTCAGACACGAATGGATTGGACTTAGTGATGCAGAGTGACCATATTGGATGCACTTTATGGTTCTATCATCTATAGGATATCATCCTGCTGACCCCTAGCTGGAGGAAGGAGAGTGCTGGAGAGGAGGGGAAAGGAGACTGTTGGGAGGATAAGATATGTACGGAGCAGAGAGGAATAGTGTGCAGTCACCGGACATGGAGAGCAGTGGAAGCTGCATGTAGGTGAGCGTGTAAATTTATATGGCAATGTACATTTTCACATCAATCATAGTAAAAAAAAAAAAGAAGAAAATAAATCTGTGAATAAGCTGGGCTTGTGTCTAAAAAATAAAAATAGAAACAATTACTTTTGGTGATTATAGAATGTCTATCATACATCCCACTTATTTAAACTCATGGTGACCCTTAGGGGTAAAAGAAAGTTAAGGTAAAGAGAGAGGAAGATAGATATTTAGCAATTTCCTAAGGGCCCATAATTTGATATTATGGAACTGGGATTTGATAGTGGTCTAACTCCTGAGATTAAACTCTTAGCCTTTCTGTAGTACTTTCTAGGATGTATGTGTAGGACCTGGATAGGTAGAAAGGTAAAAGAAAGACCAAAGGTAATGAAGAGCTCAGTGAAACAGAATTAATGTCCTTCTTTTGCAAAGAATTGAAAAAACGAACATAAATGATGTTGAAGCCAGACTGCCACCATAAAGTGTCCTGTACTGCAAATGTCAAAGTCGTTCATTATGCTGAGCAGTTATGCTGCTGTATTTTGCAGCATGAACTTCTGGAGGTTTTTCAACAAAAATATCAAATGTACTAGTTATCCAACCGGGAATTAGCAAAAAAACAGCATAATGTAGAACAAAAAAGTATGTCTCAGACAAAGGAAAACTGCCTACCATTGAGCTTTAAATAACAGAAGATACAAGGAGCCCTGCCAACTGGTCAGGCACAGAAACAGTAGGAAACCAGTGTGAGCCTCAAAAAAAAAAAGCAAAACAAGCATTTTCACTTCTCAAGTAATAAAGTGTAACCTTGTTCACTGACCCTTTGCCACGTTTTCTTCTCAGCTTTCCATTTCAACTGGTTTCTCCTTCATGAATCAGTAAATTCCATTGGTTAATTCTTGGATTCTGCATTTAAAAAGATTGAGTTTCAGTTTCTATTCTGAAACTTCCTAAATATATGACTTAGAACAGATTAAGAAATCTGTTTTAACCATGTTTTTATGTTATGTTTTTATTTCTAGTTGAAGAAATTCACGTTTTTTCCCCATAAAGATGTAATAACATGTAAAGTCCTCAATACTCATTTACTGTAATAACAATTATTGTCATTTTTTATTCTAAGTTTTTTTACAGGCTATAAATTTAAGGAGATGGTAAGACAAAGATGTTTACAAAATCAAACCAACAAGAGTTACATATTACTAAATAAAGTTTTCTCAAACGGTTGTTATTACTGATGCTTGGTGACATCAAGCAGGTTTTCACCTCACAGCGGACCCATACACAGACAAGTAGAACTGCCTCACATGCTTCTCTGGACTATAAACTTTAAAGAAGCAGATTGCAAAGTTTTTCTCCCCTGCAATTGCGGAGGGGCAGATTGCTTGAACTGCACAGCTGTTGGCTAGCAGCCATTACACAACCAGCGTTTCTTCCCAAGAGGCACTGTCTCCATATCAACAATACCACTGTAGGATAAATGAATCTAAGTGAGAGTATCTTCCTAAAACCTTAACATAATTTTACATCACAGCCTTTAGGAAAAGCAGATATGAAACATAAGATTTTACAAAACAGGAAACAAACTCAGCACAATTGAACACATTTATAGCCAAGATCCTACAAAAGTAAATGAAAAGGCAAGGGGTGGACTTAATTCTTCAGATTGCCATCCCAGTAACTTTATGCTTGCTCCATCCTTGCAAAGTCTGATTTGTGTTATGACCACAATGAAACCAATGAAGTCACGGAGTTCTGGAATGTTAACATAATTGTAATATTTCTAGCCCTAATTTCTTTGTAACTTTCTCAACACAAGATTAGATTCCACACACTGTAATTACTTTATCAGTACTGTTTTAGAATATCCTACCTCATGACTATCAATCCAAGAAGGAGAGGCAGCATTATGCTGAATTCAATAGGCTTACTTTTTAGTGAGACAATGTTCATTTAAATACTGATTTTACTATTCAGCAACTCTTGCAGTTTGGACATGTATCTTAACCTCTATAAACTTTAGTGTACTTGGTTCAAAAACTAGGTCTACCTACTTTGTAGTGTTGTTTTGAGTATTTAATGTAATGGATTTATCATTTAATGTAATGTAATTATCAAGACCCTGCTACTGAAGAAGCAGTGCTTGCTAGCTATTGCTGCTTGTCTGTCAGTTTGTGGTATTGTGGTGTTTTGCACGTTGCTAAGATGCTGGTAGCTATGCCACTGGTGTTTCAGATACTGGCAGGTTCACCCACGGTGGAGAGATTTCAATAGAGCTTCCAGACTTAAATTTGAAAGAAGAAACTGGAGAGCTACTTCTGGAAAGAATGGCCAAGTAAGTCATTTTAAATAACAGTGGACCACTGGCTGATACAGTGCTGGAAGGTGACCATCTCAGGTTGGAAAATATTCAAAATACTATTGAGAAAGAGCTGTCTCTTAAAAGTAGAGCTGATTTTACTGACATGTGTGCAGTAAAGTTTATGCAGTCTCCAGTTGTTGACGTGGCATGATGGCATATGAGAAATAAACAGCTGCAAAACTCCATTAGTAATTAGAACATTGAATACAAAAAATATGAATCAAAGATAACCAAAAGTCATCAAAAATAAAATAGAGTGCATAGAGATCAGGCATTAGGGAGTTGAAATGGACTGAAATTGGCAATTTTCAATCACAGAGTCACTTGGTCTACTATGCTGGGGATGATGAATTGAAAAGAATAAAAAAGAACGTTGCAAAATCTATCCTTAAGTATCATGCTGTCAGTGATAGCATAATATCCATATGCCTAAAAGGAATATCAGTTCATACAGCTGTTATTCTGATTTATGTACCAACTAGTAATGCCAAAGATGAATAAACTGAAGGGTTTCTTTTTCTTCTGTTTAACCAGTTCTTTAGTGTAAATTGATCAAACATGCAATACAGATTCATTTATAATTGGAATATAAAAACTGGAAACAAGAAAGAATGATCATTATTTGGAAAATATGACATTGGTGATGAACAACATCAGAAATCAAATGACAGAATTTTGCAAGAACAATGGCTAATGCTTTGGAAATATCTTTCTTTCAGTGACATAAGTGACTATACACATGAAAGACACAGGAATCAAATTATCTAATTTGTGAAAAGAGACAATGGTGAAGCTCAGTGTCATCAGTCAGAAGAAGGTCAGCAGCAGACTCTTAGGCTATCAATTGTTCCTGAGAAGGTCATGCTGAAGCTGAAGAAAACTGAAATACATTTATTTTTCTTTTTTATTTAACATGACTGAGTGAAAATGTACACTCCCGTATAAATTTACATGCCCACCTATATGCAGCTTCCGCTGCTCTCCATGTCCGGTGACAGGACACTATTCCTCTCTGCTCCATACATGTCTCATCCTCCCAACAGCATCCTTCCTGCTCCTCTCCACCTAATCTCCTTCCTCCAGCTGGAGGTCAGCAGGATGATATCCTATAGATGTATAGAACCACAAAGTGCAACCAATATATGGTCACTCTGCATTGCCAAGTCCAATCGATTCCTGTCAAAAGAGTGGACCTTTGTTATAATTTATGGGTAAGGCCAGAATCAGGGCCAGAGGCCATGCTCTCAGGGGAACCCCGAAACTGCTGGATCATCAGTTGAGGTCTTTTAGTGGAGATCTCTGGATGCACCCCTTTTTATTCTTGTGTTGCCAGTGAGACTCAACCCAGTGAGCTCCATCGTGGCTATCACTGGTGGTGGCCGGGCACCATCTGGTTCTTCGGGTCCCAAGTCGATGAAGGCACCCACTCTTGAGGGTCTCTCTGTCTTCTAGGTTGTCTTTACCGCGTGTCATTTTTGTCCTCGGTGAGAATCCATTCCTGCTGAGTTGGGACCATTTGCTGTATCCTCGGATGGCAGCCTGGTAGCTTTTAAGACCCCAGATACCACTCACCAATGTGGGGTGCAGAGAGCTCTCTTAGCAAAACACTAGCCAAGCCAAGCCAAGCCAAGTGCCGTCGAGTCGGATCCAAGTTATGGCGAGCAAAACACTAGTTGTTCCAACTGGCCTCAATTTCACCTGAGAGCATGGTCCTGTGCCCCTGCACCAGCTACTCTATCCTTGCAATATTGGGTGAAGATGGAAGGAGTACTCAAGTTATGCTGAAGTCCACTTAATGTTTTTCTTGTTTCTAATGTGTGCTATCACCACTTACTCCCAACCAGATTTCTAGCAACCATCTAAACTAAACCCTCCCTCTTTCACCCTCCCTCCCTCCGCTCCCTTGCAGCTGTCAAAGAGTCTTTTCCTCTATACACAAGTCTGTTTTTGAGATCTTATCCTAGAGGTCTCATACAGTATTTGTCCCTTTATTGCTGACTACTTTCACTCAACATAATGTCTTCCAGTTGAAACCAGGTTAGGAGATGTTTCCCGGAATCATCGTTATTCTTCTTCATTGCGTAGTGCTCCATTGAGTATATGTACCATAGTTTACCTATCCATTCTTCTGTTGTTTGGTATCTGGGTTGATTTCATCTTTTTGCTATCGTGGACTGTGCTACAATAAACATTCTTGTGCATGTGTCTGTTGGTGTAAAAGGCCTTGATTCTGTAGGATATATTCCAAGTAGTGGAATTACTGAGTCAAATGGTATATCAATATCCATTTTTTTAAGGAACTGCCAGACTGCTTTCCAAAGAGGCTGGACCATTCTGCAACCTCACCAACAGTGTAGGAGGGTTCCACTTTCTCCACAGCCTCTCCAGCATTTGTTGTTTTGTGTTCGCTGGATCATGGCCAATCTTGTTGGGGTGAGATGGTGTCTCATTGTCGTCTTGATTTGAATTTCTTTAATAACTAAAGATCGCGAACATGTCCGCATGTGTTTTTTGGCTGCCTGGATCTGCTCTTTAGTGAAATGTCTGTCCATCTCCTTTGCCCATCACTTAATTGGATGGTTTATCTTCTTCTTATTGATATTTTGTAGTATCTTATAGATTACGGAGATCAGGCATCGGTGTGACATAGAGTTGCCAAACATTTTTTCCAATTCTGTGGATGTTCTTTTAATTCTAATAATAAAGTCTTTGGATGAGCAAAAGTGTTTGATTCTTAGTAGTTCCCATTTATCTATTTTCTCTTCTGTTGATTGAGGTTTCCTTGCCAGATTTTGGAGTCTGTCCTCATTGTGTATTAAAGCTTCCATTGTTGTTCCTACTTTTCTTGTATGAACTTTATCGTTTTAGATTTGATATTTGGGTCTTTTATCCAGTTGGAGTTGGTTTTTGCGTAAGGTGTAAGATATGGATCTTGATTCAGTTTACTGCAGATGGATAACCAATTTTGCCAGTACCATTTGTTGAAGATACTGTTTTAACCCCATTTTAATGTCTTACAGCCTTTGTCAAATATCAACTGTTCATAGGCAGATGGTGTCATCTCTCGGGTCTCAATTCTATTCCATTGGTCCATCTGTCTGTTCTTGTACCAGTACCCGGCTGTTTTGACCACTGTGGCCGGGTAGTATGTTCTAAGGTTAGGTAATGAGAGGCCTCCCAGTGTGTTCTTCTTCTTTAGTAGTACCTTGCTTATCCGGGGCTTCTTCCCTTTCCAAATAAAATTGGTGATTTGTTTCTCCATCTCATTAAAAAATGATGCTGGAACTTGTATTGGGATTGCATTATATAAATAAATTGCTTTGGGTAAAATAGACATTTTCACAATGTTAAGTCTTCCTATCCATGAGCAGGGTAGGTTTTTCCATTTATCTAAGTCTCTCTTAGTTTCTTGTAGTAAGGGCTTGTAGTTCTCTTTGTAAAGGTCTGTTGTTTCTCTGGTTAGATTAAGTCCTAGGTACCTTATCTTCTTAGGGGCTATCGTAAATGATATTGACTTGGTGATTTCTTCCTTAATAAACTTGTTGTTGATATAAAGGAAACCTAATGATGTACTTATGTTTATCTTGTATCCTGAGAGTTTGCAGAACTCTTACATCACTTTGAGTAGCTTACTTATAGATTCCTTGGGGTTCTCTGCTTACACAATCATATCATCTGCAAACAGGGAGATTTTAACTTCCTCTTTGCCAATGCAGATGTCCTTAATTCTTGGTGTTGTCTAATTGCTGTGGCTAGAACCTCTAGCACAATGTTGAATAGGAGAGGTGACAGTGGGCATCCTTGTCTAATCCCTGATCTCAAGGGAAAGTCTTTCAGTCTCTCTCCATTCAGGATGATGTGGGCAATTGGCTTTGTATAAATGGCCCTTATTGTGTTGTGGAATTTGCCATCTATGCCCACTTTGCTAAGAATTGTTAGCATGAATGGGTGTTGGAGTTTATGAAATACCTTTTCTGCATCAATGGACAAAATCAGGTGATCCTTGTGTTTTGTGTTATTTATGTGGTTAATCACATTGATTGTTTTTCTGATGTTAAACCAGCCTTGCATCCCTGGTATGAATCCCACTTGGTCATGATCGATTATTTTCTTGATAAGTTGTTTTATTCTATTGGCAAGAATTTTGTTGAAGATTTTTGCATCTAGATTCATTAGTGATATAGGCCTGTAGTTCCTTTCTTTGTTGGATCTTTTCCTGGCTTTGGTATCAGGGTTATGCTGGCTTCATAGAATGAGTTTGGGAGTACTCCATCCCTTTCTATACTGTGAAATAGTCTCGGTAGTATTGGAGAGAACTCTTTTCTAAATGCTTCGTAGGATTCTGCAGTGAAGTCATCTGGGCCCGGACTTTTTTTTAGTTGGCAGTGTTCTGATGGCATTTTCAATCTCTTCCTTCCTGATAGGTTAATTAAGTTGTTCTGCTTCACGTTGTGATAATTTGGGTAGGTGGTATGAGTCAAAGAATTTGGCCATTTCCTCTAGGTTTTCAAATTTGTTACAGTACAGTTTTTCATACTATTCTGTTATGATATTTTTGATTTCTGTTGCATCTGTGGTGACAACTCCCCTCTCATTTCTAATTTGGGTTATTTGTTTCCTTTCCTGCTTTTCTTTAGTAAGTTTACTCAGTGGTTTGTCAATTTTGTTGATCTTGTCAAAAAACCAGGTTTTGGTCTTTTCAATTATTTCAGTTCTCTAATTCATTTACCTCTGCTCTAATCTTTATGATCCCATTTCTTCTGGTGCCCGAGGGGTTCCTCTGTTGTTCCCTTTCTACTTGTTCAAGCTGTAAAGTTAGTTCCTTGATTTGGTTTCTTTCTTCCTTCCAGTTGTGTGCATTTATGGAGACAAACAGACCTCTGAGCACTGCTTTGGCTGTATCCCATAGGTTCTGGTAGGAAGTGTTTTCGTTCTCATTGGAAGCCTTGAAATTCTTTATTTCATCCTTGATTTCCTCTATAATCCATGTTTTTTTGTGCAAGATGTTGTTCAGTTTCCAAGAGTTCCACTTTCTATCTCTGTTTTTTCTGCTATTGATTTCAACTTTGATGGCTCTATGATCTGAGAAGATGCTTTGCAGTAATTCAATGGTATGGATTTTGTGGAGCATTGCGTTATGGCCTATCACATGGTCAATTCTGGAGAATGTTCCATGTGCACTGGGGAAGAAGGTGTAGTTGTCTGCTGATGGGTGGAAAGTTCTGTATATATCAATGAGGTTTAGTTGGTTAATTGTGTCAATGAGGTCTTCTGTATCTTTACTGAGCTTTTTTCTAGATGATCTGTCTAGTAATGACAGTGGAGTGTTAAAATCTCCCACTATTATTGTGGAGTCCTCTAACCCTCTTTTGAGCATAATCAGTGTTTCTTTGACGTATTTAGGTGCTCTGATATTAGGTGCATAAATATTTAATACAGTTAAGTCTTGTTTGTGTACTGAAACTTTCAGCAATAAATAGTGTCCATCTTTGTCCACGATGGTGGATTTGACATTAAAATTCATTTTGTCTGAGATTAGAATTGCCACCCCTGCTCTTCTTTGTTCATTGTTAGCTTGATATATATTTTTCCATCCTCTAAGTTTCAGTTTGTTCCTATCTTTAGGTCTCAAGTGAGTTTTTTGTAGACAGCATATAGATGGGTCATGTCTTTTGATCCAAGATAACACTCCGTGTCTCTTTACTGGAGCATTCAGTCCATTCACATTCAATGTAATTATTGTGAGGTATGTGTTCACTGCTGCCATTGTGATATGTTTATTTTTATTCTGATGTTTTCTCTGTTGTTCTTATTAGTGTGTTTTGGGACATTCTTTTTTGTAAGTTGATTTTTCACCTTTTTCAGAGCTGGTTTTGTAGTTTTTGAGACTCGTGTGTTACATTTCTTGAAATGGTATAATACATCTTTGTTGTGCTTTACAGCTGCCCCTATGATCCCCCTTAATAAACTGTATATAAACCCAATCTTAATTACTACCATTCTTGATATCTTCCTCTCCATCTGGAAGGACTGTAACAACTGTAGTCCATCCCTCTTTTTATTATGATGACACCACAGTTTTCGTGATGATCACTGGATTGCTTCTTTCCATATTAAAGCTGTGATTGACTTTGGAGCCTTCCCTAAAAGAGTAGAGTATTGAGTAGTGTGTCGTTGTAAAATATAAAGTTAGTGGTTTCGTTCTTCTAAGCCTAAGCCAAGAACTTCTTTCAGTATTTCTTGTAGTTTGGGTTTGGTTTTTACAAAGTCTCTGAGTTTCTGTTTATCTCGGAATGTCTCAATTTCAGTTTTGTATTTGAAAGATAGTTTTGCAGGATACTTAATTCTTGGTTGGAAGTTCTTCTCCTTCAAGACTTTGAATGTGTCATGCCACTGTTTCCATGCCAGCATGGTTTCTGCTGAGAAATCTGACAAGAGCCTACAGAGTTTCCCTGTGAATGTTAGCTTTGCTTTGAGTCTTGCTGCCTTTAAGAGTTGCTGCTTGTGTTTCATTTTGTTAAGCTTGATTATAATATGTCTTGGAGTCATTCTTTTGAGATCTATGTTGGGTGGCATATCATATGCATCTGAGATGTCTATATTCTCTTCCTTTGTGATTTCTGGGACGTTTTCTTTCAGCAACAATACTCTCTGTGTTCTCAGATGTCTCACCCTGTTCAGGGACTCCAATTAATCGAAGGTTGTTCCTCTTAATAGAGTCCTACATGCTTCTTAATGTTTATTCATTTTTCTTGTTTCTTTTTTCTGATTTCTGCTCATAGACGCTGGCATCAGTACCTCTGTCTTCCAAGTCAGAAATTCTTTTTTCTATTTGTTCCATTCTGTTTTCTTAGGTTTGCATGGAAGTTTCTGTGTCTTTGATTTTCTTCTTGATCTGTTGGATTTCAGAGTACTGGTGTTCCATCAGATCAAACAGCTTGCTTAATTTTTCCTTTTGTTCTGCTGCATTTTGTGTAAGGTCTAGAAGGGCTCTGTATATAATCATTTTGTATTCACTTCCTGACGCTTTCATAAAAGTTTCTTCATCTGGAAAACTCCTTGGTTGCTTTGCTTGGGAGCCTTCTGAAGCCATGGGTGATTTCTTGTATGCCACAATTGTCTGTCACTTTTTGGGTCCCATGTGAGTATGTAGAGACTGGAAGAGGTACTGTGAGGATTGATTGCAAATGTTTCTCTACACTGTCTTAAAATGTAAAGCAAAAGATATCTGACCACTTCACAAGTCAGTTAAGTTTTCAGGCATAGGGGTCCCTCTTCTCAACTGACAAAGTAAGAGCCACTATATCCAACCCTAGATGATAACAAACTAGTTCAGAATACAGCAATGCTACTGCCCTGTTGGCTTCTGCTGACAGGGCCTAGCCTTAGGGAACACTGCATCAAGTACTGCTTTTGTGATAGAAAAGTGCTCTCTTGTGGGCAGGCTCTGGCTCCCAAGCTAATTAGAATTAGGTCCAGCTGCGGCCACCATATCCAAGATGGCGTCCTCCACACAGGCAGCAGACAGAGGGGCTAAAGGTGCCCAGAAGTAGTCATTCCTCTGCTTCTGTTGCAGGGCCGGCAATGTAGGTGACACTAGGAAAATTACTGCTTTTGTGTCAGAGAAGTGCTTTCCTGTTTGCAGGCACTGGCTCCCAGGCTAAGAATTAGGTCCCACTAAAATCTTGGTACCAACATGGCGTCCTGCACACTCACTGCAGAATTCTGTACAAGCCCCGCTGATGCAGATATAAAATGAAAGGCTCAAAGTGGCTAGATTAACAGAGTCTTAAGCCTGGCTCTCAGAATATGGGAATTTCGCCTGCCTATCCCCCCAGCAGCATGTCTGAGTCTAGCCGCTAGGCAAGACAGAGAAAAAAAGTCAAAATAGTACATTTACCTTCCATCTGTGAGAGCCAGGTCTAGCCAGGAGCTGGAGTCAGCGAAAGAGAGGAAGGTTTTCGCTCAGTGGAATGAAGTCTCAATTAACAGTCCTGTGCCGTGTACATAGGCTGATTAGGTGATCAGAAGACTCCATTTGATTATCAGTTCTGCTCTTTGTTTCCAGAGTAATATAAGGAGACATGTGCTTAGTCCACCATCTTGACTCCGCCCCTAAAATACATTTATCATAGCCAAATTATGACTTTGAGTATATCACACATGAATCAATTTGATGTATTGAACACTAATGTCTAAAAAACTGAAGAGTTATGGGATCAGACAGGCATCCTACATTAAAAAAAAAGGTTATTACAAAGACAGACAGGAAAGAGAAGTCCAAAACGGATATCAGAAGAAATACTAAAATTTACTCTTAAATGTAGAGTAGCTAAAAAGAATGAAAGACACGACAAGTAAAAGAATTTAACAGATTTCAAAGGTCAGTTCATGAAGAAAAACAAGTTATAATAGAATGTACAAAGACTTGCAGTTAGGAAAGCACGAGGAAAGAATTCACTCAGCATTTCTCAAGCTGAAAGAACTGAAGAAAAATTTAAGACTGAAGTTGCATTATTGAAGGACTCTACGGACAGTAGTTGAATGGCTTAGGAAGCATCCAAAGAAAAAAGAAAAGAAAAGAATAAACAGAGTAATGTATCAGAATGAATTGATCAAAGTTCAGCCATTTCACAATGTAGCATAAAAATCAAGAATGTATGGGAGCAGTGGAAAAAGCCTAAGCTGCACAAAAGATACTGGCAAAAAACAAAGCTCCAGGAATTGTCATAATACCAACTGAGACATTTCCACAAATGAATACAGTGCTAGAAGTGTTTGCTCTTCTGTGCCAAGGAGTTTGGAAGAAAGCTACCTGGGCAAGTGACTAAAAAATCTACATATGACCCTTTCCAAAGAAAAGGGATCCAGAGGCATGCAGAAATTATCAAACAATGTTATCACTAATGAAAACCCTGCTGACGTAATGATTAAGTGCTATGGCCTGCAATCTAAAGCTCAGCAGCCCAAGTCTGTTAGATGTGCCATGGAAAGTCTATGGAGTAGTTCCACTCTTTCTATAGGGTTGCAATGCATTGGAATAGACTCAACAGCAGTGGGTATTTTTTGTGTTTTGTGGTTTTTTTTTTTTTTTTTGGTTTATCATTAATAGCACACTTAAGTAAAACTGTGGTGAAAACAATTAGCTATTGTAGGAGTACATGGACAATGAACTGCCAGTAATTCAAGATAGCTTCAGAAGAGGATGCAGAAGGAGAGATATCATTGCTGATGTCAAACAGATCTTTGCTGAAAACAGAGAATACCAGAACAATGCTTGCTTGTTCTTTAACCACTATGCAAAGGTATTTAACTGCGTGAATTATAATAGATTATGGAAAATATTTTGAAAAATGGAAATTCCGACTTAATTGTGCTGATGAGGAACCTGTACATCAACCAAAACGCAGTCATTCAAACAGAACAAGGAAATTCAACTTGCTTTAAAATTAGAAAAAAATGTCAAAGACTCTTTTCTTCTATACATAAGTCTGTTTTTGAGACTTATCATAGAGGTCTCATACAATATTTGTCCTTTTGTCACTGACTACTTTCACTCAACATAATGTCTTCCAGTTGAAACAAGGTTAAGAGATGTTTCCTGGAATCATCATTATTCTTTATCATTGCGTAGTGCTCCATTGAGTACATATACCATAGTTTATCTATCCATTCTTCTGTTGTTGGGCATCTGGGTTGATTCCATCTTTTGCTATCGTGGACTGTGCTGCGATAAACATTCTTGTGCATGTGTCTGTTGGTGTGAAAGGCCTTGATTCTGTAGGATATATTCCAAGTAGAGGAATTACTGGGTCAAATGGTATATCTATATCCATAGTTTTAAGGAAGCACCAGATTGCTTTCCAAAGAGGCTGGACCATTTTGCAAGCCCACTAACAATGTAGGAGGGTTCCACTTTCTCCACAACCTCTCCAGCCTTTGTTGTTTTGTGTTTTTTGGATCATGGCCAACCTTGTTGGAGTGAGATGGTATCTCATTGTAGTCTTTGTTTGAATTCTTGAGATCTCCACTAAAAGACCTCAATTGATGGTCCAGTGTCTTCGGGGTTCCCCAGGGAGCATAGCCCCTGGCCCTGAAGCTGCCCTGGCCCATAAGTCATAATCAAGGTCCACTCTTTGGACATGAATGGATTGGACTTGGCAACACAGAGTGACCATATATTGGATGCACTTTATGGTTCTATGCATCTATAGGATATCATCCTGCTGACCTCTGGCTAGAGGAAGGAGAGTGGGTGGAGAGGATGGGAAAGGAGACTGTTGGGAGGATGAGACATGTATGGAGCAGAAAGGAAAAGTGTGCTGTCACCAGGCAGGGAGAACAGTGGAAGCTGAATATAGGTAGGCATGTAAATTGATATGGAAATGTACATTTTCACTCAGTCATATTAAATAAAATAATAATAATTTTAAAAAAATAGAAAAGAGTGTATCCTTTTGTGGTATATATTCAGTCTATATGCTGAGCAGATAATCTGAGAAACTAGACTGTGTGAAGAAAAACAAGGCATCAGGATTGGAGTAAGACCTACTAACAATCTGTTATACGGATGACACAAACTTGCTTACTGAAAGTGAAGAGGACTTGAGGCAGTTACTGATGAAAATTTTCAAAGAACCAACATCTAGCCTCATTGATTCTTTCTATTGTTTTTCTGTTCTCCATTGCCTTTATTTCTGCTCCAATTTTTGTTGTTTGCATTATGCTGGTGACCTTTGGCTGCCCTTTATTTGTTAGAGTGTAGAGTTAACATTTTAATTTTGGCTATTTTATTAAGTATATATTTATTGCTATAAATTGATCTCTAAGCATTATTTTTGCTGTGTGCCACAGCTTTTGGGATGTTGTATTTCATTCTCATTTGTCTCTAATTTTTTTCCTTTCTTTTGTTATCCAGTGATTTTTTTAAATGTTGTTTCCATTTCTTTGATTTTTTTATTTGTTTTTCCTGTCATTGATTTCTAATTCTACAGCACTTGATCAGATAAGATGCTTTACATCATTTCCATGCTTTTGAATTCACTTAGGCTTGCTTTGTGGCCTAACTCATTGTCTATTCAGGTTAATGAGCCATGTGTATCAGAGAAGGATGTGCACTCTGCTATTGTCAGTTGAAATGCTCTGCATCTATGATGTCGAGTTGGTTTACTGTGAAATCTAGATCTTCTGTCTTTTTTGAGTTTCTTTACAGTTCTTCTTTCCTTCACCAAAGGTGATGTGTTTTTAACTCAGTTTTTCTTATGTTTTTGAAGTTCTGTCATTGGGTGTATGTATATTTATTATGGACTTGTCTTTCTGGTGGGTTGATCCCTTAATTATTTCATAATATTCTCCCTTTATTTTATGGTAGATTTTGCCTTAAAGTCTATTTTATCAGAGATTAATATCACAACTATTGCTTTTTTTTAGTCATTATTTGCTTGATAAAATGTTTTCTATCCTATAAGTTTTAGTTTATATCTTTTCAACTAAGGTATGTCTCTTATAGACAGCATATTGATTGGTATTTTTTCTTTTTATTCTCTCTGTCTCTTTATTGGTGTGTTTAAATCATCTATGTTCAGTGTAACTATTGATAGATAAGTGTTTACTGGTGTCATTTTCTTAATTTTTATTATGTATGTGTGTGGTGTTAATGGATTATTTATGCCATTTAATTTCCTGTGCTTAGTTCTCACTGTGGATTACTTTTTCATTTCCTTCTTTGTTAGTTTTATGTTTACTGAGTCTATAGCTTTCTTCTCTTTTGCTCTGTAGTGTTAAGAATTGAGTTTTCTTCACCTAAAAATGTATGTATATATTTGGCTGGGCCATGATTCCTAATATTGTGTGGTTTTCCTGTATGACGCTAAGAAGGGAGGATGGCAGCAGTTGTGCTAGTGAAGCAGGATTCAATCTACAAGATTGCATTGAGTGTTAAGGTAATTTCTTCATAAATTAAAGGAAAAGGAAGCAAGCAAAAACTCAGAGACCTCATACCACCAGGAAGGAAGCACCAGGTGCAAAACACATCCTTTGGACTTGGGGTCCATTTGCTTGAGAAGCTCCTAGTCCAGAGCAAGACAGAAAATAGGGACTTTTCTCCACAATGGACAGAAAGAGAAAACTTTCCTGTGAAGCTGACTTCCTGAATTTGAACTTTAGCTTACTTCACCATGTGGAAATAAATTTCTGTTTGTTGAAGTTATCCACATGTGGTGCTTTCTGCTATAGCAGCACTAGATGACTAAGACAAATAGGTTAGTTAGCTTTCTTTGTGGTTACCCTAAAATTCACATTTATATTACTAAGTTCAAAGCTGTATCCTATTTCTTGGCATCTCCTTGACTTTCTCTCATACGAGAGTCTTATAAGCATTCTACTTATCCTTTTGTTTTGGAGTTTTTTTTGTTTACATATTAACTTCTCTGCTTCCCTGTTTTGATTCTTTTAGCTTTATTTTTGTGAATTCTTTGTCTGGCTTGTTATCTGGTTGATTGGTTGTTTACTTTATTGGGTGGTAGGGAAGAAAGAAATGGGTAGGCATGCTAATACCACTTCCCGCCAGACTGGTTAAATGGGAGGGGGGGTGAGTGAATGACAAGTACATGCATGGTTTCTCAATTGCGGTGGTGCTGCCCTTTGCTGGGTAGGGTAGGAAGATGAGTGAAGGACTGTGCAAACACAATCGCATAGTTGCTGCCTTCCTGGGGGTAGGAGAGGAATGTATAACTTACAGTCCATGATCATGGAGGGCTTTAGAGGCATGGGTGACTCTATCACCTCCAATCAGGAGGGTGAGATGAGGAGGTGTATGTTTCTCTGGCCAGCTGATGTGGGTGCTCAGACACTTTTCATTAACTGCAGCCAGTTATCAGGGCTTCCCATTGGAACAGTGCAAAGAAGTGGGAGCATTCCTGAAGTCCTGGTAGATGGTGACTTCCCACAGGTACTGTATGGATCTACTGTCTGTTGTGCACCACAGGCCTCAGTGCTCTGGTTGCTGTTTTTTATGAGTATGAATTCCATTGGCTTCTGGCTCCTTCCTTGCACTGTGGGCTTTAGGATCTCTATATCTTGCTTCCCTTTCTGAGTTTTACTTCCTTGAATCTAGTTGATGATCTGCTCCCCTTGCTTCCCTCTAGGTATTTTAACAGTTTTTCAGTCTTTTTTTGGAGGGTACTGTGCTATTTACTTCCTATGCTGTTCTCCAAGGATCACTACTAGCTTTGTTTCAAGATGTGCATACTGGGGGCAGGGCCAAGATGGTGGACTACACTTACATCTCCTCTATCCTCTCTGAGAACTAAGGCCTGTAATGATAATTGAATGGAGCAGTGTGGACACTCAGGGAACCCTAGGATCTGGGATAGGGTTGTCAGATTCGATTAGTCACCAGTAACAGAACACCTACCTCTCTAAAAGAAGAGGCAATGGCATGCTGAGTCCTGCTTCTGCCAACTCACTGTTTGGGAAGAATGAAAGTACTGACATTCTTTGTTATCCAGGAGGTGGGGAATGAGCATGATCTGACTAATATGTCAAACCTCAGTGCTTGAGTAAGTGGAATATAGAGCTGCACAAAAATTGTGCTCAGAATAGCCACATATTGAGAGCCCAGCTGCTGACTGAGAGCACCACTGCCCCCTACTTTCTGTTTTCTGAGCTGCTCCATAGATTCTGCTGTTTCACTGCAAGAAGGGTGGCTTGGGTAGGACTCTATCTTAGTCAGTTGGGAGGCAGAGTCACCCACATGGAGGTCTTAGCTGGAGCAAATTATCATGCAGAGCAGCAGCCCCTGTCTAGAAAGTGCCTCTCCAGCAGAAAAGCTATGTTTAGGATGGTGAGGCCAAGAGTTATAGATGGAGTCTGGCAGACAGTATCATGAAGGCTATAACCACTCCCTCCATTGAAACACAATATAGCATGTAGGGAAAGCCTATGAGCTACTTTTGTTCTCAGATGGAAGGCAGCAGCTGCCATACCTGAGGGCATGCCTGACTTTTGCCAGCAGTTGGACAACTCCTCACTTAGCAGTAAAGTACCATTTTAAAATAAGAGAAGTTGGAGAACTGACAAGAGAGAAGTGTGGCAGCATCTTCTCCATCCTTCACTGATCCACATTGTAGCATCAGATAAGGGCTCTCCAATGACTCCATAAGTAGGGTATTGTTGCCAGCCATGAGGTAGAGCCTGCCACAACAGTGAGTCCACCTGGGACCAGCCATTACAGTACAGAGAGGCAACTGATGACCAGTTACCCTCTTAGAACTACACATCAGCTCCTGTTGAGGCAATGCCAGAAAAACTGAATAGCTTCTAGATAGAAGGAAGAAAACAATCAATAGCTAACCATTTAAAGAAGCAGCCCACCATTGCTCCACAAAACTCTCAAAATGAAGAATCAAAAAACTTCCAAAATAAAAAAGACGTTCTAAACCTATTGAAATCGAGTACACACGAATTACATATACAGTCCTCCTGGAGATATTAAACAAAATTCAGTAGAACAAAATGAGAATTAAGTAAGCTGTTTGAACTGATAGAACATCAATTATGAGAAATCCAGCAGACGAATAGCAACATTGCAGAATTACACAATTCAGTCCAAAGCCAAAAGAGCAGAACTGGGGAGATAAAAGCCAGAGACTGTGAGCTTGATGATGGAGCAACTGACACTAGAATTTCTGAGGACAAATCAGAGAAAAGAAATAAGAAAAATGAAGAAGCACTAAGAAACATGTGGGACTCTATTAAGAGGAATAATCTACAAATAACTGGAGTTCCTGATCAGGGAGAGAGAGCTGAAAATACAGTGAGCTTGTTGTAGAGTTGCTGACAGAAAACTTCTCTAAAATCATGAAAGAAGTGAATATAGATAGCCAACACATGCATTGAATGCCACAAAAAATAAGACCCAAAAAGAAAGACACCAAGTAATATTATAATCACACATAATAAAACAAAACAGAAACAGAAGTTCTGAAAGGAAGCAAGGTTTAAAGCAAAGCTAACATACAGAGGGAAGCCCTGTAGGCTCTCATCTGACTTCTCATCAGGAACAATGTTGGCAAGAAGAACACAAACTTCCAACCAAGAATTATGTATCTTGCAAAAATTGTCTCTGAGATACAGCAATGAAACTAAGACATGTGCAGATAAACAGAAGCTTAGACACTTCATAAAAAACAAACCAAAACTACAAGAAATATTGAAAGAAGTTATTTGCTTAGAAAAACAAACACACTAAGCATATCTATAAGGAGGCAAAGCAGGACACAGGATCCAGAATCATACCCTGTTAGGGAAGCCACAAAACTCAATCAAAGATACAATATTAAAAGAAGAAAGTCAGCAATTATAACACAAAAGGATAACATCATCACACTAAAGAGAGGGACATATTACTGTAGTTACGGCCTTTTAACATGTAGAGAAAATTACAAAGATATGCAGAAGTCTGAGTCTGGGCTAAACTTAAAATAGCAAGGGTATCAAAAGGGTAGCTGCAAAATGAAATAACAGTGGGACGTAGCATACAAGAAACATAATACAAGAGTTGCAGCAAACACAAAACCAACACTGAAAAAGACAAAAAGTCAACCCGTAAAGAATGACTCAAAACAGAATATTAAGAACAACATAGAAAACACCAACAGCACAAAAATAAATGCATCAAAATGACAGCACTAGACACACACCTATTAGTAATTAGACTAAATGTAAGAGGACTGAATGCTCCAATAAAAAGACAGCAAGTGGCATTGTGGATCAAAAGACACCATTTATCTATTGCTTACAAGAAAGACATCTAAGACTCAAAGATATAAACAAACTGAAAACCAAAGTATTCAAAATATATACCAAGCTAACATACAAAGAAGAGCAGCAGTGGCAATACTAATCTCAGTTAAAATAGACTTTAACGTAAGATCCACCATCGTGGACAAGGATGCTCACTATTTATTGCTGAAAGGTTCAATGCACAAACAGGGCATAACAATGTTAAATATTTATTTACCCAATACCAGAGCATTTAAATACATTGAACAAACACTTACTACATTGAAAAATGAGACAGATCACTCTACAATAATAGTTGGAGGCTTCAACACTCCGCTTTCAGTAATGGACAGATCATCCAGAAAAAAATCCCAGTAAAGATACAGAAGATTTTATTGCAATAATTAACCAAGTAGACTTATGGATATATAAAGAATGTTTCGTACATCAATGTGTAAGTACACTTTCTTCTCCAATGCACATGGAACATTTTCTGGAATAGACTATGTGTTAGGACACAAAAACAGTCTCAATAAAATCCAAACCACTGAATTATTATAAAGCAATTTCTGGGACCATAAAGCCTTAAAAATTGAAATGAATAGCAGAAAAAAACCTTAAGCTGAAATTTGAACTCATGGAAACTGAATAACACCTTACACAAAAATCCATGCATTATAGAAGAAATCAAAGATGAAATAAACAGATTTATGGAATCAAATGAAAATGATAGCACTCTGCCAGAAAATATGACATACAGCAAAAATAGCACTCAAAGATCAATTTATCTCTATAAATGCACACATCCAGCATGAAGAAAGGATTCAAACCAAAGAATTAACCCTACACCTTGCACAAGTAGAAAGACAGCAATAAAGGAACCCCTCAGGCACCCGAAGAAAACAGATAATAAAGATTAGCACACAACTAAATGAACTACAAAATAGAAAAACAATTGAAAAATTAACAAAACCAAAAGCTGGTTCTTTGAAAAGATCAGCAAAATTGATAAACCATTGGCTAAACATTAAAAAGTAAAACAAGGGAGGAAACAAATAACCTGAATATGAAATGGGATGATGTATGTCACGAGAGACCCAAATGAAATTAGAAGTATCATAACAGAATACTACAAAACATTGTACCCTCTAACAGATTTGAAAATTTAGAGGATGTAGAGAAATTTCTAGACCCATATAAACTACCAAAATTATCACAAAGAAAAGTAGAACAACTTAGCAAACCCATCACAAAGGAAGACATTAAAAAAGTCATCGAAAGCTACTAACAGAAAAAACTCTGGGCCCAGACAACTTCACCAAAAAGTCTACCAAATGTGTACAGAAATGTTAACTCCAGTACTATTGAGAGTATTTTACAGAATAGAAAGGGATAGAATACTCCCAAATTCATTATATGGAGCCAGAATAACCCTGACACCAAAGCCAAGGAATGATCCCACAAAAAAAAGAAAATTACAGACCAATATCACTCATGACTCCTGGATCTCACTCAACAGCACTTGGCATAGCTTGCCATCAGTCATGAAGCTAGATGCAAAAATCCTCAATAGAATCCTAACCAATAGAATTCGACAACGTATCAAAAAAATAATTCACCATGACCAATTTGGATTCATACCAGGTATGCAAGACTAGTTCAACATCAGAATTACAATTAGTGTGATCAACTCCACAAATAGTAGAAAGGATAAGAATCATGTGATTTAGTCAACTGATGGAGAAAAGGCATTCAACAAAGTCCAGAACCCATTCATGCTAAAAACTCTCAGCAAAATAGGAATAGAAGGCACATTCTTCAATGCAATAAGCAGCACCTTTGCAAAGCAAACTACCTCCATCATCCTGAAAGAGGAGAGACTGAAAGAATTCTCCTTCAAAATGGGAACTAGAAAAGGATGCACACTCTTACCACTTCTATTCAACATAGTATTGGAGGTTCTAGCCTGAGCAATTGGAGAGACTGAAAGAATTCTCCTTCAGAATGGGAACTCAAAAAGGATGCATATTCTTATCACTTCTATTCAGCATAGTACTAGAGGCTCTAGCCTAAGCAGTTAGACAATACAAAAAAAATAAAGGGCACCTGCACTGGTAAAGAAGAAGCAAAATCTCCCTATTTGCAGATGCCATCATTGTATACACAAAGAATCCATAATTAAACTACTGGAACTAATAGAAGAATTCAAAAAGTATCAGGATATAAAAAAACATAAATAAATCAGTAGGATTCCTTTATGCCAACAAAGAGATCATCAAAGAAGAAATCACCAAATCAATACAATTTACTATAGTCCTAGAAGATAAAATACCTAGGAATAAATCTAACTAGAGAAATAAGAGACCTATACAGAGAGACATACAAGACCTTACTGCAAAAAACAAAAGAGGCTTATATAAATGGAGAATACTACCCTACTCATGGAAAGGAAGACTTAACACTGTGAAAAATGTCTATTTTACCAAAGTGATCTACATATACAATGCAATCTCAATCTAAATTCCAGTGACCTTTTTTTAATGAGATGGAGAAACAAATCACCAAATTTGTTTGGAAAGACAAGAAACTCCAGGTAAGTAAAGAGCTTCTGAAAAGGAACACAGTGGGAGGCCTTATACTGCCCAACCTAGAACCTGTTATACTACCACTGTAGTCAAAACAGCCCGGTACTGGTACAAAAAGAGAAATACAGACCCATGGCTCAGAGTTCAGTCTCCAGAGATGCCACCATCCTCTTGAGAACAGTTGATACTTGACAAAAGCCCAAAGATTGTAAACTAAGGTAAAAACAGTCTTTTTAAAAAATGATGTTGGCAAAATTGGATATCCATCAGCAAAATACTGAAACAAGACCCATATCTCACACAAAATATAACTCAAAATGGATCAAAGACCTAAATATCAAACATAAAATGCTAAACATTGTGCAAGAAAAAATAGTGTCAACAATGGACGTTGTAATACACTCTGAGACAGGCTTCAAAATCTGACAAGTGAAGAACAGTCAACAGAAAATAGATAAATGGGAATTACTAAGAATCAAATACTTTTTTTCATCCAAAAATTTTATCAAAAGAGTTAAAAGACCACCTACAGAATGGGAAAAGAATATTTGGTAACTATGTGACGAATCGATAATCTGCAAGGTACTGCAAAATATCAACAAGAAAAAGGTAAATAACCTGATTAAGCGACGGGCAAAGAGATGGGCAGACACTTCACCAAAGAGGACATTCAGGGACCTAAAAGGCAAAGAAGGAAATGTTCACCATCATTAACTATCAGAGAAATCAAAACCACAATGAGATACTATTTCACCCCAACAAGGATGGCCATAATCAAAACAACACAAAACAACAAATGCCGGAGAGGCCATATGAGGTTTGGAACTCTCCTACACTGCTGGTGGCATTGCCAAATTGTACAACCTCTTTGGAAAGCAATCCGGCACTTCCCTAAAAAGCTGGAAATAGGTACACTGTTTGATCCAGTAATCCCATTGCTCGGAATTCATCCTACAGGAACAAAGGCTGCTCACATGGACAAATATATGCACTCAAATGTTTATTGCAGCACAGTCCACAATAGCAAAAATATGAAATCAACCCAGATACCCATCAACAGATGGGTGCAAACTCTGGTACATATACTAAATGGAACACTGTGCAGTGATAAAACAAAACAATAATGATTTTAGGTAGCATCTGGTTTCAACTGGAAGACATGCTGAGTGAAATCATTCAGCTGCAAAAGGACAACCACTATTATAAAGACTTTTAAAAAAGGACTTATGTGCAGAAGAAGTGACTCTCTGACAGCTACAAGACTGAGGAGGGAGGGAGAGAGTTGACCATAGATGAGATAGTCCAGAGGAATTCTGTTAGGTGTAGGGTGTGACAGGATGCAGTAGAAGGCAGTTCAGCATAAATGGACTACATCATAAACTAAAGCCAGCCAAGCCAAGTGCCATCGAGTCGGAAGGTTTTCTAAATTCAACCCAACATTTCAAAGGATAGATTAGCAGGGACAGGGGTCTGGAGACCATGCTTTCAGAGACATCAAGGTCAATTGGCATAACTAGCCTTTTGCTAAGACAGTCTTCTGAACCTCATATTGATGAGTAGCATCTGAGGTCTTAAAAGCCAATAAGCTACCATCTGAGGAAAATCAATCAGTTCCAGTCCATCTGGAACAGATGGCAACTGAGAACACCAAAGACAGAAGGAAACATGAGCTCAGGAGACAAGAAGGACCCATATGAATGGGAGACTACAATGACATGAAAACAGAAGAACCAGATGGTGCCCAGCCACCACCAAAGACAGCCTTGATAAGAGACACAGTGTAGAATCCCTGACTTAACACATGAAAAAGAGGTGTGGAGGTCAAAAACTCTACTAAAAGACCAGAATTGATGATCTAACAACCTGGAGATTCCCTGGTAGCATGACCCCTAAGCTTGCTGCTGCCACAGACCTGAAACCAACTGGACTGGACTCAGGGACACAGAGCGAGCATGTAGTGGGCATACTTCAAGATTTTATACATTTATAGAAGGCTGTCCTACTGGTTTCTTTTAGAGGATAAAGAAGACAGTGGAGAGGAGGGTAAGCTATTAGTTAAGATGATACTGGTAGTAAAGAGTGAAAAGGAGTCTGCTGTCACAGAGTAGGGAGAGCAGATAGAGTTGTAGAGAGGCAGGTATGTAAAATTGACTTGGATTGTATACGTTCCCTTAAGCATAATACCTCACTGCCATCAAGTTGGGTCCAACTCATGGTGACCCTAGAGGTCAGAGTAGAAATGCCTTCTAGAGTTTTCATGGAGCACCTGGTGGATTTGAATTGCCAACCTTTTCGTTAGCAAAGGTAGCACTTAACCCACTACACCATCAGGGTCTCCTTAAGTGTAACAAAATTTCAAAATGTGTTAGAATGATACAAAAGACTGTACTGTAACACATTTGAAAACCTAGAGGAAATGGACAAATTTATAGATTCATATCACCTACCAAAATTATCACAAGGAGAAATAAAACAACTTAAAAAAAAATTACAAGACATTGAAAAAGTAAAAAAAAACAAAAAGAAAAAAAAACTACCAACCAAAAACAGAACTGGCCCAGACAGCTGCACCAGAGAATTCTACCAAACTTGGAAAGACACATTAACTCTCATATTACTGAGAGTATTTCACAATACAAAAAGTGATGGAATACTCACCAATTCACTGTATGAAGCCAGCAAAATTCTAATACCAAAGCCAAAGAAAGATCTGACAGAAAAAGAAAAATTACAGGTCAATATCACTCATGAACCAAGATGCAGAAGTCTTCAGCAAAATCCTACCCAACAGAATTCAACAACATATCAGAACAACTAATTCATCATGACCAAATTGGATTCATATCAGGGATGCAAATCTGGTTCAACATTAGAAAAACAATTAATGTGCTCAACCACACAAAGAACACAAAGGATAAGAATCACCTGATTTTGTCAACTGATGCAGAAAAGGCATTCAGCAAAGTCCAGCACCCATTCATGCTAAAAACTTTGAGCCAAATAGGAATAGAGGGGAAATTCCTCAATGCAATAAAGTGAAACTATGCAAAGCCAACTGCCTCCATCATCCTGAATGTAAAGAGAATGAAATAATTTCCCATGAGAATGGGAACAAGAAAAGGATGTCCACACTCATCACTGCTGTTCAGTATTGTACTGGAGGTTCTAGCTAGAGCAATTAGACAAGACAAAGAGAAAAAGAGCATCCCCATTGGAAAAATCAGTAGTAAAAATCTCCCTTTTTGCAGATGATATGGTCATATATGCAAAGAATCCAAAACTACTGGAACTAATAGAGGCATTTAGTAAAGTATCAGGATATAAGATAAACATAAGTAAGTCAGTAGGATCCCTTAATGCCCACAAAGAGAACATCAAGGAAGAAATCACCAAATCAGTATCATTTACTATAGCACCTAAGAAGATAAAATACCTAGGAATAAATCTAACTAGAGAAATGAGACCTAAACAGAGACATACAAGACCTTACTGCAAAAATCCAAAAGAGACTTACATAAATGGAGAATTCTACCCTTCTCATGGATAAGAAGACTTAACAGTGTGAAAACATCTATTGTACACAAAGTGCTATACATATACTATGCAATCAAAACAGAAATTCCAGTGTAATTTTTTAATGAGACAGAAACAAACCACCAAATTTTTTTGGCAACAGAAGAAACCCTGGCTAAGTAAAGAAGAGGAACACTGTGGGAGGCCTCCCACTATCTGACATTTGAAGCTATTATGTTGCCACAGTAGTCAAAACAGCCTGATACTGGTACAAAAAGTGACATGTAGACAAATGGAACAGAGTTGAGACTCCAGGAATGCATATCATCCTCTGAGGAACAGTTGATATTCAACAAAGTACCTAAGACTGTAAGCTGAAATATGAGCAGTCTCTTTAAGAAATGATATTGGCAAAATTGGATCTCCATCTGCAAAATACTGAAACCATATCTCACACCTTACACAAAAACTGACTCAAAATGGATCAAAGACCTAAATATCAAGCCTAAAATGATAAAGATCATGCAAGAAACAACAGGGTCAACAATGGAAGCTCTATTACACAGCTTAGACAAACTTCAAAATCTGACAAACAATGGAAGGGCAAATAGATAAATGGGAACTACTAAGAATCAAACACTTTTGGTCATCCAAAGACTTTATCAGAAGAGTTAAAAGACTACCTACAGAATGGGAAAAAGTATTTGGTAACTATATGTCTGACGGATGTTTGATCTCAACAATCTGCAAGGTACTACAAAATATCAACAACAAAAAAAGGTAAATAACCCAATTATGTGATGGACAAATGAGATGGGCAGACACTTCACCAATAGGACATCAGACAGCCAAAAGATACAAGAGGAAATGCTCACCATCAGAGAAACTCAGATCAAAACTACAAAGAGATACCATCTCACCCTAACAAGTTTGGCCATGATCCAAAAAACACAAAACAACAAATGCTGGAGAGGCTGCCGAAAGATTAGAACTTTCCTACACTGCTGGTGAGATTGCAAAGTAGTGCTTCCTTAAAAAGCTGGAAATGTATATACCATTTGATCCAGTAATCCCACTGCTCTGACTACATCCAACAGAAACAAATGCTATCACACGAACAGATGCATGCACACAAATGTTTATTGTCGCACAATAATCCACAGTAGTAAAAAGATGGAATCAACCTAGATGTCCATCAACAAATGGATGGATAAATAAACTATGGTATGTATATACTCAATGAAACATTATGCAATGATAAAGAGCAATGATGAGTTTAGGAAACATCTGATAACCTGGTTTTAATTGGAAGACATTACACTGAGTGAAATCAGTCAGGAGTAAAAAGACATGAGACTCCTGCTGTAAGGATTTAAAGATTGACTTACGTACAGAAGAAAAGACTCTTTGATGGCTATGAGGGCAGGGAGGGGGTGAGAGTGCTGGTCATAGAATTGATAGTTGATAGAAATCTGGTTAGGTGAAAGCAGCAGTGACAGCACACAGTAGAAGGCAGATCAACTTAACTGGACTTCACCATAAACTGAAAGCTCTTCTGATCTCAACACAATATTGCAAGGATAGAGTAGCAGGGGCAGGCTCTGGGGACAATGTTCTCAGGGATATAGAGATCAATTGGCATAACTAGCCTATTGCTAAGAGATTCTCCTTCACCTCATATTGGCAAATGGTTTCTGGGGTATTAAAAGCTAGCAAACTGCCATGTGTGGTACTCCAAATCATCCCAACTCATCCAGAACAAATGATCACCAAGAACAACAAAGAAAAAGAGCTCAGGAGACAGAAGGACCCATGTAAATGGGAGACTGTCAACATGTGACTAGAAGAAACAGATGGCACACGGCCACCACCAAAGACAGCCACGATGGGGCACACAATGTTGAGTCCCTGTGGCAACGTGAGGAAAGGAAGTGTGCAGCTCATGAACTCTACTAAATGACCACAATTGATCCGACAGCCTGGGGGATCCCCAAGAGCATCACTTCTAGACCTACTGCTGCCCCTGTCCACAAAACACCACTGAGGTCAACTCTTCAGACAAAAATGGACTGGACTTGTAGACACAATGTGACCACATGGTGTGTGTACTTTCTGGTTGTATGCATTTATAGTATGCTATCCTACTGGTCTGTTTGTAGATGGGAGATAAGTGGGTTGCAAAGAGGGAACAAGAGCTTTTTAAGAGAATACAACAACTAAAGAATGAAAGGGAGTGTTCTGTCAACATGCAAGGAGAGCAGAAGGAGCTGCAGATATGCAGGCATGGAAAATTAATTTGGATTGTATACTTCCACTTAATCACAATGAAAAACAAAATTGTATGCTGTGCTGTGGCTGCTGGCAGATGTTTTCTACTTTGTGTTACTACTCCTTTGCTCTATAGTTTTCTATTTTTTCTTCCCGTTCAACTCAATTCTTTACTCTTCCTTTTGACATTCAGCATTCTAAGATTGTTATAGCCATCTATTTCACTTGGTTTCTCAGGTCTTTGCAGTAAAAGGATTGTATGGTGTGTTTGAAAAGCATCATCTTGGCCTTGCCCTTGCAAATTACAGAATTTAAATGTACAATAATCAACATGAAAAACTTATAAGATGGCTTAAATACTAGATCTAAAGTGACAGATGAAGAATCAGTAAACTTGAAGTATAGATTAATAAAAATGTTGTAGTCTCAATAATCCAATATTGCAAAGATAGAGTAGCAGGAGCAGGCTCTGGTGACAATGCTGAAAGATAGAATAAATTCTAACAGAGCTTCAGAGACAAGTAGGGCAATATCGATCATACTAGCTTATGTGTGGTAAGACTACTAAGGATGGAGAGAGGAAAGGACAGAGAGAAGAAATGGAAAAATAAATGGCTGAAAATTTTCCAAATTTGCTTTCTTTAATCCAAGACAAGACAAAAATAGATATGCACCTGGACCTATTAAAGTCAAAATGCCAAAAAGTAAGGAAAAAAATTCTGAAAACAGAGAAATACGATTCATCTCTCATAGGAGGATAACAGAATTAGTCACTGGCTTCTTATCAGCAACAGTACAAGACAGAGAACAGTGAAATGACATATTCAAAGTGCTAAATAAAATAATTACCAACAAAGAAGTGTATGTCTGATAAAAACTATTCTTAAAAGTGAGGGAAAAATAAAGTGAGCACTAGTGTGGGCATTTCTGCTCCACTGCCACAGAAAACTATAGAAATAACTTCTGAATATGAAAGTGAGACTGCATGTTTTTTCATGACTTCATTATCAAAAGTTATATGAAATACGTACACCTTAGATGTCACTTGTGTATAATTATAACTTATTATCAACAGAATAATTAGAAAGTACTAACCTATGATTTGATAATGAAGAAGTGCCAAAATGCAAACCATCTACATTATTTATCTCAGTGATATACATGCCACACACATGTATACTACATATATATATATTTAGTAGCATGGCATTCTCAATAAAGAAGGAAATCCATTCATTGTTTTTCTTTCCTGCCTTTTAATCCTAGTACGGTGGCAAACATTTTGTGGTCTAGTTGTTACTTTATTACGCCATATTGAGTAAAACAGAATACAATTCCATTTACAAAACAAATATTGCACAGTTCAATAAATGTGGAAATTTCTTATTAAAACAACAGGGAAAGTGATAAGCAATATTTATTGCTTTATGTATGTGTTTATTTACCTCTCCTCATTCAAAAATAATCAGCTAATGAAGTGATTTTAATTTCTTCAAATTCAGATTTTTATCATTACACTAGTTGTCACAAGGTGATAGTTAAACATCGGTTATTATTTTTTTCTTGTCTACTTCCTCAGCTGTCATATTCTGTACATTATTTTCCATATTTCTAGAAGTTAAAATAAAATATTTTTCTTTCATGATTTTTAAAAAATCTACTAGATATTTTCTTTGCAAATTATGTGCAAATGTTGTGAAATCTCGTGATTATTAAAGAGGGGATCTCTGATTTATCCACTGTCTTTCAAGAAGTAGATAAAATAGATAGTGAAGCATTTCATCTCAAAACAACTTATGCTTTCTATAATGTACTTTACAGAGCAGCAGGGAGGTGATCCTATGAAGGGATTTACAGCCCCACCCTAATCCTTTAACATACAGTTTAGGAAAATCACAAAATGGAGGACAGTCACAAGATACTGGAAATCATGCCCCACACATGTTTTTGGGGGGACACAATTCAATCTGTGACAGATTAAGAGAAACTTCACTAGCTAACTGAGAAAGCTTATAGTCTACAGATAAGCTAAGACTGGCATTTGGGGGTAACCAAGTTAAAACATTCACCATGTGTTTGTGAGCATGTGTTACTGTTGCAGCTTGTGTGTTGATACGATACTGGTAGCCTTATTGCTAGTATTTTAAATGCTGGCTGGGTTACCCTTGTTGGGCAGTTTTCAATTCAGCTTCGAGACTAAGTCAGACTAGGAAACGGGATCTGGCAGTTTGCTTCTGAAAAACTTGACCAGTGAAGAACCTTGTGAATAGCAGCAGAAAAATTATCTGATGCAGCACTGGGAAGGACATTCAAAACAAAAAAGACTAGAAAGGTGCTGCCTCCTCAAAGCAGTTGACATGGATATAACCAAACTTTCTGTATCTTCATTTGCTGATGTGGCACAAATCAAAATGAGAAGAAACAAGTGCAAGTATCCATTAAAAAAGCAATGTACAATGTTTGAATCTAGGAAAATTTCAAGTCATAAGTAATGAAGTGCAGCACATAAATATTGATATCCCAGGTAACAGTAAGCTGAAATGGATAGATGCTGACCATCTGAGATCAAACAATCATGTGGTCTACTATGCTTGGAATGACAAATTGAAGAGAGATGTTATTGCATTCATCATCAAAAGGAACATTTCAAGATCTATCCTGAAGAACAACCCTGTCAGTGACAGAGTAATATCCATAGCCTACATGAAGATCAGTTAACATGACTATCATTCAAATTTATGTACGGACCACTAAAGACAAAGGAATTGTTGTTTGGTGCTGTCAAGTCAGTTGTTACTCACAGAGACTCTATATAGAACAGAACAAAACATTACTCAGTGACGCGCCATGACATCAGTCATTGCTATGATTAAGCTCATTCTTGCAGACACTATGTTGAAGGTGTTCCTCATTTTCACTGACCCTTTACCAAGAGTCAGACAATGTCCCATCAGTATTTGTAAGGTTTTCACTGGCTTATTCTTTTCAGATGTAGACTGCAATTACTTTTTCCTAGTCTGTCTTAATCTGGAAGCTTAGGTGAAACCTGTCCATCACAGGTGACCCTGCTGGTATCTCAATACCGGTGGCATAGCTTCCAGGATCACAGCAACACACTCGCTCCCACAGTATGACAAACTGACAGACTGTCTGACATTGATCAAACACACAATCAAGATGCATTGATAATTACTGGTGATTGGAATGAGAAAGTTGGAAACAAAGAATAAGAATTGATAGCTGAAAAATATGGCTTTGGTGATAGAAATGATAGAATTTTGCAAGACCAGCGATTTCTTCATTACAAACACCATTTTAGAACATGATATGAGTGGACCTCACCTGCTGGACTACTCAGAAATCAAATCGATGACATCTGTGGAAAGAGATAATGGAAAAGCTTAATACCATCAGTTACAAGAAAGGTCAAGGGGCAATTGTGAAAGGGACCATCAATTGCTCATACACAATTTCAAGTTGAACAAAATTAGAGCAAGTTTACAAGAATCAAAGTATGACTTTGAGTATATCACACCTGTTTTAGATCATCTCAGAAATAGATTTGACACATTGAGCACTAATGACTGAAGACAAATTAAGTTGTGGAATAACATCAAGGGCATCCTATATAAAGAAAATGAGAGGTCATTAAAATGACAGAAAAGGCCAAATGAATGTCAAAAGATAGACAGAAATTTTTCTTTAAAATAAAGTAACTACAGTGAAAGAAAGAAATGATGCAGTAAAAGAGCTAAACAGAAACAAATGTCAAAGGGTTGCTCGGGAAGAAAAAGTAAAGTATCACGATGAAATATGCAGAGGCCTGGAGATAGAAAAACAAAACGGAAAAAGCTGAAAGAACCAAAGAAAAATCTTAAACCTTCAGCTGTAACATTGAAGAATTCTACTAGTAAAATATTAAACACTGCTAGAAACAGCAAAAGAAGATAGGTACACACAAAGTAATCTTACTAAAAAGAATCGGTTGCTGTTCAAACATTTCGGGATGTACTATATAATGAAGAACTAATGGTACTAAGGGAAGATGCCCATACTGAAGGTATTGGTGAAAAACAAGGCTCCAGGTATTGATGGAATACCAGTCTAGATCTTTCAACAAAGGAATGCAGCACCGGAAGCACTCACTCGTCTGTACCACTATACCAAGAAATTCGGAAGACAGCACCCTGGACAACTGACTGGAAAAGAGCCATATTTGTACCTATTCCAAGGAAAAGTGATTCAAAAGAGTGCAAAAGTTTTTGAACAGTGTCTTCTAATATCACACACAGGTAAAATTTTTTGAGGGTATTCAAAAGTTGGGTGCAGAAGTTCATCAACAGAGAACTGCCACAAATTCAAGCTAGATTCAAAAGAGGATGTAGAACAAGAGATAGCATTGCTGGTATCAGATGGACTCTGGCTGGAAGCAAAGAATATGAGAAAGATGTTTACCTATGTTTTATAGATTGTGCAAAGGCTTTCAGTGCTATGGATCATAATAAATTATGGATAGCATTTTGGAAAACGGAAATACCAAACAATTTTGCTCATGAGGAACTTAGATACACTGGCCAAGTGGTAGTTATTTGAACACAATAAGGAGGCACTGCATGGTTCATTAAACAAGAAAGATGTGCATCAGAGTTTTAAACTTTCATTACACATATTCCATCTGCTAGACTATATGAAGAAGAAAGGGGCATCACAATTGGAGGAATACTCATTAACAACCTACAATATTCAGATGACAGACCCTTGAGGACCTGAAGCACTTACAAGATCAAGCTGTAAGCTGGATTAGACCTCAACACAAAGATAACAAAGATCTTCATAATTAGGCTGGTAAGCAACATCATAATAAACAGAAAATACTAAAGTTGTTAAGAATCGAGTTTTACTTGAATCCACAATTAACAACCGTGGAAGAAATAGTCAAGAAATCAAATGACACATTGTACTGGAGAAATCTTTTGCTAAAGACATCTTTTTAAATGTTAAAATGCAAAGCTGTTATTTTAAGGATTAAAGTGTGCCTAACACAAGTCATCATGTTTTCTATTATCTCACACACATATAGCAACCATGGTGGTATAGTGGTTAAGTGTTACAGCTGCTAAAAGATCAGTAGTTCAAACCCACAAGCATCTCTTTGAAACTCTCTGAGTCAGTTCTTCTTTGTCCTATAGGGTCTCTATGAGTTAGAATTGACTTGATGACAATGAGCTTTTTGGGGGTGGGGGTTCATATGTGTGTGAAAGCTGGGCAATGAATAAATAAAACCAATGTAAAAATGCCATCTTTGAATTATCATATTGGCAAAGAATATTGAATATACCATGAATTGCCATGAAAATGAACAAACCTTACTTGGAAGAAGTCTAGCCAGATGGTCATTGAAAGCAAGGATGATGAGACTTCTTCTTACATACTGTGGACCCATTACCAGGAGGTATCAATCCCTGGAGAGGGACATCCTCTTTGGTGAAGTAGAAGGTCAGCGAAAAAGACAAAAACTCTCAATGAGGCGAATTGACACAGTGGCTGCAACAATGGGCTCAAGCATAAGAGTGACTATGAAGGTGACATTGGACAGAGAAATGTTAGTTCTGTTATATACGTGGTCACTATGAATCAGAACCAGTTCAGCAGCACTGTCTTAGACATCTAGTTCTTCTTTAACAGAAATGTAAGTGGATGACTTTAAAAAGAGAAATTGTATTTCTCACAGTCCAGTAAGCTAAAAGTTCAAATTCAGGATGTCAGCACCAGAGGAAGGCTTTCTCTGCTGGCTTTAGAAGGTTCTTGTCATCCATCTTCCCCTGGACTAGAAGCTTCGGAGGTGCAAGGCTCTTTGTCCTTTCCAAATGGCACACTCAGCTCACAGCATTGTTTTCTTTCTTGACTGTTTGAGGTCCCCAAATCTCTCTGCACTCCCAAGAGAGTGCCTTAAGGCACAAAGCAGTCTTACACATTGAGACTTAACCCATCCACCCTCGTTAACATCACAGAGGAGACAGTTACAACATGGAAGAACATGACACAGCACTAGGAATCAAGACCAGCCAAACTGCCAGACACACTTTTGGGTGGAACACGACTCAATCCATGACAAGCATCTAAGAGCAACAAGTTAAAACACATGTTATCAGAAGAAAGAAAATCGGTCTGAAAAAGGGGAACAAAAGTGAAGCAGACATTGAGAACAAAAATCAATGTAGAGATTATGAAGTCTCAAATAGAGAAAGCCTAAGGGAATTTTCTATTTTTCGGGTCCTGCTTGTACGTTCTCTACTCTATTTTAATTGACCTGGGTGTCCTCCAAACTTGCATTGAACTTATTTATGTAACATGTTTGATGCTAAAATACCTATTGTTTTATAATCTTTCTTTTGGTGTATATATTAACTTAAACTTACCTGTAGGGCTATTTGCGTAACTTCTTCTTAAAGTGTTTTTCAGGTGCTTTAAACTTTGGAAAAATCTGTTAAATTTCTTAATATTTTCTAATTTTATTACATTTTAGAAAGACAAATTTATTCTTTTTTTTTTTTTTTTGAATACCAAGAAATTTACACAGAGACATGAACCCACTTTTTAGACGTTTGTCATGGGTTGAAATGCGCCCCCCCCCCAAATATGTGTAGTACTTTGGCTGGTCTGATGATTCCCAGTACTGTGTGATTGTCCTCCATTTTGCAATTTTCTTAAACTATAAATTCTAATCTCTGCCTGTGGCTAATAGAGTGAATTTTGCTAGAGAGGATTACAGTTACACTGTAACATCTTTCCTAAGGTTACTTCCAGGCTCCAAAGTAAAGGGAGTTTCCTTGCAGTGTGCTTTGCACCACCTTTTATCATTTCATCCTACAAGAGGTAAAAGGAAAGGGAAGCATATCAGAGAGCTGGGAACCTCATACCATCAAAAAAAAGTAGCACTGCGAGTAGTGTGCCTTTCATACCTGAAGTTCTTGCACCAAGATGCTTCCCGACCAAACACTGATACAACGCAAGGAATTTGCTCCAGACCTCCCAAAATAGAGAAAAACCTTTCCCTGGAGCAAACACCCTGAATTTGGACTTACAGGCTACTGGACCATGTAGGAATAAACTTTCTGGTTTTAAAGCTGTCCTCTTAACATCTCCTAACCTGGTTTCAACTGGAAGACATTATGTTGACTGAAAGTAGTCACTGACAAAGGGACAAATACTGTAAGAGACCTCTACGATAAGGTCTCAAAAACAGACTTGTGTATAGAAGAAAAGACTCTTTGACAGCTGCAAGGGAGGGAAGGCAGGGAGGGGAGGGGGAAGGGTTTAGTTTAGATAGTTGCTAGAAATCTGGTTGGGAGAAAGCAGTAATAGCACACATTAGAAACAAGAACAACATTAAGTGGACTTCAGCATAACTTCAGTACTCCTTGCATCTTAACCCAATATCGCAAGGATAGAGGAGCTGGGGCGGGGGACAGGGGACCATGCTCTTAGGTGAAATGGTGGCCAATTGGCACAACCAGCGTTTTGCTAAGAGAGCTCTCTGCAGCCCACATTGGTGAGTGGCCTCTAGGGTCTTAAAATCTGCTAAGCTCCCATCAGAGGACACAGCAAATGGTCCCAACTCAGCAGGAATGTATTCTCACTGAGGACCAAAATGACATGCAATAAAGACAACCTAGGAGACAGAGAGACCCGCAAGAGTGGGTGCCTTCATCGACTTGGGACCGGAAGAACTGGATGGTGCCCGGCCACCACCAGTGATAGCCACAATGGAGTTCACTAGGTTGAGTCTCACTGGCAACACAAGAATAAAAAGGGGTGCATCATGAGATCTCCACTAAAAGACCTCAATTGATGGTCCAGCGGTTTAGGGGCTCCCCTGAGAGCATGGCCCCCGGCCCTGATTTGCCCCTACCCATTAATTATAACAAAGGTCCACTCTTTGAACAGGAATGGATTGGACTTGGCAATGCAATGACCATATATTGGTTGCACTTTATGGTTCTATACATCTATAGGATATCATCCTGCTGACCTCTGGCTGGAGGAAGGAGAGTGAGTGGAGAGGAATGGAAGGAGACTGTTGGGAGGATGAGACATGTATGGAACAGAGAGGAATAGTGTACTGTCACCGGACAGGGAGAGCAGTGGAAGCTGCATATAGGTGGGCATGTAAATTTATACAGGAATGTACATTTTCACTCAGTCATGTTAAATAAAAAAGAAAAAAAAAAGCTATCCTCTTGTGGTGTTTCTGTTAGAGCAGCACCAAATGACTCAAACAGCATTGTTCCTTTTTTTTTTTTCTGATGCTCCATGGGTAGTTAAATGATGATTCATAGTTATGCTGACCTAAAATATGTGAAACTCAAAAATACTCCATGACTATTGAATCAATTCCAACTCATAGTGACACTATAGGACAGTAGAGCCATAGTGTTTCCAAAGTTGTAAATCATCACAGAAGCAGACTATCACATCTTTCTCTCATGGAGCAACTGGTGAGTTCAAACTGGAAACCTTTCAGTTAGCAGATGAGTGCTTTAACCGCTGTGCCACCAGGACTCCTGTAAAATAAATTGAGCCATTATTACATTTTCAAGATCCAATGAGCAATATAAAATGTCCATAGATATAAAAGTTATCATTCACATTCAGGTTGTCCTTGAAACAGAAAGCAGCGAGGCATAGATAGGATCTTTCAAAGACTGAATTATAAAATAAATATGCTAAAATAGTATATTTATCAAATATTACAGATTTCTACCTATGAACATATTTGTCTTTAAGAAATCTATCATCGGGGGGCGGAGTCAAGATGGCGGACTAAGCCCACGTCTCCTTATGTCCCTCTGGAAACCAAGACCTGAACTGACAATCAAACAGAGCCTTCTGATCAACTAATCAGCCTCAGGACACGGCACAGAGCTGTTAATTGGGACTTCATACCACTCAGCGAAAAACCTCCTCTCTTTCGCTGACTCCCGCTCCTGGCTAGCCCCGGCTCTCACAGACGGAAGGTAAACACACCAGTTTGACTTTTTTTTTCCTCAGTCTCGGCTGGCGGGCGGAGCTGGGTCTTGCCTGGCGGCTGGACTCAGACACGCTGCTGGGGGGATAGGCCAGTGAAATTCCCGTGTTCTGAGAGCTAGGCTCGGGACTCTGTTAATCTAGACACTTTGAGCCTTTCGTTTTGTAGCTGCCTCAGTGGGGTTTGTGCGGAGCTCCATGGTCAGGGTGCAGGACGCCATGTTGGTACCGAGATTTTAGCGGGACCTCATTCTTAGCCTGGGAGCCAGCACCTGCAAACGGGACAGTGCTTCTCCATCAGAAAAGTAGTGATTTTGCACAGTGCTGCCTACATTGGGGGCCCTGCAACAGAAGCAGAGGAATCACTACCTCTCAGCACCTTCGGCCTCTCTGTCTGCTGCCTGGGTGGAGGAGGCAATCTTGGGTACAGTGGCCGCAGCTGGACCTAATTCTTAGCTTGGGAGGCAGAGCCTGCCCACAGGAGAGAGCTTTTCTATCACAAAACCAGTACTCGACGCAGTGTTGGCTAAGGCTAGGCCCTGTCAGCAGAGGCCAACAGGCCAGTAGCATTGCTGTATTCTGAACTAGTTTCTTATCATCTGGGGTTGGATATAGTGGTGCTTACTTTGTCAGATGAGAAGAGGGACCTCTACACCTGAAAACTTAACTGACTTGTGAACTGGTCAGATACCTTTTGATTTACATTTGAAGACAGCCTAGAGAAACATCTGCAATCCATCCTCACAGTACCTCTTCCAGCCTCTATATACTCACATGGGACCCAAAAAGCAACAGACAATTGTGGCATACAAGCAATCACTCATGGCTTCAGAAGGCTCCCAAGCAAAGCAACCAAGGAGTTTCCCAGATGAAGAAACTTTTATGAAAGCATCAGGAAGTGAATACAAATTGATTATATACAGAGCCCTTCTAGACCTTATACAAAATGCAGCAGAACAAAATGAAAAATTAAGCAAGTTGTTCTACCTGATGGAACACCAGTACTCTGAAATCCAACAGATCAAGAAGAAAATCAAAGACATAGAAACTTCCATGCAAAGCCAAGAAAACAGAATGGAACAAATGGGAAAAAGAATTTCTGACTTGGAAGACAGAGCTACTGATGCCAGCGTCTATGAGCAGAAATCAGAAAAAAGAAACAAGAAAAATGAAGAAACATTAAGAAGCATGTGGGACTCTATTAAGAGGAACAACCTTCGATTAATTGGAGTCCCTGAACAGGGTGAGACATCTGAGAACACAGAGAGTATTGTTGCTGAGCTGCTGAAAGAAAACTTCCCAGAAATCATGAAGGAAGAGAATATAGACATCTCAGATGCATATCGTATGCCACCCAATATAGATCTCAAAAGAAAGACTCCCAGACATATTATAATCAAGCTTAACAAAATGAAACACAAGCAGCAACTCTTAAAGGCAGCAACACTCAAGGCAAAGCTAACATTCAGAGGGAAACCCTGTAGGCTCTCGTCATATTTCTTAGCAGAAATCATGCTGGCACGGAGACAGTGGCATGACACATTCAAAGCCTTGAAGGAGAAGAACTTCCAACCAAGAATTATATGTCCTGCAAAACTATCTTTCAAATACGAAAATGAAATTAAGACATTCCCAGATAAACGGAAACTCAGAGACTTTGTAAAAACCAAACCCAAACTACAAGAAATACTGAAAGAAGTTCTTGGCTTAGGCTTAGAAGAATGAAACCACTAACTTTATATTTTAGAATGACACACTACTCAATACTCTACTCATTTAGGGAAGGCTCCAAAGTAAATCACAGCTTTGATATGGAAAGAAGCAATCCAGTGATGATCATGAAAACTATGGTGTCATCATAATAAAAAGGGGGATGTACTACAGTCATTGTAGTCCTTCCAGATGGAGAGGAAGATGACAAGACGGGTAGTAATTAAAATTGGGTTTATAAATAGTTTATTAAGGGGGTTTATAGGGGCAGCCGTAAAGCACAACAAAGATGTATCATACCATTTCAAGAAATCTAACACACGAGTCTCAACAACTATAAAACCAGCTCTAAAAAAGGTGAAAAATCAACTCACAAAAAAGAGTGTCCCAGAACAGACTATAAGAACAACGGACAAAACATCAACATAAAAATAAACATACCACAATGGCAGCAGTGAACACATACCTATCAATAATTACATTGAATGTGAATGGACTGAATGCTCCAGTAAAGAGACACCGAGTGTCATCTTGGATCAAAAGACACGACCCATGCATATGTTGTCTACAAGAAACTCACCTGAGACCTAAAGACAGGAACAAACTCAAAATTAAAGGATGGAATTATATATATCAAGCTAACAATGAACAAAGAAGAACAGGTGTGGCAATTCTAATCTCAAATAAAATATAGTTTAATGTAAAATCCACAATTGTGGACAAGGATGGACACTATTGCTGAAAGCTTCAATAGACAAACAGGACTTAAGAATATTAAACATTTATGCACCTAATATTAGAGCACCTAAATACGTCGAAGAAACACTGACCACACTCAAAAATGAGACAGATCACTTGACAATAATAATGGGGGATTTCAACATTCTACTCTCAGTATTGGACAGGTCATCTAGAAAAAAGCTCAACAAAGACACAGAAGACTTTATTACCACAATTCACCATCTAGACCTCATCGACATATATAGAATTTTCTATCCATTTGCAGACAACTACATGTTCTTCTCCAGTGCACATGGAACACTCTCCAGAATAGACCGTATGTTAGGACATAAAGCAATTCTCAACAAAATCCATACCATTGACCTAATGCAAAGCATCTTCTCAGATCATAAAGCCATAAAAGTTTATATCAATAGAAGAAAACACATAGATAGAAAGTGGAACTCATAGAAACTGAACAACATCTTGTGCAAAAACCTATGGGTTTTAGAAGAAATTAAGGAAGAAATAAAGAAATTTATGGATTCCAATGAGAATGAAAACATCACAACCTATGGCATGCAGCAACAGCAGTGCTCATAGTTCAATATGTCTCCATAAATGCACACATTTGGAAGGAAGAAAGAAACCAAACCAAACAACTAACCCTACAGCTTGAACAAGTAAAGTGAGAGCAACAGAGGAACCCCTCAGGCACCAGAAGAAAACAGATCATAAAGATTAGAGCAGAACCAAATGAATGAGAGAATAGTAGAACGACTGAAAAAATTGAAAAGACCAAAAGCTGGTTTTTTGAAAAGATCAACAAGATTGAGAAACCATTGGCTAAAGTTACTACAGAAAAGAAAGGAAACAAATAACTCAAATAAGAAATGACAGAGGAGTTGTCACAACAGATCCAACAGAAATAAAAAAAAATCATAACAATACTATGAAAGACTGTACTGTAACCATTTTGAAAACCTAGAGGAAATGGACAAATTCCTTAATTCATATCACCTGCTACAATTATTACAAGACAAAGCAGAACAACTTAATAAACCCATCACAAAGGAAGAGATTGAAAAAGTCATCAAAAAAAGCCTGGGCCCAGATGCCTTCACTGCAGAATTCTACCAAGCTTTTAGAGAAGAGTTACCTCCAATACTGCTGAGACTATTTCATAACATAGAAAGGGATGGAATACTCCCAAGTTCATTCTACGAAGACAGCGTAACACTGGTTCCAAAGCCAAGGAAAGACCCAACAAAAAAAGAAATACAGACCAATATCACTCATGAATCTAGATGCAAAAATCTTCAACAAAATTCTTGCCAATAGAATACAACAACATATCCAAAAGGTAATCCATCATGACCAAGTTGGATTCATACCAAAGATGCAAGGCCAGTTCAACATCAGAAAAACAATTAATGTAACCAACCACATAAATACTGCAAAAGACAAGAATCACGTGATTTTGTCTGTTGATGCAGAAAAGGTATTTGGCAAAGTGCAACACCGTTCATGCTAAAAACTCTCAGAAAAATAGGAATAGACAGCCAATTCCTCAATGCGGTAAGGGCCATTTATACAAAGCCAACTGCCTATGACATCCTGAATGGAGAGAGACTAAAACAGTTTCCTTTGAGAGCAGGAACTAGACAAGGATGCCCACTCTCACCTCTCCTATTCAATATTGTAGTAAAATTTCTGGCTGGAGCAATTAGACAAGATGAAGAAATAAAGGGCATCCGCATCGGCAAAGAAAAAGTAAAAAACCTCCCTGTCTGCAGACAACATGATTGCATATGCAAAGAATCCCTAAGAAAACTACTCCAACTGATAGAAGAGTTCAGCAAAGTCTCAGGATACAAGATAAACGTAAGTAAATCAGTAGGATTCCTTTATACTGACAATGAGATTGTTAATGAAGAAATCACCAAATCAATACCATTTACTATAGCCCCTAAGAAGATAAAGTACCTAGGAAGAAATCTAGCCAGAGAAATAGCAGATCTTTACAAAGAGAACTACAAGTCCTTACTCCAAGAAACTAACAGAGACTTACATAAATGGAGAAACCTACCTTGCTCATGGATAGGAAGACTTAACATAGTGAAAATTTCTATTTTGCCTAAAGCAGTCTACTTATATAATGCAATCCCAATAGAAATTCCAGTGACATTTTTTAATGAGATGGAGAAACAAATTACTGACTTTGTTTGGAAAGGGAAGAAACCCCGGATGAGTAAATCACTACTGAAGAAGAACACATTGGGAGGCCTCTCACTTCTTGATTTTAGAACCTATTACACTGCCACAGTAGTCAAAACAGCCTGGTACTAATACAAACAGAGACAGATAGATCAACAGAACAGAAATGAGACCCGAGAGATGACACCATCTTCCTATGAACAGCTAATATTCGACAAAGCCCTAAGACATTAAATTGGGGAAAAAACAATCTCTTCAACAAATAGTGCTGGTAAAATTGGACATCTATCTGCAATAAACTGAAACAAGACTTATATCTTACACCTTATTCAAAAACCAACTCCAACTGGATAAAAGACCTAAATATCAAATCTAAAACGATAACGCTCATCCCAGAAAAAGTAGGAACAACAATGGAAGTTCTAACACACAATGTAGACAGACTTCAAAATCTGTCAAACAAACCACAAACAACAGAAGACAAAATAGATAAACGGCAACTATTCAGAATCAAACACTTTTGCTCATCTAAAGACTTTATCAGTAGAATTAAAAGGCCACCTACAGAATGGGAAAACATAGTTGGCAACTATATATCAGACCAATGCCTGATCTCCATAATCTCTAAGGTACTATAAAATATCATTAAGAAAAAGATAAATCATCCAATTAAGTGATGGGCAAAGGAGATGGACAGACACTTCTCTGAAGAGGAGATCAGGCAGCCAAAAAACACAAGCAGACCTGCTCACGATCATTAACTATTAAAGAAATTCAGATCAAAACTACAGTGACAAGGTTGGCTGTGATTCAAAACACACAAAACAACAAATGCTATAGAGGCTGTGGAGAATTTGCAACACTTTTACACTGTTGGTGGGATTGCAAAATGGTGCAACCTCTTTGGAAAACAATCTGGCACTTCCTTAAAAAGCTGGATCTAGATATACCATTTGACCCAGTAATTCCACTGCTCTGAATATATGCTACAGAATCAGGGTCATTCACACCAGCTGATACATACACAAGAATGTTTATCACAGCACAATCCACAATAGCAAAAAGATGGAATCAACCCAGATGCCCAACAACAGAAGAATGGATAGGTAAACTATGGTATATATACTCAGTGGAACACTATGCAATGATAAACAACAACGAGGATCTTAGGAAACATTTCATAACCTGGTTTACACTGGTGGACATTATGTTGAGTCAAAGTAGTCAGCAACAAAAGGACAAATTTTGTATGAGACCCCTACAATAAAAACTTATAAGCAGACTCATGCATAGAAGAAAAGACTTCTTGACAGCTGCAAGGAGGGGGAGGCCGGGAGGATGACAGGGGTGGGGAGGGTTTAGATTAGATAGTTGATAGAAATTTGGTTGGGTGAAATCTGGGACAGCACACATTAGAAAGAATATCAATATTAACTGAACTTCATCATAACATGATTACTCCTCCCATGTTAATCCAATATTACAAGAGCAGAGTAGCTGGGGTGGAGGGCCAGAGACCATGCTCTCGGGGAAATTGAGGCCAATGGACACAACTAGCATTTTACTAAGAGAGCTCTCAGCAGCCCACATTTGTGATGGCGTCTGGGATATTAAAAGCTGCCAAACTGCCATCTGAGGGTACAGCAAATAGTCTGACTTAGCGGGAATGGATGATCACCAAGGACCAAAACGACATGGGGGAAAGTGAACCCAGAAGACAGAGATACCCAGGTGAGTGGGTGACTATATCGACTTGGGACCGAAAGAACTGGATGGTGCCTGGCCACCACCAGTAACAGACGTCATTGAGCTCACAAAGTTGAGTCTTACTGGCAACACAAGAATACAAAGGGGTGCAGCCTGAGAAAAGACTGCAGTTGATGGTCCACAGGCCTCAGAGTTCCCCTGGGAACGTGGCCTCTGGCCCTGATGCTGCCGTTGTCCATAAATCATAATGGAAATCAACTCGCAGACAGGATTGGATTAGACTTGGCAACACTGAGTGATTATATCATGTGTGCACTTCATGGTTCTTCTGTAGGATGTCATCCTGCTGACTTCTTACTGGAGGAAGGGAAATGGGTAGAGAGGAGGGGATAGGAGATTGCTGGGAGCATAAGACATGCGTGGAGCAGACTGGAAGAGTGTGCTGTCACCGGGCAGGGAGAGCAGTGGGAGCAGCATATAGGTTGGCATGCAAATTTATATGGGAATGTACATTTTCATTCAGTCATAATAAAAAAGAAAGAAAAAAATGGTCAACATCATACATCACTAGAAAATAATGAATTAAAACAACCATGAGATGCTGCTGCAAACCTCTTAACACAGCTAAATTTCAAAATACAACACTTAGTGATGACAAGGATGTGAAGCAGCAGGAAATCTCATTCTTTTCGGCTGAGAACGCAAAATGATACAGCCACTTTGGAAAACAATTGTCAGTTTTTACAAAGCAAAACAAGTTTACCATATTACCCAGCAATAACACATCTAGGTACTTTCCAAATGAGTTGAAGACTAATGTTTACACAAAAAGATTCACATAAATGTTTAAGCCACTTTGCTTCAAAAATTTCTAAAAATTGGAAGAAACCAAGGTGTTCTTAATTAAATGAATCAATAATAAATTATGATACATCCATACAATGGAATTTTATTCAGCAATAAAAAGAAAAGTGCTCTCAAGTCCTGAGAACACAAAGAAGAAACTTAATTCATGAGAAGATGACCACAGAAGAAACTTAAATGCATACTGTTAATTGAAAGGATCCACTATGAAAGTGCTAGATACTGTATGATTCTAAATATAAGACTTTCTTGAAAAGGTAATGTTATAAAGGCAGAAAAATATCTCTGGGAATCTTAATGTAAGTGATGGACTTTAGCTAATAACAATGTATCTGTATGGATTTCTTAACATATGAAGTACATCAGAGCAGGATGTTCATCATCAGGGCAACTCCGGGCAGAGAGAAAGCGAGTGTCTGGGAACTTTCTATCCTTTTGGGCAATGGTGTTTCAGTGGTTGAATTTTTCTCTTCCATATGGGAAACCTGGGTTCCAGGGAATGCACCAGGACCAAGCAGGTTAATTTCAGACTCCTTAGGAGCTGAGCATCCAGTCTAAAGCAGCTAGCAACATCAACAACTTTATTTTCAGCCCAATTTTTGGTTAACCTAAAATGTTACCTTATGCTGGTTTGGGCTATATGTCATAAAGCCAATATTTCAACAAAATATTAAAATGCATACATGTGCTTGCATTTTGGTTATAATTGGATGAAAATTTTAATTATAGAATTGTATGATGTAAGTTTCACTAGTTGAAAACTCAGCTAAAACTTAAAAATTGTAGCTCATGCTTAATGTGTAAGCAGAGCATGTAGAAACATTTTTTCAATTAAATGCATGATTTTTATATGATTATTTCACAGTTAAATGATGTACATATGGAACAAGCTATGTGAAGAACAAAGAACTGTAGATTTGAAAAATGTATAAGATTGACTGCAACTTAGCAGTTAAAGACTAGAAACTATATACCTTTGAAACTACAGGAAACAACAAAAGTTGCTATCAGTCTATGTGGAGACTAACTGAAAGAAAGACATATGCCATTTCTTACTTGACTCATCCTTTTGGACTTTCTGTTAATAGTAAAATGGTATACGTAATTTATTTCTAGGTAGACAGTTTTGTATTATGTACCATAAATTGTTTATGTACAAGATTTTCTTTAATTCCACATCTTTATCTTCACGTTCATTGATATTAAGTTGGCAAATTTTTCTAAGATGTTTATTTATTGTATTACAGTCCATTCATTTCACACTAACAGCAATGCCATTCAATTCACCATTATCACCTCAGACAATACTCTGTAGACATGCTGCCCCGCCAAAGGATATTTAAAAAGAGGAAGAACAGTGTACTTAAAAAAATACAAGATCCTAAGCATGTGGTTACATGAATTTTTCCTTGGATTTTCTTTGCATTTTAACTTCTATTGCTCAAGTCCCTTATCTGGTAAAATAATTAGAAATGTGATAATAATTACTTGTGATTACATGTGATAATATTACTCATGGGTAGATATTTCTTTAAATCATAAGTCTGCATCCAAGAAGCCCTGTTTATACACTGCCAAAAACGTTTATACTTTAAGTTATTGAATATGTTTATTTAGCTTTATCCTTAAGTCATCTCATCCTGAGAGGCTACACTGCTTGAATTTGGTCTAAGTGATGGTGGTCCCAAAAGGGTAGAGACCATGTTGCAAACACTTAAGAGAGGAATGTAGTGCTTTATAAGCAAGTTCAATTGTGACAAACATAAACTAGGTCCCAGGTATGAATGCTGTTATTTAGGAGACAATTAACAAGTTATTACCAATAATTCATTCATACAAATAAGGTATGAAAATCCAGGCTCTTTATGAATACATGTTTAATGCTTAATTTATTGATTTGATTACACAAGAATGATAATTAGGGGCTCAATTTCAAGATATGTGATCATACGTGAAAGATATTAGTTGAATATCATATTTGGTTTATCCCAAAATTAAACATTATTTATGAACAAGATTTGTATTCAAGTACATTCTTATCATATAAATAAATACAAGTTTACTGAAGCAAAAAAATATGATGTAGTTATAAATGTTTTGACCATTAGTACTCTGGATTATACTCACAATCTTTACTTTTGACTATTAAGAACCATTTGGCACAACAGTTAATCAAGTTAAATGTGACAGTCTGTGGCTGATAAATAAAACATGCTTTTTTGTGTTTGTTTTTGATGCATACTGTGAAGGAAATGATTCCTTGACATTGTCCACATTGGCAATATTCTTTTGACTCATACGTAAACACAGTCATAGGTGCCATTTTAACTGGGGGATTTATGGCTTTATTTATTTATTTATTTTGGAGGAGTGAGGTCTCCCCTTGCCTTCTTGTCCTTGTCCACAGACTCATGTCCATTTAGTCTCATTGTATTTTGTGAGCCTATCTAATCTTTGGCTGAAAGGTGAACCTCAAACGTAACCAGTACTGTTACAAGGATGTCTGGAGGTTTCTCTAGTCTATGTCAGACTACGTAAATCTGCTTTTTGTGTGTATGTGAGTTATAATTTTGTTCTGCATTAATTTACATGTCTGTCTGGGACCCTCTACTGTGATTTTGGTCAAAGCAGTTGGTGGTAGTAGCTTTAACTCATGTGTTTGTTAGCTGCTAAATATCTTCTTTGGTGAAGTCTCTGTTCATATCCTTTGCCCCCTGTCTTAGTCACCTGGTACTGCTCTAACAGAAAATACCACGAGTGGAAGGTTTCATGAGGAGAAGCGTTTATTGAGACAGTCCAGTAAGCTGCAAATCCAGTGAAAAGTTGTAAATCCATTCAGTAAGAGAATTTATCATAGTCCGGTAGGCAGAGTCCAAATTGAGTGAGAGCATCTTGGCACAGGAACCTTGGGTCCAAAGAACGTGCTCTTCTCTCAGTGCTTCTCTCTTGGTCGTATGACATTCCCAACTTCTTCTGCTCCTTCTCTTCCTTGTATTCCACAAGCTTATAGCTTGAGAGCTGCCTCACTGATGCAACTGTTGCCTATTCTCCATCATCAATCTCACAGAGGCAGGGTTCACAAAACATGAGAAGAAGGGTACCATATTGGGACTCACAGCCAAATCAAATCAACAGACATTTTTGGGGGGAGACAACTCAACCCATGAACCCTCCCTCCTTCCTTTTTTTTTGTATTATTTGTCTTTTTTCTCATAGAGATGTTGTGTTTTCCAGCAGATGTCTGCAGGTTCTCTCTTTACTCATCTGGTCTTTTGATGAGTATAAGAGTTTAACTTTCAGAAAATCCCAGTCATCTAATACATCCATTTGTATGTTGTTAGATATGGTCTATATTCTGTTTATGCCATGTATCAGGGGCTCTAGAATTGAACCTATTTTTTCTTCTATGACTTTTTTAGTTTGGGGTTTTATAATTAGGCCATGGGTCCATTTTGCATTAGTTTTTGTGTGTGGAGTGAGGTATGAGTCCTGTTTCACTTTTTGTGGATAGACATCCAATTTTGCCAGCACCATTTGTTAAAAAAGACTGTCTTTACAACACATTTGAGCCTTTGCCAAAGATAAGATAATCATAGGTAAATGGTTTTGCATCTGGGTTCTAAATTCTGTTCAACTTGTTGACATGTCTCTCATTGTACCATACCAGACTATTTTGACTAATGTAAGTGTATAGTAGGTTCTGAGGCCAGATTCCTGCTTTACTTTCTTCAGTAGTACTTTACTTGTCTGGGGATTCTCCTCTTATAAAATTATGAGTTTTTTCATCTCTTCAAAGAAAGCTGTTGGTATTTGGATTGGTGTTGCTTTGTGTTTGTAGATTGCTTTGTCTAGAACTGTCAGTTTCTCAATGTTGAGTTTACCTATCCATGAACATAGAACATTTTTCAACACATGTAGATCTCCTGTAGTTTCTTGCAGTAGTGTTTTGTAGTTTTTCTTCATGAAAATCTTTTTTCATCCTTTGGATTTATTCCTAATGATTTTATATTTTTAAGGGGTTAATATGGGAACCCTGGTGGCATAGTAGGTTAAGTTCTACGTCTGCTACCAAAAGCTTGGCAGTTAGGGATCCAAGGAATGTCAGGCATTCCTTGGAAATTCTATGGGGCAGTTCTACTCTGACCTCTAGAGTCACTGTGAGTCAGATCTGACTTGACGGCAGTGATTTTTTTTTTTTTTTGAAAGGGGTTATTGTAAATAGTGTCATTTTCCTTATTTCCTTTTCATAGTTTTCTTTATTGCTGTTTAGGAATCCAGTTGATTTTTGTATGTTTATCTTTGTATCCTGCTAATCTACTAAATCTTCCTGTTAATGCTAGTACTTTTCTCGTACAGTCTTTTGGGCTTTCTATGCACAGTATCTTAGTTATCTAGTTTTTCTGCAACAGAAAAACTACAAGTGGATGTCTTTGAAAAGAGAAGCTTAATTGTGTCCCAGTCCAGTAGGTTACAAGTCCAAATTCAGGTGTCAGCTCCTGGATAAGGTTTTCTATTCTGCCTCTGGATGGAAGTTTTTGTCATCAATCTCCCCTGAACTGGGAACTTCTGAGGAAGAAGGACTTCAGGTCCTTTCTAAAGGACATGCTGTGCTCCTGGCACTGCTTGTTGGTGGGATGAGGTCCCCTTCTCTGCTTGTTTCCCTTTCCTTTATATTCCCAAGAGATTGCCACAAGACACGATCCTACCAACACAACAGCCATTCTTCATTCCTCATTAACATCTTAGAGGCAGCATTTTCACCATACCACGACATTACATAATACATGGAACCTTGGCCTAACCAAATTGCTGCACACATTTTTGGGGGAAAAAAATTCAACCCATTACATATACTATCATATCATCTGTACACAGAGACAGTTGTACTTCTTCCTTGGCAATATGGATACCTTATTGTTTTTTCTTTCTTTGTCTTGCCCTGTTGCTCCAGCTAAAACTACCAGCAGAATGTTAAACAAGAGCATTGATAAACGGCAACCTTGTTTTCATCCTACTCTTAAGGGGAAAATTTACAGGCTCTCTCCAGTAAGATTGATATATAGGTATTCTTATCATTTTGAGGAATTTCCCTTCTATACCTATTTTACAGAGAATTTTTATCAGCAACAGGTGTTAGATATTTTCCCCCCACAATTCTGTTTTAGAATGGATTTTTAAAAAATTATTTTATTGTGCTTTAAGTGACATTTTTAAATCCAAGTCAATTTGCCACATAAAACCCACACTCACACTACCAGGGAACACTAGTTGTTCTCACCATCTTGTGACAACACCTTCATACTTGCCACCCTTCAAAGAACTCCTGACCCCTCACGTGTGGACAACAGCTGCTCAGACAGCCTCGTATGTGTATTTAAGCCAAGAAGCACATTCTTCACAGCATCGCTTTATGTCTTATAGCACATTCTCATCTTTGTATGAACAGCTACTTGCCTTTAGTACTGTTTTAGGCTTCAGGCTAACAGAGAGTTCCCGGGCAATTGTCCTCAGGGGAACTTCTGGTCTGATGGAGGATCAGGTGTGGTCTTTTAACAGAGTTATATTTCTGCACACTCTTATTCTCCTGCTACACCAGGGACTTTAAATTGTTTTCCCTATCAAGTCAGTCATCGGTGGTGGCCAGGCACCATCTAGCTCTTCAGGTTTCATGCTAATGTTGTCTCAGATTATATAGCACTTTCTATCTTCCCAGGTTCATGTTTTCCTTGTATCTTTGATGTTGTTCGTTCTCCTCTGTTCCAAGTGAACTGGGACCAACTAATTCTATGTAGGTGGCTGCTTGCTGGCTTTTAAGACCCCAGAAGCACTCACCAAATTGGTTCACAGACTATTTTCTTAAGAGAAAAATAACTTAGTTATGTCACTTAGCGTAGATTTCCCCTGAAACCATGGCCCCCAGACTCCTGTCTCTGTTACTCTATTCTTCAAAATAATGAGCTATATTAGAAAATCTTTTACCTTTCTTTATGGTCCAGCTGGGCTAATCTCCATTCTACTGCATGCTGCCACCACCTTCACCTAAGCCAATTCCTATCCACTATCTAATCTGTGAATATTCCGCTCCCCTCTTCCCTTGTAACCATCAAAATTTGTTTTAGTCTGTGTTTATATCTTTCCCTGTGTCTTTATAAAATAGGTATTTCATAACATGTTTGTCGTTTTTCATTTGGCTAATTTTATCAGCATAATGTCTTCCTGATGACTCCAGGTTATGTTTCCTAAAATCATTGTTGTTTTTTATTATTGTATAGTATCCTACTGTCTGAGCATACCATGATTTGTTCATCTGTTCATCTGTTGATAGGCACCTAGATTGATTCCATTTTTTTTCTGTTGTGGACAGTGCTGCAATAAACATTCGTATGCATGCATCTATTCATGTGACAGCCCTTATTTCTCTTGGACATAATCCAAGCAGTAGGATTGTTGGATCATATGGAATGGTATTCCTATTTCTAGCTCTTTAAGAGAGTGCCCAATCAATTTCCAAAGTGACTGTACCATTTTACACAACCGTCAGTAATGCAGAAGGGTTCTAGTCTCTGCAACCTCTCCAAAATTTACCGTTTTGTGTTTTTTGAATTAATGCCAGCCTTGTTGGGATGAGAAGATTTCTCATGGCTGTTTTTATTTGAAATTCTCTAATGCCTAATGATCATGTTAACTACCTAGATGTCTTCTTTGGTGAAATGCCTGTTTATATTCTTTTCCCATTGTTTAATTGGGTTATTTGTATTTTTCTTGTTGGAGTTTTGCAGCAATTAGACTTTTTGTAGCCAAAAACTCTTTCCCAGTCTGTAGATGGTCTATTTATTATTTTTTTGATGAAGTCTTTGGATGATTTTTAGGAGTTCTTCATTGCTTATATTCTCTTCTGGTGTTTGTACGTTGTTAGTAACATTTTATGGTCATGTATGCCATGTATTAGGTCTCCCAGTGTTGTCCCTTCTATGATCTTTGTTGTTTTAGATTTGATATTTAGGGCTTTGATCCATTCTGAGTTAGTTTTTGTACATGGTATAAGATATGGGTCTTGTTTCATGTTTTTTCCAATGGAGATTAAGTATGCCAACACCATTTTTTAAAAAAACTATCTTTTTCCCAGTTTATGGATTTGTTCATAGGTAGATGATATTATATCTGGGTTCTCAGCTCAGTTACATTGCTGTATGTATCTATATTTGTACCAGTATCAGGAATTTTTGATTACCATGGTAATGTAATAGATTGTAAAATCAGGCACTATGGGGCCTCCTACTTTTGTTCATCTTCTTCAGTAATACCTTACTTATTGGGGCTCCTCCCTTTTCCATAGGAAGTTGGTGATCTGTTTCTCCATCTCACTAAAAAATGCCATTAGAATTTGTATTGAGATTTCTTTGTGACTATAGATTGCCTTGAATAAAACAGATGTTATTACAATATTAAATCTTCTATCTATGGGCAATGTAGGTGTCTACTCTTGCATAGGTCTCTTTTGGTTTCTTGCAGTAGAGTCTTGTAATTTTTTTTCTATAGATCTTTTAAGTCCCTAAGTTAGATTTATCTGTACATATTTTATCTTCCTGAGGGTGATTATAAATGATATTCATTTGATGAAGAAGAACTCGGTGTTGCCTGGCTACCTTCAAAGACTGTCCTGACTGAGAAAACAATATAGAATCCTCAATGAAGCGCAAGAAAAAGGAGATTGCAGATCTAGAACTCTATTAAAAAGCCAGATTTGATGGTCCAACAATCTGGAGGGTTTCCTGAGAACATGGCCCCTGGACTTGCTGCTTGCCTAGAGCTGAAACCAGTACTGAAGTCAACTCTTCACAGAAAGATTGAGTTGGACTGTGGGACATAGAGTGATGCAGGTGATGCATGTACTTTATGTTTTATGATATGTATCCCACTAGTTCCCCTCTAGAGGGAAGAGGAGAGGAGGGAACACGTCTTGGGTAAGTGGATACTGGAAGTACAGTGTGGAAAGGAAGAGTGTGCTACCACAGGGTGAGCAGAGCAGACAGAACTGCACAGAGCAAGTGCTCAGAGTTTTATATAGTAAACTGACTTAGATTGTAAACTTTCACTTAATCACAATAAAAACAAAATTAAACTTAAAAAAGGAAATTAACATTGCCAATTCAGCTCTATTTTTCAATATTGTTTGTTTGGTATGCTTTTTTCCATCCTTTAAGGTTTTTTTTTGTGTGTATGTGTGTGACTTTAGTCTAAGGTATGTCTCTCGTAGACAGTATAAAGGCAGATCTTTTTTGTTTATCCAATCTTCTTTCTTATTGGTCCATTTAATACATTTACATTCAGCATTATTATTGATAGGTATGATTTTAGTACTGTAATTTTGATGCCTTTTTTTGTGCTTGTTGATAGTTTCCTTGTTTTACTTAATTTTACGGCAGAGTCTTTTTTATTGTTTTTTCTTTCTGTCGTTTTCGTTGTTGTTTATGTATTTGTTCAGTCTTCATGTTTTCTTTTTTATTATTATTTTGTTGTGTAGGATTTTTTACTTCCTTTGTGGTTATCTGAATAACTACCCCCTTCTTAGAAAAAAAATATTCTATTTCTGATGTGTCTTCATACACGTTAATGTCAAAAGACTTTGTGTCTATTTCACTGATTCAATCTTCAGTGCTTCAGTTTTACTCTTAAATCCTTCCATTTATTCATCTCTTTTTAAAGTTTTTTTGTTGATCAGCTGGAATTTTGAGTTTTGTTTCTATGTGGTTTCTGATTGTCTATTTATTTTTTCATATTATTCTGGTATTGTTTTCCTGAATTCTTCTGGTGTTTGTCTGTACTTTCCTTGATTTTGTCTGTTTACTTATTGTCTTTCTTGATATCTGAGAGGGGTTTATACATAAATACTTGAATTCCCTTGCTGTAGTTTGATTGCATCTCGTTCCTTAGGTTATTTGGTTCTTTTGGGGGGGAGGAGGGTACTTTCCTTGAGACATTTTTTCCCTTTCCTTTAAGTAGTTTGATGTTATCTATTGTTTCCAAGGCACTAAGATGTTACTGTACTTCTTTAACAATTGTATATTTGTTTACTACAGCCTGTTTTTTGTTTGTTTGTTTGTTTTCTGATGTGTCCAGGCAGGTGTTGTTGGTGTGCCACCCTGGTCAGTTTTCTGGTAACACTTGTTGACCCTCCACTTGTCCAGTGAGTAGTGGCTTGATGCATGATTACAGATCTCTGTTCACTGGCCTTGCTGGGCAGCTGAAGACTCTTTGGGTGGTGGTTAGCCGTTGTCTGTTATTTGTCTTGTGGTATAGGAGTGAGGAGTGGTCCACAGCAAACACGTGGAATAGCAAGTGTGGTAGGTGTGTTGTGTGAGTAGGGGCAAGTTTATTGCTATTCACCAGGTGACAGTGGATGAATCATAGTCAGATTGATCATGGGTGGGTTTGCGCATGGTTGCACTGGCTCTGCCTCATGCCAGTTAGGTATCAGGCAGTTACACACACAGTAGTAACACTAACACTTCTCATTGCGTGAGGGGTGGGGTAAGAGAGTGATGAGCATATGTGCACAAAGTCACATCATCAGCACCTCATGGCAGGAAAGGGGAGGTTGAGGAAGTAGTAAACAGGAGTATGTGCCATCTTACTACCTCTGTCTCTTGCTAAGCTAATGGAAAGAAGCAGCAAGGGGGTGATTACTTGTGTGATTGCACCACCTGTGGCTCCTTCTGGGTGAGTGGAAGAAGAGGGAATGTGAGTGGATGCACACATGGCTATGACTCTAGTGTCTTTCACTGGGTAGCAGACAGGGAAAGGGAGTATCAGTCCAGATGTGTGTTCACTTGTAAAGCCAGCACCTCTCACTGATGCAAGGGCTCACGGAGAGCAGTGGATGAACACATGCAAAGTTGCACAGCCTGGGCCTCTTGCCTGGTAGGAAGAGATGGGAAACAGCAGCAAGCACATGCACTGATGTGCCACTGGCCTCTGCAGACGATAAGAGAGCGGGAGCAGCGTGAGGGCAAGCATACAATCTAATTTCTACTGCTCATTTCTGGGCTAGGCTAGGCACTGTCATAGGGCAGATATTTGCTTGGGCATGTATAGTGTCCATTGCTTCACCAACCCTGGCGGAGTGTAAGTGGCAGGCAGGCCTACATACAGAGGGCACCCATCACAATCTGCCAGATGAAAAGAGGGTTGTGGTAGAGATATAGGGTGGGGGCAATGAGAAGGGGATGCCCATGTTTTGGTTCTCAACTAGATGGGTTGTCCTGGATATGGGATCCTCTACCACTTCTAATCAGGAGGGTGGGATAGGAGAATGTGCTTCTCTGGATAGCTAATGTGAGTGCCCAGGCCTTTCTTGTTCACTGTAGCCAGCATTCTAGACCTGCTTCTCACCAAATGTGAGGAAGATAGGGTGTGTTCTGGATCCATTTGTGTATGAGACCACCTGGTGCCATTCTGTGTCTCCACATTCTTAACTATGTCACCTACCTCTGGGGTCAGGGACCTAGTGGGTATCCGATTCCGAATCTTCACCCTCTCTTGAACTTGCTTCTTTGTAAGTATTTCTGTGTAGTTTCTCTGTTTCTCAGAAACTGCCACGGGTTGTTTCTGTGTTCCTCCCCTGGATCACTTCTGAGTTTGTCTTAGTATGGCCAAGTTGAGCAGGGCTGGTTGATAAAGTCCCTCCATTTTGTGTTACGGCTCTCTCCTTCTAGTAGATGTTATTTTAAATCTTAATCCTTCCTTTTTGATGTTCAGGTTCCAGGATTATTGTCCCTCTTTGGAAACAGTAAGGTGCATCTGACCAATCCGTCATCTTGTCTCTGCCCTCTGTTATTCACATTTTATAGAAGATGAGCTCAGGAAATTTTTCAAAATTGTACTTTTTTCTTTCAGGTTTCTTTTCCAAGGTGCAGCTAGTTCCAAGCTTTAGGCCAACAGCCAACATTTAACCACTGCTGACTCATGATCATGCTAACTATTAATTCCCCATTGCAAATAATTTCTAGCAAAATGTATGTCCCAGCTACTATTTAATATTAAATTCCATCTCTTGATTTTTTAACACAGTAGCCACATAGCTAATTTCCATTCCTTCTATTTTGTCTTAACTCACTCCTCTTCAGTTAGAAAATTCTATTTTTTTCTTGTGTTACCAATATACATACTTTATCCAACATTCAGATCTGACTTCGACAGCACTTGGCATCCAACATCCAACTTTATTTTTCTATTGGAGTAATTTATCCTTGTATTCACCAACATACTTTATGCAAAGTGTTATATTTTCTAATTCCTCTTTCTCATTGTCTAATTTTCCTTCAGCTTATACCAGTATGTTGTACCCAGTGATGTCCCACTGAATTGTCTCAGCCAAGGATCAGGTGTTATTTTCTACTTGCCAGATGTTATTGTTTCTTTTAAAGTTAATTTCCTGAAAGTCTGTGTCTCATGTCAGAGAGTTGTCCCATGTCTCCTTGACGCATTCTCATGCTTTGCATGAGTGATGCTGTATTTATGCCTTTTCCACTTTCCAATCTAGTCATTCTATTTCTCTTTGACTGACTCCTTTTCTGCTTTTCATAACTTAAATGCATGATTCTTCAAAAATATGAATACATATTCCTTTGTATCACTTTTCTGTCCTTAAATAATGTTCTTTTTCAAAAATCTAGTTTACTGCCCAACAACAGAAGAATGGATAGGTAAACTATGGTATATATACTCAATGGAACACTATGTAATGATAAAGAACAACGATGATAGAAGGAAATGTTCTTAGCCTGGTTTCAACTGCAGGACATTACGTTGAGTGAAAGTAGTCAGTGACAGAAAGACAAATATGGTATGAGACCCCTACGATAAGAACTTAAAAGCAGACTCATGCATAACAGAAAAGACTCTTTGACAGCTGCAAGGGTGGGGAAGGTGGAAGGGCCAGAGAGGAGGGTTTAGATTAGATAGTTGTTAGGAATTTGGTTGGGTGAAATTGGTGACAGCACACATTAGTAAGAAGATCAATATTAATGGGACTTCAACACAACTTGTATACTCCTCCCATCTTAACCCAGTATTGCAAGGATAGAGTAGCTGGGGCGGGGAACTGGAGACCGTGCTCTCAGGGGAAATTGAGGCCAATTGGCACAATTAACATTTTGCTAATGAGGACTCTCTGCACCCCACATTGGTGAGTGGTGTCTGGGGTCTTAAAAGCTGCTAAGCTGCCATCTGAGGGTACAGCAAATGGTTCCGACTTAGCAAGAATGGATGATCACCAAGGTCCATAATGACATCGGGGAAAGAGAATACAGAGAGACCCATGTGAGTGGATGTCTACATCAACTTGTGACTTGAAGAAGCAGATGGTACCTAGCCACCACCAGTAATAGCCACGATGGAGTTTACAAAGTTGAATCTCACTGGAAACTCAAGTATAAATAGGGGTGTACCCTGAGATATCAACTAAAAGACCACAATTGATGGTCCAGGGGTCTCAGAGTTCTCCTGGTAGGAGGGCCCCTGGCCCTGTTGCTGTCCCTGTCCATAAATCATAATGAAGGTCAACATTTCGGACAGCAATGGATTGGACTTGGTGATGCAGAGTGATCATACTGTGTGGGCACTTTATGGTTTTGGCATCTATAAGATGTTGTCCTGTTGACCTCATACTGGAGGAAGGGGAATCGGTGGAGAGGAGAAGATAGGAGACTGTTGGGAAGACAAGACATGTATGCAGCAGAGAGGAAGAGTGTGCTGTCACCATGCGGGGAGAGCAGTGGAAGCTGCATGTACGTTAACATGGAAATTTATATGGGAATGTACATTTTCATTCAATCATAATAAAAAAAAATCTAGTTTACTTCCATTTATTTAGTGTTCATCTCTTGGATGATAACAGTTAAAATTAGTGTTTTGTTTCAAACATTTAGAGGTATGTCAGACACGAATTTTCATTTGCCTGTACTATTTTCTGGACTATCATTTCCTTTCTTTTTTTTTTTACAGACATAGCAATTCACCAGAAGCTCTTTATTTCTGCTGCCCATTCTAAATACTGTCTCCTCTAGGTTTCTCCCAAGTTTCCGGTCCACTATTCACTGTTCAACCTCATGCTCACTTATATATTCATTTCCTCAGTATGTACTTCTTTTCAGACACTAGTCGAAGAGCCATGGATACACACTGATTGAAAGAATGCTGTCTATGGCTAACAATACTGCAAGGATTGATTGTAACATTGTGCATGCTCTAAAGTAGACATATAGTTAAAGTGATATTGCAGTAAAGCAAAGCAAAAATAATTCTGAATAATTTAGAGCGAAATGATTAAAGTAGGAGTGGTTTCTTTCTAATGCAGTTGTGCTACCATGCTGTCTCACCAGCTAGACAATCCTTGTCTTATTTCCATCTAAGAAACATAACTATTGGTAATTTAGGTACTCTGTTTAGTGATCACTAAATGTCAAGATTTTGATAATTACGTTACAAATATTTTCAGTTAATACTATAGAAGCCTGTGGGTTATACATCATTTCTATTCTGCATATAAGCACTTGAAAATTAAAACTATCATGCAACCTGCTCAGGATGTCACAGATTTTAATCAGCAAACTTAAAGTAAAAATCCAATTTTTTCTGACTGAAAACCATGATATAATCTACTACACTGAATTGCCTCACGGAGTGATAAAATTACAATACTGAGTTTCACAGATTGTTATTGAAAACCAAATTACAGACATATGTCAAAGTGATAACTTTATACTTAGATTTTCAAGAAGTGAAATAGCTTAATCACATGCCACAATTAAACAGAAATAAATAAAACTAAAACCACTTATAGTAAGATATTAAAATGACATTTGAGCTCAGTTCAAAACTTGTATAAATAAACATCTGAAATTGCACTGTTAAATATTTATGATTTTAAAATATTCCATACTGAGATAGAGGCAACTATAAGTAATGACTGTGTACTGAATAAATTTTATTATTTTTTATTACCCTAAGCTTTAAGATATGTTACAGTCAATGCAACTAATTCTCCACCTAATACTCTCAACATTTAACTTTAGAATATCAGGAAATACACAAGTACCTGAACAAGAAATGATTTGGAAATTAGGGACTTGCATTTTATGAATCCGTAATTACTTCTAAAGTCCTAAAAGTGATAAAATAGCATCAGCATGATGCGGCCCCTGTCCATAAATCATAATGAAGGTCAACTTTTCAGACAGCAATGGATTGGACTTGGTGATGCAGAGTGATCATATTGTGTGGGCACTTTATTGTTCTAGGCATCTATAGGAGGTCATCCTGTTGACCTCATACTGGAGGAAGGGGAATGGATGGAGAGGAGAAGACAGGAGACCGTTGGGAAGATAAGTCATATATGGAGCAGAGAGGAAAAGTGTGCTGTCACTGTGCGGGAATAATGGTGGAAGCTGCATGTAGTTCAGCATGCAAATTTATATGGGAATGTACACTTTCATTCAATCATAAAAAAAAAAGACATAAAGGCCCCATAATCCAAAAACTGTATCAGCTTGAAACCAGGAGAACTAGATGGTGCCCATATGCTACCAATGACTCCTCTTACAGGGAGCTCAAATGAGTCCCTGATGGAATGGGAGGAAAATGGAATGCAGAACTCAAAAAAAAAAAAAAAAATAGCATCAACATGAAGCAATAATTTGTTGGTGAGAACATTTGCTGTTATTCCTTATAGTAAGGAAGACTTACAGACTATGACTTTACAAACAAATTTTTCTTGATGAGAACTACAGGTTAACTACTTAGTGTGCTTACAAATAATTGGACATATGAATACATAATATCAGCCATGTTAGTTTTATAAAGAAAATAAATCTTGAGATTCTAAGTGACAACATACTAAACAACTACAATGATCATACTATTGATATTTTAATGTAACTGTTAGCATATAATTCACAAATGGACAGATTTCACGTAGAATAACAAACATCTGGAAATTAAGAAACTTCAAATTAAAGAAAAAAGTTTTTTTAATCACAGGACATCTTTTACAAAGCAGTTTAATATGAAAACATATTTTAGTATTTTAGAGAAACCCTCTTATTGTCCTACCCCACAGTGTCCATATTTTCGAAATGTTAATCCACCTAAGAAGTAGCATCCATAAATAAATACTCATTTTCAAAATTTGTTACCCAAATAAAATCATATGATCATAAATCACACCATACTGAAACTATTTCTCTGAACCTAAGAAATTTGAAATGTTGAAAATAGTTCAAGACTTTCATTATTAAAGTGTCAACCGCTACAAAGACAAGTATTACGGTGGATTTTGGACGACTCAAGTCCAAAACTTTTAGTTTAGATGAAAGGAAACAAAACTCAAACAGAAACCCTAAATAAACAATTCAGTCATATGGTAAGTCAGCAATAGTATTAGTATCAGAACTCAGGCTTCCTGACTCTTGGTCAATAGATCTGTCTTGTTAAGGACTTGAATGTAAGGATGAGGAAGGTACAGTGATGGGAGAAAATTCTGTCACAAACAGACATCATAACATATTGTGTGACTAGGGTTGCCATGAGTCAGATCCGATTCGATAGCACTTGGCTTGGCTATTGCTTTAAATATATTAATAGATTAATATTCAAATAGAATAAGGACCTTACCGAAGTATATTGAAATACATCTGAACTTGCTCTATCCCTGTACTCTCTGGTAAAACATAGCAATTGCATTTCCAGTGCCCTACACTTGAATATAATACATTTCTCTCTCCTATTTAAAATGAAAACTTTAATGTATGACATCCTTAGTAATTATTTCAAACTCTATTAATAGTAAGCGGAAACATTAAAAATGGCATTGAATAGTTAAACATTAGAACATATTCTGGTTTGAAGTTACTATTATAACTAATTTTGATGAAAAATACTGTGAGTGGTGTGATAATAAGAAATTTTTTCTTTTGTGCAGTAGTTTGCATGTAAGATTATGGATAGGTACCAGACACTCTCCCGATTTCTTTCTTTTTTGTGTGTGTGTCTTTTTCTTGTGTTTTCTCCATTGAGACTGAACACTGCTAATTATGTGGCTATTGGCACAGTGTACAAAACCAAGTTCTAGGACGTGAAATTTCTCCTTTGACCTTCATTTTTTTCTCTCACTCCTGCTTAGAAATGCAAGTCTTGCTGTGAGAAGTTCAAGATTACGTTTTAGTATCAGTCAAAATATAATAGTTAACAGAGGCATCGTTTCACTGAAGGGGATAGACTTACTTCCTATGTCAAGTTGTTACAGGAGACAGTTTCATTCATACCTAAAATATGACACCAATTCCAGACAAAATATGTAACATATATATGTATATATATATATATATATAATTTTTTTACTGTTTTGCATTTCTCTCCTCCCTTGCTCCTTTTCTATTTCTTTGTCTTTGGCTTGTTTTCCTTTCTTCAATGTCCTAGATATTAGACACTATAGCAACAAAAACTGAAACTCTCTTAATCCTTTTTATATTTTAGCACTTACAAGAAGAAGGAAATGAAAAATAAATAAATAAAATAAAAAAAAAGAGAGAAAGAAATAAAACTAGGCCTTCAAGGTAAAAATCAAAAAAACAAACAATTGTATTTTCTCATCTCCTAGTATAACTGTATTTTAGTATCTATATGGTTATCCATGAAAACTTGGTGGCACAGTAGTTAAGATTTATGTCGGCTAACCAAAGGTTGGCAGTTCGAATCCACCAGGCAGTCCTTGGAACCTCTATAGGGTGGTTCTGTTTTGTCCTATAAGGCCACTCGAGTCTGAGTTGACTAGATATCAGTGGGTTTTGTTTTTTTATGGTTATCCAACAATTTGAATATCTGAAACTCAATTAATCATTCTCAAATTTGAAAAAGTTCACTACTCCAGAAAACTTATCATTTTGTTTTGCAAAATAATGTGAGAATATTTTAAAATGACTTAAATGACATCCAGTTGATTATACTTTTCCTATGAATCCCTTCCAAACTAATTGATAAACAGCCTTCATCCATCATGCGTCTTTCTCTATGAACATACTAAACTATATTATAATTTTTTATTTGAATTTATGCCCTCTAATGTACCATGGATTATTTCAGTCCACAGGTAATAATAGTTTTACTAGTATATGTAAGTATGACTGTAAAGCAGAAGGGAAATATATATATTAGCCAATTAATGATTAAAAAATAAAAATTTAAATATATGCATATATTGCTGATCACAAATTGGAACACAGGCTCCAAGATTTCTGATTCCTAATCTAAGGAACTTCCATTTGTATCTAGACAACTTGAGGGTAAAGAAGAAAGTTCATCACACTTAGGGCTGATAACCTTTTAAAATTATTACGCCATATAAATGAAACTTCTAAATAATAAATCTCCCTTATTTTTATACAGTATGACACTAATTTCTGCACATTGCACTGATTTCCTTTTCTTCAACAAATTTCTGTACCTCTGGTCTCATTATTTTTAACCCTATTTTTATTACTCTGACATTCCATTTCTGTGACTGTCACTTTCAAGTCATGTTCACTTATATTTTATATCTCACTAACTTTTAAAAGCATAAAATATTTACTTAGATAAAACAATACTTATTAAATAAACATAACCGTATGAGAATGTAATATGACGGTTCTGATAAATTCCTTAGAAAACTTTCTCAAACTGGATTTTTCCCACTGCTACTCTCCTACCACTATTTGTTGCTGTTGAGTTGATTCCAATTCACAGTGACCCTGGAGCAAATTGTAGAACAGCTCCGAAAAGACTTCCAAGGCCGTAACCTTTAAGAGCACAGACCATTCCATTTTTCTTCCACAGAGCAGCTGGTGGATTCAAATTGCCAACATTTCTATTAGCAGCTGGGCATTTAACCACTGTTCCACCAAGACTCTTTACTTGTCTCAGTCAAGATAAAACTAGAAAATGATGGAAGATTATGTCTCTATGATATTTATGATTCAAATACAAGCATTTTGCTTTTAATGACTTAAACTTTGAAGATTTAAAAAGTGTGTCTAAGCACCCTTAATTCTGTTGACAGTTCATTATTTTAATCTTTTTTCTGATTTTTCTTTTATCTTTCATGTATGAATACACAACACACTCAGTAAATGACCCCTAAAATGAAAATTTTCTGGATATTTTTCTCTAGTAGTTCACTAAACCTTTTTGCTAGTAAATTACAACTTGCTCTCAATAATACACTTGTCTTACTCCTGCCAACCATGATCCCCTACCACTACTGCTCACTTACTTTACTAGTGAATCTTGAAAATACATTCTTACATATTTCTCATCTCATTATTATCCAACTCTGTACAATAAATTTTATTATGATTACTTTCCTTTCAGATTGTTTCTTTTCTGTCTTTCTTCCATATTTTTCTAGAATTTAAAGGTTATACTCAGATAATATTCTATATTAAATAAATTTAGTAGGATGAGAAGCTCAAGTGAGAACAAAGCATGTCATCAATACAATGCGCAGATGTTATATCACATATATTCTTGTGAACATTAGCCACTGTCTAGGGATTTCACAAGTACAGAGGTAAAGATGTGAGGATACAAGAACTGTCAAGGTCTCTGAAATTCTCCCAGGGAACTCTGATTACTAACCGTATCCTGTGTGGGTGCCCCAGGGCCCAGAACATCCCAGCTGTGAGCACATAAAAAACCTGTGATTTGGGTTTCAATAACAATCTCTCTGATTTCACAAGTACAAAAATATGTATCATCTCCAAAGAAAACTGCCACATGTGGGCTTCGTTTAGCTTGTGCATCAGAATATTCAAGGTCAGCATATTAACACCAGCAATCATTGGGTTTCAATAAAAGAAGATGTATCTTCAGAAGCAGTAATAATAAAAAGAAAAGATTTATCCACTCAGAAAGAAATAAACTGAAATGTTATTTAATGTTCATGTTAAATTAAACATGCTTCATTTGACTTTTTCAGTTCAAATCAGATGAAAAAATTGGCTTAATGGAAAAGATACAAGAGATTAATTGGAGGTTAAATACTTTCACATTTATATTTACACAGAAAGAAAATCTAATACAAGTCCAATGATTCATTCTGTGTAATAAATTAGCCTCAATTTTTTTTCTTTCCTATCTCTTCTGGTATTATTCTCCAGCATTAAAGACTGAATCAAGTCAGACAGAATTCCACATAGTCATTCTAAACTAGGATATGTGTGTTATATCTCACAGGCCCGTATCTGACTCATCACTTGTCTATATATATCGCTTCACTTGTGATTGTTACATAGATGTAAAAAAAGAAAAATATCAAAAATGTTACTCATAAAGTCTAAGATATTTATCTTGTGTGTTTTGCAGTATATACATGCCCCTAGGCCTTTTATTATTATACTTTTGGAGAAATTGTGATTTTTCTCATGCTTCTGCCACTTTTATCCCAGTCATCCTTTCAAAATTTATCCACATTCATCCCTTCAATGATCAATACAGCACAAGCATTTGAATTCTATGTCTCTAGTTGCTAACATGGAAGGAATGTACTAAAAATAATTGATCAGTGTTCAGTCATTTCAGAAAGCAGCATATGATTGAGAAGAAGTGGTACTAAAGAAAGAAATCAAGGGTGCACTGAAGGCACTCGCAAAAATGAGACTCCACAGAATGATGGAATGCCAATTGAGATGTTATAACAAACAAATGTAATGCTGGAAGTGTTCACTCATCTATGCCAGAAATTTGGAAGACAGCTACCCGGCCATTTGACTATGTCCACTCAAAACAAAGATGATCCAACTGAATGCAGAAATTATAAAACAATATCATTAATATCACACACAAATCAAATTCTGCTGAAGATCATTCAGAAGTAGCTGCTTTTGAATTTCAGGGAACTCGCAGAGATTCAAACAGGATTCAGAAGATAACATGGAATAAGGGATATTATTGATTGTATGAACAGGATCCTGGCTGAAACCAGAGAATGTCAAAATGATATTTACCTGTATTTTGCTGACTATGCAAACATACTTGACTGTGTGGATCATAATAAATCATAGATAACATTGCAAAGCATGGGATTTCCAAAACACTTAATTTTGCTCATGAGGAATCAGAACTTAGACCAAGAGACAGTCATTTGAAGACAACAAAGGGATACTGTGATTTAGTCAGGAAAGGTGAACATCAGCAGTGTCTCTTTTCACTATACCTATTCAATATGTATGTTGAGTAAATAATCCACCTAGCTGGACTTTGTGAGGAAGAACAGGGTATCATGTTTGGAGGAAGACTCATTAACAACTTGTATTATGCAAATAACACAACCTTGCTGGCTGAAAGTGAAGGAGACGTGAAGCATTTACTGATGAAGATGGAAGACTACAGTCATCAATATGGATCACCTTTAAACATGAAAAAAATCCTCACAGTTGGATATCTAAGCAACCTTATGATAAGAAAAAGATTGATATTGTCAAGGATTTCTTTTTACTTCATTCTGCAATCATCCACTGAAGCAGCAGTCAATAAACCAAAAGTCACAATTCATTGAGCAAATCTGCAAAAAACCTCTTCAGTGTGCTAAAACACCTAAGTTGGCACTTTGAGAACTAAGCTGCACCTGACCCAAGGCGTGGTGTTTCCAATTGTTTTATTTGCATGCAAAAGCTGGACAATGAATAAGGAAAACCAAAGAAGAATTGATGTCTTTTAATTACAGTATTGGCAAAGAATACTAAATATTCTGTGAACTGTCAGAAGACTGAACAAATCTGTTTTACATCCAGAACGCTTCTCAGAAGCAAGAATGATGAGACTTCGTATCACATACTTTGGATATGTTATCTGGAGGGATCAGTCCCCATAGAAGGATATCATGCTTAGTAGAGTGAACAGTGTGTTGGTTATGTAGTGCTGCTACAACAGAAATGCTATAAATGGATGTGTTTAAAAAGAGAAATTTTATTCTGTCACAGTCCAGTAAGCTACAGGTTAAAACTCAGGGCACCAGCTTCAATGGAAGTCTTTCTCTGTTGGCTCTGGAAAAAGTTCTTTGTTGTCAATCTTCCCTTGGACTGAGAGCTTTTGAGACACAGCTTTTGAACATGACCCTGGGTCTTTTCTGAAGGATGCCTCTGACTCCCAACACTGCTTCTCAGTGTTGCGTGATCCTCCTTTCTTTCATATCTCAAAACATTGCCTAAAGGCACAATACAATCTCGTACACTGAGTCCTTCTCCACCAACACAACTGCTGCCCATCTTCCCTCATTAACATCACAGAGGCGGGATTGACAGCGTATGGAAACATTACACAATATCAGAAATCATGGCCTACCCAAATGGCTACGTGTATTTTTAGGGGGAAGCGATTGAGAGTCAGAAAAAGGAGGAAGACCCTCAACAAGATGGATTGACACCTTCTTTCTCAGTACTTCCCTCCACTTTAAAATTCATTGAGTCCTGATTTGTCTGTTCCCTTTCTTCATGATCTATGAATTGTTCCATACTGGTGATACCAAGTTCTAAATTCAGTGTTGTAATCAAACAGTTTTTCCTCCATCTCTTCCATCATAGTATCCTGATGAAATGCTTGGAGCATGCTCATGTAACTCAACAGTTTCTTCCATTATCCCCTACATGCATTGTCATGTAATTTCATCCCAGGAAGATACAAGGTTTCAGCCTGCTATACAGCAGTGTTTTGAACAAGGAACTATAAAATTGAACTCCTGGGGGAAAATAGTTGAAAATCATAACATCAGCATATTACTTGATGCATCACTGTATGTAACATGTAAGTACATACTACTAATAATAAATAAGTTGTGCCAAAAAAAGAAAAAATACAACAGACAGTTGTAAGTATGGCTAATTGTATTTGAATACATTGCAAGTTGGTGACAACCTGTATATTTTTAAGCTCCGTTTTGTCTACTTAGGAACTAAATATATCTTCCTTTCTAGTCAAACACATCTAAGGTATTAAAACTATCTCAGCAGAATATTAAATCAATCATCTCTGCTTTCCTTAAGGAAGGCATAAACATAATGGAATGTTTACACAGAAATGATCAGTTGAAAAATTTTAACTTTCCAGATAGTTCTGTTCTACTTGTGTTAACAGAGATAGGACATGGAGTGGATAATAGAAATAAATAATCTCACTTTAGCCCCAGTTGTTTGTATCATCATGTTAGGCTTTTTCTTTGTTTTATTTCAATTTAATCTTCTTTATAAAACTCAAGTGATAGTAATATTAAAATTAAATTGCATTCATTAGTTGAATTTAATTAAGCCAAAATATAAATGAGGCAAGCTAAAAGACTGCAAAAACATTCTTTGTATTTAAGAGGCAACAGGGCACAGCTGTTAAGAGCAAAGGCATTGAAGTCAAACTGACTGGCTTCAAATACTGGCTCTTTTAGTTAGCGGTTGCATTGACCTTGAAATTAAATTAATGTTTCTGAGAATTGCTTTCTTAATCTTTATCTTAAGGATAAAAACAGTACATGCACAAATGGTAGCTCTGAGAATTAAAAATTGGTGTATGTATAATCATTAAAATATTGTGTGCCACATAGTAAGTGTTGAATGGATAAGTTAAAATCCAAAAATACTTATCCTAAAAATGACATATTGCTCCCTTTTTTGAAGAGCACAAAAAATAAAAATGTACCCATTTAGCATAGCAAGGAATTGGTACAACAATCTTCTCATAACTTCTTTTTATCCCACAGGTCAGGTTAACATATTTCTTAAAATTTCTCTTCCAAAGTACATCCATTTTACATTTATAGGACATTTAGTGTTGGGGGAAAATACGTACAGTGACAAAGTAGATTTCTGTTACTTTTGGTAGTTATTTATGATCCTGGATGTTTAAAACAAGCCCTATTACCTTAACTTACATAAATTAATTTCATAAATTTGGCAATGATTAACTGCCTTTGAGTTATTTTCTTATCTGAATATTGAAAAACATAAACTATGTAGTTCAATAAAAGCATTAACTCAGAAATTAGAATATTTAAGTTTTAAATTCTGATTAGTCAGAAGGATAGTTTTGTGTTCACAGACTTGCTACTTGAATGAGGCCAATATTTTTTCTTCAGAGAAATGAGGCTCTAATAAGACTACAATATAAGAATCATATTGTAAGCAGTGAGTGGAATGGATGGGAAAAGGAGTCCACAGAGGAATTATTAGAGTTAGAAATCTCACTAGAAATGGAGAGAATAATTGCCATGTCTTTTCTTAAAAAATTGGAGAAAATTTAGAGAATGTGTTTTTTTTTTTCATAGCTAGGCAACATGGACAATGTAACACAGTGACATCAAAGTCACGCAGTAATCAGAAGTGCAAGGTCAGCAAGGAGGTTAGGGAAATGAGGATAGGAAGAGGTGCTTTGATAAAAGCATCTAGTTGAAATGAATATTATTAGCCATTTCTACAATATAGATCATAAAATACAAAATCAAAGGCTAAACATAGAAATAAGGACAAAAGGCGAATCCATATCTTGATTCGTTGCAATCTGTGAACTCTGACTAATAAGAGAATCTGTACTATATATAATTATTTGGAGCATCTATGGCCTCCTGAAACACTGCTCAAGCCCTACAAGGTTTTTCTACCTAGCTATCATCATAACTGAGCTTGAAAAGGCCATTCCACTCTTCTTTAAAGCCATCTGTTTCAGGACGATGGAGAATATAGTAAGACTGGTCCATTAGCTTGGGTTCACTGATGCAATTCATTTGCTGTAAAGTCACTTCCTTGATCAGAGACGATGCCATCTGGAATATCATGACAGTGAATAAGGTATTTGTAAGCCTGTAGATGGCAGTTTTGGCATAAGTATTGCATGAAGTGGTAATAAATCTGAATCCAAATTGTCCATGACTGAAAACAAAACACTGCAGTTTTCATGATGGCAGTGGTCCAGCGTGATTAACCCACCACCAGATGCCTGGCTCATTACCTTGAGGAATGTTACCACATCAAGATTGCAGTGCTGGCCATTACTGCTAGCAGACTGAACACTCAGTAGCTGTAGCCAAGGTGGCTTCAGTAAACAAAAATTCGAGATACTGAGCTGATGCATAACATGCATTCCTGCCACTGAGGCCACTGTGTTCATGAATCATTGGAGACATGACAAATATAGCTGGAAAAATGCTGGCTGGTGCGTATAGAAGACATCAACCTATCCACTTCATTACTAAAACCCTCTTCTGCTGGGGTCATCCATTGGTGAACATTCCTATGGAGCACAAACATGTTCTTGTATTTTGCCCATTCAGAGGGATCCATTCACATACATGTTTCCTACATCTCCTTACCACCTCTTTTCCAATCATGTATTTTCCAAACACCTGACCAGCCCGTATAAATCCACCCCTCAGTGAGTGTGATGTCTTGACTACCCCATCATACTTTTGCCTCTGCTTATATATTTCTTCAATTTGTCCTGTATGTCAGAGGTAGAATGTATTATAATTCACATGCATATATCATTTGTTTACTGAATGCCCTTCACATTCCCTTCTACTGACTTACTACTTGTAAATATGGCAAATGAGTTGATGAAATACAAAATGAATATTAATCTACAATCATCTGTTCTTCCAAAGTATATCCTTATTGACACATTAGAGATGCTCATCTATTAGATATTTTGATTTCTACCACATAGTGGTAGTTCCAAATGGTGGTTAAACTTGGGGTATTAGCAATCAAATAATATAAGCTAATTGTCTCATTACAATCCTAAAAGTTATGTCTAGTTTATGTAAATACAGTATAAAATTGTTTTGTTCAGATTGCTTCAAAACAAATACTGCATTCCTTTCCTTCAGACCAGATAGCAAATCCGAGATAACCATTAAAATAGGATTGTGAAATTCCACAGTAAGCGGAGATCTTATCTAGTATCAAAATTTGCTAATACTTTCAAAATTCAAAGAGGCAGTAATTTTGAGACAAAAGTAAACATGGAAGTGTCCAGGGCTGCCAGCATCACTCTGCAGGTGGTTCCTGCCTCATTACAGTGAACTCTGGTTAACTTTTAACGTATGTAATTCCTAATCAATGCATGGATGGCATTGTTTACACTGTTCATGACACATATGCAAATTGTATTCTGAAAAATACACAGTTTCCATTTCTCAGGAGTTGCTTGGCAAATCCTTATATAACATGGCTATTGACAATATGCAATCTGATACACAATAACTACATGTCACAAAAGAATCCCAAAGGTAAGGGTTTTGTTGTTTTTAGGTGCCTTTGAAGTGGTTTCGACACATAACAACTCTTTACAACAGAATTAAATAGTGCCCAGAACTGCTCCATCCTCACAGTTATTGTTATACTTAAGCCCACTGTTGCAGCCACTGTGTCAATGATCTCATTGAGGGTCTTCCTCTTTTTCTCTGACCCTCTACTTTACCAGGCATGATATCTTTCTCCAGTGTGTGATTTTTCCTTTCAACCTGTCTAAACTATGTGAGAGGTAGCCTTGTCATCCTTGCTTCCAAAGAGTACTCTGGTTGTACTTCTGAGAAAGATTTGTTTACTCTTCTGGGAGTCTATGGTATATTCAATATTCTTCTCCAATCCCCAAATTCAAAGGCATCAATTCTTCTGCTATCTCCCTTATTCATCTTCTGGTTTTCACATGCGTATGGGGCAAGCAAAAACTCCATGGGTTGCATCAGGCATGCATTAGTCTTCAGGGTGATATCTTTGTGTTTCAGTATTTCAGTGAGGTCTTTAGCAGCAAATTTGCCCAAGGCAGTGTGTCTTTGGATTTCTTAACCTCTGCTTCAGGGGGTGTTGATTGTGGATGCAAGTGAAATGAAATCCTTGACAACTGAAGTCGTTTCTCCATTTATCATGATTTTACTTACTAGTCCAGTTTTTTTTTTTCCTTTTATGTTGAGGTATAATCATACCGAAGGCCATGGTGTTTGAACTTCATCAGTTAAGGACTTCAAGTTTAAGTAGATGCTGTAAAGAACTGAGCAGGATTTTACGCATTTTTCCACATACATCTGTTTTTCTTAAAGTTCTAGCTTCCTTGCTAGCCTCAGTGAGATTACATATCAAGTTATAACCCACTGAAAATAGGAGGAAGAGAGATGATGCACCAGACATGGGTATGATAAAGTTTTTGCAGCTCATTTGTTTCAGGTACTCTCTGTATCACCAAACAGGCAGAGACACCAGTCACCTCCTCCCTGCCAGATAACCACCTCTGGAGGACAGCTGGAAGAACTTGAGACAGACTCCCCACGCGCTTCAGATGTCTGTCTCCAGACAGATGCCCTCCAGGTCTCAGACATCCTCCTCCAGAACCTCTCCCTAATTTACTCACATTCTTCCAGGATTTCTATACCCTACACCTGAATGTTTGCTGGTAACCACTTGTATCTGTTCACCCTTAGCTACTGAACAAAAACCCTCAGTCTAACTGAAGAAATCAGACAGCTTTGGAGGACTTGATTCTACCGTCTCTTGTGTGTTGATACACAATAAACCTCTTGATCACCTACCTCATTACTGTCTCAGTATTGGCTTTGCAGCAGGCAAAAAAAGTGCCCTTCATTTTCAGTAAGCAAGTTTGTGTTATCTGTATAAAGCACGTTTTTAAGTTTCCCCCAATCCTGATACCCAATTCTTCTTCATGTAATCCAGCTCTAGAATTGTTTGCTAGACATACTTATTAAGTATGATGAAAGGATGTCACCCCGATTCACACCTTTTCTGACTTTAAACCATACGGTATCATTTGTTCAGCTTGAACAGCTACCTCTTGCTCGCAGGTTCCTCACCAGCACAATTTGGAATTCCCATTTTTTGCAACGTCATCCATAATTTGTTATGGTCCATACACAAATCCTGCTGCTATTGAGTAATTCTTACTCATAGCAACCGAATAGGACAGAGTAAACTTGCATCATACATTCCAAGGAATAGCTGTAGTCAAATGCATTTGCATAGTCCATAATACATAGGTAAACATCTTTCTTGTTTTCAGCCAGGATCCATCTAATATTAGCAATGATATCCCTGTTTCCATGTCTTCTTTCGAATGACTTCAGTCACTATGAGTTCCTAGTCAATATACTACTGAAGCCACTTTTGAAAGATTTTTAGCAAAATTTTACTTGCTTGTGATATTAATATTATTTGATAATTTCCACATTCTGTTAATCACCTTTTATTGGGAATAGGTATAAATGTGACTCACTTCCAGCTGGTCAGCCCAGAAGCTGTCTTCCAAATTTCTTGGTATAGATAAGTGAGCACTTAAGCATTGTGTTTTTTGTTGCAACCTCTCAACTGTTATTCTGTCAGTTCCTGGAGCTTCATTTTCACCAATATCTTTTGTGCATCTTGGACTTCTTCTTTCAGTACCGTTTTAGTCCTCTGGTACTGCTCTAACAGAAATAACACAAAGTGGATGACCTTAACAAAGGAAACTTTGTTCTTACACAGCCCTATAGGCTGCAAGTCTGAACTCAGTGTATCTACTCCAGGTGAAGGACTTCCCCTTTGTTGGCTAAGAGGAAAATCCTTGTGTGGCATCACTCTTTCTCATGCCAGGCAGCATCTTGACCCAAGAACCTCAGATCTGAAGGGCATACTCTAGTACTGGTACTGCTTTCTTGATGGTTCCCAACTCTCTGCCCAATTCCCTCTCTTTTTATCTCCTGTAGGATGAAAGGATAAAGGGTGGTACAAGCTGCACTCCAGGGAAACTGCAAGGGTGTTGCAGTCCCACACTAGCTGTCTTTTAACATAACCATCCTATCTATTAGCCACAGGTACAGATTAGGATGTACAGCACAGGGAAACCACAAAATATTGGGAATGATAGCCCAGCCAAATGGCTACTCATATTTTTGGAGGGACATAGTTCAATTTAAGACAAGTACCTTCAGTTTCTGTCATATGCTCCCTCATGAAATGGTTGAATGTTGACTTGTTCTTTGGGGTATAAAGACTCTGTATTCTTTCCATCTTCTTCTAATGTTTTCTGTTTCATTTAGTGTTTTCTTCATAGTGTCTTTCACTACTGAAAATAGAAAATATAAGTTTTTCTTTATTTCTTTCAACTTGAAAAATGTCAAGCATGCCGTTCACTTATTTGTTTTTCTATCTTCAGGCTTTTGCACATTTCACTATAATACTTTGTCTTCTGAAGCTGTCCTTTGAAATCTGTTTAGCTTTTTTATATCACCATTCCTTCCTTTTCCATTAACTGCTTGGATTTAAGAGCAAGTCTCTTCTGTTATCCAACTTGGCCTTTTCTTTCTTTCCTGTCTTTTTAATGACTTCTTTTTTCCCTTACATATAGTGTCACAACTCACCTGGTCTTCAGTCATTAGTGCTCAGTATGTCAAATCTATTCTTGAGATGGACTGTGAATTCAGCTGTGAGATGGACTGTGAATTCAAGGTTATACCCTGGCTTGTACAGGTATATTATAATATTCTTCAGTTCTAACTTGAATTTACACATGAGCAGTTGATGATCTGTGTCTATACTCTGCCCCTGTCCTTGTTCTGACTGATCATATTGAGCTTTTCCATTGTGTCTTCCCACGGATGTAGCTGATTTGATTGCTATATATTCCATCTGTCAGGGTCTATGTGTGTAGTTGCTGATTACATAGGTGAAAAAATGTATTTGAATGAAGACGTTGTTGGCCTTGAAAAATTCTGTCTGGAAACCTCCAGTAGCATGTCTATCACCAAGAGCATATTTTCCAACAAGCAATCCTTCTGTTGCAGGAAAAAGACAAGTTCGGCTTGGAGAGCAGAAAACACCTTAAACACCATTTTGTCTTTTAAGAGGAAGAGGATTTATTACCGGTGGTGCCTTGGTCAGACTCAAGTTTGAAAAATAGCCGCACACCCCATTCCGTTATTAAACATACCTATTTATATGTTTTTTTCAAAGAAACAAACAAAGGAACTTTCATACATTCTTCCAATTGGCAACGACAGGTTTACAGATTTTCATATTGCAATTTGATTGGCATAGCAGTTTCACAAATTGTCATTTTACCTTCTAACTGGTGTTAATATGGTTACAAAGATAAAGATAAGCAAATTCTTAAGTTGAGATGAGGGGCTCTCCTTTCTCTGGGGCTGAACTGCTCACAGGATGCACTTGTGTGGGGGTTTCTCTTGTTCCAGGCTTCCATGATCCTGCTGCTTTTAACAAGGCTATAACTCTTCAGGTTTGAAACCCTCAGACTTCTGTTATTTTAGGAAAGGCTACAATTGTTCAGGCTTTCCTCTCTCACTTCTTCTTTTCCAACTTTTGCACTGTAATCACCAATAATTATCAATGCATACTGATTGCATAAACCATCAATTTCAGACTGCAAGAGTTGGTAAACATCTTCAGTTTCCTCATCTTTGGCCCCAGTGGTTGGTATATAATTTTGGAACATGGTCATATTAACTGGTATCGATATCCTATCACTGACAGCATTGTACTTCAGGCTTGATCTTGAAACAGTCTTTTTGATGATGAATGCAATGACATTCTTCTTCAAGTTGCCGATCTCAACGTAGTAGATCATACAAATGTCAGGTTCAAAATGGGCAATAGCAGTCCATTTCAACTTGGTGATTCTTAGAAATAGGTGTTTATGTGTACTGTTTCATTTCTGGCCATTTCCAATTCTTCTATTACTAAATACCATTTGTGTGCTTTTTTGAAAGGCTTTAATTAGTATGTTTCAGCAGAATTTGTAAACTTTTTTTCTTTTTCTTCTATTTCTTTCTGTAGTTCCACATAGGCAACGGGAGAGAAAGTAGAGCTTCTTCTAACACTTGCTTTGTTTTACAACAATCTCTGAATATATAGAAATTCCACAGTATCCAAGGCAACAAAATACTGGAATTAATTGATTCCTTTTATGTTCTTCCTGTCCATCCTACTCTTTTATATCATGATATAGCTGGGATTCATTTTAAATTGGTTTAATACACTGAATAACTGAGTGGTCATTGTTATCACAAAATTCACCTTGATTGAATAACAGAGAATAAATACAGATTACAATATTTCTAATTTTTGTGGAGGTATTTACTTTACTTCAGTACACACTAAGATTCATTCAAAATGAATTAAAAGTAGACATAAAAATATTTAATTGTCACACACTATGTATCAATCATTTGATTGCAAATAATACAATTTTTTTATTAAAAACATATAGTGACATAGTGATTAAAAGTTTGTCTCCTTACCAAAAGTTTGACATTTCAAATCTACCAGGCTCTCCTTCAAAATCCTATGGAGCAATTTTACTTTGTCCTGTAGTGTCACTATCGTTCAGAGTCAATTCAATGTCAATGAGTTTGTTGTTGGTGGTTTCACTTACTATAGAAGACAGACAAGCAAATGGCAAATGCCTGTTTTAATCCTTTTCATCACTTTGGTCTTTGATAAAAAAATATTTTTGAGAGAACGTTTAGTGTCACAAGAAACTTTACACTGGAGGTGGGCAAAGATGGAGAATTCAGGCTCTTCCTGTGGTCTTTCTTACAACAAAGACCTGCAAAAAACAAATGAATTGATTATGTATGGCAATCTAGGAGCCCTGAACATCAAAGGTAAAGTCAATGAACTAAACTGAGTAGTTGATGAATTTAACTGAAGGAGAAACACTTCAGGAGCAGCAAAGAATTGTCAGACCTAATCTGGCAGCAAATGACACTCTGCAGGCAGATTTACTTGCACAAGCTTAGTGAAGTAAGCACCAGCGTTCCAGACATTTTTTCCACATGGGTAGACACTTTGCACTGGAGACTTCTTTAGTGCCTCCCATTAGTGAAAAGTAGCAAGGGATGGCAAAAGACTAATCTATTCTACTGCACAGATCAAAAATACTCCTTGGAGAAAAACCTCCCTTCAATGCATTTCTGCTTGTTCTGAACTAGGTCCAAGCTGGCTTCAGAGACTGATCTATCCTCTGGGCCAGAAATAGGTCCCACCACTCATAATGAATTGTTCTCCTGGCAGAGACAGAAAAAATTAACAAGCAGGGAAAAACAAACTGCCCAGTCCCCTATGCCAGGAAAACAGGGCTTAATAGGCATAAGAGGTACACAGACTTTGAAAGTCTTTCACCACTGTGTAGACCTCTAACCCAATTTCAGCAGTATAGGCCTTCATTAGCACAAAACAATGGGGAATATAATGAAGCCTAACCTCGATTGTTTCTGCTATTTGATGGAGAGGCAGGACCATGACATTTGACACCCCTTTGCCTATCAAGCTGCATCCTCACCTGTTCACATCAGCGATCTGAGCACCAATGGCTCCATTCATGCCACCTGGATACCTAAGACAGGGATCAAGAAAAGGTAGTGCCTCCCAGTCCTTAAAGAAAGCAACACTGGGTGCCAATATTCTGGCTGCAAAACCCATCCAACTATACTGTAGAGAACAACAGCACACATTCATCACAGGCACTCAGGGGCAGCTGTCAGGAATTGTCTTGCTAATCCCCCCACCATGGCAGCCATATAGCTGTGCCTCTACCAACCACCTATGTCTGTCTAGGCCTGTAGGTAAAAGCTCGTATCACACACTTGGGAATTGACTACCTAACCACCTGAATTACATCCAAGAAAAGCAAATCAGCTCCTGAGCTCACATACCTAGTAACAGCTCTAATGACCTGGTGACCAGATCTAATGACCTGGTGACCAGTAGCCCCTATGGGCACTGTCACAGATTAAATTAAATTTTCCCCAAATCCATAGCAATTTACCTAGGCTGTGATTCCTGGTATTGTGTGATATCCTCCATGTTGTAAATGGAACCTCTACAATGTTAATGAGGGTTGGTGGGCAGCAACTGTGCTGGTACAGCAGGACTCTGGTATGTGGACCTCATACCATCTCTGGTTTGTGGACCTCATACCATCAAGCAAGCAAGCAGTGCCAGGATCTGAGTATGTGCTTTGGAAAGGATCAGGGTCCCTGCACTTCAGAAGCTTCTAATCAATGGGAAGACAGACAACAAGGGCCTTCCTCCAGAGCCAGGAGGGTAAACTTTCCTCTGGAGCTGACACCCTGAATTTGGACTTTTAGCTTATTGGACTGTGACAAATAAAATTTCTCTTTTAAAGCCATCTACTTGTGGTATTTCTGTTAAAGCAGCACTAAATGACTAAACCAGGCATATCAAAAGAAGACAGTAGAGCACAGCAAACAAACATAAAATAAATAATTACAATAACTTCTCAGTGGCTCAGAGACAAAAATTTGTATCAAATCACATAAAGAAGCAGAACATGATGAAGTCAGCAAGCTTCCAAAACAAAGAATTAAGAAATCTTCTGGATGAAGGAAACTCCCAGAATTACTGGAGGCAGATTATGAAAAAGTTATATACAGAACTCATCAAGAGATCAGGAAGGAAATTAGGCAAAATGCAGAACAAGTCAAGAGGAACACAACAATATAAGAACACAGAAAAGATATAAAGAGTGTAATGACACATTTAACAGGCTGCAAGAATTCACATAGAGAGACAGCAAGGAGAAACACGGATAATTAACAATAAAATTTTATAATTAAACCATTCAACAGAAAGTCAAAGAAGGAGAAGTGAAGCAATGGAAGTCAAGATTAGCAAGGCTGAAGACAAAGCACTTGGCACTAACATACATGAGGAAAAACAAGAACCAAAAAAAAAATGAAGATACCCTACCAATTATGTGGGACTCTATCAAGAAGAATAATGTATGAGTTACTGAACTATCTAAACAGGGAAGGATAAAAATAACACAGACAGAATTGTTGAAGATTTCTTGGACAAAAACTTCCCAAATATCGAGAAAGATGAGAAGATATCTACTCAAATTCTCGTACTTCACAAATGGTAGATCGCAAAAAAAATCACCAGGACATATTATATTGAAATTTGCTGAAATCAAAGACAAAGAGAGAATTTTAAAAGTGACTAGGGATAAACTGAAAATAATCTACAAAGGAGACTCAATAACACTAAGACTACTCAGCAAAAACAATGCAGGCAAGAAGGCAATGAGATGACATACATAAAGTCTTGAAGGAAAAACATTGTCAACCAAGAATTATATGTCCAGTAAAACTGTCAAAAATTGGTAAATTTGCAGAGAAGTGTAGGGAAAAAGCAAACAACATTACAAAAAATAATAAGGTAGTCCTTTCAGTAACATCGGATGACAAGCCAACACCAGAACACAGGACAGATAAACCAGAAATCAGTCCAAACAAGTCAAAGCAAAAACACTGAAAATAGGGAAGCAGAGACGTCATTACATACAAGATGACAACATTTTAACAAAAACAAGACTAAAAACTCTAGTCATAGATCTTTCGTATGGAAAGGAAGTCAAGATGATATAAAGAAACAAAGACTGGCTTAAACTTAGAAAAATAGAGATAAATACTAATGTCACCAAAAAGGAACCTAACAGTCTTGTGTATCAAAATAAATTTAAAAACAAAGGAAAACTTAAAGATTCAGCAAACACAGAACAGTTTCAAAAAATTGCGTGAAGAGAAAGGACTCAGCCCTGAAAATTAAATAGAACAAAGAACTGTCAACAATGTACATAAAAAATATCAAAATGATAGCACTAAAATTTTATCTATCAGTAATCACTATAAACTTAAATAGATTAAATCCCACAACAGAACTAGAGTGAAAAAATGAATTAAAAACTAATGTGTCTATATGTTGCCTACAAGAGATACACCTTAGACTTAAAGACACAAACTAAAACTCAAAGGATAGAAAAAATACATTCACAAACAACGTCCAAAAAAGAACAAGCATGGAAATATTAATTACTGACAGAATAGACTTTAAAGCAATAGCCACTGCAATGTCTAAAGAAACTATATAATGATTGAAAGGTCAATACATCAGGGGACAAGAACATAATAAATATTTATATACTCAGTGTCAGCGCTCTTAAATATATAGGAAACATACTCTAATACTATTGAAAACAGAAATACATTACTCCACAAAAAACAGTAGGAAACTTCAACACACCACTTTTGATAAAGGACAGAATATCTAAAAAGAAGCTCAATAAAGCCGTGGAAGATCTATATGCCACAATCAAGCAAGATGATCTTGTAGACATAAGAGAACTGACAGGTTCACAAATTCATTCTAGAAAGAGGGCTACATACCTCATTACTGAATATCACTGAAGTTAACTTTGAAGTACTCCCCTTGGGAGGCTATGTACCCACACCAGGGCCTAGTCCACCCTCAGAGCAATTTGGATACTCTTTGTTTTAAGTGCTACATACCTCATTGCTAAAGTTAGACATCAGATGACAACCCAACACCAGAACACAGGACAGAGAAACCAGAAACCAATCCAGGCAAGAAAATCACAAAAATAAGTCAAAGCAAAAACACTGAAACATCCATCACAACTGTCATCATATTACCCTTGATGTCCTAAATGTCATCAAAATATTTTCCTTTCAATGTTTCCCTTTATCTTCAGGTAAAAAAAAAAAAAAAAAAAAAGGCGTTAGCAGCCAGATCAGGTGAGTAGGGAGGGTGTTCCGATACAATTACTTCTTTACTGGCTAAAAACCCCGTGAAAGACAACTGTACAATTAAGTTTGAGACCGTGTTATCTTGCCACCATTTGCAGAAAGAGAGTCCCAAAATTGCTTTGAGGTGTGGACTAGGCACTGGTGTTGATGCATAACTTCCCAAGGAGAGTACTTCAAAGGTGAACATAGTAATATTTAGCAATGAGGTATGTCACACTTTAAACAATTAAGTTCAAAGACTTGTCAGACTTTGTATATAGAACTCTCCTGCAAATAGCAACCAAGTATAATTTCCTTTCCAATGCAAAAGAAACACTCTCCAGACCATACATTAGGCGTTAAAGCAAGCAAATCCAAAGTATTGCGTTTTTACATGATAAAAGCATAAAAGTAGAAATCAATAATGGAAAACGCAAGAAAGAAATCAAATGCATGCAAACAAATAACACCTTACTCAAACACTACTACATTATACAAGAAATAAAAAATGAATAAATAAATTCACAGAATAAAATGAGAATGAAGACACATTCTACCTGAGTTTGTGGAATACAGTAAACACAGTGCTCAGAGGTTAATTTATAGCAGTGAATGTACGCATCCAAGAAGAAGAAAGGGCATAAATCAAAGCCGTAATGTTAGAACTTGAACAAATACAGAGAAGCAAAAGCAGCACCAAGGAACCAGAAGAAAGAAAATAATAAAAATTATAACAGATTTAAATGACATAGAGAATATTAAAAAAATTTGAAAGAATTTACAAGACCAAAACATAAACAAAATCTAGAAATCACTGGGCAAACTGACCAAAGGCAAACAGAAGAAGAGGCAAATAACCAAGAAATGAGATGAGTGATATTACAAAACTCAACTGAAATTAAAGAAATCAAAATACAATACTACAAAATATCATACTCTAAGAAATTTGAAAACCTAAAAAGAAATAGATAAATTCTAGAAGCACACTATCTAACTAAACCAACACAAACAGATATACAGCCAAAACCCAAGTGCAACAGTTTAAAGAAACCTATGACAAAGTAAGAATTTATAAAGGTAGTTAAAAACACCCCCCCCAAAACAAAGCACTGTCCTTGACAACTTCACTGAAATATCTACCAAAGTTTCCAAAAAAGGTTAATGCAATCAATGCTAAAAAAATTTTGGAGCATAGTCAAGGATGGAATGCTTCCAAACTCCTTCTGTAAAGGCAATGTACCAAAACCAGGTAAACATCACAAAAAAGGAAAATTAAACATTAATATCCCTTCTGAACTTAGGTGTAAAATTCATCAGCAAAATTCCAGTCAATAGAATTTAACAACACAGTAAAAAAATAATTGGTGGTGGGTCCAAGAAGGCAGACTAGACACATATCTCCTCAATTCCCTCTGAGAACTAAGGTCTGAATAAAATAATTGAATGAAGCACTCTGGACACCCAGAAAGTGATAGCATACGGCACAGGATTGTCAGATTGGACACTGCAGGATTTAAAGTCAGGAAAGGTGTGTGTCAGGGTTGTATCTTTTCACCATACCTTTTCAATCTGTATGCCAAGCAAATAATCTCAAAAGTTGGACTATTTGAATAAAATGAGGCGTCGGGATTAGAAGAAGAGTTATTAACAACCTCTCTTACACACATGACACAACTTTACTTGCTGGAAATGAAGAAGATTTGAAACACTTACTGATGAAGATCAAAGGCCACAGCCTTCAGTATGGATTGCACCTCAACATCAAGAAAACAAAAATCCCCACAACTGGACCAGTAAGCAGTATTATCGTAATGAAGAAAAGATTGAGTTTGTCAAGGATTTCATTTTACTTGGGTCTACGATCAATGCCTATGGAAGCAGCAGTCAATAAATCAAATGATGCATTGCATTGGGAAAATCTGCTGCTACGGATCTCTTTAAAGCATTGAAAACTTAAGCCTCACCTTGAAGACTAAAGAGTGCCTTACCTAAGCCATGGTATTCTTAGTTGCAACATATGCATGCTAAAGCTGGGCAAAGAAAAAAGAAGACAGAAGAATTGACGCCTTTCAATTATGGTGTTGGAGAAGAATGTTGACTATACCATGGACTGCCAAAAGAACAAACTGATCTGTTCTGGAAGAAGCACAACTAGAGTGCTCCTTGGAAACAAAGATGCAAGACTGCATCTTACATACTTTGGACATGTTATCAGGACGGATCAGTCGCTGGAGAAGGACATCATGCTTGATAGAGTGGAGGGTCAGTGAAAAAAGATCTTCAATGAGATGGATGGATGCAGTGGCCCAAAAATGGACTTAAGCATAAAAATGATTGTGGATATTGCATAAGACTAGGCAGTGTTTCCCTCTGCTGTGTGTATGGTCGCTATGAGTCAGAACAGACTTGACAGCACCTGGACGGCAATGGGTTTTTATGAGTATAAAGATATATAGATTTATAGCTATATATGTATCTTAGTTGTTGTCATGGATTGAATTGGGCCCCTCCAAAAATATGTGTAGCCATGTAGCTGTCCCATGATTTCCAATATTTTATGATTGCTTTCCATTTTGTGATTTTCCTATGCTTTATGCAAAAGGATTAAGCTGGGACTGTAAATCACTTCGTAGGATCACCTCCCTGTTCCACTATAAAGGGAATTTCCCTGGATTATGGCTTACACCACCTTTCATGCTAAAAGAGATCAAAGGAAAAGGAAACAAGCAGAGAATTGGGAACCTCACACCATCTAGAAAGCAGCACCAGAAGAAGAGCACATTTTTCAGTAATTATTTTTTATTAGCAAGGTTGGTAAAACTCCTTTCACAAATGTAAAAAAGGACTTTATTACAAACATCATTGGCAATAGTGGTTGACTTGAGGTATTCACAGGTTTTATCAAACTTACCAAGCATCCATTGAAAAACCCTGTATCACAGAATGCATTCATTTTAGAGTCACACTTTACGCAAAATTTCAGTATTATAATACTAGCATATGTATGTATAATTATTTTCACACATACATAACGTCCTGAAAACAGGTACATACTTATTAACCCATGAGGTATAATTGTTCATTAAACTAGTGGGCAGTATTAGCAGTAAGCAAGAGTTAAGAAGAGTGTGTGAAGGGCATTGGGATGGGGGTGTATTCATGGATCAGATGTACATTTGTAAGATCATTCCTCTGAAATATCTAAAACTTCTTCAAAATGGCTAAATACGGTAAGCTTATTCTATGACACATTGTATCTCCAGGTAAAAATCACCCCAGTTTATTCCTAAAAAGTGCAAACAGTCCTCTTGAGGCCTCAGTGCTAGATTCACTTTCAACACAGCAGGCACTTGATTGCATTTCGAAAGTGTCCCCTTCTCCCACTGAGCCTGTTGCCTTGGACACCAAAGCACATCAATGCTGTGAGACTGAATGACAATACAAAAATGGATTTTAAGTGATAGCAGTGACCAAAATATGCAAAAAGTTTAATTAATCTTAGTTTTCCTCCAAATAGTCATGAAACTAAGTAATTCTAGGTGATAATTCTTTTTTAATTAAATTAAAAAAAAGAAAGTCTACATACACTGTGTTTACAATATTGGGTTAAGAGAGGAGGAGTACACAAGTTGTGTCGAAGTCCCATTAACATTGATCTTCTTACTAATGGGTATTGTCACCAATTTCACCCTACCAAATTTCTAACAATTGTCTAATCTAAACCCTCATCCGTTGCCTTCCCACCCTCCCACCTTCCCCACCCTTGTAGCCATCAAAGAGTCTTTTCTATAAAGTATGAGTATGCTTTTAAGTTTTTATCGTAGGGGTCTCATATAATAATTGTCCTTCTGTCACTGAGTAGTTTCACTCAACATAATGACCTCCAGTTGAGACCAAACTGAGAGATGTTTCCTGCTATCATCGTTGTTCTTTACCAGTGTATAGTACTCCACGGAGTATATATGCCAAAGTTTACCCATCCATTCTTCTGTTGTTGGTCGTCTGAGTTGATTTCAATTTTTTGCTGTCGTGCATTGTGCTGCAGTGAACATTCGTGTGCACGCAGCAGTTGGTATGAATGGCCTTGATTTTGTAAGATATATTCCGAGCCGAGGAATTACTGGGTCAAATGGTATATCTATATCCATTATTTTAAGGTAACGCCAAATTGCTTTCCAAAGAGGTTGCACCATTCTGCAATCCGACCAACAGTGAAGGAGAGTTCCAATCTCTTCACAGCCTCTCCAACATTTATTGTTTTGTGTTTTTTGGATCATGGCCAATCTTGCTGGGGTGAGGTGGTGCCTCATTGTTTTGATTTGAATTTCTTTAATAATTATCGTGAACATGTCTGCATGTGTTTTTTGGCTGCCTGGATCTCCTCTTTAGAGAAATCTGTCCATCTCCTTTGCCCAATGCTTAATTGGATGATTTGTCTTTTTCTTATTGATATTTTGTAGAACCTTATAGATTATGGAGATCAGGTGTTCTTCTTTTTGGATCTAACTTCTGTGGTGTTTGATAAACATCTTGGATATCTATGTTCTCTTTGTTCATAATCTCAGGAAAGTTTTCTGTCAGCATTTCTACAGCAATACTCTCTATGTTGTCATTAATCCTCCCTTATTCAGGAACTCCAATTAATCGTAAATTATTCCTCTTCATGGAGTCCCATATGTTTCTTAATGTTTCTTCATTTTTCTTATTTCTTTCCTATGATTTTACCTCATAAATGTTGGTGTTAGTTACTTTGTCTTCTAGGTCATTGAGTCTAACTTCTATCTGTACAATTCTATTCTTTTGGCTTTGGATAGAATTATCCAATTTTGTAATTTTGTTATTAATCTGATGTATTTCAGATCACTGATATTCTAGCATATCAAATAGTTTACCAAATTTTTCATTTAGTTCTATTGCATGTTGTTTAATCTCTAGGAGGGTTTTATATATAATTCTTTTGTATTCAATCTCTGTTAGATTCAGAAAGTCTTCTTCATCTGGGAAATTTTTTGCATTTTTTGAATCTTTATTTAGGGAATTTTCTGGAGCATTTGAAGACTGTTTTTTTAAATGATTAATTATGGTCTGTTGCCTGCATGCCATCTAGATGTTATTTGATTTCTCTGATAATGAATCTATTAGAATTGTTGGTCACCAGCTGACTCTAATACTCTAGTGATTTGCTCCAGGTTGACTTTCAAGGGTGGAAGACTTTGCTTATTGAGTAGCAAAGAGGCTGCTCTGTTTATGGAGAAACTGGGGGCTGTCAGCCAATCTTAAAATGTGAGAGAAAAGAAGTTTTTCAATAGAGAGATTTCCAGAGAAAATACAAGCCTCTCAGCCTTTAAAAAGTAAACCTTAAAAGTAAAAGTAAACTGTACTTCTATGCAGGGAGCTGTCCAGGTGCTGAATTGGGAGCTGGAAGCTGTCCAATTGGCTGGCCTGAACAGGTAGTGGGGAAGAGCAGACTTCACCTGCCCACTTATAATGAAAGCATGTTATTGTTACTGGCCGTTTGCAGAAGCTGCAGTTCTCTGTTACGATGTAGCAGCAGAAGCAGAGGTCAAACGGTAGCTGGATTGTTCTTGAGAGGCAAAGGTTAGTCTGCTACTGTTGCCCAGTCAAATATGTTAGGTCCTGTTTTAGTCAGCTAGGGTTGCTCTAACAGAAATACCACAGAGTGGATGGCTTTAACAAAGGAAGGTTTATTCTCACACAGTCCGGTAGATTGCAAGTCCGTATTCAGGGTGTCCACTCCAGGGGAAGGCTTTCCCCTTGTTGGCTCTAACGGAAAGTCTGCTATTGCATCAGTCTTTGTCCAGGGAGTGTCTTGGCACAGGAACCTCAGGTCTGAAGGACACGCTGTTCTCCCGGTGCTGCTTGCTTGATGGTAAAGAGGTTCCCAATTCTCTGCTTGCTTGTCTTTCCTTTTATCTCTTACAGGCTGAAAGGATTAAGGGCGGGGCAAGCCATACTCCAGGGAAACTCCCTTTACCACAGGGCAGGGAAGTAATCCTATGAAGGAATTCACAGCCCCACCCTAATCCTTTAACATACAGTTTAGGGAAACCACAAAACGGAGGACAGTCACAAGATACTGGGAATAATGTCCAAGCCACATGGCTACACATATTTTGTGGGGGACATAATTCAACCCATGACAGATCCCAAGGCTTCTTAGGTATTCAATGCTCCATAAAAAGTATCACCCAGGCCTTAGTTCTCAGAGGGAGATGAGGAGACGTCTGTTTACTCTGCCATTTTGTAACAGAAACTTCTTTTTGTCTTTTTCAACTGGTACTAAAAATTCTGTTAATTTTCACTACTATTTCTACCTTCTAGGTAAACTAAATAGAGGTGGATGGAATCACAATCATGGCATTATTTTACCCCGGTCTGTAGTCTCTGTAAGTAACTGTTAGATGCTATCCATCTATTTTTCTCAAGTCTGTAGATTGATAGAGCCTTGCTACATAATGACGTGAAGCATGAGTAGGCATATATGAGAAATGCATAGGATCAGATAGATTAAAATATGTTAGCCCCAACTTTTATATGTCACTTACTAAATGTAATGTTTTCTTTAATTTGTATGAAGGCTGTTAGTATTTCGGCATTAGAAATTTTATGGTACAACTTTCACAAAATTATCTATAACATATTTAGATATTTGCTGTTTAAGATTCCTCACACCCCAAGTTAGATAATAAAAATTAATATCTTTCTATCAGTGATACTTTGAATTCAAATGTATGTAAGCACAATTTAATATTTATTATCCTTGATACCATGAGTTTTAAACTCTATAAAACATGTTCATCTTTCTTTAAGTTTTTTAAATTTTTCTATTTCTAGCATTCATATTGGAGCACATATGTTCAACCACATTCTTCTCAGTTATCTAAATATTGCTACTTTTTATACATTCCCATATAATCTTAGTTAATATTTATTATAATGGGACCATAGCAGATGTCAATGGTGTTTTCATATTATATAAAGTTTTTAAAGTAGTATTCAGATTTCTCAAAATTAGACAGAATGTTTATGACAGTAGCACAACCAGAACAAACCAACAGAAAGCCAGATATATGCTGTTCCCATAAAAACTATCTCATTTATGTTATTTCTTCCAGATAAATTTGATGTTTCTGCCTGTAATCAGCTAGAGACAGTAGTGATAATTATGCATTGACATGAATTAAACAATTCTCCTGGAAGCCAGTTTGGTTATCTTGCTTCCTTTTGTGTCAGCAGAGGAATCTAATTTAGGACCTACAGGTAAATGAGTTTGTATCATTTCATTTCCTTATTCATCATTTTAAATTAGATAGACTCAAATTTTATATTCAAATGGTATTATATAACCCAATGAATCACAGAATAACTGTCATATACTAATATAATACATCATGTATTGAAAATCACTTAAAGCAGTCATCTTATTTCAGGTTGGGTGACCTACTATTGATTCACTTGGATTTAACTGAATTAATTTTGGTACGAGTGAAACAATGTTACTAGGATGAAAACTCCTCTCAAATCTTGGTATACTTACTGAATTATTCTGTGTGTTTGTTACAGTGCTATTATTTCCTTGAATGGATGCAAACATCCACTTTAGTAAAAGTATTTTTTAACACATGCTCCCTTGTCACTTTTTACTCTAGTCCTCTCTACATCTTTATTTTAATGTTTGAATAAATACTTGACTGCAACAAGATTGGCCATGATCCAAAAAACACAAAACAATAAATATTGGAAAGGCTGTGAAGAGATTGGAACTCTCCTTCACTGTTGGCGGAATTGCAGAATGGTGCAACCTCTTTGGAAAGCAATTTAGAATTACCTTAAAATAATGGATATAGATATACCATTTGACCCAGTAATTCCTCTGCTCGGAATATATCCTACAAAATCAAGGCCATTCACAAGAACTGCTACATGCACACGAATGTTCATTGCAGCACAGTCCACAACAGCAAAAAGTTGGAATCAGCCCAGATGCCCAACAACAGAAGAATGGATGGGTAAACTTTGGTATATATACTCCATGGAGTACTATACACTGATAAAGAACAACAATGATAGCAGGAAACATCTCTCAGTTTGGTCTCAACTGGAGGTCATTATGTTGAGTGAAACTAGTCAGCGACAGAAGGACAATTATTATATGAGACCCCTACGATAAAAACTTAAAAGCATACTCATACATTATAGAAAAGACTCTTTGACATCTACAAGGGTGGGGAGGGTGGCAGGGCGGGAAGGCAAGGAGTGAGGGTTTAGATTAGACAATTGTTAGAAATTTGGTAGGGTGAAATTGGTGACAATACTCATTAGTAAGACGATCAATGTTAATGGGACTTCGACACAACTTGTGTACTTCTCCTCTCTTAACCCAGAATTGTAAGCACAGAGTATGTACACTTTCATTTTTTTTATTTAATAAAAAAATAAATTAATTAAAAAAATACTTGACTGCAACTTAGCAAAAATATAGTAAAGAGGAAAGTGGTCTTATGCTCAACATCACTGTTATTTAGGGATATTTTTAACTTGGAATCCTGGTGGTCTAGTGGTTAAGTGCTACACTTGCTAACCAGAAAGTCGGCAGTTCAGATTTAACTACTGAAATTTTAGTTTGAAATGAAGAAGAGCATTTTATCCACAGTGACAGATAAATACATTAAATATAAATAATAAATAGGCTGCTAGGAACCACACAGAAACAGCAATTAGAAATCCAAAAGATTTATAATAAAATTTCAAAAATAGACAACTTAGTGGAAGACTACAGGAGCAGAATCGACACAGAGGAAGTCAAAATTAGTGCGATTAAAGAAAAATTCTCTGACACCATTTTGTCTGAGGAATAATCACACCCACCTACCCACACCCCAACACACACCCACACACACACACAAAGATGAAGAAATGCTATGAATTATGTGGATTATATTAAGAGGAAAAGCCTGTGATTGTAGCACCAAAATGGGGAGGTAGGCATAATAGAAAAGATAGAAATAATTGTCAGTGATTTGTTGACAGATTTCCCTAATATCAAGAAAGAGAGTAGATATTCATCCAACAAACTCAACAAATCCCATAGAGGAGAGAGCCCCAGAAGAAGGTCACCAAAACATATCCTACTCAAACTTGCCAAAACTGAAACAAAGAATGAATCCTGAGCATGTCTGGGGATAAACAAAAAATTACATAGAAAAGAGAAACATAAGGCTAAGCTCTGATTACTCAATAGAAACCAAGCAAGAAAGAAGGCACTGGACTGACGTATATGGAGCCTGCAAGGACAAAAGGTTTCCAGCCAAGAATCATACAGCCAGCAAAATTTTCTGTTATATATAATGACAAAATTAGATCATTTACACATAAATAGAAATTAAGAGATTGAGTAAAGACTGGGCCAATATTACAATAAATATTAAGAGGAGTCTTCCAGTTTCAGGACCAACAATATCGGACAACAGTCTAAGACTAGAACACAACAGTACAGATCAACTTATCAACCAGACACAGAAGTCACAAAAACAAGTCAAAACGACAAAAACTGAAAACACAGAACCAGAGGTATTAATATGCAAATTATAACATCAAAACAAAAAGAAGAAATAATTGCCTATTCATAGAACTCTATATGGAGGGACAGTCAGGGTGATAATCAAGAAATAAAAACTAGTTTAAACTTTGAAAAATGAAGGTAAATATCAAGGTAATGACAAAGGAAGTTAACGAACCTAGTTATCAAAATAAAAAAAGAAGAAAAAGACTCAACAAACAATAAAATCAACAGTAAGGAAAAAGAAAATACATTAAAAAAATGAACTCAACATAGAAAATTTAGCAGATAAAAGAAACTGTCAATAGCACAAAAACATACACATGCAACAGTAAACTAACATGCATCAATAATTACACTATGTAAATAATCTAAGTGCACCAATAAGCAGAAAGTGAAAGATGTGATTAAAATAAAAAGATCCATCTATATGCTGTGTTCAAGAAATTCTTCTTAGAAAAGATGGAAAAAACTTATCAAGCAAACAATGACCAAAAACAAGTAAGAATGGGAATACTGATATTAAACAAGATAGAATTTAAAGCAAAACCCACCATAAAGTGTGAGGACGGATGCTGTATAATGATTAAAAGGTCAGTACACCAGGAGGTCGTAACTGTAATGATTATATACATATTCAATGACAAGGCTCTAAAGTACACAAACCAAAATCTAACAGTGTGGAAAAGGGAACTAGACAGTTCAATAATAATAGTAAGAGATTCCAATATACCACTCTTAGTGACAAATGAAGCATCTAGGAAGAAACTCAAAGTCAGGGAAGATCTATAAGCCACAATCAACCAGCTCAACCTCCTAAACATATACAGAAAATTTCACCCAACAGCAGAAAATTATACATTCTTTGCCAAGGTACATGAAATATGTTCCAGAATGGACATCATTTTAGGCAACATAGCAACTTTTAACAAAATCTACATTATTGAAACAGTACAAAACATAATCTCTGATCATAAGACCATGAAAGTAGAAATCAATAGCAAGAAAATTAAGAAAACAGAAATTGCATGGAAAGTGAATAACACCTTACCTAAAAACTACTAGACAACAGAACAAATCAACAATGGAATAAAAAAAATCAAGGAATCAAATAAGAATAAAAACACAGCTTTCCAAAATCTTTGGAACACAGTAAAAGAAGTTCTTAGAGATCAATTTAGAGATTTTTTTTAAATTACTGTTGTAGTAATAAACAAAAACTTCCAAAGAAGAAGACAGGACCAAAACTAAAACATTAACCTACAACTCAAACAAATAGAAAAAGGTCAATAAATAGAACACTCAGTCACCAGAAGAAAGGAAAGAATAAAAATTAGAGCAGTTGTAAGTACTAAGAAAATTCAAATTCAGAATACTAAGAAAAAATTAGCTGCAACAAATTTGAAAACTTAGTGGAAATTGACAAATTTCTAGAAACACACTACCTACATAAACTAACACAAACCAAGGTAGGAAAACTAAGCAGAACCATAACAAAAGAAGATATTCAAGCAAGAAAAAACTGCCAACAAAAAAGAGAAGCCCTTGCCCTGATGACATCACTTGAGAGCTCTACCAAAGTTTCAGAGAAGAGCTAACTCCAGCATTACTCAAACTGTTACAGAGCATAGAGGAGACACCAAAAAAGAAGGAAAGAAAACTAGAGACCACTACCCTTCATGAAAACAGATGCAAAAATTCTCAATAAAATTCTCATCAGTAGAATGCAACAGTATATCAAAATAACGCATCATATAAAAGTGGGATTCATACCAGGTATACAGAGATGGACTACACAATCTATCAATGTTATCCACCACGTAAATAAAACAGTCACTGAAGCAGTTCAGCAAAGGCATTTGTTGAAGTCCAGCACCCCTTCCTAATAAAACTCTTAGCAAAATAAGAAGGGAAAATCTGCAACAAAGTGAAGGGTGTTTATACAAAACCAGGAGACACCATCATTGTAAACTGAGACTGAAAGCATTCCCCCTTGAGAACGAGAACCAGTCAAGGATGTCCTCTGTCACCTCTCTTACATTGTGCTGGAAATCCTAGTAGGAGCACTAAGGAAAGAAAAATAAAGGGCACACCAATTTGTAATGAAGTGGTAAAATTCTCTAATGATATGATCTAATACACAAAATACTCCAAACCTAATGGAACAAGAAAAAAAAAAAAAACAGCGGCAAAGTGGCATGATACAAGGTTAACTTATGAAAATCAACTGGATTCCTGCACACCAAAAGAGAACTTATAAAAGGAAATCACCAAATCAGTACAGCTTACAATACCTTCCAAGAAGGTCAAGTACTTAGGAATAAGTTGAACTAGGAACATAAAAGAGCTATACAAAGAAAACTACCAAACTTCCCAGCAAGAAGGCAGAGGAGACCTATCTAACTGGAAAAACGTACCATGTTCATGGACACATAGATTCAACATTGCGAAAATATTACTACTACTCAGTAATCTAGAGATAGATGCAATCCAGATTGAAATTCCTACAGAATTCTTTAATGAGATGGAGAAACAAATCACCACCTTTATATGCAAAGGGAAGAGGCCCCAAATAAGCGAACTGTTACTAAAGAACAACAAAAAAAAAAGGGAGGGGGAACCTCACACTGCCTGATTTTAGAAAGTAGTATGCATCCATGGTAGCCCAAACTGTCTAGTGTTGGTAAAACAATAGACACATAGACCAAAGGACTGGAATTGAGAACCCAGATGTAGGTCCATGCATCTATGAGCAACTGATATTTGACAAAAGACTTACGAAGTTCTTCATATCGGGAAATGATGATCTCTTTAATGAAAGATGCTTCTATCTGTATAAAAATGAAATAAGTCTCATACGTGACACCACACAAGAAAACTGACACAAAGTGGATCATAGACCTAAATATAAAACCTTAAATGATAAGGATGGTGAAAGATAAAATAGGGACAATGCTAGAAGCCCTAATACATAACATAAATGGCATGCAAATCATAACTAACAATGCATAAACACCAGAAAAGAAATTCCTAAAAATTAAACACTCATGCACATAAAAGACTTAACCAAAAGAGTGAAAAGAGAAACTATAGGCTGGGGGATGAAAAATGGCTGTGATATATACTATGAGATTCTAATCAATAAAATCTGAAAAATAAATCAACATTTCAGTATTAAAAAAGACAACCAGTGCAATTAAAAGCATGGCCAAAAAAAATATGAACAGATACTTCACTAAAGAAGATATTTAGGTGATCTGCAGGCAAACTGGAAGAAATGCTTGTGATCATTTAGCCAATAAAACAAAAACCAAACTTGCTACCACTGACTTCATTCCAACTCACAGCAACTGACTAGCCGTTACAGAAATGTAAATAAAAGCGACAAAGAGATACTAATTCACCCCGAAAATACCGGAATTAATGCAAAAAAGACAAAATAACAAATTTAGGAAAGGTTGCAGGGAAATGGAAATTCTTAAAGGCTGCTGTTGGAAATGTAAAATGATACAACACTTTGGAAAACGCTATCTTGTCTCCTTAAAAAGCTAGATAGATAAATACCATAAGATCCAACAATCCTATTGCTAGGAATATACCCTGGAGAAATAGGAGCTGTTGTATGAATAGCTATATCCACAGAAATGCAGCACTGTTTACAATAGCAAAAAGAAACAATCTAAAAGTCTGTCAGCAGATGTACAAATCAACAAACTATGGTAGATACACATAATGGGTAAGTCAGTCACAAAAGGACAAATACAGAATAACACCAATGTTATAAGAACTCAAGGAAAGGTTTACATGTTAATGCTTAGGAAGCTGATAAAAGAGGGAAAGGGAGAGGAGAAAGCATTAACTAGATAGCAGACAAGTATCAACTTTGACGGAGGGAAAGATGACAGCATATGGAAAGTCAGCACAGATGTGCTAAAGCAAAAGCATAGAAGTTTCCCACACACATCCAAACGTTTTGAGGAACTAAGTAGCTAGAGGACTGGAGATCACAGCCTCAGGGGACATTTAGGTCAAACGGCTTGACACAGTGCATAACGAAATGTCCTCTATCCTGCTTTGAGGAATAGCTTCTGAAGTCTTAAAAGCTTTATACATTTAAGATACAACTATAGGTCTTATCATGTCCATTGCATAGCAGAACGAAGAAAATCAAAGACACAAGAAAAATGTTAGCCCAAAGAACTGAAGGACCACATAAAACAGAGACTCCACTAGACAGGTCCCAGAATAACAAGATGATGTCTGCCTACCACCACCGACTACTCTGGCAGAAATCATAGTCAAAGTCCAGAAAGAACAGGAGAAAAATGTAGAACAGAACTGAAATTCACACACATACACAAAAAGCAGAGACTGAAGAAGCACCAAGAGTATTTGAACTACCTTTTCAATCTCTTGTTATGAGTTATTTAGTTCTTCTACTTCTGTTTGTGTTTCTTTAGGTAGGCACTATATTTCTAGAAAATTGTCCATTTCCTCCAGGTTTTCAAATTTATTAGAGTACAGGTTTTCATAGTATTCTGTAGGTTTTTTTTTTTTAATTTCAGTTGAATCTCTTATAATATTGACCACATCATTTTTTATTTGAGTTATTTGCTTCCTCCCTTTTCTGTTGTTCTTTTGGAAGGTTGGCCAGAGGTTTATTGATTTTGCTGATGTTTTTTAAAGCACCAGCTTTTAGTCTTGTTAATGCTTTTTAGTAGCTTTTCCATTCTCTGTGTATTAGTTCCGCTTTAAATTTTATTATTTGGTTCCTTCTGGTACCCAAGGGCTTCTTTTGCTGTTGCCTTTTTTCTGCTCTTCAAGTTGTAGGGTTAATGCCTTGATTTGGACTCTTCCTTTTGAATGTGCATTTACTGAGATAAACTGACCTCATTTGATCCTGTGCATTTCTTTATTCTGTCCTTGATTTCTTTTACAACCCAGTAGTTTTTGAGCAAGGTTTGGTTTAGTTTCCGTGTGTTTCATTTTTTTTCTCTTGCTTTATTTTTGTTATTGATTTCTACTTTTACTGCTTTTTGTCTCAGAAGATGCTTTGTAATATTTTAATGCTCTGATTTTTTTAAGCCTTGCTTAATGTCCTAATATATGTTCTATTTTATAGAATGTTTCATGTACATTGGAAAAGAAAGCATACTTGGCAACTATTGGGTAGAGGGTTTTGTAGATGTCGACAAGGTCAAGTTAGTTGACTGCGGCATTTAGAACTTATTATCTCATGCGCTGAAAGTAGTATGTTGATGAACCCTACTCTTATCCTCCAGCTGTTATTGCAGAGGCTGTCTGTTTCTGTTTTCAGTGTAGTTAGAGTTTGTTTTATATATTTTGGATCCCTGTCATTCTGTAAATAATTAAATACTATTATGTTCTCCTGGAGTATTAACCTTTTAATCTTTATATAATGTCTTTCCCTGTCCAACGCAATATATTTTACTTTAAAGTCTACTTTATCAGAATAATGCCAGTCCTTCTCTTTTTCAAATATTGTTTGTGTGATATTTTTCCCCCATCCTTTGAGATGTAGTTTGCTTGTGTCTTTAAGTCTAAGGTGTGTCTCTATATATTGCATGTAGATGGATCATGTTTTTAATCCAATCTGCCACTTTTGATCTCTTTATTGATGAATTTAATCTGTTTCTATTCAGTGTAATTACTGACAGTTATGAGTTCAGTGTTATCATTTTGATTTTTTGGGTGCATTATAAAGAATTCCTTTGTTCTATATAATTTTCTGCGCTGAGTTGTTTTATTTTTTCATTGTAGATGATTTTGCATTTGCTGAGATGTCACGATTTTCTTTTTTTTTAATTTTGATGCATAAGATTGATAATTTTCCTTGTAGTTCCTTTAATGTTTACTCCTACTTCTCTAAATTTAAACCAGTCTTTAATTTCCTCATATCACTTTGACTTCATCTCCACATCAAGGATCTATGACTACACTTTTGAATCCCCTCATTTTCATTTCAATGTTTGCATAATGCCAACTCTGTTTCCCTATTTTCAGTGTTTTGTCTTTGATTTAGCTTTCTGATTTCCCCACCTAGGTTGATAAGGGGCTGCTGTGTTCCACATTCTAATCTTGGGTTGTTATCTGATGTTACTGCTTTTCTAACTGAAAGGCTCCCTTAATACTTCTTTTAATTCCCTAAATTTCTGTTTATCTGGAAATGTCCAGATTTTACCATCATATTTGATACACAGTTTTGCTGGATATGTAATTCTTGGCTGTCATATTTTTTTCCCTTAAGACTCTGTATATGTCATCCCATTGCCTTCTATCCTGCATGGTTTTTGTTGAGCAGTCTGACCTTAGTCTTACGGACTCTTCTTTGCAGATTAGTTTTAATTTATCCATAGACAGTTTTCAAACTGTCTGCTTATCTTTAATTTTAACAAGTTTGATTAAAATATGCTCTGTTGTCTTTCTTTTGAGATCTACCTTGTACGGAGGTTGGCGAGCACCTCGGATAGCTATTTTCTTAACTTTCATAGCAGGGAAGTTTTGTGTGAATAAATCATCAGCACTGTTCTGGTACTCCACTCACTCATGGATTATTCCTCTTGATAAAGTTCCATATAATTCTTAGTGTGTCTTGATTTTTTTTTTAATTCATTCATTTGATTTTTCCTCAAATACGTTGGTGTCACATGCTTTATTTTTAATGTCATTAATTCAGTCTTCCATTGCCTCAGTTCTGCTCCTTTAAATTTCTGTTGAGTTGTCTAATTTTGTAATTATTAATATTCTGAATTTCTATTTCCTGTGTCTGTGTTATTTCCTGTAGGCTGTTACATTTTTTATTACACTGCACTGAGTTCTGCTTTATCTCCCTTCTGATCTTTTAAAGAGTTCTAAATATTACTCTATTGTATTCTACCTCTGATAATTCCGGTAAGTTCTCTTCGTCTAGAAAATTTCCTGATTCTTTGTTTTAGGAGTTTTCTAAAGCGATTGTGGTCTGCCTTCTTAAGTGATTTGATATTGACTATTGACTCCAAGTTTTTTAATTTATTTTATATTTACCTACTGTGTTCCAGCTTCTTGTTTTGAAATATCCAGATTGGCTGGTCATGTGTGCTAATTTGGTTAATGGTGCCTTTGAAGCTCTAACATCCTGTCACCTGGAACTTAGAGCTGTTACTAGACATGCAAACCCAGGAGTCAGTTTACTTTTCATATCTCTAGACAGTCAGTGACCACCTATGTGGTGAAGGCTCTTGTTAACTGTCCTAAATCAGCGGAGGTGGTTGGTGTAGGGCATAGGTATATGGCTACAGGTGCTGAGAAAGGCAGGGGGCTAATAACTGTCTCTGAATGCCTGTGATGAAGGCATGTCCCCTTATGTCTGACTCCAGATGAATGAACTGTTTCTGCACTAGATTTACAACTCAGAAGTCACCAGATTTTGCTGTTTTTGATGTTCCCCCAGTTTAGTAAGTTGTTTCCTCTCTGAGTTTAGGAGAATGGCTCATGGCTTGTAAGGAGTACTATTTCTGTCTCATGTGATGGCCAGACTCCAGAGCCAGGTGTAGTGCAGAAAAGGGAGGAGAAAGCACTGGGAAAAGGGAGAGATGTTTGTTCCAAAGGAACTGATTAGATCCACATGCAGTAGTTTAGACAAGAGCTTTTGATAATCAAGTGCAGCTTTTCACTGGTTCTGGAGACAACACTGTAGTCTCTGCCACTCCATTGCTCCTTCTGAGGAGGATGCCCTCCAAATACCACTGCTTCTTCACCACTCTGGCTGTAGCTAAATCCTGGGGGCAAATCTGGCCCATCCTAGAAATTTTGGACTTATTCTTTCTTTCCCATCACTCAGTCTGATTTCTCAACTTTCCCATTTATGTTCAGGATTCCTAGAATGACACATATAATTTATTCATTTATTCTTTTGGTTCATTGTTTTAGAGGGATCACAGGAAAGGTCTGAATACTCTGTCATCTTAACTCCACCTGCTTGCATATAAATTTTTCAGTGAGAAATCTTAAAAGAAACAAATTTTCCTGTATTTCTTAAACTTTCCCTCCTCTCTCTCAAAGTCAAAGTCCTTCTCTGACAGTTAGGGTAAATTCTATTAAAACTAGTTATATTCATCTTTTTATAAAATTTTATTTAAATGGAATCATGATTAATATATAGTTTTGTGTCTTGTATTGCTTAATATCAAATCTGTAAGATTTATCCATATTATAATTGTGGTGTGTTAACTTGTATGTCTGGGTAGTACTTCATTTGGGAAGAGAGAGGATAACAATATATCACAATTTAAGTGTCTGTAGTAACTGTTGATAGAAAATTAGGTTTCTTCTAGTGTGAACAAATTACAAATACTACTACTACTACTGTGTATATTGCCTCTTGTACATATATACTTTCATTTTATATACCCTTAAAATTGTTTTGCTATGTCATAAGCTATAAACATGTTCAGCTTTACTTGATATCAACATAGAGTATGTTATAATATTTCAGCCAATTGATATTTAGCAATCAAATTCCTACCAGTAATGTATGGGTGACTCCGGCACTAAGACAATGCCTTGTATTTTCTGTCATGCTTCATCAAACCATTCTACTGAAATGGAGTGATTTTAAATTTCACTTCCTTGTTGACTAAACAAATCAAATTTCTTTTTGGGTTTAATGGTGAATTGGAAGTCTTTTTTGGTTAAATGTCTGCTCACAGTTTGTGTTACAATGTATTTTCCTACTTTGTAGTTTTTATTAATCACTTTCTTAGAGATATCTTTTGTGTTCATTAAATCTTTTCTTTTTTTATTGTGCTTTAAGTGAAAGTTTATAACTCAAGTCAGTCTCTCCTACAAAAACTTATACACATGTTTTTATGTGACACTAGTAGCTCTCCCTACGTGACAGCACGTTCCTTCTCGCCTTCCTAGATTTTGGTTTAGTTCAGTTGTGCCGACTTTCCCTTTACTTTGTTTTGTCCTTTCCCTCACTAAAAAAAAAATTGTTGTCTAGTATCTAGCTAATGAATACCTCTTTCCCTCTCTCCCAACTCTGTCACTGTCTGTGTTTTTACTGATATATTTAGTCCATTTACATTCAACATAATTACAAATAAGTATGAAGCTAGTGTTCTCTTGTGTTGTCTTGTGTGTGTGTGTGTTTTGACAGTTTGTTTCACTTAATTTTCTGTGCTGCATTGTTTTACTTTTTGTATTCTCTTTTCATCTTTTTCATTGTTGTGGTTTTATATTTGCTGAATATTTATGCTTTATATTTTGATGTGTAGTAGTGATAGTTTCCCTTTCAGTTACCTTATATTTACCCTCAAAATTTATTCTAAATGTATACCAATCTCTTCTTTGTTTATATTGCCTTGACTTTCTCTTCATATGAAAAATCTATGACTACATATTTTGCTCTTGTTTTTTGTTTTAACGTTGTCATCTTTTACATAATGGTGCCTCTGTTTCCTTATTTTCAATGTTTTAATTTTTATTTTTGTAATTTCTATATCTGAATTGATACCTGATTACCCTGCTGTGTTATCTGGTGCTATTGATTTTCTGATGGAAGTACTCATTAGCATTTCTTGTAATTTTCTCTTGGTTTTTGCAAACTCCCTAAACTTCTGTATCTCTGGGAATGTCCTAATTTCATCATCGTACCGGTGAAAAAACTTTGCTGAATATACAATTCTTGTCTGGAAATTTTTAATTTCTACAAAGCTTCATGTACGTCTTTCCATTACCTTTTTTGCTTGAAGGGGTTCTGCTGTGTAGTCTGAGCTTGGTATTACTATCTTGCTTTTATAGATGACTTTTTGTTTATCCCTAGCTGCTCCTAAAATTATCTCTTTATCTTTGATTTTTTCAAGTTTGATTATCATGTCTTGGTGACTGTCCTTTGAGATTTACTTTGTACAGTGTTCTGTGATAATCTTGGACAGATATTTTCTCAACTTCCTCTGTATCAGGAAAGTTTTCTGCGAAGAAATTTTCAACAGTTCTCTCTATTTTGTTTACTCCTCCCTAATCTTTTTCTCCAAACACTCATAGATTACTCTTCTTGATTGAGTCCCCCACAGTTCTCAGGATTTCTACAGACTAATAATTTTATCTTATTTTCCTAAAAATATGTTGGTTTCAAGCTCTTTGTCTTCAGTGTCACTAACTCTAACTTCCATTGCCTCAGTTTTGCACCTATGACTTTCTATTGATTTGTCTAATTCTGAAACTTTATAGTTCATCTTCTGTATTTCTCTTTGCTGTCTCTCTATGGATTCTTGCAGCCCATTAATTTTGTTCTTACGTTCATCTATAATACTCTTTAAATACTCTGTTGGTTCATTTACATAATCCTCGGCTTATTTGCCATTTAGCCTGATCTCCTTCCTAATCTCTTGAAGAGTTTATACATTAGTCTTTTTATATTCTGCAATCAGTTCTAGGAAACTCTGTTCATCGGGAAGATTTACTGTTTTGTGAGCTTGCTGAAGCCATCACGGTCTGCCTCTTGATGTGGTTTTGTATTGACTTTTGTCTCTGAGACACAATAATTTAGAGTATTTATAATATGTCTGCTTACTGTGTCCAAGCTTGTTTTATTTTTTTAATTTTATTTTTTTACTACTTACAATAAAAGAATAAAATTTCTAACATCTGTCAATTGTCTCAGCTATGATAAACCCTCAGCCCCCCAACCACTCATGTAGGCAACACGGTCATTTTCTTCTATGGATAATTCTCCTGTTAAGCCTTTATAACAGGGGTATCATACAAAATTTTTCCTTTGACACTGGTCGATTTCACTCAGCATGATCTCTTCCAAATGAGACCATGTTATGAGATGTTTTCTAAAATTATCATTCTTTTTTATTGTATCATAGTGTTCCATTGAGTATATGTACCATAGTTTGCTTATCCATCCATCTGTTGATGGGCATTAGGGTTGATTCCAACTTTCTGCTATTGTGGACTGTGCTGCAACAAACATTTGTGTACATGTGTCCCTTCATGTCACAACCTTTGTTTCTGAAGGATAAATTCCTAGCAGTGGAAATACAGGACCAAATAGTCTGTCTATTTCCAGCTTTTTGAGGAAGCGCTAGATTGTTTTCCAAAAAAGTTGTACCATTTTGCAATCCCACCAGCAGCGTAGGAGAGTTCCAATTTCTCCATAGCCTCTCCATCATTTGTTGTTTTGTGTTTTTTTTATCATGACCAACCTTGTTGGGGTGAGATGGTATCTCATCATAGTTTTGAATTTCTTTAATAACTAATGATCGTGAGCAATTCTGCATGTGTCTTTCAGTTGTCTAGATATCCTCTTTAGAGAAATGTCTGTCTCCTTTGACCATCGTTTAATTGGATTATTTATCCTTTTCTTGTTGATATTTTGTAATACCTTATAGATTATGGAGATCAGATGTAGGTCTGACATATAGTTGGCAAATATTTTTTCCCATTCTGTAGGTGGTCTTTAAATTCTTTTGATAAAGTCTTTGGATGAGCAAAAGTGTTTGATTCTTAGTAGTTCCCATTTGCCTATTTTCTCTTCTGTTGAAAGTGCTTCGTGTGTCAAATTTTGAAGTCTGTCTACATTGTATATTAAAACTTCCATTGTTGACCCTATTTTATCTTGGATGAGCTTTATCATTTTAGATTTTATATTTCGGTCTTTTATCCAATTTGAGTTGGTTTTTGTATAAGGTGTGAGATATGGGTCTTGTTTCAATTTTTGGCAGATGAATATCCAATTTTGCCAGCACCATTTGTTAAAGACACCATTCTTACCCCAGTTTAAAATCTTGGGGCTTTTGTCAAATATCAGCTGTTCATAAGAGAATAGTGGCATTTCTGGGACCTCAACTCTGCTCCATTAGTCTATATGTCTCTTTTTGTACCAGTACCATGCCGTTTTTACTACGGTGGCAGGGTAATAGGTTTTAAAGTCAGGTAGTGAGAAGCCTCCCAGTGTGTTCTTCTTCTTCAGTAGTGCTTTACTTATCAGAGGTTTCTTCCCTTTCCAGACAAAGTTGATGATTTGTTTCTCCAGCTCATTAAAAATGTCACTGGAACTGGTAATGGGATTGCATTATATAAGCAGATTGCTTTGAGTAAAATAGACATTTTCACAATGTTGAGTCTTGCTATCCATGAGCAGGGTAGATTACTCCAGTTATGTTAAGTCTCTCTTAGTTTCTTGTAGTAAGGTCTTGTAGTTCTCTTTGTAAAGGTCTATTATTTCTCTAGTTAGATTTATTCCTAAGTATTCTGTCTTCTTGGGGTCTTTAGCAAATGGTATTGATTTGATGATTTCTTTAATGATTTCATTGTTGGTATAAAGTAATCCTACTGACTTACTCATGTTTATCTTGTATCCAGTTACTTTGTTAAACTTCTCTATTAGTTCCAGTTTACTTATAGATTCCTTTGGATTCTCTGTATAAACAATCATATCATCTGCAAAAAGGGATATTTTTACTTCTTCGTTGCTGATACAGATGTCCTTTATTTCTTTGTCTTGTCTAGTTGCTCTGGCTAGACCTTCTAGCACAATGTGGAATGTAAGTGGTGAAACTAGGCATCCTTGTCTTGTTCCCGTTCTGAAAGGGAATTCATTCAGTCTTTCACCATTCAGGACAATGAAGGCAATTCGATTTGTGTAGATGGTACTGATTACATTGAGGAATTCCCCCTCTATTCCTATTTTTCTGAGAGTTTTAAACATGAACAGGTGTTGAAAATTGTCAAATGCCTTTTCTGCATCAACTGACAAAATCAGGTGATTCTTATCTTTTGTGTTGTTTAGGTGGTTGATCACATTAATTGTTTTTCTGATGTTGAACCATGATGACTGATTTTTTTTATATGCTGTTGAGTTCTATTGGCTAGAAATTTGATGAAGAATTTGCACCTAGGTTCGTGAGAGATATTAGTCTGTAATTTTCTTTTTTTTTTGTGGGATCTTCCCCTGGCTTTGGTATTAGGGTTATGCTGGCTTCATAGAATGAATTTGGGAATATTCCATCCCTTTCTATGGTGTGAAATAGCTTCAATAGTATCAGAGTTAACTTTTCTCTAAAAGTTTGGTAGAATTCTTTGCTGAGGCTTCCTGGGCCAGGGCTGTTTTTGTTTGGTAGATTGATGACTTTTTCAATCTCTTCCTTTGTGATGGATTTATTAAGCTTATCTATTTCTCCTTGTGATAATATGGGTAAGTGATATGAATCTAGAAATTTGTCCTTTTTTTTTTTTTTTACGTCTCCCATCTCGACGGCTTGGCATCTCATTTCTTAATTGGGTTATTTGTATCTTCTGCTGTTTTTCTTTTGTAAGTTTAGCTAATGGTTTATCAACTTTGTTGATCTTTTCAAAAAACCAGCTTTTGCTTTTGTTAATTTTTCTGATTGCTTTTATATTCTTCAATTCAGTTATTTCTGCTCTAATCCTTGTAATCTGGTGCCTGAGGGGTTATTCTGTTGCTCTCTTTCTAGTCATTCAATCTGGAAGGCTTCTGAGCACTGCTTTTGCTTTATACCTTAGATTCTGGTAGAATGTGTTTTCATTCTTATTCAAGTCCATACATTTCTTTATTTCATCCTTGATTTATTCTATAACCCAAAGCTTTTTGAGCAAAGTGTTGTTCAGTTACTGTAAGTATGAATTTCTACCTGTGAATTTTCTATTTTTGATTCCAAATTTTATAGCTCTATGGTCTGAGAAGATACTTTGCAGTAAATCAGTGGTTTGGATTTTATACAGAATTGCTTTAAGACCTACACATAGTCTATTCTGGAGACCGTTCCATGTGCATTGTAGAAGAAGGTATATTTATCCATTGATGGATGAAAGGTGTGTATATGTTGATAAGGTCAAGTTGGTTGATTGTTGCAATAAGATCTGCATCTTTACTGAGCTTTTTTCTGGATGATCTATCCATAACTGAAAGGGGAGTGTTGAAATCTCCAACTATTATTGTGGAATGCTGTATCTCATTTTTCATTGTTGTCAGTATTTGTTTAATGTGTGTAGGTGCTCTTGTATTGGATGCATAAATATTTAATATCGTTAAGTCCTACTTGAGTATTGAACCTTTCACCAATAATTAGTGACCATCTTTGTCCACAATAGTGGATTTTACATTAAAATCTATTTTATTTGAGATGAGTATTGCCACACCTGCTCTTCTTTGTATATTGTTAGCTTGGTATATATTATTCCATCCTTTAATTTTCAATTTCTTCATGTCTTTAAGTCCAAGGTGTCTTTCTTGTAAGCAAGATATAGACAGGTCATGTCTTTTGATCCAAGATTTCACTCACTGTCTCTTTACTGGAGTGTTCAGTCCATTTAGATTTAGCGTAATTATTGATAGGTATGTGCTTAGTGCCATCATTTTGAAGTATTGCTCTTAATGTTCTCTTTTGGGGATTTTTCTACTTTATGGGTTGTTGTTTCAGTGTCAGTTTTGTGTTTGTTGAGACTCCCATATTGCATTTCTTATTTCAATATGATGCATTATCAATTTGTTTTCTGACTATATCTATTATCCCCTTAACATACTAAGATTAAAATTAATTTTAACTACTGCATAACTCTTTAACTTCCTCTGTGTATGATACTACTATAACTGCTGTAGTGCATCCCTCTTTTAATGTGATGGTGTTATAGTTGTCATGATATGATCACAGATTTCCTCATTTTAATAGTGTGGCTTTGATTAAGTTTTTGACTTCCTAACTAATTAGGATTTTGTATGATGTGTCCTGAATTGTCACCTTAAATATACAATTAATGATTTTGTTTTTCTAAGGAAAGAGCTTCTTTCAATATTTCATGTAATTTTGGTTTAGTTTTGACAAAATCTCTACATTTCTCTTTATCTTCAAAAGCCTTTATTTCACCATTATATTTGATAGACAATTTTGCAGGATAAATATTCTTGGATGGAAGTTTTTCTCCCTCAGGGCTTTGAAAACAGGCCCACTGTTTTCTAGCCAGCATTGTTTCTGCAGAAAATTCAGATCAAAGCCTACAGGGTTTCCCTCAGGGTGTTAGTTTTGCTTTGATTCTTGCTGCCTTCAGAAGCATCTATTTATGTTTCATCTTATTAAGCTTGATTATAATATGTGTTGGCATCTTTCTTTGGGGGTCTAGCTTCTGTGGTGTTGGATAAACATCTTGGATACCTATGTTCTCTTATAATCTCAGGAAAGTTTCCTGTCAGCATCTCTGCAGCAATACTCTCTATATTGTCATTAATCCTCCCTTCTTCAGGAATTTCATTTAAATGTAAATTATTTCTCTTAATGGAGTCCCACATGTTTCTTAATGCTTCTTCATTTTTCTTTTCTCTGATTTCTTCTCGTAAATGCTGGTGTCAGTTGCTCTGTCCTCAAGTTCACTGAATCTGTCTACTAACTATTCTGTCCTACTTTTTTGGGTTTGGGTTAACTTATCTAACCTTGTAATTTTGTTATTGATCTGATGTATTTCAGATCATTGATGTTCCACCAGTTCAAATAACTTACTAAAGTTTCCATTTGATTCTACTGCGTTTTGTGTAATCTCTAGGAGGGTTCTATATATAATTCTTTTGTACTCGATCTGTGATAGAGTCAGAAAGTCTTCTTCATCTGGGAAATTTTTTGAATCTTTATTTTGGGAATTTTCTGGAGCATTTGAGGGCTGCTTCTTTAAATGATTAATTACAGTCTGCTGCCAGTGTGCTATCTAGACACTGTTTGATTTTGCTGGAATTATTGGTCACCAACTGACTCTAATACTCTAGTGATTTGCCCCAGCTGGACTTTCTTGGTGGAAGTCTCTGCTTATTGGGTGGCAAAGAGGTCACTCTACTTATGGAGAAACCGGAGCTGTCAGCCAACCATACACTGTGGGTCCGAGAAGTATGGGAGGAAAAGCTGCCGGGCCTCTCAGCAGACAGATCTCAAGACAAATACATAGTCTTCTCAGCCTTAAAAGTAAACTTCAGTTCTATGCGGAGAGTTGTCCAGGTGTTGAACTAGGAGCTGTCCAACATGCTGGCTGAAACAGGCAGGCAGGAGCAGCAGAATGTATGTTACCAGCCCTTTGTGGAAGCTGCAGTTCTCCAATACCATGAAACAGCAGAAGCAGAGGTCACATGGCCATTGGCTCATTTTTTGAAAGGGAAAGTTTAGTCTGAAACTGGTGCCTAGCCAAATATCCTAGATCCTAGGCCTCCCCAAATGTTCAGTGCTCCATACAAACATCATCCAGGCTTTAGCCCTTGTAGGGAAATGAGGATATGTGTGTCTATTCTGTCATCTTTTTTTGACTGTTTGGATATGCCCAAATAAGCTATTTGTGTGAGCTAGTTTGATTATGGGTGCCTTTGAAGCTTAACATCCAGTCACCAGTTGGTTAGAGCTGTTACTAGATATGTGATCCTAGGAATCAATTCACTTTCCCTGTATGGATTCAGCTGATGTGTCCATTAATCAGTCACCAAGTATGTGGTATAGGTTCTCCTAGAATCTTAGGTAGGGAAGAGGCTGACAGCTGTCCCTGTGTGTCTGTGATATAAGTGCATCTCTGTGGGTGGATTTTGTAACCTGGCTATGGGCACAAAGTGCTGTTGACTGTAAGGACTGGGAGACCCTACTTATTTTCTACCTCTATCCCAGGTAACTAGATGGCATGGCTGGAGCTACCTGTCTTCAGGCCCATACTACGGGAAGGAATGGATCTTGATTAACAGGCAGAGCTGTTCAAACACCACAAACCTACCTCTCCATCATATAGCTGAAATGGTCAAGATTAAAAAAAAAAAAAAAACAGTGCCATTGAGCTGATTCTGACTCATAGCAACCTTATGAGACAGAGTAGAACTGCCCACAGAGTTTCCAAGAAGCTCCTGGAAGATTTGAATTGCTGATCTTTTAGGTAACAGTTGTAGCACTTAACCACTACACCACTAGGGTTTCTACAGTTAAGGTTAGACTTCAGGTAATATTTGTTGTGTTGTAGGTTGGCAGTTCAAATCCACCAGGCGTTCCTTGAATACTCTGGGGGTGAGTTCTACCCTGGCCCCTAGGGTTGCCATAAGTCGGATCCGACGCAATGGCACTTGGCTTTGGCTGTGTTAATGGGGCTCATGCTATTGTAATGGGCCCACACAGGTCTATGAGATTTGACAGTTAAGTCCACAAACTTATTTGTTCTAAGTGCTACATATCTGATTGCTGAATATCACTATAGTCACCTTCAAAGCATTCTGCTTGGGAAGCTATTTACAGACACTAGAATCTGGTCCACCCTTCAAAGCAACTTTACAACTCCTTCTGGAATGGCCATTGCACATGGTGACATGGTGAAAAGTTCATGACACTTAATTAGTTATCTGTGAGGGAATTTTTAGCCAATAAACAAATAATCGTGTTGAAACACTGTCCCTACTCACCTGATCTGCTACTCATGGCTTTTTTTCTTTACCCGAAGGTAAAGGAAATATCAAAAGGAATACATTTTGATGACATTCAGGACATCAAGAGTAATAACAATTGCAGCTCTGATGAGAATTCCAGAAAGGGAGTTCCAAAATTGCTTTGTAGGATGGAGTAGACACTGGCATAGGTGCCTAGCTTCCCAAAGGGAGTACTTCAAAGGTGACTATAGTGATATTCAGCAATAAAGTATGTAGCCCTTTTTCTAGGATGAATGCATAAGCTTAATTGCAGTCCTCATATGCAGGGGTGAAGGGCATTCAGTATCTGTGGGTCCCTTATGTTTGTGCCTAGGCACTAGAGCTATGCATACCATGAATATCTGGTTTAGGGAAACAGGCAGATTACTTTTTGCAGTTTATTAATTTGTTCCCTCTCCAAGGCCAGGAGAATGACTCAGGAAGTGTCATATGTCCTACTTCCAACTCACAGGAGGGAACAATCTCTAAAACCAGCTTGGACACAGTACAGAGTGGGAAGGAAACAGGAAAGTGTGAGAACTTTTTCCCAAAGGAATGTTTTCTTGATCATTGTGGTGGGTCATACACGCGTACTTTCTTTTGCTGTTTTAGCTTGGTTTTCACTGGTGCTGAAGTTCTGAGTGGACTCGACTCTCTAATGCTCAGTTTCTCCTGGTGTGGAAAATGCATACAAAATACCTTTTTGTCTCACTACTCTCAAACCAGTGTATCCTACTTCTGTAGTGCCAACCTTTTAGTCAGACCTGACTACTTCTGGGCCTTTCTGAACTTTTCTTCTACCTGCTGCTCAGTCTGATTCCTCCAACTTGCTTTTGTTGCTGAGGGCTCCTGGTTTGTCATATATAATCAATTCACTTGTGTTTGCAGGTCTTTGTTATAAGAGACCACAAGAGGTGTCTGACAACTCCACTCTCTTGCCCCTGCCTTACTGTTATGAAATTTTGTTCTATCAATTTGCTGAAGGTTTTCTTCTACTATTTCTTTTAAAAGTTTTATCACTTTTCCTTTTAAATCTTTTAATGCAACTTGTCTTAGAGAAAATATTATGTACGATGAATAAAAAAAGAAAACTGCAAGTGCAGTGGCGATTCTGACTCATAATAACACTATAGGACACAGTAGCACTGCCCCATAGAGTTTTCACGGAGCATCTTGTATATTGGGACTGATGATCTTTTGGTTGTCAGCCATACTTCTTAACTACTATACTCATTACACCACCAGGATTTCACATAATGTAAAACTGGGGGTTAGACTTACCTTTTTTTTCCTACCCTCCATAATTTGTTGACCTTAGTTGACCCTTTATTGTTCCACTTCATTTCAGTATTATCTTTCTTATCAGTAATGCGGAAACCAAAAATAAGTAAAGTCCTCTGCTATTGAGTTGATTCTTTAATTTCAACTCATAACAATCCTTCAGATTTTTAAAGGAGAAGATGGCCACATCTATCTCCTTGGAGCAGCTGGTAGTTTCAAACTACTGACTTTTCAGTTATCAGCCAAGCGCTTAGCCATTGTGGTATAAGTTTCCTCAAGTAGGTTAATATAATGGATTTCTTTCTGAACTTCCAATTTTGCTTCAATTTTCTGTTTGATTTTTCACCAATAAAACAACTCATAAGTACTGCAGCTTATTAGTACTGATGACTAGTATAAGTGATCTTCAACTTTGTATTTCATCTTCAAAGATGTTTAGTTATTCAGATGATACAATTGTGTATGCAGAGAATTCCAAAGAATCCATAAGTAAACTGTTCAAGCTAATAGAAAAGTTTAGGAAATTATCAGGATATAAGATAAACATAAGTAAAACAGTAGGATTCCTTTATACCAACAAAGAGATTATTAAAGAAGAAATCAACCAATCGATACCATTTATGATAGCCCTTGTAGTGGGCTTAATTGTGTTACCCCCAAAACATGTGTAGCCATGTAGCTGGGCCATAATTCCCAATATTTTATGATTGTCTTCCATTGTGTGGTTTTCCTATGCTTTATGTTAAAGGATAAGGGTGGGACTGTACATCCTTTCACAGGATCACCTCCCTGCTCCACTGTAAAGGGAGTTTTCCTGCAGCATGGCTTGCCCCACCTTTAATTTTTTCATCCTACAAGAGATAAAAGGAAAAGGAAGCAGGCAGAGAACTGGAAAACTCACACCATCAAGCAAGCAGACCTGGAGAAGAGCACCTTCTCCAGACCTGAGGTTCCTGTGCCAAGATGCTCCCTGGACAAAGACTGATGCAGTATTGGACTTTCCTCCAGAGCTGACAATGAGGGAAGCATACCCCTGGAGTGGACATACTGAATTTGGACTTATGGCCTACTGGACTGTGTAAGAATAAACTTTCCTTTGCTAAAGCCATCCACTCTATGGTATTTCTGTTACAGCAGCACTAGCTGACTAAAATAGGATTTGGTACCAAGAATAGGGTACCGCTCTAGCAAATACCTAAATGTGGAAGCCGTTTTGAAACTGTGACTGTATAGAGGATTCAGAAGAAACTGAAAAAGTCACAGATGGTGAGAAACAAGTAACAGAGGACTGTGGCAGCAGCAGCAACAGCAACAAAACCAGAGACAGAGCTGGCGCCAAGCCATGGAGAAAGAGCTAAGTGCCCGTGCACAGTTTTCCACACAGAACGGAGTGCTTCTGGGCACTTAAATCAGTGGAACTATAGAGCTTTGGAACACTTCTCCCTGCAGGGCAGATGCGGGCCTGAGGCCTAGGCCATGCAGCCATAAAAACAAAAGCTGAAGAGACAAAGAACACGAGAAGCTGAGTTGCCTCAGTCTCAAAAGTTATGGCCATGACTTCAGGGATTTGAAAGAGTAGAACCATGGCATCTTGTGTTTTGACAGAATGGAATAGACACTCAGTTGGGCACACCTAAAGCTGATGGGACAGAGTTTCTGTCCAAGTGGGCCTTGGAGGCAGAGTTGTAGCACAGGGCTGGGGCTCTCCACTCAAAACCCAGAGTGTGGTCAATACCTAGAGTCTGAAAGACAGAATCCATTGCATAGAATGTCTCAAAAAACGAAACAGTATTTCCAAAACTTTGAGAACTAATGTAATGAGTTCTGCTGACTCACTTGTTGCTTGTTGATGCCTTCTTTTCCTACTATTTCTCCCATTGGTAATAGAATGTCTAACTTGCACCTGTTCTGCCATAGTACCTTTAGAGGCAGACAGCTTACATTTCAGGTTTTATAGATGTTAAAGAATTTTTTAATTGTGAACTTAGAACTGATTTAAGACTTCTATCATGTGAGATAGACATGATTTTGCTATGATGGGATGAAAGTGTTACATGTTTTAAAGGTATGATTTTAGGGGTGCCAAAGGGTGGGAAGTCATGGATTGAATTGTGTCCCCCCAAAATGTGTGTAGCCCTGTGGCTGGGCCATAATTCCCAACACTTTATGATTCTCCTCCATTGTGTGATTTTCCTATGCCGTATGTTAGGGTGGGACTGTAAATCCCCTCAGAAGATGACCTCCCTGTTCCACTGTAAAGGGAGTTTCCCTGGAGCATGGCTTGCCCCATCCTTAATCCTTTCATCCTACAAGACACAAAAGGAAAGCGAAACAGAGAATTGGGAACCTCACACCATCAAGCAAGCAGCATGGCGAGAAGAGCACATCCTTCCGAACCTTCAGTTACTGCACCAAGATGCTCCCTGGACAAAGACTGATACAAAACCAGACTTTCCTCCAGAGCTGACAAGGAGGGAAAGCCTACCCCTGGAGTGGACATCCTGAATTTGGACTTACAGTCTACCAGACTGTGTAAGAGTAAACCTTCCTTTGTTAAAGCCATCCACTCTGTGGTATTTCTGTTAGAGCAGAACTACCTGACTAAAACAGGCCCCATGAAGATAAAATACCTAGGAATAAATCTAACTAGAGAAATAAGAAACCAATACAAAGATCACTACAAGACCTTACTGCAAGAAACTAAGAGAGACCTAGATAAATGGAGAAATTTACCTTGTTCGGGGCTAGGAAGACTTAACATTCTGAAAATGTCTATTTTACCCAAAGAAATCTACATCTACAATGCAATCCCAGTACAAATTCAGTGACATTTTTTAATGAGGTAAAGAAACACATCAGCAACTTTGTTTGTCAGGAGAAGAAATCCCAGATAAGCAAAGCAACACTGAAGAAGAAGAGCACACTGGGTAGTCTCTTACTACCCGACTTCAGAATCTATTACACTGCCACTATAGTTAAAACATTTGGCACGGGTCCAAAAAGAGACATATAGACCAATGGAACAGAGTTGAGACCCGAGAGATGCCACCATCCTCCTATGAACAGTTGACATTGGACAAAGGCCCTAAGATTGTAAACTGTGGTAAAAACAGTCTCTTTAACAGATTGTGTTGGAAAAATAGGATATCCACCTACAAAAAGTTGACACAAGACCTGTATCTCCTACCTCACACAAGAGCTGACTCCAAATGGATAAAATACCTAAATTTCAAACCTAAAATGATGACAATCATGCAAGAAAAAAATAGGATCAACAATGGAAGTTTTAATACACAACACAGACAGACTTCAAAATCTGACAAAGCATGATTAACAGAAGAGAAAATAGACAAAATGGGAACTACTAAGAATCAAACACTTTTGTTCATCCAAAGACTTTATCAAAAGAATTAAAAGACTGCCTACAGAATGGGAAAAAATGTTTGGCAACTACATGTCAGATTGATGTCTGATTTCTATTATCTACAAGCTACTGCAAAATATCAACAAGAAAACTGTAAATAACCCAATTAAGTGATGAGTAAAGGAGATGGAGAGACACTTCACTAAAGAGGATATCCGGGCAGCCAAAAGACGCTTGATGAAATGCTCATGATCATTAGCTATTAAAGAAATCCAAATCAAAACTATGATGAGATACCATCTCAGCCCAACAAGGTTAGATATGATCCAAAAAACACAAAACAACAAATGCTGGAGAGGTTGTGAAGAAATTGGAACTCTCCTACACTGTTGGTAGGATTGCAAAATGGTACAACCTCTTTGGAAAGAAGTCTGGCACTTTCTTAAAAAGGTAGAAAAAGGAGTACCATTTGACCCAGTAATCCAACTATTTGGAATATATCTTATAGAAGCAAGGGCAGTCACATAAACAGATATATGCACATGAATATTTATTGCAGCAACAGTGCACAACAGCAAAAAGATGGAATCAACCCAGATACTCAACAACAGATGAATGGATAAACAAATTATGGTATATATACTCAGTGGTAAAGAACAATGGTGATTTTGGGAAGCATCTCATAACTTGGTTTCAACTGGAAGACATGCTGAGTAAAATCAGTCAGTGGCAAAAGGACAAATATTGTCTCAGTCCACTACTATAAGGACTGAAGAACAGACTCATGTACAGAAGAAAAGACTGATGGCAGCAAAGGAAGGGAGGGAGTTAGAGGGTTGGTTATTCATTAGATAGTTGACAGAAACTTCGTTGGGTGAAAGCAGTGACAGCACACATGCCCTTGTGCATAAATCACAATGAAGGTCCACTCTTCGGACACGAATGGATTGGACTTGGTGATGCAGAATCACCATATATTGGATGCACTTTATGGTCCTACACATCTATAGAATATCATCCTGCTGACCTCTGGCTGGAGAAAGAAGAGTGGGTAGAGAGGAGAGGAAAGGAGACGGTTGGGCGGATGAGACATGTATGGAGCAGAGAGGAATAGTGTGCTGTCACCGGGCAGGGAGAGCAGTAGAAGCTGCGTATAGGTAGGCAATACGGGAATGTACATTTTCACTCAGTCATAATAAAAAAAAAAAGAAAGAAGATCAGCTTAACTGGACTTCAACATAACCTGAAAACTCTTCCAATCTTAACTCAATATTGCAAGGATAGAGTAGCAGGGGCAGGGATCTTGGGATCATGCTCTCAGAGGACATCAAGGCCATTTGGCATAACTAGCCTATTGCTAAGACTGTCTTCTGTGCCCCATATTGGTGAGTGGCATATAAGGTCTCAAAAGCTAGCAAGCTGCTATCTGAGGTACCCAAAATGGTCCCAACTGAGCTGGAATAGATTATCACCAAGGACAGCAATGACATTAGGGAAAAAGAACCCAGAAGATAGAACGACCCACGTGAATGGGGGACACTATCAACATGTGAACAGAAGAACTAGATGATTCCCCTGCCATCACCAATGACAACTGTGATGGGGCTCACAAGGTCGAGTCCCAGTGGCAACATGAGAAAAAAGGGGGTGAACCCTAAGAAATCCACCAAAAGACTGCAATTGATGACCTAAAGGCCTGGGAGTTACCCTGGGAGCACGGCTCCTAGACCTGATGCTACCCCTGACCATAAATCATTAGTGAGGTCAACTCTTCAGACAGGAATGGATTGGACTTGCAGACAGAGTGGCCATATCATGTGTACACTTTACTGTTCTATGCCCCATAGGATGTAATCCTACTGGCATCTTACTAGAGGGGAGAGGAGGGGACAGTAGATTGTTAAGAGGACATGACATGTTAAGAGGATGTGACATATGAATGGAAAGGAGTGTGCTGTCAACCAGGCAAGGAGAGCAGAGGAAGCTACAGGTAGGCAGGCATGCAAATTTAATTTGGATTATACACCTTCAGTCAATCAGAAAAAAAAAAAAGGTGTTTAGTTATGCTTGAACTTTTGTATTTTCTTTTGCAGAGTCAGTTTGGTAAAATTTGATAATGCTTCTGCAGAAATAGTGATCATATTGACATTCAGTCTAAACATAGAATCTTCTATGAACACGATACAGTCTTTCATTATCTATAATGCTACATAGTTTTATTTGATTCCCAGAAAGTTTAACTCTGTCCACGCAGAAGCTGTAGATAGACCAAGAGTCAGTCATTTACACAAAATAGGAGTATGCTGTGTGTTTCAGAATCAGAAAAAAATGTGTATCAGGGTTGTCTCCTTTCAACAGACTTATTCAATTTCTATACTGAACAAATAATCAAAGAAGCTGGACTATATAAAGAAGGTCACAGCTCCAGGACTGGATGAGCATCACAAACCAGCAACATGCAGATGATACAATCTGGCTTGCTGAAAATGATGAGGACTTACTTGAAGCACCTACTGATGAATGTCAGACTATAGCCTTCAGTACGGATTACACTTCAACATAAGGAAAAGAAAACAAAATCCTCACAACTAGACCAATAAACAACATCATGATAAACAGGAAAAATGGAAGTTTTCACAGATTTTGCTTTACTTGGATCCACAATCAAATAATTTTTAAAAAAGTAGATAAAGCAAACCACACATTGCATTGGACAAATCTGGGGCCAAAGACCTCTTTCCAAAGTTAAAATGTAAAGATATCTCTTTGAGAACTAGTGTGACTGATTGAATCCATAATATTTTTAACAATACGCATGCAGAAGCTAAATAGTGAATAACGAAGTCCAAAGAAGAATTGATGCCTTTGAACTAGTGTTGGTGAAAAGTATTGAGTGTACCATAGGCTATCAGAAGAATGGAAACTCTGGTGGCATAGTGGTTAAGTGTGGCAGCTGCTAACTGAAAGATCAGGAGTTTGAATCCACCAGGTGTTCCTTGGAAACTCTAGGGGGTAATTTGTTGTACTCTGTTCTATAAGGTTGCTATGAATCAAAATCAACAGCTGAGTTCGGGTTTTTTTTGTTTTGTTTTTTGGTATCAGAATGTAGAAATCTGTCTTGGAAGACAGTGCAGCCAGTGTTCCTTAGAAGCATAAACGGTGAGATGTTGTTTCACCAAATTTGGACATGTTACATGAAGGTGTCAATCACTGGATAAGGCCATAATGCTTGGCAAAGTGGAAGGCCATCAGAAAAAATAGAGGAAGATCCTCATAAGATAGATTGATACAGTAGCTGCAACAGTGGGCTCAAACATTGGAATGATTGTGAGGACCACTCAGAACCAGGCAGCAGTTTGCTCTTGTGAGGTAGGATCACTCTGAATCTGAACTGACAGCCCCTAAAAACAACAATGTAGTTTTACGTGCTGAGGTGTTAGACATTTAGTTATATTGTTTCCTCAGTGTATATATTATCTGAAGCTATTGGAAGTATTATATTAAAATTTCTTTATCATTTGTTGATAAACAAGAAACTACAGTTGATTGCTGTTATTCGTCTTGTTACTCAACTAATTTGTTGTATTTACTTATAATTCTAATACAAATGTAACATGAATTTTGTTTGTCTGAGACATAAAAATTCATATCATTATTTTCTTTTTAATTTTTTTGTTCTCTTCATAAACACTTTTTCTCCCAATGAGCTGTAAAATTCCTGCTGTATTAACTACTCTTGTTTATGTTTACTGAAGGTTTGTGTACTGTTTCAGTCAGCTAGTGCTGTTCTAACAGAAACAGCACAGAGTGCATGACTTTAACAAATGAAGGTTTATTCTTAAGCAGTCTGGTAGGCTGTAAGTCCATATTCAGGGTGTCCGCTCTAGGGGAAGGCTATCCCTGTTGAAGGCTCCAGAGGAAAGTCCAATATTACGCCAGGCTTTGTCCAGGGAGAGTCTTGGCACAGGAACTTCAGGTCTGAAGAACGTGCTCTTCTCCTGGTGCTGCTTGCTTGACGGTGTGAGGTTCCCAATTCTCTGCTTGTGTCTCCTTCCTTTTATCTCTTATAGGGCAAAAGGATTAAGGGTGCAAGCCATGCTCCAGGGAAACTGCCTTTACAGTAGAGCAGGAAGGTAATCCTCTGAAGGGATTTACAGTCCCACCCTAGTCCTTTAACACACAGCACAGGAAAACCACAAAATGGAGGACAATCACAAAATAATGGGAGTCATGGCCCAGCTACATGGCTACACATATTTTTGGTGAGACACAATTCAATACATGGCATGTACCTAACCTTTGACAGATACCTCTTTCCCCAGTGTACTTAAAGATTTTCTTTTCTTTATATTGTTTTTAACACAAAAAGGTGTTTAATTCGATCAAGTAATTATTTTGCATCTCCTGGGATGTTTTCAAATTTTTGCCTTTCAGTCTGTTAAATGGAAAATATTTTGATTTTTAAGTGTTCAAAGCAATCTTGCATTCCTACAATAAAGTCAAATTGATTTTGATGCATTAGTGTTTTGAAAAGATAGTAGTATATAATGTGTAAGAGTAGAAATGCTAAAGCAATCTCATAATGCTAATGCTGTAATTTTGTTTTAGGTTGACTTTGCATCATTACAAAAAATTTTTGCACCACTAGAGCTCACTCAAAGGCAGTATTTTTATCATTCTTTCTGTTACAAAGCAACATTTCATTTGTCCTTTTATGTTTCCTACCTGTGGCCCACTTGTACTCTCTCTCGTTATGTGGTATTTCACATTTAGGCAATAGTGAACCAGGATGTACAGTCTGAGTGTTTTGCATGTTAATGATGTACATCTGGAAATAATGAACAGTATCAAGGTGAGAGTAAAGCTGTTTGTCATGGTTAAGGTTATGTGTTGACTCATATGTTATGATTGATTGTCAGTGCTTTGTCAATTATATGATGATGTAATCCATCAGTTACATAATAATGCAATTTTGTAATCTGACATTGTCATACTCCATTTTCTCATGTCACTGATGTTGACATAATGACGTGGTATTTGGAATGTAATCACATTATTGAGGAGTGGATGTATATATTTTAGCATGAAATCAGTTGCTATTTATCTTATGCTTATGTACAGCAACCTCATTTGTGTTAGAATAGTACTGTGATCCATATGGATTCAATGATTTGGGGTAAATAAATCACCAAACCTCTCTTCCTAGTTGCCTACAGGTGAACTCAAAACAACTTACCAGCATACTGTGTTAACCACTTGCCCCTACCAGGAAATCCATACTTCAGTGAAGTTAACTTTAATGATGCTTATGAAAATAAAACAATTTTTGTCAACTAGGAACTAATAATTGAAAGATTTCACATCTATTTTTATCTTGATAACAAAAACATAGGATATAAACCAGAATTTGCTTTGTTGTTCCAAGTTTATCACTGTAGTAGTCCCCATGTTCAGAAGCTGAGTTGTCTTGTGAGAGAAATATTACCTGTACGAACAAAGGAAAATACACACAGTCTTATTTTTAATTTACATGGAGATACTCAAGTGCTTTAATCTGGTTAAGATTTCTTCACTTCATTATATTTTTTTCACTCCTAAATCATGCTGTCCTTATTAAACTTTAATAACTAGCTGCCTTCATCACTTCCAAAATATTAGACCGTGAGGAATTTTTTTAAAACTTTTGCTAATCAACAGGTAAAATTCTATGAAATTTGTTAATTTTGCAGTTTTTTCTGTCTCAATATTTATACTTCTACAATATTGTATCTTATTCAGATTAACAAAATACTTTTTCATCTCTTTTTTTGGTTATGATTAACTGAAATTATACAATTCAAGTCTACAGCTCTAACTGCTCAACCCGTCACGTGACAGTACACTCCTTTTCACTCTTTACTACTAGTATCCTCCGAATGAACGCTTGTCCCCTCCTCTCCATCTTCTCCTTTCCTCTGGAAAGAAACCAGTAGGACAACCTTCTATAAATGTATAAAACCATAAAGTACACACATCACATGCTCACTCTGTGTCCACAGGTTCAGTCCATTCTTTGTCTGAAGTGTTGACCCCAGTACTGGTTTCAGGTCTGGGTTAGCAGGAAGTCTAGGGGCCATGTTCCCAGGGGACCCTCAAGGTTGTCAGATTATCAGTTCTGCTCTTTTAACAGTTCTTAATCAGCACACCACTTTTTCTTGTGTTATGTCAGGGACTCTATATTGTGTCCCCAGTGAAGGCTGGCTTTGGTGGTGGCCAGGAACCACTGGTTCTTCTGGTCTCATATTGATGTAGTCTCCCAATCATATGGGTCCTTCTGTCTCCTGGACTCACTTTTCCTAGTGTCTTTGGTGTTCTTAGTCATCACCTCTTCTAGGTGGATTGGGTCTAATTGATGTTCTTCAGAGAGCAGCTTGCTGGCTTTTAAGACCTCAGATACCAATAACAGATGGGGTAAAGAAGACTGTCTTTGCAAAAGGCTAGTTATGCCAACTTACCGCAATGTTCCCTAAAAACAGTCCCCAGGCCCCTGTTCCTGCTACTCTGTCCTTTGAAATGTTGGGTTGAACTTAGAAAGACTCTTAGTTTATGATGTAGTCCATTTGTGCTGACCTACCTTCTACTATGTATGTTAACCAAAAGGTTGACATTTTGAATCAGCCAGGCACTCCTTGGAAACTCTCTGGGACAGTTCTACTCTGCCCTAAAGAGTCACTATGAGTTGGAATCAACTTGATGGTAGTGGGCTTCATTTTGGTTTTGGCCTTCTGCTGAGTACCGCCATACCCTTCATCTAACTGAGTTTCTATTGACTATTTAACCTACAAACAACCCTCTATCTCCCTCTCCACGCTTGTAGACTTCAAAGCATCTTTTCTTCTGTGCATAAGTCCTTTTTTAAGTCCTTATAGTGGTGGTCTCATATAATACTTGTCCTTTTGCAGCTGACCTATTTCACTCAGCATAATGTCTTCTAGATGATATCAGGTTATGAGATGCTTCCTAAAATCATCATTGTTCTTTATCATTGCATAGTGTTCCATTCCATAGTTTGTTTATCCATTCATGTGTTGATGGATACTTAGGTTGATTCCAGCTTTTTGCTATTGTGGACTATGCTGCAATAAACATTTGTGTGCATGTATCTGTTCACATGACAGCTCTTATTTCTATAGGATATATTCCAAGCAGTGGCATTGCTGCACTGTATATTTCTAGTACTAGCTTTTAAAGAAAGTGCCAAATTGCTTTCCAAAGTGGCTGTACTGTCTTACCTTCCCACCACCAGTGCAGGAGAGTTCCAGTCTCTCCACAGCCTCACCAGCATTTGTTGTTTTGTGTTTTTTGGATTATGGCCAACCTTACTGTGGTGAGATGGTATTTCATGGTAGTGTTGATTTGGATTTCTCTACTAGCTAAAGATCATGAGCATTTCCTCACGTGTCTTTTGGCCACCTGAATGTCTTCTTTGGTGAAGTGTCTGTCCATGTCCTTTGCCCATTGTTTAATTGGGTTATATGTCTTTTTCTTGTTGATATTTTGTAGCACCATGTAGATTATGGAAATTAGATTTTGATCCAGTATGTAGTTGCCAAATATGTTTTTCCATTCTCTAGGCAGTCTTTTAACTCTTTTAATAAAGTCTTTGGATGAGCACAAGTGTTTGATTTTGAGTAGTTCCTGTTTATCTATTTTCTCTTCTGTAGTTTGTGGGCTGTTGGTAAGATTTTGTAGTCTGTCTAAGCCATGTATTAGAACTTCGATTGTTGTCCCTAATTTTTCTGCCATAATCTTTATCATTTTAGGTTTGACATTAAGGTCTTTGACCCATTTTGATTTAGTTTTTGTATAAGGTGTGAGATATGGGTCTTGTTTCAGTTTTTTCCAGATGGATATCCAGTTTTGCCAAAATCATTTGTTAAAGAGACTGTTTTTACCCCAGTTTACAAGCTTTGTGCCTTCATCAAATATCAATTGTTCTTAGGAGGATGGTGATATTTCTGCATTCTCTATTATGTTTCATTCTCTATGTATCTGTTTTCTTACCAGTACCAGGCTGTTTTGAATACTGTGGCAGTGTAATAGGTTCAAAGGTCAGGTAGCTTGAGGTCTCCCACTTTGTTGTCAGTGTTTGTTTGATATATTTAGATGCTCTGGTATTGGGTGCATTAATATTTAATATTGTCACATGCTGCATATGTATTGAAACTTTCAGCAATAAATAGCTACCATCCTTGTCCATGATGGTGGATCTTTCATTAATGTCTGTTTTATCTGAGAATAGTATTGCTACTCCTGTTCTGTTTTGAATGTTGATAGCTTGGTACATATTTTTCCATCCTTTGATTTTCAGTTTGTTCGCTTCCTTGAGTCTTAAGTGCGTTTCTTCTAAGCAGCAGGTAAATGGATTGTGCTTTTTGATCCATGTCACTTGTTGTCTGCTTGTTGGAGCATTCAGTCCATCTACATTCAAGGTAATTATTAATAGGCATGTGTTTAGTGCTGTCATTTTGATGCAATTATTTTTGTGTTGTTGATGTTTTCTCTTTAGCTCTTAATATTCTGTTTTGGGTCATTCTTTATGGGTTGACTTTTCATCTTTTTCAGTGCTTGTTGAGACTTCTGTTTTATGCTAATTGTTTTGATATGTTGCACTGTTATTTTGTTTTGCTGCTACTCCTGTAATCCCCCTTACAATTCTGAGTTTAAACCAGACTTTAACTTCTACATATCTTTTTAGTTTCCTCTCCATCTGAAAGGATTACATCTCCTGTAATATATCCCTCTTTTTAGTGTGGTGATGTCACAGTTTTCATGTTATAATCACTGGTTTCCTTCTTTTAATAACAGTCTTGCTTAGGCTAATTGACTTCCCCAAGTGAGTAGGGTTGTAGATGATGTGTTCCGCATTGCCTACTTAAGTGTACATGTAATGTGTTTCTTTTTCTAAGCAAAAAACTTCTTTCAGTATTTCTTGTAGTTTTGATTTGGTTTTTACAAAGTCTCTAATCTTCCGTTTATCTACAAATGTCTTAATTTCACTGACCTATTTGAGATACAGTTTTGCAGGGTATTTAATTCTTGGTTGGAAGTTTTTCTCTTTCAGGGATTTGAATGTGTAATCTAGCTGCTTTCTTGCCCACATCATTTCTGCCAAGAAGTCAAATGAAAACCTACAGGGTTTCCCTCTGAAACTTAGCTTTGCTTTGAGACTTGCTGTGTTTAAGAAAATATGTTTCATTTTATTAAGCTTGATTATAATATTTCTTGGTGTCTTTGTTTTGGGGTCTAGTTTTTGTGGTGTTCAATACATATCTTGAATATCCGTGTTCTCTTCTTTCATAATTTCAGGGAAGTTTTCTGTCAGTAACTTTACACCAGTGCTCTCTGTATTTTCGTCTATCCTTTCCTGTTCAGGAACTCCAATTATTCATAGACTATTCCTCTTAATAGAGTCCCACATGCTTCTTAATGCTTCTTCAGTTCCCTTGTTTCTTTTCCCTCATTTCTCATAAATACTAGTGTCTGTTGCTCTATCATCAAGGTTTCTAAGTCTATCTTTTGTGTCCTCAATTCTGTTCATTTGACTTTGGATTGAATTGTCTGATTCTGTCATTTTGTTATTGGTCTGCTAGATTTCAGACTATTTGTGTTCTGTCAGTTCAAATAGCTTATTTAATTTTTCTTTCTGTTCTGCTGTATTTTGTTTAACCTCAGTGAAGGCCCTATATACAATTATTTTGCACTTGACCTCCTATTGTTTCAGAAAGGGTCCTTCATCTGAGAAGTTTTTTGGTTATTTATTTTGGGAGTATTCCAGAGCCATAGTGGACTGCATCTTTAAATGGTTGACAATCGACTGTTGTCTGCATGCCATCTAGAATCTGTTTGATTTCTCTCATGCTGCTTTAACAGGAGCTGTGTTAAACTTCTAACATGAAAGTTGGTTACCAGCCATCTCTATGTAGTCTGGTGACTGGCACCGCATGGAGTCTCTGGGGTGGTAGGCTCTGCTTCCTGATTGGCAAATATGCTACCACACTTATGGAGTCACTGGGGGTGCCATCAGCTGACCCGATGATGTGGATCAGTTAAAGGTGGAGGAGATGATGCTTGGCCTCTCAGCAGTCAGTTCTCCAAGTAGTCTTATTTCAAAGGGTGCTTTACTTCTTAGGGGGGAGCTATTCAGCAGCTGTTGAAAACAGTTCAGCCCTTAAATGTGGCAGTCCTCACCTTCCAGGTGACAACAGAAGTACTGCATAGGTCATCCCCAGATGCTGTGACATAGTTCTAAGTAGGGAGAGGTTAGTGCCTTTCTGCCATCTACTTCCTGGCTCCACTCATAAATCTTGACACAAATCGCCTGCAGAAAATGCCACTTTTCTGCTGAAAATGCACTTGGCAGGTGGGCTGCTGCTAGCTTGAGAATCAGCCACAGCTAAGGCTTCTGGTTGGGTGACTCTGCCTTCCAGCTGACGATGATGGCATTCTGGCTGAGCTGCCCTTCCTGCCATGAAACAGCTCAGAAAAGAGACGTTGCAGGGGAAGTTGTTCCCTCAGTCAGCAGCTAGACTCTCAATATGTTGCTATCCCATGCACTCTCTCTGCTGTGCTTTATGCTGTTTACTGAAGTACCAGTTTGGTGTATCTGTCAGCTCATGCCCAGTCCCCGCCTCCCAGACAACATAGAAAGCATCAGTACCTACAGTCCTCTGAAACAGTGAGCCAACAGGAATAAGGTGGTCAGTGACTGCTGGCTCATCCTTGAGAGAGGTAGTTTAGTCTGGTACTGATGCCTAGTCAAATTTGACAACACTATGCCAGATACTAGGGCTCCCCAAATGTCCACACTGCTCCATTCAGTTATCATTCCAGGCCTTAGTTCACAAAGGGAATTGAGGAAATGTGTCTAGTCTGCCATCTTGATCCTGACTCTCTGTTGTTCTCTTTCTGTTTCATCAAGTTATAAGATTAATTCTTTGTTTTGTGTCCTTTCTCCATTTTGAATGCATGCTTTAATAAATTGTCCTCTGAGCACTGCTTTTGCTCTATCCCATAAATCCTGGTAGGATATGTTTTCATTCTCATTTGATTCAATGAACTTTCTTAGTGAATCCTTGATTTCTCCTATAAGCCATGAACTGTTGAGTAAGGTGTTGGTCAGTTTCCATGAATTCAAATTTCTATCCATATGTATTCTGCTATTGATTTCAACTTTTATGGCTTTAGGGTTTGAGAAGATACTTTGCATTAATTCAATCATTTGGATTTCTTTGGGACTTTCTTAATGGCCTAAAATGTGATCTATTCTGGAGACTGATTCACATGAATTTGAAAAGAAGGTGTACTTGTCTGTTATTGGGTAAAAAGTTCTGCAAAGCCCTATGAGGGTGACTTGGTTAATTGCTGTAGTAAGATCTTCTGTATCTTTACTCAACTTTTTTTCTGAAAGTGTAGTGTTGAATACTCTTGCTGTTACTGTGGCATGATCTAACTCATTTTTCAGTGTTGTCATCATTTGTTTGATGTATTCAGATACTCTGATATTGGGTGCATAAATATTTATTATTATTATCATTTTCTTTCTTTTTTTATTACGATTGAGTGAAAATGTACATTCCCATATAAATTTACATGCTGACCTACATGCAGCTTCCACTGCTCTCCCTGCACAGTGACAGCATATTCTTTCTCTCTGCTCCATACGTGACATATCTTCCCAACACTCTCCTATCTTCTGCTCTCCACCCATTCCCCTTCCTCCAGTATGAGGTCAACAGGACATCCTTTTATAGATGCCCAGAACCATAAAGTGCCCACAAAATATGGTCACTCTGTGTCATCAAGTCCAATCCATTGCTGTCTGAAAAGTTGACCTTCATTATGATTTAGGGACAGGGGCTGCAACAGGGCCAGAGGCCCTGCTGCCAAGAGAACCCTGAGGCCCCTGGACCATCGATCGTGGTCTTTTAGTGAAGGTCTCAGGGTGCACCCCTATTTATACTTGTGTTGCCAGTGAGACTCAACTTTGTGCTCTCTGTCATGGCTATCACTGGTGGAAGCCAGGCACCATCTGGTTTTTCCGGCCACAAATTGATGTAGACATTCACTCATATGGGTCTCTCTGCCTTCTGGATTCTCTTTCCCTCATATTGTTATGGATCTTGGTGATCATCTATTCCTGCTGAGTTGGGACCATTTGCTGTACCCTCAGATGGCAGCTTGGTGATTTTTAAGACCCCAGACACCACTCACCAATGTAAGGTATGGTGAGACCACATTATAAAATGCTAGTTGTGCCAGTTGGCCTCGATTCCCCCTGACAGCATGGTCCCTGGCCCCCTGCCCAAGCTACTCTGTCCTTGCAATATTGGGTTAAGATGGGAGAAGTACACAAGTTGTGTTGAAGTCCCATTAATATTGATCTTCTTACTAATGTGTGCTGTCACCAATTTCACCCAACCTAATTTCTAACAACTATCTAATCTAAACCCTCCCCCCTCACCATCCCGACCTCCCCACCCCTGCAGCCATCAAAGAGTCTTTTCTGTTATGCACAAGTCTGTTTTTAACTTCTTATCGTAGAGGTCTCATACCATATTTATCTTTCTGTCGCTGACTACTTTCACTCAGCATAATGTCCTGCAATTGAAACCAGGTTAAGAGATGTTTCGTGCTATCATTGTTGTTCTTTATCATTGCATGGTGTTCCATTGAGTATATATACCATAGTTTAACTATTCATTTTTCTGTTGTTGGGCATCTGTGATGATTCCATCTTTTTGCTGTTGTGGACTGTGCTGCGATGAACATTTGTGTGCGTGTATCAGTTGGTGTGAATGGCCTTGATTCTGTAGGATATATTCCAAGCAATGGAATTACTGGGTCAAACGGTATATCTATATCCATTATTTTAAGGTAGCCCCAGATTCCTTTCCAAAGAGGTTGCCATTTTGCAATTCCACCAACAGTGTAGGAGAGTTCCAGTCTCTCCATAGCCTCTCCAGCATTTAGTGTTTTGCATTTTCTGGATCATGGCCAACCTTGTTGGGGTGAGATGGTGTCTCATTGTCACTTTGATTTGAATTTCTTTAATAGCTAATGATTGTGAGCATGTCTGTATGTGTTTTTTGACTGTCTGGATGTCCTCTTTAGAGAAGTGTCTGTCCATCTCCTTTGCCCATCGCTTAATTGAATAATTTATCTTTTTCATATTAATATTTTGTAGTGCCTTATAGTTTACAGAGATCAGGCGTCAGTCTGACATAGAGTTGCCAAATATTTTCTCCCATTCTACAGGTGGCCTTTTAGTTATATTAATAAAGTCTTTGGATGAACAAAAGTGATTGATTCTTAGTAGTTCCCATTTATCTATTTTCTCTTCTATTGTTTATAGTTTGTTTGACAGATTTTGAAGTCTATGTGGTATGTTAAACCTTCCATTGTTGTTCCTACATTTTCTTGGATGAGCTTTATCATTTTAGATGTGATATTTAGGTCTTTTATCCAGTTTGAGTTGGTTTTCATATAAGGTGTAAGATATGGGTCTTGTTTTAATTTAGTGCAGATGGACATCCAATTTTGCCAGCACCATTTGTTGAACAGATTGTTTTTACCTTAGTTTAATGTCTTAGGGCCTTTGTCGAATATTAACTCTTCATAACCAGATGATGCCATCTCTGGGGTCTCGATTTTATTCCACTGATCTATCTGTCTATTTTTGTACCAGTACCAGGCTGTTTTGACTACTGTGGCAGTGTAGTAGATTCTAAGGTCAGATAATGAGGCCTCCCAGTGTGTTCTTTTTTAGTAATGCTTTACTTATCCAGGGCTTCTTCCTTTTCCAGACAAAGTTGGTAATTTGTTCCTCCGTCTCATTAAAAAATGTCACTGGATCTTGAATTGGGTTTGTATTATATAAGTACATTGCTTTGGGTAAAATGGACATTTTCACAATGTTAATTAAGTCTTCCTATCCATGAGCAGGGTAGGTTTCTCCATTTATGTAACTCTTTCTTAGTTTCTTGTAATAAGGGTTTGTAGTTCTCTTTGTAAAGGTCTGTTATTTCTCTGGTTAGATTTATTCCTACTTTATCTTAGAGGCTATGATAAATGGTATTGACTTGGTGATTTCTTCCTTCATGATCTTGTTTTTGTTGTAAAGGAATCCTACTGATTTACTTACATCTATATTGTAACCTGAGACTTTGCCGAACTGTTCTGTCAGCTTGAGTGGTTTCCTTATGGATTCTTTGGGATTCTCTGCATATACAATCATATAATCTGCAAATAAGGAGATTTTCAGGTCTTCTTTGCTGATGCAAATGCCCTTTGTTCCTTGATCTTGTCTGATTGTGCTGGCTAGAACTCCTAGTGCAATGTCGAATAGGAGGGGTGAGAGTGGGCACCCTTGTCTAGTTCCTGTTCTCAAGGGAAAGTCTTCCAGTCTCTCCATTCAGGATGACGTAGGCAGTCAGCTTTGTATAAATGGCCCTTAATGTGTTGAGGAATTTGCCATCTATTCCCATTTTGCTGAAAGTTTTTAGCATGAATAGGTGTAGAACTTTGTCAAATGCCTTTTCTACATCCATAGACAAGATAAAGTGATACTTGTCTTTTGTGGTATTTATGTGGTTGACCACATTAATTGTTTTTCTGATGTTGAAACAGACTTGCACCACTGGTAGGAATCCAACTTGGTCATGATGGATTATTTTTTTTTGATATGTTGTATTCTATTGGCAAGAATTTTGTTGAAGATTTTTGCATCTAGATTCATGAGTGATATCAGTCTGTAGTTCTCCTTTTTATTGGGTCTTTCCCTGGTTTTGGTATCAGGGTTATGCTGGCTTCACAGAATGAATTTGGGAGTATTCCATCCCTTTCTATATTGTGAAATAGTATCCTTAGTATTGGGGATAACTCTTCTCTAAAAGCTTAGTAGAATTCTGTGCTGAAGCCATCTGGGCCAGGGCTTGTTTTGTTTGGCAGTTTTTGATGACATTTTCAATCTCTTCCTTTGTGATGGGTTTATTAAGTTGTGCTGGCTGGCCTTACCTTGTGATAATTTGGGTAGGTGATATGAATCAAGGAATTTGCCCATTTCCTCTAGGTTTTCAAATTTGTTAGAATACAATCTTTCATAGTATCCAGCTATGATATTTTTGATTTGTGCTGAATTTGTTGTGACAACTCCCCTCTCATTTCTTATTTGAGTTATTTGTTTCCTTTCCTGTTTTTCTTTAGTAAGTTTAGCCAATGGTTTGTCAATTTTGTTGATCTTTTCAAAAAACCAGCTTTTGGTTTTTTAAATTTTTTCAATTCTTTTTCTATTCTCTAATTCATTTTGTTCTGCTCTGATCTTTATGATCTGGTGTCTTCTGGTGTCTGAGGGGTTCCTCTGTTGTTCTCTCTCTACTTATTCAAGCTATAGGGTCAGTTCTTTGATTTGGTTTCTTTCTTCCTTCCAGATGTGTGCATTTATGGAGATAAACTGGCCTCTGAGCACTGCTTTCTCTGCATCCCATAGGTTCTGCTAGGAAGTGTTTTCATTCTAGTTGGAATCCATAAATGTATTTATTTCATCCTTGATTTCTTCTATAACTCATGTTTTTTCAAGCAAGGTGTTGTTCAGTTTCCATGAGTTTCGCTTTCTAACTATGTTTTCTCCACTATTGATTTTGACTTTTATGGCTTTATGATCTGAGAAGACACTTTGCATTAATTCAATGGTATGGATTTTGTTGAGAATTGCTTTACGTCCCAGCACATGATCTATTCTGGAGAATGTTCCACGTGCACTGGAGAAGAAGATGTAGTTGTCTGCTGATGGATAGAAAATTCTGTATATGTTGATGAGGTCTAGATGGTTAATTGTGACAATAACGTCTTCTGTATCTTTATTGAGCTTTTTACTAGACAACCTGTCCAATATCGAGAGTGGAGTGTTGAAGTCTCCTACTGTTATTGTGGAGTGATCTACCTCCTTTTTGAGTGTAGTCAGTGTTTCTTTGACGTATTTAGGTGCTCTAATATTAGGTGCATATGTATTTAATATTGTTAAGTCCTGCTTGTGTATTGAAACTTTCAGGGACCAGGGGTGTCCATCCTTGTCCATGCTGGTGGATTTTACATTAAACTCTATTTTATCTGAGATTAGAATTGCCACACCTGCTCTTCTTTGTTTATTGTCAGCTTGATATGTATTCTTCCATCCTTTGATTTTCAGTTTGTTCATACCTTTAGGTTTAAGGTGAGTTTCTTGTAGGCAACATATCGTTGGGTAATGTCTTTTATCCAAGATGTCACTCAATGTCTCTTTACTGGAGCATTCAGTCCATTCAGACTCGATGTAATTATTGATAGGTATGTGTTCAATGCTGCCATTATGATATGTTTATTTTTGAGTTGATGTTTTCTCTGTTGTTTTTATTAATCTGTTCTGGGACATTCTTCTTTTTTAGTTGATTTTTCACCTTCTTCAGGGTTGGTTTTGTGGTTGTTGAGACTCCTGTATTACATTTCTTGATCTGGTATGTTTCTTCTTTATTGTGCTTTATGGCTGCCCCATGATCTTGCTTAATAAACTGTATATAACCCCAATTTGATTGCTACCAGTCTTGTCAACTTCCTTACCATCTGGAAGGACTATAACAGCTGTAGGACACCCCTCTTTTTAATATGATGATATCATAGTTTACATGATATGATCACTAAATTGTTTCTTTCACTGTTATAGCTTTGATTGTGTTTGGAGCCTTCCCTAACTGAGTAGGATTCTGGGTAATGTGTCCTTCCAAAATACAAAGTTAGTGGTTTTGTTCTTCCAAGCCAACAGATTCTTTCAGTATTTCTTGTGGCTTTGGTTTGGCTTTTACAAAATCTCTGAATTTCTGTTTATCTGCAAATATCTTAATTTCATTTTCATATTTAAAAGATAATTTTGCAGGATATATAATTCTTGGTTGGAAGTTCTTCTCGTTCAAGGTTTTGAATACATCATGCCACTGTCTCTGTGCCAGCATCGTTTCTACAGAGAAATCCAATAAAAGCCTACAGAGTTTCCCTCTGAATGTTAGCTTTGCTTTGAGTCTCGCAGCCTTTAAGAGTTTCTGCTTATGTTTCATTTTGTGGAGCGTGATTATAATGTCTTGGGGTTTTTCTATTGAGATCTACATTGAGTGGTGTTCGATACATATCTTGGATATCTGTATTCTTTTCTTTCCTAATTTCTGGGAAGTTTTCTGTCAGCAGCTCAGCAACAATACTCTGTGTTCTCAGGTGTCTCATCCTGTTTAGGAACTCCAGTTAATCATAGATTGTTCTTCTTAGTAGAGTCCCACATGCTTCTTAATGCTTCTTCATTTTTCTTTCTTTTTTCTGATTTCTCCTCGTGGGTGCTGGAATCAGTGGCTCTGTCTTCCGTATCAGAAATTCTCTTTTCCATTTGTTCCATTCTGTTTTCTTGGCTTTGACTTGAAGTTTCTATGTCTTTGATTTTGTTCTTGATCTGTTGGATTTCAGAGTACTGATATTCTATCAGATCAAACATCTCGCTTAATTTTTTATTTTGCTCTGCTGCATTTTCTATAAGGTCTAGTAGGGCAATCTATATAATCCTTTTGTATTCATCTGATAGTTTCAGAAAAGCTTCTTCGTCTGGGAAGTTCTGAGGTGGTGTCTTTTGGGGGGCTTCTGATGCCATTGGTGACTTCCAGGTTATTGTCCTTTCCAACGTTTGCTGCTTTGGGGGCATCATGTGGGTCAATAGAGGCTGGGAGAGATGCTGTGAAGATGGACCACACTTGTTTCTCTAGGCCGTCTTAAGATGAGAAGTAAAAATTATTTGGCACCTTCCGAAGTCAGTCAGTTTTTCAGGTGTATAAGTCTCTATTCCCAGCTGGCAAAGTAACCACCTCTATATAACACCTGATGTTATCAACTAGCTCAAAATATAGAAAGGCTACTGGCCTGCTGGCCTCTTTGTTGGGCCCCAGCTGTATGCAATATTTTGTAGAACTCTTCTTGGTAGGAACTGCCTTCCAGCCCAGGAATTAGGTCCACCTGAGTCTTCCATATGGATGACCCCACCTCCCAGCAGAATACGATGGTGTGCTGAGTAAGCTCACCAGCCACCTGGGACCAGGCCCCTGGTGGATAGAGAGGCAAAGAGTGTAGAAATGCACAGAGTCCACAGCCACTGCTGCTGGGCCCCAGCCCCAGACGACACCACACAAACCACCACCTCTCCACCAGAAATGCGCTCTCCCTCTGGTAGGAGCTACCCCCCAGCCCAAGAAGCAAGTCCGGCCGGGGCCTCTGTCTGGGCTCCTCTGCCTCCCGATAGGCCAAAGGAGCCAAGGTGTACAGTGTCGAGAGCCAGGCCCTCAGAACCCGACAACCATACTTGCTAGTCCCACCAGCAGTGCGTCCAAGACCAGCAGCCAGTGAAGTTCCAGCCCTGCCCGTTGACAAGACAGAGGAAAAAACACTCAAAATTGTGAGTTACCTTCAGTCTGTGCAAGCCTGTACTCATGAGAGTGGGGTCAGTGAAAAAGAGGAGGGTTTGCATTCTGTAGTATGAAGTCCAAATTAACAGCCCTATGCCACATCTGAGGGCTCACTAGGTGTCCAGAAGGCTCTGTTTAATTATCAATTCAGGTCTTGGTTTCCAGAGGGATTTAGGGAGACGTGCATTTAGTCTGCCATCTTGACTCCGCCCCCAAATGTTTAGTATTGTTACATTCTCCTTACGTATTCAACCTTTCAGCAATAGTGACTGTCCTTGTCCGTGATGGTGTATTTTACTTCAATATCTCTTTTATCTGAGATTAATATTGCCACTCCTGCTCATCTTTTCGTGTTGTTAGCTTCGTTCATATTTATCCATCCTTTGATTTTCAGTTTGCTCATATCTTTGATTCTAAGGTGTGTTTCTTATAAGCAGCATATAGATGGATCAATGTTTTTTGATCCAGCCTGTTACTGTGCCCCTTTATTGAAGCATTCAATCCATTTACATTTATTGTAATTATTGATAGATGTATTTAGTGTTGTCATTTTTGTGCCTTAATTTTTGTGTTGTTGACGTTTTCTTTTTTCCACTTAATATTCTGATCTGAGTTTTTTCTTTATGGGTTTTCTTTTCATCTTTATTTTTTTATTTATTGTGATTGAGTGAAAGTGTACAATCTGGTTTAAATTCAAATGCCCACCTATCTCCTACTGGTCTTCTTCCTGGTAACAGCACACTCCTCCTTTCTGTTCTGTAAGTCATATCCTCTTAAGAATCTTCTGTCCCCTCTTCTCCACCCTCTTTACTCCTCTCTAGTAAGAGGTCAAGTTGGGTGACATCCTATAGATACATAGAACCATAAAGTACACGACACTCTGTGTCACCAAGTCTAATCCATTCCTTTCCGAGGAGTTGACCTTGGTAATGATTTATGATCAGGGGCAGCTTCAGGTCTAGGCACCATGTTTCCAGGGGAGCCCCTATGTTTTCTGACCATGAGTTGTGGTCTTTCAGTGGCGTTCTCAGGGTGCACCACTTCTAATTCTCATACTGCCACTGGGACTCGACTTTGTGAGCCCCATCATGGCTGTCACTGAAAGTAGCCAGGCACCATCTGGTTCTTCTGGTCACTTGTTTATGTAGTCACCCATACACATAGGTCTTTCTGTTTTCTGGGTTCTCTTTCCCCTGTGCCATTTTTGTCTTTGGTAATTATCTGGTCCAGATAAGTTGAGAACATTTGATATACCTCTGATGGCAGCTTGCTAGCTTTTAAGACTCCAGGCACCACTCACCAATATGAGGTGGAGAGGACTCTCTTAGCAATAGGCTAGTTATACCAATTAGCCTCAACGTCCTCTAAGAGGCTGGTCTCCGGATCCCCACCTCTGCTACTCTGTCCTTACCTATTGGGTTAAGATTGGAAGAGTTTTCAGGTTATGTTGAAGTCCAGTTAAATGGATCTTCTTTCTAATGTGTGCTATCACTGATTTCACCCAACAAAATTTCTATCCACTATCTGATCTATACCCAACCCCCTCACTTCCTCTCTCCTCTCCCTTGCAGCTGTCAAAGAGTCTTTTCTTCTGTACATGAGTCAGTTTTCAAGTCCTTAAAGTAGGGGTCTCATGGCATAGTTGTCCTTGTGCTGCTGACTAATTTCACTCAACATGAAGGGTAGAAAGTTCTGTATATGTCTATGAGGTCTAGTTGGTTGTCACAATAAGGTCTTCTGTCTCTTTATTGAGCTTTTTTTTTACAGTATAACTTATTCTACCTGAGATTAGTATCACCACACCTGCTATTCTTTGTATACTGTTAGCTTGGTATATATTATTATATCTTTTAATTTTCAGTTTGTTCATATATTTAAGTCTAAGGTGAGTTTCTTGTAATTAACATATAGATTTGTTGTGTCTTTTGATCCAAGATGTCACTTGTGTCTTTACTGGAGTGTTCAGTCAATTTACCTTCAACGTAATTATTGATAGATGTGTGTTTAGTGCTGTCATTTTGTTGTATTTATTTTTGTATTGCTGTTTTCTCTGTTTCTCTTACTATTCTGTTCTGGGACATTCTTTTTACAGGTTTTCACCCGTTTCAGTGTTGGTTTTATATTTAATGAGACTCCTGTATTGCATTTCTTGTTTTGATATGTCACTTCTTTGCACCTGCCACATGACACCCCTTAATAATGTATGTTTAAACCCAATTTTGATTTGTAAATATTAACTTCCTCTCCATCTGGATGGACTATAACTTCTGTAATAGCCAGCCATCCCACTTTTTAATGTGGTGGTTTCGTAGTTTCCATGATATGATCATTGAATCACTTATTTTATTACAGCTTTGGTTGGGGTTTTGTGCCTCCCCTAACTGAGTAGGTTTCTAAATGATGTGTCCTGTACTGTCTCCTAAAATATAGTTAATGGTTTATTCTTCTAAGCCAAGAGTTTCAGTATTTCTTGTATCTTTGGTTTCATTTTTACAAAGTCTCTGAGTTTCCGTTTATCTATGAAGGTCTTAATTTCACTTTTGTATTTGAAAGACAATTTTGTAGGATATATAATTCTTGGTTGAAAGTTTTTCTCCTTCAAGGCTTTGATTGTGCCCCCCCCCCCCCCACTGCCTCCATGACAATATGGTTTCTGTCTAGAAGTCAGATGAAAGCCTACAGGACTTTCCTCTGAATGTTAGCTTTGCTTTGAGTCTTTCTGCCTTTAAGAATTTCTGCTTATGTTTCATTTTGTTAAGCTTGATTATAATATGTCTTGGAGTCTTTCTTTTGTGGTCTATATTATATGGTGATCAATGCACATCTTGGGTATCTATGTTCTCTTCTTTCATAATTTCTGGGAAGTTTTCTGTCAGCAAGTCAACAACAATCCTTTCTGTGTTTTCACGTGTCCCTTCCTGTTCAGGAACTCCAATTAATCATAGGTTGTTCCTCTTGATAGAGTCTCACATGTTTCTTAATGCTTCTTCAGTTTTCTTGTGTATTTTCTCTAATTTCTTCTCATGAATGATGGTGTTGGTAGTTCTGTCTCCCAAGTCAGAAACTCTGTTTTCCATTTGTTCAATTCTGTTCTCTTGGCTTTGAATTGAGTTTTCTGATTCTTTAATTTTGTTATTGATCTGTTGGATTTCAGAATGTTGGAGTTCCATCAGTTTGTACAGCTTGCTTAATTTTTCATTTTAATCTGCTAAATTTTGTGTAATGTCTAGGAGGGCTCTGTATATAATTCTTTTGTGCTCGACCTCTGAAAGTTTCAGAAAGGCTTCTTCATCTGGGAAGTTCTTTTGTTCTTTTTTGGAGTTTTCTGGAGCCACGGTTGGATTTTTCTTTAAGTGTTGGGTCAAGGTATGTTGCTTTTTGGGCATCTAGAGTTGGTTTAGTTTCTCCAGTGTTGCCTTAACAGGAGCCGAAGTAGAAGTTGATTACCAGTTACCTCTATGTACTCCAACAACTGGGCCCAGTGGAATATCTGCAATAGTGGCCTCCACCTCCTTGCTGGCAAAGACACGGCCCTAATTATGGAGTCACTGGGAGGCCATCAACTGACCCTACATTGTGGGTCAGTCAAAATTGGAAGAGATGCCGTCAGGCTGCACCACAGTTACTTGTCTAGGTAGTCTTATTTTGAAAGGTAAAAGCTATTTGACAGCTTCCATAAACAGTCAGGCTGTCAGGTGTGCAAGCCCCTCTTTCCAGCTGGCAATGGAGGCACTTCTATATCCATCCCTAGATTCTGTGACCTACTTCAAAGTATGGACAGGCTACTGCCCTGCTGTCATCAGATGTTGGGCCCTACCCAAAGGGTAGACTGTGCTAAGCACAGTATTTCTTCTGAGGAAGTGCTCTCCAGGCTGGCACTGCTTCCTAGACTGGAAATTAGCCCCCACTGAGGCCTCTGTTTGGGTAGCTCCACCTCCCAGTAAGACAATATGGCATCCTGCGAAGGCTTTCCTGACCACTGTGAAGTAGCTGAATCAATGGAGGAGGTTTGAAAAGAGGGGTAGAGGGGCCTTGGTGCTCAGGGTCCAGAGTCAGGCTCTCAAAGTGTGGCTATTTCACTCACTGGTCACATCAGCAGTATAGCAGAACTTTGCTGCCAGTTAAGCCCAATTGCTGCACAGCCTAACGAAAAAGAAAAAAGTTAAAGCCAGTGGTTACCTTCAGTCTGTGAAAGCTGGCCATTCAACAAGTGTAGGGTTCAGTGAAAGAGATGAAGTTTCTCATTCAGTGGCATGTAGCCCAAAATGACATTCCTATGCCATGTCCTAGGGCTCACTAGGTGTCCAAAAATCTCCATTTAATTATCAATCCTGGCCATAGTTTTCAGAGGGAGTTAACGAGGTGTGTGTCTACTCTACCGTCTTAACTCTGCCCTGCCTGTTTTCATCTTTTTTATGTTGGTTTTGTGTCTGTTGAGACTTTGGTGCTGTGTTGCTGTTTTGATATGTAGTACTGTTAGTTTGTTTTGCAGCTACTCTTTTGTTTCTCCCTGATGTTCTTGGTTTAAAGCATTCTTTAGCTTAATATCTCCTTAACTTTGTCTCCACCTGAAAGGGCTATGAATACTGTAATATATCCCTATTTATAGTGTAACATTGTCATAGTTTACAATATTGTCATAGTTTACACTTTAAGCTCTCTCCCTAATTTTAATGTTTTAGCTTTTATTGAGCTTTGTGACTTCCCTAACTTACTAAGACTCTAATGCTGTTTTCTGCATTGCATCCTTGGGTATATATCTAGTCTCATTGATTTTCTAATCCTTCAATATTTCCTGTAACTTTGGTTTGGTTTTTGCGAAGTCTCTAAACTTCTGTTTGTCTGAGAATGTGCTAATTTCATTACCTTATTTGAAAGACAGTTCTGCATGCTATGTAATTCTTGTTTGGAAGTTTTTTTCCTTCAGGGTTTTGTATATGTCATCACTGCCTTCTTGCCAACAAGGTTTTGGCTGAAAAGTCATAGGGCATTTTACAAGGCTTCCTTTTCTACATTAGCTTTTGTTTAAGCTTAGCTGTCCTTAAGAACCTCTCCTTATGTTTATTTTCATTAAGCTTGATTATGCCTTGGTTTCTTTCTTTTAGGGTCTGTCTTTTATGGAGTTCAATGAGCATCTTGAATAGCTTCTCTTCTTACATGACATCAAGAAAGTTTTTTGTCAGCAACTCTACTATTCAACAGTTGTTTGTATTTTCTACTATTTCTCTCTGTTCTGAAATTTAAATTACACATAAATGTTTCCTCTTGAGAGAGCCCCACGTGATTCTTAATGATTCTTCATTTTTCTTGATTATTTTATCTGATTTCTCCTCATAAATACCAGTGTCACTTGCTTTATCTTCAATCTTGTTAATTCCATTTCCTCAATCCTGCTCTTTTGGCTTTGCATTGATTTGTCTAGCTCTGTAGTTTTGTCATTAATCTGCTGAATTTTAGATTGTTGATGTTCTAGCAGTTCATATAGCTTACTTAATTTTTCATTTAGTTCTGGTGCACTTTTTAAAATCTCCATCCTAAGATCTAGAGGAGCTCTATACATAATTCTTTTGTATTCCATCTCCAGTAATTTCAGGAAAGCTTCTTCAGCTGGGTAGTTTTTTAATTCTTTGTTTAAGGAGTTTTCCAGAGCCATAGTGTCTGCTTCTTTAAGTTATTAGCTATTGATGTTGTCTTCACACCATCAGAAAGCTGTTCAGCTTCTCTGGTGTCACATCAGAAGCTATGGCATAATTCTAGTAAGGTAGTGCATAAAGGCACTACTAGGCTTGGCTGCCAGCTCCTGGTGTGTTCTCTATGTGCAGCTGTCTTATGTGCTACTCCTCTGGTGAGAGAGACACTGTCCATCCCAGTGGTGCTGCTCAGTTTGGCAGCTGGCCCCAGCTGGGCCCTCAGGGGTAGCAGACCCCACCTCCTGGCTTACAAAGATGACAACCTACTTGTGCTAATTCTCTGGAGTCACACCAGCAGATACTGTCCTGTAGCTCAGAGAAAGGGGGAGGGAAAGGCACCACCACACTTGCCTACCTGCCACTGCTGTGTTCTCAAGATGTGATTGTCCTGAAAACTGCTTTTTTGCTGAGAGAGGCATGTCCAGCAGCAGTTGGTACCAGCTGGGCCCTCAGAGGTGGCAGGCACTGTCTCCTATCTAACAAAGATGGTGACCTGCTTGTGAATCTCTCAGGGGGCCTGTCACCAGACACTATGGCACAACTCAGAGAAGGGAGAGGAATAGACACTGCCACATTCCCCGCCTCCTACCACTGCATGGTCTAGATGTGACTCTTGAAAACAGCTTTACGGCTGGAGGCACTTTTCTGACTGGAGGCACTCTCCAGTCAGATGCTGTAGCTCATTATGGCAGCCATACTGGGGCTCTTCAGCCTGACTGATTCTGCCTCTTGGCTGAATAAGATGATGCCCTACCTGTGCCACCTCTTCTGTTTTGTGCCAGTGGAATCGATGGCACAACTCAGAGACTGGGGGGAGGGTGGTGGTGGAGGGGAGGGTGCTGGTACCCTTGACTTCCAGCCACTGTGGATTCTGTATAGATATGCCTGTCTTAAGCACAGCCTCTCTACTGAAAGACTGTCTACTCAGGTACTACAGCTCTTTCTTAGGCTCTTTCTATACAAACAGGAAAAAAAATAGCAAAAGGAGTATGCAGAAATGGGAAATAATGAAGATTAGAGCTTACATAAATGACATAGAGAACAGGAAAACAATTTAAATAGTCAACAAGCCCAAAAGTAATTTCTTCTAAAAGATCAACAAAAATTGACAAACCACTGGCCAAAATGACAAAGGAAAAATGAGGCAAATAGCCTGAATAAAAAAATGAGATGGATGATATTACAACAGACCTAACTGAAATAAAAATAAACATAACAGAATACTATGAATAGTTGTACTCCAATAAATTTGAAAATCTAGAGGAAATGGAAGTTTCTAGAAACACTCTACTTACACTGACATACACTTAAAAAAAAACTAGTCTCATAAGAAAAGAATTGGTTCAAGAGGAGTGTGTCTGTGTGTGTATCCCTTAGCAGCCCTTAAAAAATGCCCTAGCCCAACAGCTTCACTGAAGAATTCTACCAAATGTTCAGAGAAGCTTATACAAGTACTAGTCAAAGTATCTCAGAGCATAGGAAAGGAAGAAACACTCCTGAATTTGATCTATATAACTGATATAACCTCAATACAAAAGCAAGGCAAAGACACCAAAAAGAAGAAAACTACAAACCAAGATTGCTCATGAATATAGATGCAAAAATTATCCTTGAATTCCAGCCAATAGACTTCAACAGCATATCAAATTGTAATACTAATAGTAATACATCATGCTCAAGCAGGATTCATAGCAGGTATAAAGAGATGGTTCAACAATAGAAAATCAATCAATGTAATCAACCAAATTAATAAATAAAACAATCATCTGAATGATGAATAAAGGGCATTAAACAAAGTCAAAATCCATTCCTGATTTTTTTTTAAAAAAGCAAACTCTTAGCAAAATAGGAAGAAAACAGAAATTCCTTGACAAAATAAAGGGTGTTCATATGAAACCAGCAACCAACACCATGCTAAAAGGAGAGACTGAAAGCATTCTCCTTGAGAATGGGAAGCAGACAAGGATGCCCTTTATCACTTATTTTATTCAACATCAAATTGAAATTCCTAGCTAGGACCAATAAGGCAATAAAAGTAAATAAAAGGTCATCTACATTGGTAAGGAAGAGACAAAACTATTCATATGTATAGAGGGTGTCCTAGTCACCAGGTACTGCAGTAATGGAAAATACCATAAGTGGAAGGTTTCATGTAGAGAAGCTTTATTGAGACAGTCCTGTAAGCTACAAATCCATTTACAAATTGTAAGTCCATTCAGTAAGAGAGTTTATCACAGTCTGGTAGACTGAGTCCAAATACAGTAAGATCTCGGCACAGGGACCTCATGTCCAAAGGACGTGCTCTCCTCTCGGTGCTTCTCTCTTGATAGTATGAAGTTCCTGACTTGCTCAGCTCACTTCTCTCCTTTATATTCCACAAGCTTGAGTCCTGCCTCACTTACACAACTGTAAACCATTCTCCACCATCAATATCACAGAGGCAGAATTCACAACACATGGGAGGAAGGGTACCATATTAGAACTCCTAACCAAGTCAAATCAACACATACATTTCTGTGGGGACACAATTCAATTGATGACAGAGGGTATTATCTGAAACATAGAAAACTCCAAAAATCCACAAAGTTACTGTAAGTAATAGAAGATTTCAACAAAATAGCAGGGTATAAGATCAACATACAACTTGGCTGGATTCTCCTATGCCAACAAAGAGAACTTCAAAAAGGACATCGCCATATCAATAACATTTATTAAAAAAAAAACCTAAGAAAATAAAATACTTAGGAATAAATCCAACTAGGAATGCAAAAGACATATAAAAAATTTACAAAATACTACTGCAAGGAAACAAAAATATCTACATAAATGGGAAAACATATCCTGCTCCTGGATAGTTAGACTCAACATTGTGAAAATGTCAGTGCTACCGAAGTAAAATACAGTCTTGATACAAATTCCAATAATGTTCTTTAATAAAATTGACAAATGAATCACCAATTTTCTATGGGAAGGGAATAGGTCCTAGATAAGTAAAACATTATGGAAAAAGAAAAAAATAGGGGGCCACACACTACCTAATTTTAACACTTATTATACAGCCGCTATAGCCAAGGAAGTCTTGTGTACAACAACAGACATACAGACCAGACATACAGGCCAATGGAGGAGAATCGAGAGCCCAGGCATTTATCCACTCATTTGTAAGCAGATGATAACTAACAAAAAGCCAAAGACAATTTAGTGGGGAAAAGACAGTCTCTTTATCAAATGGTGCTGAGATAAATGGCATGACAAAATTTAACCTGTGAAAAAATTAAAACAAGATCTACACCACGCACCATATGCAAAATCTAACTTAAAATAGATCCAGGACTCAGCTATAAAACCTAAAGTGATAAAGATAATGAAAATAATAGAACAAAAATGTTAGGGGCTCTAATGCATGCCATTAATAGTATACAAACCACAACTAACAATATACAAATGTCTGAAGAGAAACTAGATAACCGGGAAAACTTGTCAAGTTAATTCCAAGTTACAGCAACCCTACAGGACAGAGTGTAACTTTTTCATAGAGTTTTCAAGAAACTGCTAGTGGATTGGAACTGCTGACCATTGGGTTAGTAGGTTAAGCTCTTAACAATGGGAAGCTTCTAAATATTAAACACTTACGTTCATTAAAAGACTACAACAAACAAGTAAACAGAGAACCTACAGACTTGGAATTTTTTCCCCTATGACATATTTGACAAGGGTCTAATTTCTAAAATCTGCAAAACACTACTACACCTAAATAGCAAAAAAGACAAATAATCCAAATGAAATTGGCAAAGGCTGTGCACAGACACTTTATCAAAGACATTCAGATGGCTAACAGACTCATGAGAAAATGTTCATGACCAGTAAAAAAAAGAAATATTACTATCTAGTTGATTCTGTCTCAGCCATTAGAAAAATGCAAGTCAAAACTACTGAGATACCATTTCACCCTGGCATTACTAACAGTAATACAAAAAATAAAAACAGAAAAATAACAGATTTTAGAGAGGTTGCAAGGAGATGGGAATTCTTATGTACTGCTGGTGGCAAAGTAAAATAATAAAACCACTTTGGACATCAATAACCAAATTCTTAAAAAGCTGGATATAGAAATGCTGTATTATCCAGCAATCTCACTTGTGCAAATACATCCTAAAGAAATAAGAGCCATGATACAAATAGTCATATGACCACTTGTTTTTCATTGCAGCAACTATTCACAATAGCAAAAAATGGAAACAATCTAAATTTTCATCAACAGATGAATGAAGAAACAAAGCATGGTATATACACACAATGAAAGACTAATCAATAGAAAAGAACAGTGATAAATCCACGAAACATCTCACAACATGGATGAATCTGAAATTACTAAGTCATAAAAGGACAACTATTACATGAGACAAATACTTTTTTTAAAAAAGAAAAATTATTTGATGGTTCCAAGGATATGGTAGGAGGGAGTGTGTAAATTGCTGAATAGTAGACAAGAGTCAACTTTGGTGAGGGAAAGACAACGTATAACATTTGGGGAGTCAGCACAATTTGATCAAACAAATGCACAGATGTTTTCTAGGCACATCCAATCACTTTCAGGGACTGAACTACTGAGGCTGGGGACCACAGTGTCAGAGGACATTCTAGGTCAGTTGGAGTAGCACAGTTCAAAAGGAAAATGTTCTTCATTCTACTTTGATTAGTGGCTTTTGGGGTCTTGAAAACTTGTGAGAATCCATATACATAATGGTGCCGTTCTGTTTGGAGCTAAGGAAAAAAAGCAAACCAAAGGCACATGGAAAGTATTACCCCAAAGAACTAAAGGACCACACGAACCAGAGCTTTCACTAGTGCCAGCCCAGAAAAACTAGATGGTGCCTGGCTACCACTACCACTCACTCTGAAAAGGACCACAACAGATAAAAATGTAGACCGAGATGAATGAATAAGAAGTCCAATGAGAGCTCAGAAACACCAAGAATTTCTGGGAGCCACCAAAAGCTACTAGAAGTATTGACCAGTTTCCCTCTTAGAGCCCTCAGAGGAAGCAACACAGATGATTACTTGATTTAGATTTTTAGCCTCCACAACCGTGAGACGATGCATTTCTATTCTTTAAAGCTGCCAACTTTGTGGTATTTTATTAATGCAGTCTTAGAAACAAAGACAGTTGAGATAAATAACTGATTTTTAATTTCCGAGACCATCTCATTAAAATACTAAAGAAAGCAGAAACATAGATTTAGAGATTTAGCTGCTCAAGGATATGTTTAGACTGATTCATTACCTTTTAGAAACCACAAAAAAATTGTATCCAGTGAAACTGTAGTTCTGTGCTGAGACACAAAAGTGTCGGAACTCGAGTAATTTCCTATTGAAAATTTCAATTGCTCCTACATTTGTGTGTCACTATTATGTCAGAGTATTAGTGTTTCCCCAACCAAAGGGAAAAGAGCCTTTTTCCTAAGATTCACAATTTGCTTTCCAAGTGATTAAGGGTTTTCAGCTTGCACTCTAATACATTATTACCTCTCTTCTAAAAACAAAAATGTAAGCACAAATCCTAGTGATATTGTCTAAGCAAACATGACAGTGAATAGTGGACGAAGTTGAACATTTGGGGATGTTAACAAAGGTAAATTGTTGGCTCTCAAAGGCCATTTCATTACCAGAGGGACAAATATGGCCATACATTTTTTTCTCTGATAAATCGAGACTGAGGCACAAGCTATTTCAAATCATATACCTTATAATATCTTGCAAGGTGAGTAGCAAGTATTGGCTTGAGTCATCACTTTCATGTGAGCTAAGTGGTTTCAAAACACAGGAAACTTGGCTAGAAAATGTGCATGACACTGATTCCTCTAGCTGAAGATCAGAGATAAAGTTTCTAACAAAAATAGATAAACAGACAAGAAAACTAATTTCACTTTTTAACAAAAAATAACAGACCTAAATAAGTTTACCCTTGTTCAACAATCTGTAACACATAGGAGAAAAACACCTGACTTAAAATCTAGAACACAGCTTCTAGCTAGAAATAGAGTGCAGTTACTAAAAATGCATCATAGAGAGATTATCAGTAATTTTTCTAAGTAGAAAATCAGAAGACTAAATAGAAATAAAGAAAATGTGTAAGAGTTAGACAGCTGAGGAGCAAATGTTAGAGTTTAAACCACTGTGATGGATAGTGCAGAGAAAACACTCAGATTCTCCTCTTAATGAGATAGTCACTCATTCTTCAGGCTTCCAGAAATATTGCCTACCAATAAGTTACAGCTGAGCCTCTCCCCGAAACCTGACTCTAGACAGCAACTTTTCCCAAAGATACATACCACCTCCCTGGAGGCAGCACATATCCAAGTAAACATTCAAAGACTATCCCATTCATTTTGATTTTGACACTTTAAAAGGCCATCCCAGATCCAGGATTCACAGTGAAACCTGATTTGTTCTCTGTTTGATTGCATCCTACTTCAACTCCTTCTTCTCCTAATATGCTTCATTTAACTTCCCCTAAGATGTTATTTCTGAGTGCATATCCCAATAAACTCTCTGAACAAAAACCTCCCTCTGAAAGTCTGCTTCCCAGGGAAACAGACTTCTGATAGTTGTTACAGAAGCCAGAGGAAAGAAGCACACTCTAAACTGGGGTTTTAAAACTGGGTTACCTATTGTCAGAATAACTATGCAATTGTTAGAATTTCTTAAATGTGGTAAGGGGGGGCCAGAGCCAAGATGGCAAACTAGACACACACTTCCTCAATTCCCTCTGGAAACTAAGGCCTGGATTGATAATTGAACAGAACATTCTGTAAAAACCAAGGAGCCCTAGGATATGCCATAGTGTTGTCAGATTGGAATATGCACCACTAAATGGGAACTTTCCTCTCTCTGGCACAAGCCAGCGCACACTGAGCCCACTCTTGCTGACTCACTGTTTGGGTGGACTGAAGGTACTGGCACTTTTTTGCTTTTTTTTTCCTTACCAAGAGGCAGAGGATGGTATGAGCCAGCAAATATAATGAACTGGACTGCTAAAGTAAACAACATAAAGTGCAGCAGAGATACAGTGCATGGGATAGACACATTTGGGGTGCCTGGCTCCTGATTGAGGGCACCACTGCCTCCCCCATCTCTTTTCTGAGATCTGCCATAGATTCTTCTATTTTGCAGTGGGAAAGGAAGCTTGGCTGGGACACCATCTTGGTCAACTGGGAGGTGGAGTCATCCAACCTGACAATTCAACAGGGGATAATTCCCAAGCTGAGAGGCAGTGCCAGTCTGGAAAGCACCTTTCCAGCAGAAAGACTGTACTTAACACAGTGTTACCTTACCAGTAGGGCCCCGCTGAGGGTGTTGCCAAGCAAAGCCAAGTGCCGTCGATTCAGATCCGACTCATGGCGTTACCAAGGCCATAACCCTCCCTTACCTTGAAGTACATCATAGTATCTGGGGACATCTGAAGAGGTGCTTCCATTGTCTGCCAGAAGGCAGGGCCTGTCACATCTGATGGCTTAATTTTGACAGCTGTCATACAGCTCCTAAATTTTTAAAATAAGACTGCCAGGAGAAATAACTTTTGAGTGACCAGGTAGGATCACTTTCAGCCTTCAGTAACCCACAACAACAACAGCACCCCCCTACTGACTCCATAAGTGGAGTGTAATCTTTGCCACATAAAAGGTGGAGGCTGTCACCCCAGATGGTCCACTGGTCCAGTCACTAGAGTACACAGAAATGGCTGATGACCAACTACCCTCCCAGAACTGTGCCTAAGCTTCTGTTGAGGTAACACCAGAGAAACTAAACAGCCTCTAGATGGCCCAAAGACAACAAACCATCTCCAGTCATTTAAAGAAACAGTCTACCATGTTTCCAGAAAACTCCCAAAATAAAGACTCAAAAAACTTTCAGAAAAAGGCTTTCTGAAATTATCAGAGGTTTAGTACAAAATGACTATATATAGAACACACCTAGAGATTGAAAAAATGCAGCACAGCAAAACAGAAAATTAAACAAGCTATTTCAATTGATAGAACAACAATGATCTGAAATCCAGCAGATCAATAATAGAATTACAGAATTAGACAATTCAATCCAAAGCCAAAAGAGAAGAATTCAGGAGACGGAAGTCAGATTTAGTGACTTTGAAGACAGAGCAAATGAAACCAGTATTTGTGAGGAGAAATCAGAGAAAAGAAATTAAAAGTAAAGAAGCATTAACAAGCATGTGGGACTCCACTAAGAGGAATAATTTACAATTAATTGGAGTAACTGAACAGGCAGGGATAGCTGAAAACACACAGTACTTTTGCAGAGTTGCTGACAGAAAACTTCCCTGAATTATGTAACAAGACAAAATAGATATCCAAGACATACATTGAACACCACAAAAACTAGACCTCGAACAAAAGATGGTAAGACACATTACAATCAGGCTTAATAAAATGGAACATAAACATATTCTTTTAAAGGCAATGAGGCTGAAAGCAAAGCTAACATTCAGAGGGAGACCATGTAGGCTTTCATCTGACTTCTTGGCAGAAATTATGTTGGCACAGAGGCAGTGGGATGACACATTCAAAGCCTTGAAGGAGAAAAAACTTCCAACCAAGAGTTATATATCCTACAAAATTGCTTCTTAAATATGAAGATGAAATTAAGACATTTTCAGATAGACACAAGCATAGAGATGTTGTAAAAGCCAAATGAAAACTATAAGAAATACTGAGAGAAGTTGTTTGCTTAGAAAAACAAAATGATTAAGTGTATATTTAATTAGGCAATGCAAGGCACAGCTTCCAGAAACCTACTCAGTAAGCCAAGCCAGCCAAGTGCCATCGAGCTGGATCTGACTCACGGCAACCCTAGATGCCAGAGTAGAACTGCCCTCTAAAGTATTCAAGGAGTGCCTGCTGGATTTGAACTGCCGACCTTCTGGTTAGCAGTGATAGCACTTAACCCACTACACCACCAGGATTTCCCCTACTCAGTAAGGGAAGTCATAAAACTCAATCAAAGCTACAATATTAACAGAAGTGAACCAGCAATCATATCATGAAAACTATGACACCATCACACTAAAAATATAGACATATAACAGTAGTTATAGTGCTTTCAGATGGAAAGTTAAAAAGATACGCAGAAGTTAAAATTGGGCTTAAACTTAGGATATTAAGGGGGATCACCTGGGCAGTTACAAAGCACTATTACAATGGAACATAATACAGAAACATATAACAGAAACATAACACAGGAGTTTCATCAACCATGAAACCAACCCGGGAAAAGACGAAAAGTCAACCCATGAAGGAGAATGACACAGAATAGAATATTAAAAGCCACAAAGGAAACACCAACACAAAAATAAATGCATCAAAATGACAGCACTAAACACATACCTATCAATCATTATACTGAATGTAGACGATCTGAATGCTTCAATATCCTGGATCAAAAGGCATGACTCATCTATATGTTGCTTACAAGAAACACAACTTAGACTTACAGATACGAACACACTGGAAATTAAAGGATAGAATAATATACATCTATCTAGCAATATATAAAGAAGAGCAGCTGTGGCAATACTAATCTCAGATAAAGTAGATTTTATGTAAAATATACCACTGTGGGCAAGGATGATCACTATTTATTGCTGACAGGTTCGGTACACAAGCAGGACTTATTAAAATTAAAAAGTTATGCACTCAATACTAGAGCATCAAATACATCGAACACACTGACTGCATTAAAAACTTAGATAGATCACCCCACAATAATAGTAGGAGGCTTCAACACTCCACTTTAGTGGACAGATTATCCAAAAAAGCTCATTAAAGACACAGAAGATTTTATTGAGACTATTAACCAACTAGACCTCATTGACATACACAGAATTTTTACCCATCAACAGATTAGTACACCTTCTTCTCCAAAGCCAAGCCATGGGCCGTCGAGTCGGAGCACATGGAATATTTTCCAGAATAGACCATGTGTTAGGACATACAGCAAATCTCAACAAAGGCCAAACCATTGAGATACTGCAAAACATCTTCTCAGACCATAAAGCTGTAAAACTTGAAATCTGTAGAAGAAAAAAAATAGATAGAAATTTGAACTTACTGAAATGGAACAATATCTTGTTCAAAAAGCCATGTGTTATAGAAGAAATCAAAGACAAAACAAATAAATTTATGGAATCAAACAAGAATGAAAATGCATCCTACCGGAACCTATAGGATATAGCCAAAGTGTTTCTCAGAAGTCAGGTCATCTCTATAAATGCACACAGCCAGAAGAAAGGACCCAAAGCAAAGAATTAACTCTACAGATTGAACAAGCAGAAAGAGGCAATAAATGAACCCCTCAGGCACCAGAGCAAAACAGATAATAAAGATTAAAGTAAAACTAAATGAATTAGAGAATAGAAGAACAACTGAAAACTTAACAAAACCGAAATCTGTTTTTTTTTTTAAATATCAACAAAATTGATAAACCATTGGCTAAACTTACAAAAGTAAAACAGCAAGGAAACAAATTATCTGAATAAGAAGTGAGATGGGAAATGTCACAACAGACTGAACTGAAATCAATAGTATCATAACTAAATACTCCAAAAGATTTCAGTCTAACAGAATGGAAAATCTAGAGGAAGTGGACAAAATTACAGATTCATATCACCTAACCAAAATATCACAAGGAGAAGGAGAACAACTTAATAAACCCACCAAATAAGGAAGAGATAGAAAAAGCCATCAAAAAACTGCCAACCAAAAAAAGTCCTGGCCCAGATGGCTTCACTGCAGAATTCTACAAAATTTTTAGAGAAGAATAATTCCAATACTACTGAGACTATTTCACAAAAAAGGGATGGAATTCTCCCAAATACACTCTATAAAGCCAGTGTAACTCTAACACCAAAGCCAGGGAAAGATCCCACAAAAAAAGATAACTACAGACAAATATCACTCATGAACCTAGATGCAAAAATCTTCAACAAAATCCTTGCCAACAGAATTCAACGTATCAAAAAATAATTCATCATGAGCAAGTTGAATTCACACCAGCGATGCAAGGCTGATCCAACATCAGAAAAATTATTAATGGGATCAACCACATAAATAACACAAAAGATAATAATCACCTAATTTTGTCAATTCATGTGGAAAAGGTATTTGACAAAGTCCAACACCCATTTAGAGAAGACTTTTGTGCTAAACACTCTCAGCAAAACATAATAGAAGGGAAATTCCTCAACCCAATAAGGGGCATCTATGCAAAGCCAACTGCCTACATCATCCTGAATGATGAGAGACTGAAAGAATTTCCTTTGAAAAAGGGAACTAGATAAGGATGCCCACTCTCACCACTTCTATTCAACATTGTATTAGAAGTTCTGGCTGGAGCAATTAGACAAGACAAAGAAAGAAAGGGCATCTGCATAGGCAAAGAAGAAGTAAAAATCTCCCTGTTTGCAGATAATATGATTGTATATGCCAGCCAAGCCAAAGCCAAAAAGAGTTGAGCAAAGTATCAGGATTTAAGATGAACATAATGTCTTGCAGCTGAAACCAGGTTATGAGGTGTTTCCTGGAATCATCGTTATTCTTTATCATTGCGTGATGCTCCATTGAGCATATTTACCATAGTTTACCTATCCATTCTTCTGTTGTTGGGCATCTGGGTTGATTCCATCTTTTTGCTATCATGGACTATACTGCGATAAACATTCTTGTGCATGTGCCCATTGATGTGATAGGCCTTGATTCTGTGGGACATATTCCAAGTAGTGGAATTACTGGGTCAAATGGTATATCAATATCCATATTTTTAAGGAAGTACCAGACTACTTTCCAAAAAGGCTGGACCATTGTGCAACCCCACCAACAGTACAGGAGGGTTCCACTTTCTCCACAGCCTCTCCAGCATTTGTTGTTTTGTGTTTTTTGGATTATGGCCAATCTTGTTGGGGTGAGATGGTATCTCATTGTCATCTTGATTTGAATTTAATAACTAAAGAGCATGAACATGTCGGCATGTGATTTTTGGCTGCCTGGATCTCCTCTTTAGTGAAATGTCTGTCCATCTCCTTTGCCTATCACTTAATTGGATGATTTATCATCTTCTTACGGATATTTTGTAGTATCTTATAGATTATGGAGATCAGGCATCAGTCCGACATGGAGTTGCGAAATATTTTTTCCCATTCTGTGGGTGTTCTTTTAATTCTATTAATAAAATCTTTGGATGAGCAAAAGTGTTTGATTCTTAATAGTTTCCATTTATCTATTTTCTCTTTTGTTGATTGTGGTTTGTTTGACAGAGTTTGTGGTCTGTGCACATTCTGTATTAAAACTTCCATTGTTGTTCCTACCTTTCCTTGTATCAGCTTTATCATTTTAGGTTTGATATTTAGGTCTTTTATCCAGTTAGATCTGGTTTTTGTATAAGGTGTAAGATATGGATCTTGTTTCAGTTTATTGCAGATGGACCAATTTTGCCAGCACCATTTGTTGAAGAGACTGTTTTTACCCCAGTTTAATGTCTTAGGGCCTTTGTTGAGTATCAACTGTTCATAGGCAGATGGTGTCATCTCTGGGGTCTCAACTGTGTTCCATTGATTGATCTGTCTGTTCTTGTACCAGTACCAGGCTGTTGTCACCACTGTGGCAGTGTAGTACGTTCTAAGGTCAGGTAATGAGAGGCCTCCCAGTGTGTTCTTCTTCTTTAGTAAGACCTTATTTATCTGGGGCTTCTTCCCTTTCTAAACAAAATTGGTTATTTGTTTCTCCATCTCATTAAAAAATGACGCTGGAACTTGTATTGGGATTGCATTATATAAGTAGATTGCTTAGGGTAAAATGGACATTTTCAGAATGTTAAGTCTTCCTATCCATGAGCAAGGTAGGTTTTTCCATTTATCTAAGTCTCTCTTAACTTCCTGTAGTAAGGGCTTGTAGTTCTCCTTGTAAAGGTCTGTTATTTCTCTGGTTAGATTAATTCCTAGGTACTTTATATTCTTAGGGGCTATTGTAAATGGTATTGATTTAATAATTTCTTCCTTAACAGTGTCGTTGTTGGTATAAAGGAATCTTACTGATTTACTTATGTTTATCTTGTATCCTGAGACTTTGCTGAACTCTTCCATCAGTTGGAGTAGTTTACTTATAGATTCCTTGGGATTCTCTGCAAATACAATCATATCATCTGCAAACAGGGGGATTTTAACTTCTTCTTTGCTGATGCAGATGCCCTTTGTTTCATGGTCTTGTCGAATTGCTCTGGCTAGAACTTCTAGTACAATGTTGAATGAGACCTCTACGATAAGATCTCAAAAACAGACTTGTGTATAGAAGAAAAGACTCTTTGACAGCTGCAAGGGAGCGGAAGGAGGGACGGCGATCAGGGAGAGGGTTTAGATTAGATAGTTGCTAGAAATCTGGTTGGGAGAAATTGGTGATAGCACACATTAGAAACAAGAACAACATTAAGTGAACTTCAGCATAACTTGAGTACTCCTTCCATCTCAACTCCATATTGCAAGGATAGAGTAGCTGGGACAGGGGGCATGGGACCATGCTCTTAGGCGAAATCGAGGCCAATTGACACAACTAGCATTTTGCTAAGAGAGCTCTCTGCACCCCACATTGGTGAGTGGTGTCTGGGACCTTAAAAGCTGCCAAGCTGCCATCCGAGGGCACAGCAAATGGTCCCAACTCAGCAGGAATGGATGCTCACCGAGGACCAAAACAACATGGGGTAAAGACAACCTAGAAGATAGAGAGACCCACGTGAGTGGGTGCCTACATCTACTTGGGACCAGAAGAACCAGATGGTGCCTGGCCACCACCAGTGAGAGCCACGATGGAGTTCACAGAGAGGAATCTCAATGGCAACACAAGAGTAAAAAGGGGTGCATCCTGAGATCTCCACTAAAAGACCTCAATTGATGGTCCAGTGGTTTTGGGGTTCCCCTGGAAGCATGGCCTCTGACCTTGATGCTGCCCTTGCCCATAAATCATAACAAAGGTCCACTCTTCAGACACAAATGGATTGGACTTGGCGATGCAGAGTCACCAGATATTGGATGCACTTAACGTTTCTATACATCTATAGCATATCATCCTGCTGACCTCTGGCTCGAGGAAGGAGAGTGAGTGGAGAGGAGGGGAAGGGAGACTGTTGGGAGGATGAGACATGTATGGAGCCGAGAGGAATAGTGTGCTGTCACCAGACAGGGCAAGCAGTGGAAGCTGCATATAGGTGGACATGTAAATTTATATGGGAATATATGTTTTCACTCAGTCATATTAAATAAAAAAAATTAAATAAAGAGATGGAAACAGAGAAGGAGAGGGAGGGCAAATATAAATAGATATCCCAACATATTCCAGTCAGCAGATGGTTATAGTAATGGATACCTTAACCAGGCTTGAAGCAGTTAATATAAGTTTCCAAAGTTGTAAAGTTAAACAGATATTGATTTAACTACTTACAAAACACTGACAAAGAAAATAAACACCTTGTGCAACAGCATAGTTTCCATTACCATTGCTAAGGACTCTTGGATAGCCCAATGAGTATGAACCATCCTTAACATGAAAAAATAAAAGAATGTGAAAAGAGTAAGACTAAAGATAAACCAGGCTTACTATAAGAAAGATCAGGGAATCTAGTGATCTGGATTGGTTTACATATAAAGGTAAATTTCACAAAAGTTTTTATGTAGGCTATCTATTGTCACCATTCTTATTCAACATTGTCCTGGAGGTTCTACCCAGAAGAATCAGGAAAGACAAAGAAATAAAGGACACCCAGACTGGTAAAGAATAAGTGAAAATACCTATATGCAGATACAATCTTATACACAGAAAACCCTCAAGAATCCACAAACAAAACAACAATAACAGCAAAAAACCAAAGCAACAACAACAAAAAACAACTACTGGAACTAATAGAAGAGTTCAGCAAAGTATCAGGATACAAGATAAACATACATAAACCAGTTGAATTCCTTTACAACAACAAAGTAAGCATCAAAGAGGAAATCACCAAATCATTACTATTTACAATGGCTCCCAAGAAGATAAAATACCTAGGAATAAATCTAACCAATGATGTAAAGACCTGCACAAAGAAGACAACACGAGTCTATTGCAAGGAACCAATAAACCAACTTAAGTGGAGATGCCTACCTTCTCATGGATAGGAAGACTCAATTTTGTGAAAAGTTCTGTTCTACCCACAGAGTTCTACAGATACAATGCAACCCCAGCACAAATTTCAATGGCATTTTTTAATGAAATTGAGAAACAAATCAACAACTTCATATGGAAACAGAAGAAGCTTTGGATAAGTAAACCATTATGAAAAAAGAACAAAATGTGAGTCCTCACTCTACTTGACTTTAGAACATATGGTTGTCAAAACAGCCTGATGCTGGTACAAAAATAGATACATAAATCAATGGAACAGAACTGAGAATCCAAAAATAATATCATTCACCTATTAGCACCTGATATTTGACAAAGGCTCAAAGTCTGTAAATTGGAGAAAAGACAGTTTCTTTAACAAGTGGTGTTGAAATAACTAGATATCCATCTGCAAAAAAATGAAACAAGACCTGTACCTCTCACTATGCACAAAAAGTAACTCAAAATAAATCAAAACCTACATATAAAATCTAAAACAATGAAGATCATGCATGGAAGAAAAAAATGGGGACAATGCTGGAATCCCTAATGCCAAGTGCCTAGCCAAGTGCCGTGGAGTCAGATACAGCATAAATAGACTACAAAATATTACCAACAATGCACAAACACCAGAATAGATAATAGATAACTGGAAACTCCTGAAAACCAAACACTTATACTCATCCAAAGACTTCACCAAAAGACTGAAAACACTATCAACACACTGGAAAAAGAAAATTGCTTACCCCCAATCCAGTCAGCATCTAATCTCCATTATCTACAAAGTACTGGAAAACTGCAGCAAGAAAAGGACAAACAACCCAATTACAAAAAGTGACAAAGAATATGAACAGGCACTTCACCAAAGAAGATATCCAGTCATCTAAATATGTGTGAGAAAATATTCATTAGCCATTAGAGAAAGGGAAATCAAACTCTCATCTCAATAAGTCTGCATTAATTCAAAATACATAAAACAATAAATGTTGGAGATGTAATAGAGAGACTGAAACTCTTCCTCACAGCTGATGGGAATGTAAAATGGTACAACTCTGGGAAATTGATTTGATGCTTTCTTAAAAGGCTAGATATAGAAATACCACATGATCCAGTGATCCCACTTCTTGGCAAATGTTCTAGAGAAATATTTCCTGTCACACAAATAGATACACGCATACCACTGTTTATTGCAGCACTGTCCACAGTAGCAAAAAGATGGAATCAACCTAGGTAAATGGATCAGCAAACTAGAATATATTCGCACAGTGGAATACTGCACAATGGATTACTATATAATGAAAAAGAACAACAATGCTCTTGGAATGTGTCTGATAAATGTGGAATCATCTGTGAAGACATTATGCTGAGTAAAATTTTTCAGCTTCAAATGACAAATATTATATAAACCACTGTTACAAGGACTAAGAAAAGTTTTAACCACAGAAGAAAATAGTCTTTGATGGCTACAAAGCAGGGGAAGGAGAAAGAGGGGTATTTATAGATTAGATAGTACATAAGAATAAGGTAGAAGGGAGATTAATGCAGTAGATGCAGGAGAAGGGAGATTAACACTAAAGGGCTATACAAAAACCTGGTTCTTAATAGAACTCAATAGTCTGAAGGACAGAGTAACAGGGACAGAGATCTGGGGACCATGTTTTCAAGGGACATCTAGATCAATTAGCATAACTAATTTTCTTAAAGATAATGTTCTGCATCCCCTTTTGCTGAGTGGCATTTGGGATCTTAAAAGCTAGCAAGCTGCCCATATATTAACTGTTGTTCTTAGGTGTCATTGAATTGGTTCCAACTCCTAGCAACTCCTCACAACAGAAAGAAACAGTTCCCAGTCTTGTACCATGCCCACAATCATTTTTCTGCTTAAGACCATTGTTGTAACCACTGTGTCAATTCATCTCCTGGAAGATTGTCATCTTCTTCATTGACCCTCTGCTGTAACAAGCGTAACATCCTTCCCCAAGTAGTGATCCCTTCTGACAACATGTCCAAAGTAAGATTCACCAGCTTTGCTTCCAAGGAGCAGTCTTGCTGTACTTCTTTTAGAACATATCTAGTTTTCTCTTGGCAGTCAATGGTACATTCAGTAATTTTTTCCAACGTGATTATTCAAAGGCATCAACTCTTCTGTCTTCCTTACTCATTATCCAGCTTCTGCATGCATATGATGCAACTGAAAATACCATGGCTTGGGTGAGGCACACCTTAGTCTTCAAGGTGATGTTTTTACTTTTTAACACTTTAAAGATGTCTTTGGCAGATTTTCCCAATGTAATGCATCCTTTTACTTCTTGACTGCTGCTTTCACGGATATTGAAAAGTGCCATCTAAGTATCCTTAATTGGTCCCAATTCACCTGGAGTAGAGAACAAAGGACATCAAAGGCATGAGGAATATAGGAGCCCAGGAAACAGAAGAGGCCATTTGATTGAGAGACTATATCAGCGTGAGATCAGAACTAGCTGGTGGCTGGTCACTACCAGTGAATCCCCTGACAGGAAGAAAATGTAGACTGTCTGATGTAGTGTGAGAAAAATAGGGTCACAGAACAAGAATTAGATCAGACTTGATGGTCCAACAACCTCTGACAATGTGGCCCCAGACTCTCTGCTAGCCTAGAGCTGAAATTAGTACACAGTGCAACTCTTCAAAGAATGGATTGGATTATAAGACAAAAGGATGGTGGCAAAGTATATGCTTTTTGGCTTAAAAATACACATGAGGTTGTTGGAGCAGCTGCTGTCCAGAGATGAGATGGAAGGGAGGAAGGGAGAGGACATGAGTTGGCTGAATGATAAAAGTAAATACAGGGCAGAAAGGAGGTGTGTGTTGTCAGAGTAGGAAGAGCCACTAGAGTTGCATAGCAGTATGAGTGCAGCTTTTCATATGATAAATTGACTTGGATTTTAAACTTTCCCATAAAGCACAATGAAATATTTTTTTTAAAAAAAGAAGATGGAAAGAATACACAGAGTCATTATACCCAACAGAATTGGTCAACATCCAAACATTTCGAGAGGTATCATATGATCAGAAACCAATAGTAATGAAGGAAAAAGTTGCAGCTGCAATGAAAGCAATGGGGAAATACAAGGCTCCATGAATTGATGGAATATTTGCTAAGATGTTTCAACAAACAAATGCAGCCCTAGAAGTGCTCACTTCTCTATACTAAGAAATTTGGAAGACAGTTTCCTGGTCAACCAACTGGAAGAGATTCATATTTATACCTATTCACAAAAATGGTGACGCAACCCAATGTGGAAATTATCAAAAAATTTCATTAATATGACACACAAGTAAAATATTTCTAAAATCATTCAAAAGCAACTGTAACAGTATATTGAGAGAGAACTGCCAGAAATTCAAACCAAATTCAGAAGAGAATATAGAAACAGGGATATTTTTCCTGACATCAGATGGATCTTGGCTCAAAGCAGAGAATGCCAGACAGATGCTTACCTGTGCTTTACTGACTATGTGAAGGCATTCAACTGTGTGGATCATGGCAAATTATGGATAACATTGTGGAGAATGGGAATACCAAAGCACATGGAACATTCTCCTGAATAGACCATGTCTCAGGATGTAAAGCAAGTCTCAACAAAATCCAAACTGTTGAATTATTGCAAAACATCTTCTTGGACCAATAAGCCATAAAAGTTGAAATCAATAGCAGAAAAAACACAGCTAGAAATTTGAAATCGTGGAAACTGAACAACACCTTGCTGAATAATAATGGATTATGGAAGAATGTAGGATGAACAAAAGAAATTTATGGAATCAAATGAGAATGGAAACACGTCCTACCACAACCTATGGGATGCAGCAAAAGTAGTGCTCAGAGGTCGACTTATCTCTATGAATGCACACGTCTGGAAAGAAGAAAGGACCCCAAACAAAGAATCAACCCTACAGCTTGAACAAGTAGAAAGAGAGCTACAGAGGAACCCCTCAGGCACCAGGGAAAACAGATGATAAAGATCAGAGCAGAACTAAATGAATTGGAGAAAAGAGTAACAACTGAAATAATTAACAAAACCAAAAGCTGATTTTTTAACAAGGTTGGTAAACTACTGATTAAACTTATAAAAGAAAATTGCAGAGGAAACAAACAACTCAAATAAGAAAGTAGATGGGAAATGTCCCAATAGACCCAATTGAAATCAAAAGTATCAAAACAGAATACAAATAAAGACTATACTCTAACAGATTTGAAAACCTAGAGGAAATGTGCAAATTATGAGATTCATATCACCTACCAAAATTATCACAAGGAGAAGTAGAAAAACTTAATAAACCCATCACAAAGGAAGAGATTGGAAAAGTCATCCAAAAAAAAAAAAAAAAATCTATCAACTAAAGAAAGTCCTAGCCTGGATGCCTTCACTAGAGAAACCTACCAAACTTTGGAGAAGAGTTAACTCTACAGCAGCTCTCACCAGAGTCCAAAACAACTAGATGGTAGCAGAGTACCAGCACTGACTGCTCTTATAGGGATCATATCAGAGGATCCCAGACAGAGTGGAGAAAAATGTATAACAAAATTCTGACTCAGAAGAAAAAAAGAAAACAGACTTTCTGGCCTGACAGAGACTGGATAAACCCTGAAAGTATGGCCCCCAGACACCTTGTCAAATCAGTGAAGTCTCTCCTGAGGTTCACCCATCAAACAAAGATAGGACAAGCTCATAAAACAAAATGAGACTAAAGGGGTTTTCTAGCCCAAAGTCAAGACTAGAAGGTAAGAGGGGACAGAAAATCTGGTAGTAGGGAACCAATGTTGAGAAGGGAGAGTGTAGACGTATTGTGGGGCTGTTAACCAAAGTCATGAAACAGTATATGTGTTATCCATTTATTGAGAAACTAGTTTATTTTGTAAACCTTCATCTCAGGTAATCTTTAAAAAAAAGATAACTGCTATAGTAAAAGGAATGGAAACTTGTTAGTGGAAAAAAGAAAAACATCTAAAAGAGAAGACAAAGAACCTTTATAAATTACAAAGAATCCTTAGACTCATGGAGTCAGATTACTCCCTATGACTGCACAAGAAATGTTATAAAACAAAACAATAACAATTTTTCCCCCCAGACTTAAAAGACAGTGGAAATAAGTAAATGAAAACATTAAAAATTTTAAGACAACTGAGATTATGAGTAAATCATTTAGAAAACATAAATGGCTTTTTATACCTATTAAAAGATAATGATTTCCATGTAAAACCAGAATGCAAAATACAGCTCTATTCTGAGTACAAGTGAATCTAACTCAAAGTGATCCAGAAATAGAAAAGTAGAACAAAGACAAGAGTGTAGCAGGAAATTTATACAACAATTTTGTTGTATGGTAGCAAAGGGGAATTTAATGCGAGGGCACTTTTGAAACAGAAAACAATTTACAATGCTGAAGGATTTAATTTGTAAATTGAAGATGAAACAGTGTGAATATTCATGCAGAAATTACTGCAGCAGCAACAATCATAAAACAGAAATTGCATGTAATACAATAAGAAATACACAGAACATTTTATAGAGACTAATTTCTCTCTCCCAGGTCATGGCTGATTCAGTGGGAAAAAAGTAAGACAAAAAATCCTAAGAACTTATGACATAAATGAATAAATGACATCATTAACAAGGTAAAAGTTTGCTGTTCTTATTTGTCCATTTTCATGTAGTTACAAAGCACGTGAGTATTTGTCAGCCTAGAATTAATATTTTTGTGTTTTGATTTTTTGATCGACAGTCTGTGCTTTTGCTTTCCATTTTATTTCTTCCATTAAACTATTAGTAGGCAATTTCCCTTGATGTCATTCCTTCAATAAATACATGCTGTTTATTCTTGAATCCAGCTCCTCCTTTACTATAATTAACTTATGAAGATGCTTTGGTTACCACTTTCCAGTGATTACTCAACAAGGCAATTCTGCAGTGTAATGCCTGGTTGATCTCATGTATTTCTGTTACAGCTTTTACTGGTGTTAAGGCTTTTAGGCTCCTTATTTCTTACTGAATACAGGTTACACAAATTTCTCGACTTCTCCCAACTTCATCTATAATTTGTAAGCAAATCTCATTTCTAGCTTTTCCCTGTAATACTCTCTTGTATTTACAGTACTCTAACAGAACTATCAAACCTTTCTGAAACCTGTGCTCAACTCCATGTGTTCTTGCTTCCCGTATGATTGCATCTACCTTGAATACACTGTTTGTCTTCTTCACTGGTTAGTACACCTGTTTTTAGGTGTTTATTCATACTCATTGCCAACCTGGACTTACTTGGGATCAGCAAATACGTGCTCTATCAATTTGTGTAGTAAAACAGTGTCTTACTGGACAATGAGGAGTCAATTTGTAATTATAGAGGAATATAGCCCTTTCCACTACTAGATCACTCGTCTTTCCTCCCAACTAGTATACTCAATCTAAACTATTTGTTGGAATTAGAATCTTCAGTATTTATCTTTTCTTGTTTTATTTTCCAGGGGAATTTTGTACCAAGTCAGGAAGACACTCTTTTTACTCTAGGAGACAGATTTAAACTGCTGATCTTTTGATTAGTAGATGTAACACTTAACCCACTACCCACCAGGGTTTCCTTATGATTCATTAGATAAAATAATGAATTACTTTGAGGTGTTCATTATATTCTATCACATGATGTATCACAGTTAATTAGCCATCATTCTATTAGTGGGCTTTTAGCTTGTTTTAATTCTCACAAAATAATAAAATGTATATTACCATATACGCCTCATTGTACACTTGCAGAAAAGATTTTTCATGAATAGTATATTTAGAGGATGCTTAAGCTGTATGTCATGCATTCATTCTTTTTTCCCCTATACAGTGGCTGATTTTTCTTTAAATTAGGTGAATCACATTATAATACCTTATTGCCAGCCCCAACTTCTTAATTTTTGCTAACTTTTCTTTCTAAAGTAGCATGGTTGGCAGAATTCTAAAGCTGTGCGCCCAATAGTTACATTTGCATGTCTGATCTTGTCATTGCTGTAACGGGACTTTGCAGATGAAATTAAACTTGCTAAACAGCTAATTTTAAAATGTAGAGATTATTCAACACTAAACAAGAATCTTTAAGTGTTATGAAGTTGGATCTATCATTTACTCCTGTCATTCCAATGTCATCAAGAAAGTATTTTACCCTCACTGGTGTTACAGCTTTACTTTCCGTTATTCTTGATCCACCTGTAATGTACTTCCTGTTGGGCAGGACTGGGCAGCACTTCATTCTGTTGTACAGTGAGTCTCTGTAAGTCAAACCAGTGGCACCTTACAACAACAACCAAAAAAAGAAGATGGAAGCAGGGTTGAGCAGAGTGAGCAATCATATCACAGCATAAACTTGATTCTGCTTGCCCATTAGAATACTGCAGAACAAAGATTTCCCATTACAAAATTTCTGTATGTGCCTGAGCTCACAGGGAATGTCTAAATCCTTGTACCATGCCTAATTGCTTTCTTGAAGGCTTTCACAAAGAGTATGAATTGGCCCCAAAATGAAAGCAGATACTAAGAGGCTAACGATTGGAAGATGCCAACTAAGCTGAGCCTCGTATTTTTTCCTTTAGGGCTCTTGAAGAGCACATCTGTGTCTGTTGCACTGGGCCAGATATTTGCAAAACATTCCCGGCATTCAGGAAGCGTACTTTTTCCATTTCATAACAAAGATTCTTTTCTTTGTTTCCCCAGAGACAGCTCTTCTCAACCTAGTCCCCTCTCCTCTAGGTCCTGAGTTGCAGTGACTTTTGTTGCAAAAAGTGCTTAGTTTTTCACTTCAAAATGAACCGTTTACATTTGGAATATACAATATATTTTTGCTAGCATTTTATGAGACTTCTCACCGCTATGTCTTCTTGTGCTTCTCTACTTCTGTGGCTCACTTTTTTTTCCCCCCCAATAAAGATTCTTAAAGACCTCAGTCACTTTTGGTATCCTGTAATCAGAAGATTATGTTTCCCTTATAATAGTGACAATAAAGAGTTTGTTTCTCCTTATCATGTTTTTACAATAGCTAGGAAGAGGGGGGAAAAGAGAATAAGTGCTTACTGTAGCACCTATGTTCATAACTACAATGTTTAATTTTTTAAAAAACATTTTCTTCATTATAGTCTTCTTTTAAATGAACAATACCAAACAATGAATATTCGGTAAAAAGAATGTATATGCTTTTGCTACTAATGTAGTAAAAAGAAAGAAGGTGCCAAGAATTACTTTCAAATTGCTAACATGGGAAAGCGTGAGGAGGGATTATCCTAAATTACAGTAGGCTTTTTCCATCAAACAGGATAAATCAGACAGTCATACAAATAAAATTCCTACATATATCAATACATAACCACAAAGATAGGAGTAACACAGTGTAACTATGTCAGATTTTTAATAGAAGTGGTTAACTAATAAAATACAGTTTACTAAAACAGCTATGAGGTTAGACAGTTAATGTTAAAAGTACTTGAGTGAGATTTTCTGAGCAGAAAACGTAAGCTTTGAGGAAAGGAGTGCTCAGGTAATCGAACTATATTTCAGTAACCCTTTCTTATTAAGGTATTGTGCTTCTTTGAATGGATATACACAATGATGATACATTCTGCAGAAATGGAAGTTTCTCTCAAATAGTTCATTTTTCAAATATATAGTACAAACATATTATTTTTAAAGTTTTATAAGCCACCCTTAACAACTTATTTTCTGTGGTAAGAATTATATTAAAATTTTGAGTTCTTTGTGTTCACAAATATTGTCAGAAAAAAACCAGAATATGTGAATCTGGTCTTTAATGTTTAAACACTTTCACAAGGCCATTAAACTTCAAAGAAAGTTTAAGCAGTATCAGACAGAGAATAGTCACTTACATTAATTATGGTACCTATTTAAGGACAGCACAGTATTATCTAGGTAAATTTTAAAATTTATTCCATTTTTGGCTTAACTTAATTATTAGTTATAATTATTCATGATTTTGGAATTTTGTCGTAAGAAGCTCAAGATTCCTGATATTTTCTACTTTTAAAAAAATAAACATTTTACTGCTTTCTATATAGAAAGTTTATCCATTTCTTTGGAAAATACATAATTTATTGAGAATGCAAGATCTTAAAAAGCTAACTGTATTATAATTTAATTTTTTCAATACTATAGTTTTAAAATATAACTTTAAGTTTCTAATATAACTAATACTGTTTTACATTTCTTGTAAAATACCTACGTTTTTAGTCATTTATCTAAAATTTATACTTTGCTAAAGTTTAAATTAAATTCTTTCATATTGATGCATTGCTTTGATGAGAGGAATTCTTTTGGAGTGAAGACAGAGGACTAAATAGGAAAACATACATGTTTCCTCATTATAGTCTACTTATGCTACCTAGACATAAAAGGAAAGATTATGATTGCTTAGTGTGGCTTCCAACCCAGATATTTGAACTAAGTTAGGCTCTTGCTGTTTTTCAGCATTTTTTACCCCAACTCTATAGAGCATAGCATAAATGGTAAGAGTTTGTTGTTGTTGTTTGTTGTTTCTGGGTGTCACTGAGTTGATTTTGACTCAGGTAACCTTATAGGACTGAGTAGAACTGCCCCATAAGATATCTTTCCTAAACTGTAATTTTTATGAGCATAGATTGCCAGGTCTTTTCTCCTGCAGAGTAACTGGTGATTTTACAGCCCTGACTCATGGGTTAGCAGCCAAATGTGTTAACCTTTATGTAATCATTAGCCCACTGTCGTGACATAGCAGACAGTGTAGACACCAAGTGAATTCAGAGTTCTTGATTTTTGACTTTTGCTTTCCCCATTTCTTTCCTATCAAGCTTGTTTCCATCCTTACTTTCCTTCAGTAGGGTAATGAGACAACTCAGACTGTGCATTACTAGTAATAACAGTTTAGTAAGGCTCTTATGTTTTGGTATAGAATGCATCTTTTGTATTTACCCATAATAAAATTTTGTCATATTGTCTAACAGCCATCTTCAAAAATATAAATTCTTCCAGGTGAAAATTACTTCTGTCACTGTATCTAAAGTGTGAAGCCCATGTACCACAAAGCAGGATTTTTTTTTCCATACAAATGTGCTCTATTTTGACTTAATAAAATTTAGAAACATTTAAGCAGATAAAGTACTATAAACAATATAACAAAGATTGTTTTTTCTAAAAAGTGAAACAAATTATTGTCAAATAGCAGCTTCACAAGGTTAGTCTATAAATTTAAAGAAAGACCTCAATTGATGGTCCAGCGGTTTCGGGGTTCCCCTGAGAGCATGGCCCCTGGCCCTGATGCTGCCCTTGCCCATAAATCATAACGAAGGTCCACTCTTTGGACACGAATGGATTGGACTTGGCAGTGCAAAGTGACCATATATTGGACACACTTTACGGTTCTCTACATCTATAGGATGTCATCCTGCTGACCTCTGGCTGGAGGAAGGAGAGTGGATGGAGAGGAGGGCAAAGATGGCTGTTGGGAAGATGAGACATGTATAGAGCAGAGAGGAATAATGTGCTGTCACCGGACAGGGAGAGCAGTGGAAGCTGCAAATAGGTGGGCATGTAAATTTATACTGGAATGTACGTTTTCACTCAGTTATATATGTATATGCATACACATGAGGAGTGTCAATTAAGTTTGCTAATTCATCCTAGAAAAATTGTTACATACCTCATTGCTGATATCACTATGGTCACCTTAAAAGTGCTCCACTTGGGAAGCTATGCACCCATGCCAGGGCCTAGACCTCCCTTCAACACAATTTTGGAACTCATTTTCTGGAATAGCCTTCAGAGCTGTCATTGTATTACCCCTGATGTTCTGAACATGTCATCAAGGTGTCTCCTTTCAATATTTCCTTTATCTTTGAGTAACGAGAAAAGTCATTTGGGGGAGATCAGGTAAGTAGGGAAGGTGTTCCAGTAGTTATTTGTTGACTGGCTAAAACCTCCCTCACAGACAACTATGCAACTAAGTAGAGTTCTTGATATGAGCGATTCATGGTTCATTCTGAAGCAGCCCCTTGGCTTGTGCTGACTGACGATACTGAGCTTTTCCATTGGATCTTTCTATGGATGTATTCTATTTGATTCCTGTCTATTCTGTCTTGTGAGGTCCTTGTGTATAATGAAGAAAAGCATTTGCAATGAATAGTTTATGTATCTTGAAAAGTTCTACTGTGATCTCTAGTGTCATTTCTATCAACTAGGCATATTTTCCATCCACTGATCCTTCTTTGTTTCCTACTTTCACATTCCAAACATTGTTAGTTATCAGTACATCCTGATTGCATGTTAGTCAATTTCAGGTTTCAGAAGTTGGTCAAAATACTAAAAATCTTATCTTTGGCATTAGTAGTTGGTGTGGTCTTATTAAATGGTTTTCATTTGGGAGCGTATGGATAGTATCCTATCACTGACAATGTTATATTTTAGGAGAGATTCTTAAATGTTCTTTTCTGACAATTAATGTCCATTTCTCTCTGATTTGTAATCCCAGCATAGCAGACCATGTGATTATCTACCACAAAACAGCAACTACTAGATTTCAGCTCACTAATGCCTAACATATCAACCTTTATGTGTTCCATTTCGTTTGCAATGACCTCTAATTTTCCAAAATTCATAATTTATATATCTCATGTTCTCATTGTTAATTGATGCTTGCAGCTGATTTTTCTCATTTTGAGAAAAACGAAGATGCAGGTTCTTCATAGTCACAATTAAGTGTTGTGAAATTCCCATTCTTTACAATGTTATTGACAATTTGTTATGATCCAAACAGCCTTCACATAGCCAACAAAATGCAGGTAAACATCTTTCTGGTATTCTCTGATTTCAGGCAGTGTCCATCTGATTTCAGCAATGATATCCCTTGTTCCACATCCGCTTCCAAATCTTGCTTGAATGACTGACAGTTTCCAGATGATGTACTGCTTGAACAATTTTTGAATGACCTTCAGCAAAATTTAACTTGTGTATGACTTGTGTATTAAGGATACCATTTAATAATTTCCACTTTCTTTAGGATCACTTTACTTTGGAATATGTAGAGATATGAATCTCTTCCAGTTAGGTGGCCACGTACCTGTTTTCTAAATTACTGGGTATCGGTAAGAAAGAATTTCCAGTGACGCACCCGTTTGTTGAAACGTTACAATTGGTGATCCATCAATTTTGGTAGCCTTGTTTTGACAATGCCTTCAGTAGCATCAGTTCTTGATCACATACTGCCTCCGGAAATGGTTGACTATAGACCAATTCTTTTTGGTACAATGTCTCTGTGTCATCCTTACATCATCTTGTGATGCTTCCTCTGTAGTTTAATATGTTTTCCCTAAAACTCTTTAATATTGTATCTTAAGGCTTGAATTTTTTCTTTCAGTTTTTCAGCCTGAGAAATGTCAAGCTTGTTCTTCTGTTTTCATTTTCTTTCTCTAGGTCTTTGCACATTTCGTTATAGCAATTTGATTTGTTCTCTGCAGCCATATTTGAAATCATGTGTTCAGATTTTTTGTTTGTTTGTTTTTTACTTCATTATTTCTTCTGTTATCTTTAGATACTTGAAATTAAAAAGCAAGTTTGGTGGTAGGGCCAAGATGATAGAATAGTCAGATGTTTCCTGTGATTACTCCAGCAACGAAGACCCAAAATAAACAACGAATCAATTATATCTGACATTCTGTGAGGGTTGAGCATCAAAGGGAAAACTGAGAAATCAGACTGAGCAATTGGCAATGGAGAGTAGGCTCAGCAGAACCTAGGACTTGTCAGACCTAATCGTTTGGATGTTCTGAAACAGATGGCACATTCAAAGCCTTGAAGGAGAAAAACTTCCAACCAAGAAGTATATATCCTGCAAAACTGTTTCCCAAATATGAAGATGAAATTAAGACACTCTCAAATAAACAGAAGCTTACAGACTTGTTAAAAAAAAAAAAAAATCCAAACTACAAAAAATACTGAAAGAAGCTCTTTGCCTAGGGGGGAAAAAAAAATTAAGTATGTATCTGAGGAGGCAATGTAGGACATAGCATCCTGAGTACTACTCAGTTAGGGAAGTCACAAAACTCAATCAAAAGTACAGTGTTAAAAGAAGGGGACCAGTGATCATATCACAAAAATTATGACGCCATCACACTAAAAAGAGGGATATACTACAGTAGTTATAGTCCTTTCAGATGGGAAGAAATTTAAAAAGATATACAGAAGTTAAAATTGGGTTTAAACTTAGAATATTAAGGGGTAGCCACAAATAACAATAACAATGCAATATATCAAAACAAGTAATGTAACACAGGAGTTTCAACAAAGACAAAGCAAACATTGAAAAAGATGAAAACTCAAACCACAGATAAGAGTGACCCAGAGCAGAATATTAAGAGCAACATAGAAAATATCAACAACACAAAAATAAAGGCAACAAAATGACAGTACTAAACACGTACTTATCAATAATTACACTGAATGTAAATGGACTGAACACTCCAATAAAGAGACAACAAATGACATCATGAATCAAAAGACATGGCACATCTATATAGTGCTTACAAGAAACACAAGTTAGATTCAAAGATATGAACAAACTGAAAATTAAAGGATGGACTAACCAAGCTAACAACTTACAAAGAAGAGCAGGTGTGGCAACACTAATCTCAGATAAAATAAATTTTAATGTAAAATCCCCCATGGTGGACAAAAATGGTCACTATTTACTGTTGCAAGGTTCAGTACACAAGCAGGACTTAGCAATATTAAATATTTATGCACCCAATGCCAGAGCATCTAAATATATTGAACAAACACTGACTTCTTTGAAAATGACATAGATCACTCCACAATAATATTTGCAGATTTAAAAACTGCTTTCAGTAATGGACAGATCATCCAGACAAAAGCTCAGTAAAGACACGGAAAATCTTGCTGTGACAATTAACCAATTACACCTCATTAACATATATAGCACTGGTTATCCATCAACAAATAGGTACACCTTCTTCTCCAACGTACATGGAACACTTTTCAGGATAGACCATGTGTTAGGACATAAAGCAACTCTCAAGAAAATCCAACACCTGAATTATTGCAAAGCATCTCTCCTACCAAAAAGCCAAAAAAGTTCAAGCCACTAGCAGAAAAGAACATAGATAGAAAGTGGAACTCACAGAAACTGAACAATATCTTGCTCAAAAATCCATTGGTTATAGAAGAAATCAAGGATGAAACAAAAAAAATGGATTCAAATGACGATGAAAACACATCCTTCCAGAACCTAAGGGATACAGCCAAAGCAGTGCTCAGAGATCAATTTATGTTTATAAAAGCACACATTCAGAAAAAAGAAAGGAACCAAACTAATGAAGTAACCCTAAACTTGAACAAATAGAAAGAAACCAACAGACGAAGTCCTAAGGCACCAGAAGAAAGCAGATCGCAAAGACTAGACCAGAACTAAATGAATTAAAGATTAGAAGATCTTGAAAAAATTAACAAAACCCACAGCTGGTTATTTGAAAAAATCAACAAAATCGATTATCCACTGGCCAAATTTATATACACATAGAATCCTAAAGAATCCACAAATAGATTACTTGAACTAATAGAAGAGTTCACCAAAGTATCAGGATATAAGATAAATGTAAGTAAATCAGTAGGATTCCTTTATATCAACAAAGAGATCATCAAAGAAGAAATCCCCAAGTCAACACCATTTGCTGTAGTCCCCAAGAAGGTAAAATACCTAGTAATAAATCTGACTTGAAATATAACAGACTTATACAAAGAGAACTACAAGACCTTACTGCAAGAAACCAAGAGAGACTTACATAAATGGAGAAACATGCCAAGCTTGTGGATTGGAAGACTTAACATCGTGAAAATGTCTATTTTAACCAAAGCGATCTACATATACAATGTAACCCCAACACAAATTCTAGTGACTTTTTTTAATGAGATAGAGAAAAATATCACCAATTTTATTTGGAAAGGCAAGAAACCCTGGACAAACAAAGCATTACTGAAGAAGAGGAACAGTGGGAGGTTTCACACTACCTGACCTTAGAACATGTTACACTGCCACAGTAGTCAAAACAGATTGGTACTGGTACAAAAATGAATGTACAGACCAGTGAAACAGAGGTGAAATCCCAGAGATGCCATGATCCTCTTATGAACAGTTGTTATTTGACAAAGGCCCTAAGATTCTAAACTGGGGTAAAAACAGTTTGTTTAAAAAATGGTCTTGTTAAAATTGGATATCCATCTGCAAAATAATGAAATAAGGCCCATGTCTCCCACCTTACACAAAAACTGACTGAAATTGGATAAATACCTAAATAAAGCCAAAGCCAAGTGCCGTCGAGTCGGATCCTAAATATCAAGCCTAAAACAATAGAGATCACACAAGAAAAAATAAGGTCAAGAAATGCAAGTGTTAATACACAACTTAGACAGATCTCAAAATCTAACAAGCAAAGCACTATCTATGGAAGAGAATATAGACAAATGGGAACTACTAAGAACCAAACACTTTTGCTCATCAAAAGACTTTATCAAAATAGTTAAAAGACTATTTACAGAACGAGAAAAAATATTTGGCAACTGCATATCAGAATGACATCTGATCTCTATCATCTACTCAAAATATCAATAAGAAAAAGGTAAATAACTCAATTAAGTGATGGGTAAATGAGATGAGATGGACAGACACTTCACCAAAGAGGACTCCAGGCAGCCTAAAGAGACATGCAGAAATGCTCATGATCGTTAGCTGCTAGAGAAATCCAAATTGAAACTACAATGAAATACCATCTCACCCCAACAAGGTTGGGCATGATCCAAAAAACACAAAGCAACAAATGCTGGAGAGGCTGTGGAGAGACTGAAACTCTTCTACACTGCTGATGTGATTTCGAAACTGTAAAATCTCTTCAGAAAACAATTAGGTGCTTCCTTAAAACGCTAGAAATAGAAATAACATTTGATCCAGTAATACACTGCTTGGAATATATCCTACAGAATCAAAGGCAGTCACTAGAACAGATACATACACACAAATGTTTATTGCAACACAGTCCATAATAGCAAAAAGATGGAATCAACCCAGATACCCCAAAACAGATGAATGGATAAACAAACTATGGTACATACACCCAATGGAACACTACGAAATGACAAAGAACAAATATGATTTTAGGAAGCATCTCATAACCTAGTTTGAACTGTAAGACATAATGCTGAAAGAAATCAATCAGCAGCAAAAGGACAAATATTGTATGAGACCCATACAATAAGAAATTAAAAATAGACTTATGTACAGGAAAAAAGACACTTTGACAGTTGCAAGGGTTGGTAGGGTTAAGAGAGGGCTGGTCATAGATTAGATAGTTGATACAACTTTGGTTGGGTAATAGCAGTGACAGCACACAATAGAAAGAAGACCAACTTAACTGGACTTCAGCATAAACTGAAATGTCTTCTACTCTTAATCGAATATTACAAGGATAAAGTAGCAGATGTGGGGATTTGGGAACCATGCTCTGCGGGGACATCGTGGCTTATTGCTATAACTAGCCCATTGCTAAGAGAGTCTTTTGCACGCCATATTGGTGAGAGGTGTCTAGTATCTTAAAAGCTAGCAAGCTGCCATTTGAGTTATACCAAACGGTCCCAACTTATCTAGCAAACAGATGATCAACAAGAACAACATACACAGGGAGATAAAAGAACCCAGTAGACAGAAGGACCCATGCAAATGGATGACTATATCAACAGCTGACCAGGAGAACAAGATGGTGCCCAGCCACCAACAAAGACCTGAGATGATGGGGCACACAATGTTGAGTCGTAGTGGCAACACTGGAAAAGGAGGGTTGCACCTCAAGAACTCCACTAAAAGACTGCAACTGATGGTCCAGCAGCCTGTGGGTTCCCTTTGGAGCATGGCCCCTAGACCTGCTGCTGCCTCTGACCAGAAAACATTACTGAGATCAACTCTTCAGAGAGGAATGGCCTGGACTCAGGAACATAATGTGAACGTATGGTGTGTGTACTTTATGTTCCTATGCATCTATTGGATGCTGTCCTGCTGGTCTCTTACTAGAAGTGAGAGGAGAAGGTGGGGAGGAGTGGACAGGAGATTGTTGAGAGGATATGACATATATAGAATGAAAACGAGGAGTGTGCTGTCACTGAGCAAGGAGAGCAGAAGGAGCTACAGATAGGTGGACATGAAAATTTAATTTGGATTGTATACTTTTGCTTAATCACAGTAAAAAAAAGTAGTCACAGATCCTTCATATGGAGAAGAAATAAAGGTAATACAAAGAAATTAAGCACTGGTTTACATTTAGAAAAAAATAGAAGTAAATTTTAAGGTAACCACAAATGACGTTAACAATTGTGCACATTACAATAAAAGTAATAAAAACATGAAGTCTTAGCAAACACAAAACTAACAACAATGAAAATAAGAAAACACATACAGAACGATGAATTAGCACAGAAAATTAAGTGGAACAAAGAAATTGCCTACGACACACAGAAAACAGGCAAAAATAATTACTCTAAATATAACTGGACTAAATTAACCAATAAAGAGACAGAGAATGTCTGACTGGATGATAAATAAACAGCATCCCTGTATATGTTGTCTACAGGAGACTCATCTTAGACTTAAAGACATGAACAAACTAAAACTCAAAGGATGGAAAATATATCAAACATTCAAAAAAAAAACAACAGAGGAGTGAAATAGTAATTTCTAGTAAAACAGACATTAAAGTTAAATCCACCACCCTGGATAAGGAGCAGTATTAAATGATGATTAAAGGATCAACACAGCAGGAGTATATGCCAGCCAGCCAAGTGCTGTCAACCATTCTAAATATCTATTCAGTCATTGACAGGGCTCAGAAATAAACAGAGCTCATAAAACAGATTCTATCTGCACTGGAAACAGACATAGACAGGTCCACAATAATAGTAGGAGAATTCAACACACCATTTTTTTGTGAAGGAGAGACCATCCAAAAAGAAGCTCAATAAGACATTAAAAATCTAAATGCCACAATCAACCAACTTGACCTCAGGCCACTCCACCCAAGAACAACTAAGTACACATTCTTTTCCAAAGCACAAGGAAAATTCTCTGGAATAGACCCCATATAAGGCCATAAAGAAACCCTTAACATAATTTAAAGCATCAGAATATTACAAGTATACGTTTAAACCATAAAGCCATAAAGGTAGAAATCAATAACAGCAAAAGAAAAAAACATAAAATAAAAGTAATGGAGATACAAAAATGCCTTCCTCAAAACTACTGGGTTACAAAAGAAATCAAGGATATAATAATAAAATTCACAGAATGAAATGAGAATAAAATAAGATCCTATTACAGTCTTTGGGAAACAGCAAAATTATTGCTCAAAGCTTAATTTCTTCCTAAAACATGTTGGCAAGCAAGACAATATCCTAATCAAAGCTTTAACCATACAACTCAGACAAGTAAAACGGTTCAAAAAATAGCTCAGACACAAGCAGAAAGCCAATTAAAAAAATTAGTACGCAACTCAGTGAATTAGAGTATAGAAAAATGACTGCGTTAACAAGACTAAACACTGGTTCTTTGAAAAGATCAACAGAATCAATAAACCAGTGGCCAAACTGACAAACAAGAAGCAGGAAAGGAAGCAAATAACCCAAATAAGAAATGAGATGGGAGCTATCACAACAGACTCAACTGAAACTTTAAAAAAAGAAAAAATTAACAGAATGTTATGAAAAATTGTATTCTAACAGATTTGCAAACATTGAGGAAATAATTTCATAGAAACATAACACCTACCTAAGCTATCACAAAGAGAGGTAGAACAACTAAATAAACATAACAATAGAAGAGATTGAAAAGGTAATTAAAAAACTTTTAACAAAAAAAATTTCTGGTGCCAATGGCTTTCCTGGAAAATTCTATCAAACTTCTAGGAATGAGTTAACACCACTGTTATTGAACATATTTCAGAGCATAGAAAATGATGGAATACTTCCAGATTCTTTTATGAAGACAGCATAACCCTGATACTAAAGCCAGGTAAAGACAATGCAAAAAATGGAAATCACAGACCAGTGTCTCTCCTGAACTTAGATGTTAAAATCCTCAACAAAATACTAGTCAGTAGAATTAAAGAATATGTTGAAAGAAAGAAATGAAAGGGGAAAGAGAGGAAGGACTCAACTGAAAGTGAAAAATTGTACTCTAACAGATTTAAAAGCCTGTAAGAAATAAATAACTTTGTAGAAGCACACTACCTACCTAATCTATCATAAAGAGGGGAGAAAGAGAGGGGACGGGGAAGGAGGAAGGGTAAGGAGGGGAAAGGAGGCAGGGGAGGAGAGTGAGGAGAGGGAGAGGAGGGAGGAGAGGAGAAGGAAAGGGAAAAAAAGAATTATTTTCTGTGATCCAAGCAGGATTCATAAGGGCAGGCATGGTTCAACATTAGAAAAACAATCAACCAGGTAAATCTAGCAAAAGACAAGCATCACTTCATTTTATCAATTGATTTGGAAAAGCATTTGACAAAGTCCAACATTCATTCATGTTAAAACTCTCAGTACCATGAAATATGAAGGAAATTTGTCAACATAATAAAGAACATTTGTACAAAGTCAACAGCCAACATCATCCTAACTGGTGATAGTCTGAAAGTGTTCTCCTTGAGAGTAGAAACTGGATGAGACTTCCCTTTGTCATCACTTTCATGCGGATTGTGCTGGAGGTTCTAGCCAGAGCAGTCAAGCAATATAAAGAAATAAAAGGCGTCCAAATTGGTAAGAAAGAAATAAAAGTATCTCCATTTGCAAATGATACGATCTTATGCTCAGAAAACCCTAGATAGTATATACTCACACATAAAAATCTACTGGAACAAGTAGAGGAATTCAGTAAAATATCAGGATACAAGATAATCATACAAAAATCAGTTGAATTCCTTTACATCAACAAAGAGAATATCAAAGAGGAAATCACCAAAGCAGTAGCATTTACAATAGTCCCCAAGAAGATAAATTAATTAGGGATAAATTTAACTAGAAATATAAGAGACTGGTTGAAAGAAAATTACAGGATACTGCTGCTGCAAGTAACCAAAAGACATCTACATAAATAAACACACCTTGCTGGTGGAAGACTCAGCATCATGAAAATGTCTATATTACCCAAAGTAATCTATAAATACAGTGCCATCCCAATACAAATTCCAATGGCATTTTTTAATGAGACAAATCACCGACTTCGTAATGAAAGGGAAGAACTCTAGGTAAGTAAAGATATACTGAAAAAAAAAGTTAAGGGTCTCATTTTATCTCACTTTTGAATCTATCGCACTGCAACAGTAGTTAAAAAAACCTGTACTGGTAGGAAAAATACATGCATTGACCAATGGAATCTAATTGAGAATCCAGACATAAAATCATCCACCTATAAACAGCTGATATTTTAGAAACGTCCAAAGTTCATAAGCTGGGGAAAAGACAGTCTCTTTAAGAAATGGTGTTGGCATAATTGGATATATTCATTTGTTACAAAATGAAATAAGGCACATGTTTTACACTATGCACAAAAACTAACTCAAATGGATCAAAGACGTAGATATAAAATCTAAAACAATAAAGATTATGGCAGAAAAAATATAGAGACAACTTCAGGAGCCCTAGTACTAAGCATAAGCACAATATAAAACATTGCTAACACACGCACACACACACGGAAAAAAAAAAAGAAAAGAAAAGAAACAGCCGGGAACTTCTAAAAATAAAACACTTATGCTCATCCAAAGACTTCATCCAAAATGTAAGAAGACAGACTACAGACTGGGGAAAAAAAGTGGGCTATGATAAATCTGATCAGTGTCTAATCTCTATAATCTACAAGGTACTGCAAAACCTCAACAACAACAACAAAAACAAATATTCAATTAAAAAATGGGCAAAGAATATGAAGAGACACTTCACGTGAAGGCATACAGGTGGCTAACAGAAGCACAAATGCCACAGTTATTAACCGTTAGAGAAATTCATATCAAAACTATAATGAGATACCATTTCACTCCTTCACAGATGGTATTTAACTCTAAAACCACTAAATAATAAATGTTGGAGAGGCTTTGGAGAGACTGGAACGCTAATATAATGCTAGTGGGATTGTAATATAATGGAATCACTTTGGAAATCTATTTGGGGCTTTCTTAAAATGTTAGAAATAAAATTATCAAATGATCCAGCAGTCCCTCTCCTTGGAGTATATCTTAGAGAAAATAGAGACATCACATGAATAGATACATACACATCAATATTCATTGCAGCAATGTCCACAACAGCCAAAAAATGAAATCAACCTAGATAACCATCAACAGATGAATGGAAAAACAAACTATGGAGTACTCACACAATGGAATATTACGCAATAACATAGAACAATAATGACCTTGGGAAACATATCATAACATGCAGATATCTGGAGGACATTTCACTGAGTGAACTTAGTGGCAAAAGGACAAATTTTGTATAAGACCACTATTATAAGGACTCAAGTAAAGATTTAAACACAGAAGAAAACAGTCTTGATGATTACAAGGTAAAGGAGGAAAAAGGGTACTCAGTGTTTAGGTGGTAGATGGTGAATGAGTTAGGCGAAGGTTAAGACAACGTACAGTAAAGGGTAAGTCAGCACAGCTGCACTAAACAGAAAGCTAAGAGACTTCTCAATATAACCTAACATTTCAACAGACAGATTAGTAGGGGCAGGGATCTAAAGACCGTGGTTTCAAGGTACAACTAAGTCAACTGTTGTCACAATTTTTTTAAAGAAAATGTTCTGCATCCCACTTTGGTGAATGATGGCTGGGGCCTTGAAAAGTAGCAAGAGGTCATCAAAATAGCATCAGTTGGCCCCAAACCACCAGGAGTAGACAAGAATGAAAAACACTGAAGAGATAAAGAAAACATGAGCTCAAGAGACAGAAAGCCACATAATCCAGAGACTACATCAGAAGAACTAGATAGTGCCTGACCACTACTTACAACTGCCCTGACAGTGAATACAATGTAAAGTTCCTGATGTAGCAATAAAAAATAAAATGGTGGTGCAGATCTCAAACCCTGGTGAAAAAAAACAGACCTAGTAGTCTGACATACTGGAGGGTCCCTGTGATACATGGCCCCCATATTGTCTGTTAGTCCCGAACTGAAACCACTCCAGAAATCAATTCTTCTGACAAACATTGGACTGGGCTATAAGACATTAAATGTCAAAGAGTGTGTCTCTTGGCTTAAGCAGATATATGAGACTAAACAGGCAGCTTCTGTGTAGAGGTAAGATGAAAGGGTAGAGGGGGACAGGAGCTAGCTGAAAGGACACAGGAAATAAAGTGTACTGTCACACAGTGGGCAGATCAACTAGAGTTACATAACAGTGTGTGTGTAAGAGTTTGCATGACAAAGTGACTTGGACTGCAAACTTTCCCTTAAAGCATACTAAAAAAATACTTAGGAGGCTTGTGTCTAACCTAGCATTAAAAAAAAAAAAAAAAAAAAAAACCCAGTGCCATCCTACCACGTAGAAATCTAAAGCTTTGCTTCTGGATAAACATCTCTGCCTTTCCCCAGTACTTTCCCCTCCTTTCTCTGTGCAGTGCACAGGCTGGAGTCAGACACAATTACCTGAATTGGAAGTAGGAGCCATTAAGCGTGCCCTGAGCCATTCTCCTAGACTCACAGAGAAAACATTTCAACAAACTGAGGGAAGGGGGAGTTAAATCTGCCAAGTCTCCTTAGTCAGAAATTCAGGGCAGAAAAAATTCATTTATCTAGGACCAGGCATAAGGCAAAACTCTTTCTCACAGACAGGGACAACTGTTAGACTCCTGCCTTTTTCAGTGCCTGGGGTCACACACCTACACCTACCCCAATGAACCCTGTACATCTAAAACAGTATGGGAGAACCTACATTGTACACTTAGTGACTGACCACCTAGACAGCTGAAATGAATCCACAGAAGAAAAGTAGATGGATTCATGGGCTCACATGCCTAGTTAACAGCTTTAACAACCTGAAGACAGGATATTGAAGCTTCCAAGTCACCAAAACTAAACTATCACACATGACCAGCTATTTTGACATTTCAAAATAAAACAAAACAGTAAGATAGATGACAGCAAGCAAACAGAATATAAATAAGTTCAAGAATTTATTGGTGGCTCAGAGATAAGAGTCAATACAAAATCACTTAAAGAGGCAGACCACAATTCAGAAAGGTCCAACAGAAAGAATCAAGAAATTTTCCAGATGAAGAAAACTTTCTGGAATATTCAGAGGTAGAATACAAAAGACTGATATTTAGAACTCTTCAAGAAGTCAGGAATCAGAGGAGGTAAAATGCAGCAAAGCATAATGAGAAATTGAACAGGTTGCAAGAAAGCTTACAGAGATAGGATATAGAAATTCAGGAAATTAATAATAAAATTACAGAATTAGACAATAAAAAGTCAAAGGAACAGAAGTGAGGACACGCAAAGCTGAATTAGTGAGATTAAAACAAAGTACTTGGTATAAATATATTTCAGGAGAAATGAAACAAAAGAATTTTAAAATGTCAAGAAACACTAAGAATTATGTGGAACTCCATCAAGGGAAAAAAATCTATGAGTAATTGGAGTAGCAAACAGAGGGGGATAGCAGAAAGCATAGAATGTTGTCAAAGATCTGTTGAGAGATAATTTCCCTGTTCTGAAAAATGAGATGATGTCTATACAAGGTGCTCATCGAATGCCACACAATACAGATCCAAAAGAGAGACAGCAAGGCATACTGTAATTCTACTTGCTAAAACTAAAAATAGCCAAAGCCAAGTGCTGTCGAGTCTGGAGAAAAATAAATACAAAGAAGAGTCAATAAAACCAAGCTCAGAATATACAACAGAAATCACAAAGTAAAGAGGGCAATGGGACAAATATACATAGCTCTGAAGGAAAAAAAAGTGACAACCAAGAATTATATATCCTGCAAAAATACCCCTCAAATAAAATGGTGAAATTAGGGCTTTTCCAAATAAACAGAAAATTAGGGAACTGAGTCAACATTACAAGAAATACTGAAGGGATTCATTTGGTTACAATATTAGTTACATCAGATAACAACCCAAGACTAGAACATAGAACAGAGTAACCAAATATCAACCCAGACAGAGAAATCACAAAATATAAATCAAAGGTAAGACCAAGAAAATAGGGCCACAAAGATGTCATTATGAAAATATGACAACATTTTAACAACACCACCAAATGTAGTCATAGGTCTTTTGTACTGAGAAGACAAGGTAACACAAAGAAAATAAGGCTGGTTTAAATTTAGAAAAATGAGAGCAGATGTAAAGGTAACCGCAAAGGAAATGAACAATACTACATATTTAAAAAAAGAAAAAGAAAATTAACAGAAAGCACAGAAAATTGTCAAAGATCTGTTGAGAGATAATTTACTTGTTATGAAAAATGAGATAATGTCTATACAAGGCACTCATCGAACACCACAGTGTTGATCCTAAAGAAGTCTCAACAAACATAAAACCAACAACGAAAAAGATGAAAATATATAAAGAAAAATAACTCAGCACAGAAAATTAAGTGGAATAAAAGAAATATCCACAGTGCATTAAAGATATCAAAATGACAATACTAAATTCATACCTATCCGTAATTGTTCTGGATGTATATGGATTTAAAAAACTAATAAAGAGATGGAGAGTGACAGACTGGATTAAAAAAATCCATCTATATGCTGCCTACAGGAGATACACTGTAGGCTCAAAGGTGTGAACAAACTAAAAACTCAGAAGATAGGAAATAATACATGAAGTAAACAACAGTTTAAAAAGAGCAGGATTGACAATATTGTTTTCTAAAAAAATATAATTTTAGTTAAAATCCACCACATCAGATAAGGACATATACAATGATTAAAGATGCAGTACTCCAAGAAGAATTAACCATATTAAATATCTATACACCCAATAATAAGGCTCCAAGATATATAAAGCAAACCCTAAGTGAATTTAAAAGAGAAACACACAGCTCCGAAATAATCGTAGGATATGCAACACACCACTTTCAGTACAGAGCATCCAGACAAAAAACAAAAAACCCACAAACTTTTATAAGCCAGCCAAGTGTAAGGAACATTTAAATGCGACAATCAACCAACTTAAGCTCATGGACATATACAGATCCCTCCACCCTAACAGTAGTCAAGTATAATTTTTTTCCAATGCCCATGAAGCTTTCTCTAGAATAGACCACGTGTTAGGCCATTAAGGAACACTTAACAAAATTCAAACCATCAAAAAATGTATTTTCAGACTATAAAGTAATCAAAGTAGAAATCAGTAGCAGGAAAAGGTGGGGAAAAAGGCATAGAAAATGAACAACTCTTTGCTCAAAAACTTCTGGGTTATAGAATAAAGAAATTCACAGAACAACATAAGAATGAAAATACATTCTACCAAATCCTCTTGGGAGACAGCAAAAGTAGGGCTCAGAGGTCAGTTTATCTCAATAAATGAGCACATCCCAAAAGAAGACAGCTCCCAGTTGAAAACATCAACCTCACAACTGGAACAAATAGAGAATAGAAGAAAGATTCACAGAACTAACCTCAGGCAACACTGTGCAAAACAACACCTCCCTGCCAGAAGAGCACTCTTCCCTTGGCAGGCACCACAGCCCAGCCTAGGAACCAAGTCCAGCTGGGGCCCCCTCCTGGGCTTCTCTGTTTCCCAATGGATCAAGATGGTATCCCACACAAGCACATCTCTACAGCTACCACAATGCAGAGGCACAAAAACAGGCCAGAGGAGCAGAGATGCACAAAGTCTAAAGCTGGGCTCTCAGAACATGGCAATTATGCTTGCTGGTCCCAGCGACTAGTCAAGTCCCAGCTCTGCCCGCCTGCCAAGACAGAGGAAAAAAAAGTCAAAATGGTGAGTTACTTTTGGTCTATACAAGCCCAAACTTGCCAAAGGGGGGTCAGTGAAAGAGAGGAGGTTTTGCATTCAGTGGTACAAAGTCCAAATTGACAGCCCTATGCCACACCCTAGGGCTCACTAGGTGTCCAGATGGGTCTGTTTCATTATCAGTTCAGGTCTTGGTTTCCAGATGGATTTAGAGAGATGCGTGTTTAGTCCACCATGTTGACTCTGCCCCCTTTATGTCCTTGATATCTATTTTTGTGTGTTGTTGACAGTTTCTTTGTTCCACTTAACTTCTGTCCATTGTTTTCCTTTATGTGTTTTCTTCCTTTTCATTGTTGGTTTTGTATTTGCTGAGACTTCATGTCTTTCTTGTCTTGTGTATTGATGAGTAGGCTTATTAATTTTCTTTGTGGTTACCTTAGTGTTTAATGTTATTTTTCTAAATTCAAAGCACCCTTTTATTTCTTTGTTTCTCCCCGACTCCTCTGTCAGGAATTGAACTGAGTCACCCAAAAAATGTGTGTAGTAATTTGGTCGGACCATGATTTCCTGTATTGTGTGGTTATCTCCCATTGTGTGAGTTTCCTATCTTGTAAGTCCTAACTTCAACCTGTGGTTAATAGCACAAAGTTGGATTATGCTAAAGAAGATCAAGTTTCAACCAAAACACCCTTACCAAGGTCACCTCCCTGATCCAATGTAAAGTGAGTTTCTCTGGGTGTGGCTTGCACCACATTTTATCATAAAAGAGATAAATGGGAAGGGAAGCAAGAAGAGAGTTGGGGATGGGGAACTCATAATACTAAGAAAGTCCTTGCGGGAGCAAAGTATGTCCTTTGGACTCAGTGTTCCTCCACCTCAGTAGTTCCCATACTAGGAGGTTAACCATAGCAACCTTCCTCTGGAGCCAACAGACAAACCCTTCCCCTATAGCTGATATCCTGAATTCAGACTTGTAGTCTACTGAACTATAATAAAATAAACTTTGTCATTCATTTGTAGTTCCGTTATAGCAGCACTAGACAACTAAGACACTCTCCACATGGACTGCATATTTTTAGTCTTTCTTTTTTGTTATAATATTGTCATCTTTTATATAATGACCTCTCTGTTTCCCTATTTTCAGTGTTGTAGCTTTGATTTGTATTTGCAATTTCTGTATCTGGGTTGATATCTGGTTGTTCTGTGCTCTCCTGTCCTGTCCTATCACGGATTGTTATCTGATGTTATTGATTTTGTGACCAGAGGATGCCCTTTAGTATTTCTTATAATTTTGGTTTGTGTTTTTGCAAATTCTGTAAACTTCTGTTCATCTGGAAATGTCCTATTTTGCCATTATATTTGAGAGGAAGTCTCTCTGCATATATAATTCTTGGCTGGCAATTATTTTCTCTCAAGGCTTCGCATATGGTTTCACATTGCAATCCTGTCTACATAGTTTCTTCTAAGTAGTCTGAGTTTAGCCTAATGACTCTCTTTTGTAGATTATTTTTTGTTTATATCTGCCAGTTCTAAATTTGTTTCCTTATCTTTAGTTTCTGTAAGTTTGAATATGAAAAGCCTTGATGTCTTTCTTTCGAGATCTACCTTGTTTGGAGTTCAATGAGCATCTTGGGTAGACATCTTCTCATACTTCATTATATCAAAAAAGTTTTTTGTCAACAAATCTTCACAATTCTTTCCGTATTTTCTGTTGTACTCCCTGCTCTGGTAGTCTAGTCACTGGTAAATTATTCTTGTTGATATGGCCCTACATAATTCTTTATGTTTCTTGTTTCTTTTAAATTCTCTAATTTTTCCTCAGATATATTGGTGTTACATTGTTTATCATCAGTCTCACTAATTCAGCCTTTCATTGCCTCAATTCTCCTCCTTTTCCTTCTGTTGAGATGTATAATTTTGTAATTTTATTGTTAACTGTCTGAATTTCTAGTTGCTGTGTCTGTATGCTTTCTTCCAGTCTGTTCAATTTGTGATTATGCTCTGATGCATCTTGCCTCTTCTCCTTCCTGATCTCTTGAAGAGTTCTAAATATTAATCTTTGGATTCCATCTCCAATAATTCTAGTAAGTTCTCCTTATATACAATGTTTCTTGATTCTTTTTCAGAGCTTTCTGAAGCCATTTTGGTCTGCCTCTTTATGTGACTTGATATAACTATTGTCTCTGAACCTCTAGTAAGTTGCATTTATTCATCATATGTTTGCTTACTGTGTTTTAGCTTCTTGTTTCATTTGATTTTGAAATGCTCAAATAGACTGACAGTATCAGTTAACATGATTATTGGCACCTTTGGAAGTCTAACATCCTGTCACCAGGTTATTAGAATTGTTGCTAGACATGTGAGCCCAGGAGTCGTTTACTTCCCTTGTATGTGTTCTTGTGTCCAGCTAATAGGTCACTGAGTGTGCAGGCTCTTCTCTACAGTCCTAGATGGGGGTGGATAATTGATGTAGGCACAGGTTTCAGGCTACACACACTGTAAAAGGCAGGAGGCTGACAGCTGTCTGTGTGTATGAAGAAAGCATATCCCTGTTGTGTAAGGCGTGTGTGTTGATAGGTTTTGCAACTATAATACGGGTGGCCAATGATGTATGTATGGATGAAAGGCAACCAAAATCCATGGACTCTTTACACACATACCTGAGTAATAGGAATCATTTCCTACCTGAGTTTCCAGCTTAAGAGAGCCAGTATATTATTCTTTACCTACTTTTGTTAAATAGTTCTCATTCTAAACCTGGGAGAACAGGTCAGAACATGTTAGTGGTCTGACTTCCTGTCTAGGGGTTATGTCAGTCTCTGGAACCAGCTCAAGGAGCAGTGCAGATTGGGATGGGAAAGGGCAGGTAAAAGGGAGAGACATTTATCCTGAAGGAAAATTTTAGATCTGCATGAGGTAGGTTAGATGCAAACTACTTAACTTCTGATGATTGAATGCCCTTTTTGTTGATTCTAGAGGCACAAGTAGGCTCTCTGATGCTTGGTGTCTCCCACAGTGGAAGATGCTTTCCAAACCTCACTGACCCCCTTATCATGCTTGCAGGGTGCCAATTCCACTGGATCAGGTATGGGCAGTCCTAAGTTCTTCTGGACATACTCTTCCTTCCCTTTTTCTCAGTCTGCTTTCTCTACTTCCCTTTGATATTCATGGCTCCTAGAATGTCATGTGTAATGACTCATTTGTTCTGGGGAGGGGCAGTCTTTGTTGTTAAACAGGATCACAGGAATCATTTGACTACTCTGCCATTTTAGCCCCACTTCCTCATGTATCTGTTAGTCACTTTAATGTCTTCTTGTTGAAGTATCTGTTCATTTCCTTTGCCTGTTTTTAATTGACTCGTCTTTTGGTTGTAGAGACAATAGATTTTCCTACACTTATTTAGAGATAAGAACTTTGCCAGATTTGTCTTAGCTGATTTCTTTTACAAGTTAAGTCCTGTAGCTTTGATCTTTTATTTTTTTTCTTCTATGTACTTTGTAGTTTTTGGTTTCACATTCAGATCTTTGATCCATTTAGAATTTTTTTTTTTTTTTTTTTGGTGTATCATGTGAGGTGTGTGTACTGTTTCGTTTCTTTTGCAGTTGGACATCCAATTTTGCCAGCATCATTGGTAAAAAGACTGGCTTGTCCCCATTTGATGAAATTTGGACCTACCTTCATTGAATTTTTGAGCACCAAAGAACTTTCTTTGTTCTAATTCAAACTTCATTCTTAAACTAAGCCAAACATATTTTCATTAGTTGACTAGTAACATGTCTAAATTTCCAAATAATGTTGAATATTCTTGCTTATAAGAAAATACAATGTTAAGTCATTTTTGTGTTATATGATCTGCCTGTTTTACAGAGAAGGGATGTAGAGACAACAAGATGGCATAGAAGTTATTATTAGTGATTTAATTTTTAACAAGGTTTAGGTTATATAATCAATTAATTATCACCCATTCTCATTTATTTCAGGCTAGGATATATATTATGTAAGATTTTATAGACCTCTAAGAAAATGAGGCACAGTAAATATATTTTAAGGAGATAGAGTGAATAGTTATATGGGGTTATTGTGTATAGCAATAGTGGAAGCCTGAGTAGGATAGCAAAATCAAATAGAAGGTACTTAGCTAAACTTAGAAACCCTGATGGTATAATACTTAAATGCTATGTCTGCTAACCAAAATGTCAGGAGTTTGAATTCACTAGATGCTCCTTGGAAACTCTATGGGGCAATTCTACTGAGTGTTATAGGGTAGCTATGAGTCAGACTTAACTCAATGGCAATGGGTTAGTTACACTTGAATTTCATATAGTAAGCAGTAATATTTTCTATCTCCCAAATATTACCTGGGGCATGATTGTGCTAAAGGAAATTTCTTTTTTTATCTAAAATTGATTTTTAACTGTGAGTTTTAAACTTGTATTTGCTAAATCTGACTAAGACAGTTCTTAAGCACTTGGTTGCTAATGCAAAGATTGGCAGTTTAAGCCCACCTTCCTGCTCAATGAGAAAAAGACTTGGCGACCTGCTTCTATAAATACTACAGTCTAGAAAAACTTTTGAGACAGTTCTACCTCACAGAGGGGCACTGTGAGTTGAAATTGACTCCTGGGCACCTAACAACAAATCTAACAACCTCAGGTTCAGGACACTAAGAACAATCAATTGCTACAGTGTTGGAGAAGAAAACAAATTTAAAAATGAGTGGTTTAGGAGTTACAGAAAACAAATTCCTTCTAGTTTAACTCTCGTAAATACAGAATACAGGAGTACATGTTGGGGATTAAAAAAAATCTGTATATTACAGTCTAAGAGGAATATTATTATTCAGGTATAATCATACTTAGAACACATTTCAAAAATTTTCTCAAAGTTAATTTTATATCAAAGACTTTGAGTAAAAAGTATTAGTAAATTTAAAGTTTTCTTCAGCTCTCTGTAGTAATCTATGTTCACCTGCCAGCTAATGCAAATATAGAAAGGTTTTCTTCATGATGAACCATCAATTTTTTTCTTTAGAGATTGAATTATTTTAATATTATATAGGAACTTTGAAATTTGGTTACATTTCATGTGAACATTTGAAAAAATATTAGAGTAAAACACATTAAGAAACAATATCATAGATGTTTATTTTGTTCTTCTCATTTCAGTTGGTGTTTAGAAATAATTCTATTGTGTTCTATTGACTATTATGTCCCCATTCTTTTCTGATTATAGACTTTATTTTCTTTCATGATTAGAATGAAAATGTATTAACTGATTCAAGTTTTTTAATTTAAATTATCATGTTTAAACAAATTTTTGAGGATTTTGACATATTTGTTATTCAGGAAGTAAGATAAATGTGCATATTTAATTAGTGGATTCATTCATTCACAGATCAAGCAGTGAATATATTAAAATTCTGTTTTCAGTCATCAGTTATTTGAAGAGGTTACTACTTACAAATAAAAATTCCTTACAATTCTTATTTTTTAAAGCTTTTGTGTGCTAAAACTATTTTATATCCTGAAGATATAGTAGTGAAGTACAAACAAACAAAAAAAATACTTTTCAGAAAGTTATTTTTAAAGTGTTAGACTATGAATAATTTAAATGAATAAACTAACTGAAATATATAGCATATCAGATGATGAAAAACTACTGAAAAAACATAAATCAGGGAAGGAATACAGAGAATAAGGGCAAATGACTGTTAAATTTCACACTGGAAAGGATAGGTTCACTGAAAGGTAATAAATAGACAACAAAATGTAGAGAATGAGGCCACAAGCTGTGAGGAAGAGGTTTCAGACAAAAAAAAAAAAAACACATGCACAGCATAAGTATATGTATAGTACAAGCTTTCATGGTATACCTGACGGCATCAAGCAGGCCAGAGAATCTAGTGGAACAAGTAGGGAAAGAGTAGTAGTAGAAGGTAATTAGAAGAAAGTCATAGTACTGAAGGAAAGCTGCAACATTAGTGGAGACATCACCAAGAGAGGAAATAGAAGTATTTGGAAAGAGACAGTAAGCTAGGAATTAAAGAACTTCATGAATACTAGGAAACTCTGAGGAATTATCAGATAAGTACTTTATATAACATAGCAATTTGACAGCTTAATACACAAAACTTTGGGATTTTAGAGGAGAGGAAAAGTGGTCTGCCCAAATTCAGGCCCAGAGATTCTCTAAGTCTGAGAAAAAAAACAAACTAACAACAACAAAAACCCCAAAAGTGCCAGTATTTGTAAAAAGTTGTACTGATCAACCAATTGTTTCTCAGAGAAAGTATATAAGAGAACTTTCCTAGAAGAAATTTAAGAAATAGCTGATTGTGAAGAAGACTTGTTCATTCTTATAGAATGTGTAGAAAGTACTGAATATTCTGGAACAATGAGACATTTGGTAGAAAAGGTAGTCATTGTTGTTGGCTTCCATCTAGTTGCTTCTAACTCTTAATAGTCTTACGTTCAATGGAACAAAACACTACTCAGTCCTGCAAAATCCTCATAATCCTTGTAACGCTTGAGGCCACTGTTGAAACTACTGTGTCAGTCCAGCTCACTGAGAGTCTTCAATTCTTTCCTGACACTCTACTTTACCAAGCAAGATGTCATTTTCCAGGGATTGGTGCTACCTGATATCAAGCCCAAATTGTGTGAGACAAAGTCATGCCATTCTCAGCTTTAAGGAACATTCTAGTTCTTCTTACATGAAAAATTTGTTTCTTCTTTTGGCACTCCATGATACAGTCAATATAATTTGTCAACACCATAAATCAAAGACATCGTATCTTGTTCAGTCTTCCTTATTCATTGTCCCATTTTCACATGCATGTGAGGTGTCTTAAAACAATGTGACTTAGATCAGTTTCACCTTAATCTTTAAAGTGACATCTTTGCTTTTTAACCCTTTAAAGAGGTCTTTTGCCAAAAATATTCACAATGCAATATGTTGTTTGATTTTTTTTGACTGCAGCTTTCATGGGTGTTGATCGTGGATCCAAGTAAAATGAAATTGTTGACTTCAGTCTTTTCTCTATTTATCATTCTGTTACTTATTTGTTCAGTTGTGAGAGTTTCTTTACTTTATATTCAGATAAAATTCATACTGACTATGTAGCTGTGGATGTTGCAAGAACTTCAGCATCTTGACAGAACCTTGCAGAGTTTGGTCCTACCACTTAAATTTGTGCTGGGATACACATGAAGGCTATAGAAGGGGTGGCCTCCATGGCTGCCAGATGAACCCTACAGAGGTCTAAACCTGTAATAGAAACTCCAGTGTCAGAAACTGGGAGTTACTCTAACATTTATTCTCTAAATGAAAACTTGCATTTCTCTACACTATCTTCTAACTTTGACAGTTCTGAACTTGTTAACTGATAGTATCATGCTATTTGTTTTAAAAAAATATAGCTGAAGAGGAATCAAGATGGCGACTAAGCACATGTCTTCTTATATCCTTCTGGAAACCAAGACCTGAACTGATAATCAAACAGAGACTTCTGGTCACCTAGTGAGCACCCAGGACATGGCACAGGGTTGTTAATTTGGATTTTGTACCACTGAATGAAAAAATCTCCTCTCTTTCACTGACTCCCGCTCCTGGCTAGCCCTGGCTCTCATGGACTGAAGGTAAATGCACAATTTTGACTTTTTTTTCTCTGTCTTGGCTGGCAGGTGGAGCTGAGTCTTGCCTAGTGGCGACACTCAGACACACTACTGGTGGGATAGACAGGCAAAATTGCCATATTGTGAGAGCCAGGCTTAGGACTCTGTTCATCTAGCCACTTTGGGCCTATCTCTTTATCACTGCCACAACGTGGTTTGTATGGAACCGCCGTGCCTCTGTGCAGGATACCATGTTAGATACAGAAATTTTAGCAGTACCTAATTCTTAGCCTGGGAGCCAGCACCTACAAACAGGACAGTGCTTCTCTGACAGAAAAGCAGTAGTTTACACAGTGTGGTCTATGGTAGGGGCCCAGCAACAGAGGTTGAGGACTGACTACTTCTTGGCACCATTAGCCCCTCTATCTGCCAACCATGCGAATGGCACCTTTTTAGATATGGTGGCTGCAGTTGAACCTATTTCTTAGCTTGGGAGAAACAGCCTGCCCCCAGGAGAGTGCTTTTCTACCAGAACAGCAGTGGTTTACACAGTGTCCCCTAAGGCCGGGCCCTGTCAGCAGAGGCCAGCAAGGCAGTAGCATTGCTGTATTCTGAACTAGATTGTATCATCTGGGGTTCGATATAGAGGTGCTTACTTTGCCAGTTAGGAAGAGGGTCCTCTACACCCGAAAACCTGACTGACTTCAGAAGTGGTCAGAAACCTTTTGTTTTACATTTTAAGACAGCCTAGAGAAACATCTGCAGTCCATCCTCAGAGTATTTCTCCCAGCCTTTACTTACTCACATGAAAACCAAAAAGCAAGAGATATTTGTGGGAAATAAGAAGTCACCCATGGCTTCAGAAGGCTCACAAACAAAACAACCAAGGAGTTTTCCAGATGAAGAAACTTTTCTGAAATCATCAGAAGGTGAATACAAAATGATTATATTCAGAGCTCTTCTAGACCTTATACAAAATGGAGCAGAATAAAAGGAAAAATTAAGCAAGCTGTTCGATCTCATGGAACACCAGTACTCTGAAATCCAACAGATCAAGAAGAAAATCAAAGACACAGAAACTTCCATTCAAAGCCAAGAAAACAGAATGCAACAAATGGAAAAAATAATTTTTGACTTGGAAGACAGAGCTACTGATGCCAGCGTCTATGAGCAGAAATCGGAAAAAGGAAACAAGAAAAATGAAGAAGCATTAAGAAGCATGTGGGACTCTATTGAGAGGAACAACCTTCGATTAATTGGAGTCCCTGAACAGGGTGAGACACCTGAGAACACAGAGAGTATCGTTGCTGAGCTGATGACAGACAACTTTCCATAAATCATGAAGGAATATAGATATCCCAGATGCATATCATATGTCACCTAATATAGATCTCAAAAACAAAGACTTCAAGACATATTATAATCAAGCTTAACAAAATGAAACATAAGCAGCAACTCTTAAAGGCAGCAGGACTCAAAACAAAGCTAACATTCAGAGGGAAACTCTGTAGGCTTTCCTCAGATTTCTCAACAGAAACCATGCTGGTACGGAGACAGTGGCATGACTCATTCAAAGCCTTGAAGGAGAAGAACTTCCAACCAAGAATTATATATCCTGCAAAATCCAAGCCAAGCGAGCCAAGTGCCATTGAGTCAGATCCGACTCATGCAAAACTGTCTTTCAAATATGAAAATGAAATGAAGGCATTCCCAGATAAACAGAAACTCAGAGACTTTGTGAAAACCAGAGCAAAGCTACAAGAAATACAGAGAAAAGTTCTTGGCTTTGGCTTAGAAGAACAAAACCACTAACTTTATGTTTTAAAATGACACATTATTCAGAATTCTACTCAGTTAGGGAAGGTTCCAAACTCAATCACAGCTTTAATACTGAAAGAAACAATCCAGTGATTATCATGAAAGCTATGGTGCCATCACATTAAAAGGAGGGATATACTAAGGTCGTTATAGTCTTTCCAGATGGAAAGGAAGATGACAATACTGGTAGTAATTAAAACTGGGTTTATGTATAGTTTATTAAGTGGGATCATAGGGGCAGCCGTAAAGTACAACAAAGGTGTAACATACCATATTAAGAAATGTAACACCGCAGTCTCACCAACTACAAAAACAGCTCTGAAAAAGGTGAAAAAATCAACTCACAAAAGAGAATGTCCCAGAATAGACTAATAAGAACAACAGAGAAAATATCAACACAAAAATAAACATATCACAATGGCACCACTGAACACATACCTATCAATAATTACATTGAATGTGAATGGACTGAATGCTCCAGTAAAGAGACGCCGAGTGGCATTTTGGATCAAAAGACATGACCCATCCATATGTTGTCTACAAGAAACTCACTTGAGCCTTAAAGATAGGAACAAACTGAAAATAAAAGGATAGAAGAATATATATCAAAATAACAATGAACAAAGAAGAGCAGATGTGGCAATTCAAACCTCAGACAAAATCAATTCAAATGTAAAATCCAGTATCGTGGACAAAGACGGACACTGTTGCTGAAAGGTTCAGTACACAATCAAGACTTAACTATATTAAATGTCTATGTACCTAATATCAGAGCACCTAATTACATTGAAGAAACACTGACTACACTCAAAGAAGAGTTAGATTACTCGACAATAATAGTGGGACGCTTCAACATTCCACTTTCAATACCAGACAGATCATCTAGAAAAAAGCTCAATAAAGATGCAGAAGACCTCATTGCCACAATTAACCAACTAAACCTCATTGATATATACAGAACATTCTACCCATCAGCAGACAACTACACCTTCTCCAGTGCACATGGAACGTTCTCCAGAATTGACCATGTGTCAGGATGTAATGCAATTCTCAACAAAATCTATACCATTGAATTACTGCAAAGCATCTTCTGAGATCATAAAGCCATAAAAGTCAAAATCAATAGCAGAAAAAAACATAGGTAGAAAGTGAAACTCTTGGAAACTGAACAACATTTTGTTCAAAAAAACATGTGTTATACAAGAAATCAAGGATGAAATAAAGAAATTCATGGATTCCAATGACAAGGAAAACACATCCTACCAGAACCTATGGGATAAAGTCAAAGCAGTGCTCAGAGGTCTGTTTATCTCTATAAATGCACATATCTGGAAGGAAGAAAGAAATCAAATCAAGGAACTAACCCTACAGCTTGAACAAGTAGAAAGGCAACAACAGAGGAACCCCTCAGGCACCAGAATAAATCAGATCATAAAGATTAGAGCAGAGCTAAATGAATTAGAGAATAGAAAAACAATTGAAAAAATTGAAAAACCGAAAGCTGGTATTTTGAAAAGATCAACAAAATTGAAAAACCACTGGCTAAACGTACTAAAGAAAAACAGCAAGGGAAACAACCCAAATTAGAAATGAGAGGGGAGTGGTCACCACAGATCCAACAGAAACCAAAAATATCGTAACAGAATACTATGAAAGACTGTACTCTAGCAAATTTGAAAACCTAGAGGAAACGGACAAATTCCTTGATTCATACCACCTACCCAAATTATCACAACATGAAGCAGAACAACCTAATAAACCCACCACAAAGGAAGAGATTGAAAATGTCATCAAAAACTGCCAACCAAAAAAGCCTGGGCCCAGATGGCTTCACTGTAGAATTCTACCAAGCTTTTAGAGAAGAGTTACCTCCAGTACTACTGAGACTGTTTCACAGTATAGAAAGGGATGAAGTACTCTCAAACTCATTCTATGAAGCCAGCATAACCCTGATACCAAAGCCAGGGAAAGACTCAATAAAAAGGCAGAACTACAGACCAATATCTCTCATGAATCTAGATTCAAAACACTTCAACCAAATTCTTGCCAATAGAGTACTACAACATATTAAAAAAATAATCCATCATGACAAAGTTGGATTCATACCTGGGATGAACAGCTGGTTCAACATCAGGAAAACAATTAATGTGATTAACAACATAAATAGCACAAAACCACAATAAATAGCACAAGAATCACCTGATTTTGTCCATTGATGCAGAAAAGGCATTTGTGAAAGTCCAACAGCCATTCATGCTGAAAACTCTTAGTAAAATAGGAATAGACGGAAAATTCCTCAATGCAGTAAGGGCCATTTATGCAAAGCCAACTGCCTACATCATCCTGAATGGAGAGAGACTGAAACTTTCCCTTGAGAACAGGAACTAGACAGGGATGCCCACTCTCACCTCTGCTATTCAACATTATACTAGAAGTTCTAGCCAGAGCAATTAGACAAGACCAAGAAATAAAGGGCATCTGCATCGGCAAAATCAAGTCAAAATCTCCCTGTTTGCTGATGATATGATGGTATATGCAGAGAATCCAAAGAATCTATAAGGAAACTACTCAAACTGGTAGAAGGGTTCAGCAAAGTCTCAGGATACAAGATAAACATAAGTAAATCAGTAGGATTCCTTTATACCAACAATGAGACTGTTAATGTAGAAATCATCAAAGCAATACCATTTACTATAGCCCGCAAGAAGATAATGTACCTAGAAATTAATCTAACCAGAGAAATAACAGACCTTTACAAGGAAAACTACAAATCCCTATTACAAGAAACTAAGAAGACTTAGATAAATGGAGAAACCTACCCTGCTCATGGATAGGAAGACTTAACATAGTGAAAACATCTGTTTTACTCAAAGAAATCAGCTTATACAATGCAATCCCAATACAAGTTCCAGCATCATTGTTTAATGAGATGAAGAAACAAATCACCAATTTTGTTTGGAAAGGGAAAAAGCCCTGAATAAATAAGGTACTACTAAAGACGGAGAACACACTGGGAGGCCTCTCCTCAGCTGACCTTAGAACATATTACACTCCACAGTAGTCAAAACAGCCTGGTACTGGTACAAGAACAGACAGATCAATCAATGGAACAGAATTGAGATCCCAGAGATAACACCATCTGCCTATGAACAGCTGATATTCGACAAAGGCCCCAAGACATTAAACTTGGGTAAAAACAGTATCTTCAACAAATGATGCTGACAAAATTGGATAGCCAGCTGCAATAAATTGAAACAAGATCCCTATCTTAGACCTTATACGAAAACCAACTCAAACTGGATAAAAGACCTATATATCAAACCTAAAACGATAAAGCTCATCCAAGAAAAGGTAGGAACAACAACAGAAGGTTTAATACACAACATAGACAGACTTCAAAATCTGTCAAACAAACCACAATCAACAGAAGAGAAAATACATAAATGGGAACTATTCAGAATCAAGCACTTTGGGGCTCATCCAAAGACTTTATTAATAGAATTAAAAGGCCACCTACAGAATGGGAAAAAGTATTTGGCAACTATATGTCAGACCGATGCCTGATCTCCATTATCTATAAGGTACTACAAAATATCAATAAGAAGAAGATAAATCATCCAATTAAGCAATGGACAAAGGAGATGGACAGACATTTCTCTAAACAGGAGATCCAGGCAGCCAAAAAAACACATGCAGACGTGCTCATGATCTTTAGGTATTAAAGAAATTTAAATCAAAGCTACCATCTCACCCCAACAAGGTGGGGTGAGGCTGTGGAGAAAGTGGAACTCTCCTACACTGTTGGTGGGGTTGCAAAATGGTCCAGCCTTTTTGGAAAGCGATCTGGCACTTCCTTAAAAAAAAGGATATAGGTACAACATTTGACCCAGTAATTCCACTACTTGGAATATATCCTACAGAATCAAGGCTATTCACACCAATGGACACATGCACAAGAATGTTTATTGCAGCACAGTCCACAATAGCAAGAAGATGGAATCAATCCAGGTGCCCAACAACAGAGGAATGGATAGGTAAACTATAGTATATATATACTTAACGGAACACTGTGCAATGATAAGGAATAATGATGATTCCAGGAAACATCTCATAACCTAGTTTCAACTGGAAGACATTATGTTGAGTGAAAGTAGTCAGTGACAAAGGACAAATATTGTATGAGAGCCCTACGATAAGATCTCAAAAAACAGAAGAAAAGACTCTTTGATGGCTACAAGGAAGGCGAGGGTAGGAGGGTGAGGGAGGGAAGGTTTACATTAGATAGTTGGTAGAAATTTGGTTGGATGAAACCGGTGATAGCACACATTAGAAACAAGAACAATATTAAGTGGACTTCAATATAAGTTTAAGACTCCTTCCATCTTAACCCAATATTGCAAGGTCAGAGTAGCTGGGACAGGGGGCAGGGGACCATGCTCTTAGGCAAAATCGAGGCCAATTGGCACAACTAGCGTTTTGCTAAGAGGAATCTCTGTACCCCACATTGGTGAGTGGCTTCTGGGGTCTTAAGAGCTGTCAAGCTGTCATCTGAGGGCACAGCAAATGGTCCCAACTCTAGCAGGAACGGATGCTCACTGAGGACCGAAATGACATGGGGTAAAGACAACCCAGAAGATAGAGAGACCCACGTGAGTGGGTGCCTACATAGACTTGGGACTGGAAGAACCAGATGATGCCTGGCCACCACCAGTGACAGCTACAATGGAGCTCACTAAATTGAGTCTCACTGGCAACACAAGTATAAAAATAGGTGCACTCTGACATCTCCACTAAAAGACCATAATTGATCATCCAGCGACTTCGGGGTTCCCCTGGTAGCATGGCTTCTGGCACTGATGCTGCCGTTGCTCATAAATCATAACAAAGGTCCACCCTTCAGACACGAATTGATTGGACTTGGCAATGCAGAGTGACCATATATTGGATGCACTTTATGGTTCTATGTATCTATAGAATATCATCCTGCTGACCTCTGGCTGGAGTAAGGGGAGCATATGGAAAGGAGGGGAAAGGAGACTGTTGGGAGATGAGACATGTATGGAGCAGAGAGGAATATTGTGCTGTCACTGGACAGCAAGAGCAGTGGAAGCTGCATATAGGTGGGCATGTAAATTTATACAGGAATGTACATTTTTACTCAGTCATAATAAAAAATAATAATAATATTTAAAAAAGTGTAGCTAAATACTTTTCTTCTGAAATAATAAAACAAAGCCAATCAAACCAAACTTGTTGCCATCAAGCACATTCCAACTCATTGAGACAGAGTAGAATTGCTCCATAGGGTTTCTCATCCTGCTGACCTCTGGCTGGAGGAAGGAGAGTGGGTGGAGAGGAGGGCAAGGGAGAATGTTGGGAGGATGAGACATGTATGGGGCAGAGAGGAATAGTGTGCTGTCACCGGACAGGGAGAGCAGTGGAAGCTGCATATAGGTGGGCATGTAAATTTATAAGGGAATGTACATTTTCACTCAGTCATATTAAATAAAAAATAATAATAATAAATAAAAAAAAGAAAAACTGATGAATTCCAACTGCTGACCTTTTTAGATACTAGGTGAGCTCTTAACAAATGTGTCACCAGGCTTCCAGTAAACAAAGTAGGAAGGAATTATTTCAATTAGCCAGGGGAAAGACCATAAATATGGTTTATTTTTGTTCAAAAGTATTTTTGCACATATGTTTATCCATACATACACATGTTCATGGCGTTTTTATATATGTGTATATACGTTAATACTTATATTTTTATATTTATATCAATACACTATAAGGACAGATATTTTAGAAAAAGGATGGATTTCAGAGAGCCATACAGAATTATCTTTTCATCAAAAACTTAGGATATTACCTATTTGCTGTTTGGTTTAATCCAATCTTGATTATATTCAGAACAAAAATAAATTTAGGGAGAAACTCTGAGTGTTTACATGCCACTATTTCCTTTTATTACAGTTACTAAGCACAAGTTGACTTATTTTATTATTCTTCTTATTTGAACACCGTTATCTCAGGAAGTGATTACAGCCACCTGATTCTTGATGCTAAGCTTCAGTGTCAAGAATTTTATGAAGGTATTGCTGTATTTTCATAAAGGATTGTATTTAAACTTGTTGCAGAATCTTTATTAACTACAGCTTCTGTAATAGCAGTATAATGTACCACACTGAAAACATTTTTTCCCATCTGATCTAAAGATTGCCAGTGGTATAATGATATGTATACTCTAGCAAATTTAGAATAGATTTCATGGTGGGAAATATACTTACTTTTCTGGGTTTTCAGCAGAAGCATGATTTCTAGAACTCACTTACCGGGTCCTAATCTTGTTTATTTACATTCTTACTGGGAACTACATTTTTGCTTTAACCTTTATGCTTTGAAAGAAATATCTGTATGTTGTCCTAATGGCTTTTAAGACTAGCCAAGGATTTCCTTGTTAGTAGTTAAAAAGAAGAAAGAATCTAGCAATTATGTTGTATGTCTTATTTAGTGGGATTGCTGTGTGACTTGAAGCAGTACAGTAAACATGGTTATTAAAAAATAGTGTGAGTAGAAGATACAAAAAAAATCACATTTGTGGTAACGCGAAACAATATTGAGATGCCTATGCTGTTGTTGGGGAACCCTGGTGCTATGTCTGCTAACCCAAAGATTGGCAGTTCAAATCCACCAGGCACTCCTTGGAAACTCTATGGGGAATTTCTACCTTGACCTCTAGGGTCACTATGAGTCAGTCCCGACTTGATGGCAGTGGGTATGCTGGTGTTAGATGCCATCAAGTTGGTTCTGACCCATAGCAATGCTACGTACAATGGAACAAAACACCACCTGATCCTGAGCTATCCCCACAGTTGTTATGTTTGATCCCACCATTGCAACCACTATGTTAACCCAGATACTAAACGCAATGAGAAAATGGACTAAGATCAGGGAGTTTCATGAAAATGAAACAAACAACAAAACCCACTCCTTTAAATGAATCAATGTATCTGTTTTAGTCATCTAGTGCTGCTCTAACAGAAATAGCACAGAGTGGATGGTTTTAACAAGGGAAAGTTTATTCTTACATAGTCTAGTAGGTTAAAAATTCACATTCAGGGTATCTGCTTCAAGCGAAGGGCTTTCCCTTTGTCACCTCTGGAGGAAAGGTCTTGTGTTGCATCATTCTTTGGTTGAGGAGCATCTTGGCACAGGAACCTCCGGTCTGAAGAATGCGCTCTTCTTACAGTGCTGCTTTCTTGATGAGGTTTCCAGCTCTCTGCTTGCTTCACTTTCATTTTGTCTCTTGTAGGATGAAAGGATAAAGAGTGGTGCAAGCCATACTCCAAGGAAACTCCCTTTACAATGGAGCAGGAAGGTGACATTTTGAAGGGATTTACAGTCCCACCCTAGTCCTGTAACATACAGCATGTGAAAAATCACAAAACTGAGGACAATCATAAAATATTAGAAGTCATGGCTCAGACACATAGTTATACACATTTTGGGGGGACAGTTCAATCCACGACACTCGACCCTTGATGTTGTCGTTGTTGGGTGCTTTTGAGTCAGTTCCAACTCATAGCGACCCTGTGAACAACAGAATGAAACACTGCCCCGTCTTTTGCCATGTCCACAATCGTTTTTATGCTTTAGCCCATTGATGCAGCCACTGTGTCAATCCATCTCATGGAGGATCTTCCTATTTTTCACCGACCCTCCACACTACCAAGCATGATGTTCTTCTCCAGGGACTGATCTTTCCTTACAAAGTGTCCAAAGTATGTAAGATGCAGTCTTGTCATCTTTGATTCCAAGGAGCACTCTGGTTGTACTTCTTCCATGGCAGATCTGTTTGTTCTTTTGGCAGTCCATGGTACATTCAGCATTCTTTTCCAACACCACAATTCAAAGGCATCAATTCTTCTTCTGTCTTCTTTGTTCATGGTCAGCCTTCACATGCATACGATGTGATTGAAAATACCATGGCTTTGGTCAGGCACATTTTAGTCTTCAAGGTGACATACTTACTTTTGAATACTTTGAAGAGATTCTTTGCAGCAGATTTTCCCAATGCAATGCGTCTTTTGATTTTTTGGCTGCTGCTTCAAGGGCATAGATTGTGGACCCAAGTATAATGAAATCCTTGAAAACCTCAATGCTTTCTCCATTTATGACAATGTTGCTTACTGGTCCAGTTGTGAGGATTTGTCTACCCTTTGGACTCCACAAAATCACGTCTTTGAAACATGTAACACAATCATCACATCATAGCAAAAACATGACCATCCTGTATGATAGAAATCTTAAATCAGTTCCAAGTCCAAAATACAAAATGTTTTCTACATCTCTGAAAACTAAAATACAAGTTATCTGCTTCTAAAGGTAAAATGCAGAACAGGTACAACTTAGACATTTCCATTACATATGGGTGAAATTTCAGGGAAAGAAGGAATTAACAGGCAACAAGCAAATCAGCATACTATATTACAATATACCTCAAAGCTTTGAAAATAATCTTCCATTTTCTGAGACATTTTAGACATTAGCTGTACCCTCCAGACTCTAGGTATTGCCACAGTCTCTGGATTATGAATGGAGATCTCCGGCTCTGTGCTGCAACATTGGCTTCTAGGCCCATTTGGACAGCAACTATGCCCCTTTAGCTTTAGGTGCACCCTAGGCCCAACTGAGTGGCAGTTCCACCCTTACAAACACAGAAAGCCATGGCTCTACCCTTTCAAACTCCCGAGTTCATGTCCATACCTTTTGAGACTGAGGCAGCTTAGCTTCTACTGTTCTTTGTCTGTTCAACTTCTGCTTCCTGTGGCCTCATAGCCTGGGCCTCAAGCCCGTATCTGCTCTTCAGTAGCAAATGTTCGAAAGCTCTATAGCTCCACTGATTCAAGTGCCTTGAGGCACTCCACTCTGCCAGAAAGCCTCCTGTACACAGGCACTGAGCTCTCTAGCTCCATAAGAAAGTAAGGCTAGCTCCACCAATTCAAGCACCATAGGTACCCCACTCACCGGAACTCTGTGCACAGACACTCAGCTCTCTTGCTCTGCGGGTCATCTCCAGTGCTGTCTTATGCTGTCTGGTTCTGCTGCTGCCATTGCTTCTGTTGCAGGTCCTCTGTTGCTTGTTTCTTATGATATACACCTTCACTGGTGTTAGCATTTCTCCGTTGTTCCTTCTAAGTCTTCCGTCCACTCACGGTTTTGAAACCACGTCACATTTTAGGTCATTGTTACAACAGCACCCCACTCTCTTGGAACTAAATTGTCTTACGCTGAATTTTCTAGGGAAGCAAAAGTAGTAACAGGTATACATGCAAGGAAATATTTATATAAAGGAAACAGCTCATGAACTATAGAAGCTGAACATCCCAAGTCTTGGCACAAGCCTCATGTGGCAACAGGACACAGTGAACCCAAGGTCAGGAGGTCAGAGATCAGAGTCTACATCACCGGCTATGCACGTTGGCAGATCCCAAGCTGGCAGGTGAGACTGTGAGGTTTCTGCTGACTCACAGAGCTGCAGGAGTTGGCAAACCTAGGATCAAGAGGTCAGGGACTAGGACTCTCTTGCCAGCTGTAAAGATTGATGAATACAACAGCTGCTAGTTCAGGTCCAGGAACCAGACTCAAAACAAAGCAGGAGCTACTAACAATGTGAGCAGACAGGAAGTAGGTGGTGGAACATAGAGAGATGGGAGCTGAGGGGCAGGAAGACACCACAGGCCCTGCCCCTGCCACTTGATACAGCAGCCAAACATAGAGTTGTCCAGTTGACAGTGTTACCACATATCTGGATATTTGAGTGTGTGAGATTTCTCATTCCACTTGAGAGGTTTATATTTCAAAGCATTAAATTTTCAAAGCATGAATTTTTGCCACATAATCCACTAAGTCAAATTTAAAGCCTTTTCTTCTTTTTCTTGTCCTCATTCTTAACTGGAAATCCTAGTGACATAGTGGATAAGTACTACAGCTGCTAACCAGAAAGTCAGCAGTTCAAATTCACCAGGTGCTCCTTGGAAACTCTGTGGAGCAGTTCTACTCTGTCCTGTAGGATCGCTGTGAGTCAGAATTGACTTGATGGTAGTGAGTTTCATTCTTAATTGGTACTCCCTAAAGCAAATAGAAAGGCAGTACCAGGTAAGAACATTCAAAGTCACTTTATTCTATATTTATATTAATATTTTTAACCATTAGCTTTCATTTTCTTTAGATTATAATATTTTCAAGACATTAATTTGCAGTACATGGAAATGTCTAAATTGGTGCTAGTAATTTGATTAGTCATATAATTGACATAAACTTTTAGATAAAATATTTTATCAGTGCATTTTTTAAATTATCAGAATAGCTTTGTTACATTTCATATAGAATATTTCTTTCACGGCAACAAGAGAACTAGAATACAGTCCATATATATGAGGACTACAGCTTGGGAAAACAAGAGAGAGAAGAAAACTTTACAAAGACGTTTTAATAATGTAGTGTATCATAATATTAAAGAATCTCTCTCAGAAATATTCAGTTCCCTAACCCTAATAATATTTATTCAGGTATGAAAAACACTTGGTTGAAGTCTCCTACTGAGGATGGAATATTAGAATTTGGCATTAAACTAGATATCCATTGAGATGAAGCCTGGTCAATGAATCTGCTCTGGTATGAGAGTAAGAGAGAGTAAGCTGTCAATATGTGCCATCAAGTTGGATTGTGATTGATATCTTCCCTACGCACAATGGAACTAAAGACTGCGTTGTCCTGTGCAATACTCGCAATTGTTTCTATGCTTGAGCTCATTGTTGTAGCTACTGAGTCAACCATTTCAGTAAGAGTCTTTTTCTTTTTCACTGACCTCTAATTTATCAAACATAATGTCCTTTTCTAGAGTCTTATCACTCCTAAAAACACATCTAAATTACCTGAGGAGACATCTCACCATTCTCACTTCTAAGAAACATTTTTGGCTATACTTCTTTCAAGAGGGATTTGTTTGTTCTTTAGGCAGTTCATGGTATAGTCAGTATTCTTTGCCAACACTGTAACTCAAAGGCATCAGTATTTTGTTTGTTTGTTTGTTTGTTTAGGTCTTCCTTATTCATTGTCCAGCTTTTGCAGACACTTGAAAACTCCATGACTTGGGTCATGTTCATCTTAGTCGTAAAAGAGATATCTTTGCTTTTTAACAAATTTAAAGCAGTCTTTTGCAGTGGATTTGCTAAGTGTAATATAGATTACATATCTGCTGTTTTCATGGATGGTGATTGTGGATTGAAGTAAAATAAAATGTTTGATAACTTCTATATTTTTCCCACTTTTTATAATGGTACTTATTGGTCAAGTTCTAAGGACTTTTGTTTACTTTATGTTGATATGTAATCCACACTGAAAGCTAAGGTCTTTGATCTTAGTCAGTAAGGCCTTCCAGTTCTCTTCACTTCCAGCAAGCAAGGTTCTGTCATCTGCTTTCAGAACATTCTTCTGCTGCTGTGACACCCCTCAAAATGAGAAGTAACAGCTGCAAATATCCATTAGTAATTGGAACATGGAACGTACAGAACATGAATCAAGGAAAATTAGACACTTTCAAAAGTGAAATGTAATTCTTGAAGATCAGTATCTTAGGTATTAATGAGCTGAAATGACTAGTATTGATCATTTTGAATTAGATAATCATACAGTCTACTATGCAAGAAAGGCAAACTGAAGAGGAAAAGTACCACATTTGTCGTCAGAAAAAAACGTTTCAAGATCTATCTCAAAATTCAAAACAATCAGTTACAGGGCGATATCCATATGCCTACAAAGATGATCAGTTAACATGATTATTATTCATATTCATACACCAATGACTAATGTCAAAGGTAAAGAAACTGAATGAAATGGATCAAACACGCAATTAAGATGCAATCATAATTACTGGTGATAGGAATGTGGAAACTGCAAACAAAGAAGAAAGATCAGTAGTTGGAAAGTATTACCTTATGATAGAAATGACACCAGAGATTACATGAGAGGATGTTGTGACACCAAAGTCGTGTTCATCAGAAATAACTTTTTTCAATAACATAAAAGGTGATTATGCAAGCAGGCCTCACCAGGTGGAATATACATGTCCTGTTATATACGTATTAGCTTGGCTGGAGGTCAATTATCTTCTCCCCTTACCAACTAAAAAAACTATATTTTTCTTCTCAGTTATTTTTTACTGTTTCTCTACATTGAATTCCTGGCGGCACAATGGCTATAAGTTTGTCTGGTAAGCAAAAGGTTGGCAGTTCAATATTTTGCAGAAAGGTAAGTCTAACTTCTTAGAGTAATATTTCATCCTTCACTCCTGGTCCTCCTACACTCAATTATCAAATTCACTTAAGATTAATGAATTATTATTAAATAATAATAACTTTCATATCACATGATTGTCCTGCCACCATAACTCATAAGTTCTCATGAATTTAGGACACCGTGGTGGCACAGTGGGTTAAGTGCTACATCTGCTAACCAAAAAGTCAGCAGTTCGAATCTACCACGCCTCTTTGGAAATGCTATGGGACAGTTCTACTCTGACCTCTAGGGTTGCTATGAGTCAGACCCGGCTCAATGGCAGTGGGTTTGGTTTTGGATTTATATGTAGCGTGGAATTCCTAGTGGCGTAGTAGTTAAGTGCTACAGCTAGAGAGGTTGGCAGTTTAAATCTGCCAGGCGCTCCTTGGAAATTCTGGAGCAGTTCTACTCTGTCCTGTAGTGTCAAGATGAGTCAGAATTGACTCAACGATGGGTTTTTTTTTTTTTAATATTTAGTATTATTTTACTCTTCTTACTGGTACACATAATACGACAAATTTTAAGTTTCTCACTGTCTTCTTACACAATGCCACGAGAAGTTGCTGCTTTACATGCTTTTACATCTCTATTTATTTCCTTTTTTTTTTACTTTCCTGCATCCTGTATCCTGTACTCTAAATCTTTGTCTGGCAGTCCTAATCTTTCAAAATCTTATTTCATTCCTTTTTAACTAGTTCTAGTCAACAGTTTGACTTTAAATATAGTTAGCATTTAAACTAAACTATTTTCTGCGGCACCCCTTAAGCTGTTCTTTGTTTAGATCTCATTTTTCTAAATATATATTTTCACTGTTCCCCCCAAAGATCTCTTTGTGAGACCGTCACATGTTAGTTGTTTGCTTCAAAATGAAATGAAACCTTGCAAATTTCTTTCTGATAATGTCTGTTAATGATGCAGACTAAGAATCTCAAATGAAAAGCGTATTTCAAATAAGATTATTGATTTGTTGTCTTTGTTTCTATTTTCATTGGCAATGGAGATGAGATAGAAAAAATATTCAATATTATGGGTGAATAATGAATATGATGAACACATTTATATGGTGACACGTGTATTTCTTGTATATTTAAGTCAACATGAATCCACATCTGGATCCATTTAAGTAACTTTCAGTAAACCAGTGCTTTTACTGAGGACGCTTTAACAAGCTAGGTAAGGTTTTTAAAAATCACATTGAAATAGTTGAAACATTATCAAGTCAACAGTACTATTAAGAAAATATTAACCTGTGGAGAAAAATAAACATACTTGCATAGGAAGTAATAGTCAGTGGCTGTTTTATTTTTGAGGTCATTGTCTTATTCTAAGTGCTTGCAAAGAGCTCAAAGAAACAAAAGTACAAAGACCTGAGTTACTGGTCTGACAGAAGCTGAAGAAACTCCCAAAGTATGGACTTTGGACACCCCCTCAGCTGAGTAAAGAAGTAACTCTAAGGCTTACCCTTCAGTGCAAGATGAGCCATGCCCATAAAATGACATGAGATTAAAGGGGACACCATCTCAGGGACAAGGGCTAAAAAGCAGGAGGGGATAGGAAGGCTGGTAGCAAGGAAACTAAGGAGAAGAGTGTTGACACATGGTGGGGTTGGTAACCCATATATGCACTAATTGTTTAAAGAAAATCTAGTTTGAGTTTGTCCTGTAAAACTTCATCTAAGGTACAAAAAAAGCAGTGCGGGATACAAAAGGACAGCCTGTACCAAGAGACAGATAAAAAACCACGGTGCTGTATTCTCTTAATGTGATTAGAATGATTTGATTTAAAAAATTAGAGACTTTGAGAATTGGTATCCCAATGAGAAAAGATAAAAAGCATATTACCTCCAGCTGTCTATTCCCCAAGGCTCCAGGACTTTCTAAATACTGAAAGTGCACAAGTTAAATAAAATACATATGAAAATACAGCAGAGATTTTGACCGTCTATCAATGATAGGAAGATAATAATTTGAGATTATGATTAGAGTTTAAGACTGTCATGGAAGGTGGAAAGTTTGGGGCTTCATGACCCTCACCATTAATCTAACTATAAGCCAACCTGTAATCAATTCAAACCCCTGTGCAAACAACTTGCAACCTTTCTTTTTATAAGAGGAAAGTGTAAACATAGGAAATATTTTTTCTAAATAAAAAGAAAAACTGACATGATATTAGCCACTTAAAGAAAAATCACTCAGCAAAGGAAAGACTAAAGAACTAGAGAGACAATTGTATGCAAAAGAGATATTGGAGACAACAGAGGAAAGATGGAAAACATGTTACCGGATAATGGAATCTATGTTAAATATTCAAACAGAGACAAATGAAAATTCCAGAACTAAAAAAGCAAAACAAAACAAGAAACTGAAATCAAGAACAGAGGAGTATAATAGAGACTGAGACAAAGCAAAAAAGAGGATTAATGAATTAGAAATCCAGTTAATAGAAATTTCTTAATTAAGAATCAGAGAGAAATAATGAAAAAACACATTCAAAAATGATTAGAGATATAGACTAGAACGAACAGTTCTAACATTAGGGCAACCAGACTCTTAGAAAATAGGAGATAGATAGGTTAGAAGAGAAGCAATATTTTAAGAAGTAATGCTCAAGAAAGCAGAGTGGTAAAACACATAAAACCAGAGATTCGAAGAATTTTACAAAACTCCAAGTAGAATAAACGAAAACCATAACATACTTAGAGAGATTTCTGTGTGTGTGTGCGTGTTCGTCTCTGGTTCAGTGTGTGGCAGCCATATGTGTTGCAGAGATGCCAGCAAGCATTTGCATCACCTTTGAATAGCTGTATCTGGTGAACAGACTTGCTTATAAAGAATGCTGTCTTATAAAAGGATATTAGAAGACTTGTTTTCTTAACAAACTGATGTCCTGTCTACAGATACAGTCCCAAATACGAAACAATAAATTAAGATATGTTTGACTTGTGGAATGGGAGAATCTAATCCAAAGTGAAACCATAAATTACATACATAATATATATATGTAATGCAACTTATCAGTTTAGAGCTTCTGATAGCTACACTTTGTTTTATACCACAGAAGATTTTCACATAGTATTATGGTGCTAGCTACACTGCAGCAAAACTGGGAGATCACTCACTCAAGTTTCTTTTTTAAAAAAAATAATAAATTGGAGACCATAAAAGTAGACATGATGAGCTCTTTAAAAACCCAGAATTATTTGTTGCAGTTTTATAAATTAGAAATGAAAAATTCACTGAAGCATATATTACAGGATGAGTTATGCTACCACTGCCTGAAGACACGCACACAGTAAACCTTTTTTAGTTAGCTTTGCTCAGTGCCTGCTGTAGGAATACAGTAAAATAAGAATTAAATATTTTTTTTAAATGTGTTTATTGTTAGTTGCCAGTGAGTTGACTCTGACCCCTGGTGACCTCATGTCTAACAGAATGAAATGTTGCCTGGTTCTCTGCCATCTTCATGACTGTTGGTATGTTTTATTGCATTTGTCTGGTTATTGTATCAATTTATTTCATTGAGGTTTCCCTCATTTCCATTCACCCTCTATCAAACATGATGTCCATTTCCATAAACTGGTCTTTTCTGATGATGATGTGTGTGAAGAAACCAAGTCAACGTCTCGCCATACTCATTTCTAAGTAGTACTTGGGTTCTTCTAAGACTGATTTGTATGTTCTTTTGGCAGTTCCTGGTAGACTGCGTTAATACTTGGCTTTCAGAACAGTATTTTTGTCTTACAAATGATCAAATCCACAAAAATGAATAAGACTTGTCATTTTTCTTTTATTTGTTTGATATTGCTACCTAATTAATCACTGAAAAAGGTATTTGGGGTAAAGTTATGGCAACAAACGTGAGTAGCACTGAAATATTCCATTTAGAATACATTTTTTGAATCTCATGATTTATTCTGAAACAAACCTCAAGACTTCCTCTCTGATGATATGAAAACTGATGATGAGTGCATGAAATGAGACAGAGGCACAGAACTGTAATCGGAGTCTTTCTTATTTCTGCACCTTCATGCAGTTACAGAAAAAACAAAACAAAAGTTTCACTGAAAAGTGTTCCTGATGAAGGAACAAAAATTATTAACTTTATTTAATACTGACCCTTAAGGACAGGTCTTTCTATATCATATGTGACTAATTAGAATGATATGTGAAACTCTTCATCTGCTTACCCAACTATAATGACTGTTTTGAGGGAAAGCATGTATGTGAATGCTGACTTGTCAGTTAAACTGGGTTTTTGTGTGTGTGATGGGTTTATTAAGTTGTTCTGCTTCACACTGTGATAATGTGGGTAGGTAATATGAATCAAGGAACTTGTCTATTTCCTCTAGGTTTTCAATTTTGTTAGAGTACAGTCTTTCATAGTATTCTGTTATGATATTTTTTATTTCTGTTGCATCTGAGGTGACAACTCCCCTCTGATTTCTAATTTGGGTTATTTGTTTCCTTTGCTGTTTTTCTTTAGTAAGTTTAGTCAGTGGTTTGTCAATTTTGGTGATCTTTTCAAAAAACCAGCTTTTGGTCTTTTCAGTGTTTTCAATTGTTTTTCTATTCTTTAATTCATTTGGTTCTTCTCTAACCTTTATGATCTGTTTTCTTCTGTTGCCTGAGGGGTTCCTCTATTGTTCTCTTTCTACTTGCTCAAGCTGTAGGGTTAGTACCTTGATTTGATTTCTTTCTTCCTTCCAGATGTGTGCATTTATGGAGATAAACAGACCTCTGAGTACTGCTTTGACTGTATCCCATAGGTTCCGGTAGGAAGTGTTTTCATTCTCATTGGAATCCATGAATTTCTTTATTTCATCCTTGATTTCTTGCATAACCCATGTTTTTTTGAGCAAGATGTTGTTCAGTTTCCAAGAGTTCCACTTTCTACGTTTTTTCTGCTATTGATTTTGACTTCTATGGCTATATGATCTGAGAAGATGCTTTGCGGTAATTCAATGGTATGATTCTGTTGAGAATTGCATTATGTCTTAACACATGGTCTATTATGGAGAATGTTCCATGTGCACTGGAGAAGAAGATGTAGTTGTCTCCTGATGGGTAGAAAGTTCTGTATTTATCAGTGAGGTTTAGTTGGTTAATTGTGGCAACGAGGTCTTCTGTATTTTCATTGAGTTTTTTTGTAGATGATCTGTCCAGTACTGAGAGTGAAGTGTTGAGGTCTCCCACTATTATTGTGGAGTGATCTATCTCCTTTTTGAGTGTAGTCAGTATTTCTTCGATGCTCTTTCTTTAGATGCTCTGATATTAGGTGTATAAATATTTAATATGGTCAAGTCTTGCTTGTGTACTGAACCTTTCAGCAGTAGTGTCCATTTTTGTCCATAATAGTGGATTTTACATTAAAATTGATTTTTTTAATTAAATAAAAAATGAAAGAGTATGTATTCTGTGCTTACAATATTGGGTTAAGATGGGAGGAGTACACAAGTTATGTTGAAGTCCCATTAATATTGATCTTCTTACTAATTTGTATTGTCACCAATTTCACCTAACCAAATTTCAAACAACTATCTAATCTAAACCCTCACCCATCACCCTCACGCGCTCCCACCCTCTCCACCCTTGTAGTTGTCAAAGAGTCTTTTCTGTTATGTATAAGTATGGTTTTAAGATTTCTTATCATAGGGGTCTCATATAATAATTGTCCTTCTGTTGTTGGCTAGTTTCACTCAACATAATGTCCTCCAACTGAGAACAAATTGAGAGATGTTTCCTGCTATCATCGTTGTTCTTTATCAATGCTCTTTATATACCAAAGTTTAGACACCCATTCTTCTGTTGTTGGACATCTGGATTGATTCCATCTTTTTGCTATCATGGACTGTGCTGCAATGAACATTCGTGTGCATGTATCAGTTGGTGTGAATGGTCTTGATTCTGTAGGATATATTCCAAGCAGAGGAATTACTGGGTCAAATGATGTATCTATATCCATTATTTTAAGGTAATGCCAAATTGCTTTCTAAAGAGGTTGCACTATTCTGCAATCCCACCAACAGTGTAGGAGAGTTTCAATCTCTCCACAGCATCTCCAACATTTAGTGTTTTGCATTTTTTGGATCATGGCCAATCTTGTTGGGGTGAGATGGTATCTCATTGTTGTTTTGATTTGAATTTCTTTAATGATTGTGAGCATGTCCACATGTGTTTTTTGGCTACCTGGATCTCCTCTTCAGAGAAGTGTCTATCCATCTCCTTTGCACATCACTTAATTGGATGATTTGTATTTTTCTTATTGATATTTTGTAGTACGTTATAGATTATGGAGATCAGACGTCAGTCTGACATAGACTTGTCAAATATTTTTTCCCACTCTGTAGGTGGTCTTTTAATCCCTTTGATGAAATCTTTGGATGAGCAGAAGTATTTGATTCTTACTAATTCCCATTTATCTATTTTCTCTTCTGGTGAATGTGTTTTGTTTGTCAGATTTTGAAGTCCGTCTATATTGTGTATTAAAACTTCCATTGTTGACCCTATTTTAACTAGGATGAGTTTTATCGTTTTAGCTTTTATATTTAAGTATTTTATCCATCTTGAGTTGATTTTTATATAAGATGTGAGATATGGGTCTTGTTTCAATTTTTTGCAGATGGATATCCAATTATGCCAGCACCATTTGTTAAGGAGACTGTTCTTACCCCAGTTTAGAATCTTAGGACCTTTGTCAAGTATCAGCTGTTCATAGGAGGATGGTAGCATCTCTGGGGTCTCTACTTTGTTCCATTGGTCTATGTGTCTCTTTTTGTATCAGTACCAGGATGTTCTGACTACTGTGCCAGCGTAATAGGTTTTAAGCTCAGGTAGTGAGAGGCTTCCTAGTATGTTCTTCTTTTTCAGTAGTGCTTTACTTATCTGGGGCTTCTTCACTTTCCAAATAAAGCTGATAACTTGTTTCTCCATCTCATTAAAAAAGTCACTGGAATTTGTATTGGGATTGCATTATATAAGGAGATTGCTTTGGGCAAAATAGGCATTTTCACAATACTGAGTCTTCCTATCCATGAACAGGGCAGATTGCTCCACTTATGTAAGTCTCTTCTAGTTTCTTGTAGTACAGTCCTGTAGTTTTCTTTGTAAAGATCTCTTATTTCTCTAGTTAGATTTATTCCTAAGTATTTTATCTTCTTGGGGGCTATAGTAAATGAAATTGATTTGGTGATTTCTTCTTTAATAATTTCATTGTTGGGATAAAGGGATCCTATTGACTTAGTTATGTTTATCTTGTATCCTGATACTTTGCTGAATTCTTCTATTAGTTCTAATAGTTTACTTATGGATTTCTTTGGATTGTCTGTATAAACAGTCATATTATCTGCAAAAAGGGGAATCTACTTCATTGCCAATATGGATGCCTTTTATTTCTTTGAGTTGTCTAATTGCTCTGGCTGGAACTTCTAGCACAATGTTAATAGAAGTGGTGAGAGCGGGCATCCTTGCCTAGTTCCCGTTCTCAAAGGGAATCCTTTCAGTCTTTCACCATTCAGGATGATGAAAGTAGTTGGCTTTGTATAGATGCTAGTGATTATATTGAGGAATTTATTCTTTATTTTTTCTTTTATTTATTCTTTATTCTTATTTTTCTGGGAGTTTTAGGTGTGAATGGATGTTGAACTTTGTCAAATGCCTTTTCTGCATCAATTGAAAAAATCAGGTGATTTTTATCTTTTGTGTTGTTAATGTGGTTGATTACATTTATTGTTTTTCTGATGCTGAACCAGCCTTGCATCTCTGGAATGAAACCAACTTGATCATGATGAATGATTTTTTTTTATATGCTGTACAATTTTATTGGCTAGAATTTTGTTGAAGATTTTTGCATCTAGATTCATGAGTGATATTTGTCTGTAACTTTCTTTTTTGGTGGAATCTTTCCCTGGTTTTGGTATCAGGGTTATACTGACTTTATAGAATTAATTTGGAAGTATTACATCTCTTTCTATGGTGTCAAATAGCCTCATTAGTATTGGAGTTAATTCTTCTCTGAAAGATTGGTAGAATTCACCGGTGAAGCCGTCTGGGCCAGGACTTTTTTTGGTTGGTAGATTTTTGATGACTTTTTCAGTATCTTACTTTGTGATAGATTTATTAAGTTGATCTACTTCTCATGATAGTCTTGGTGAGTCATATGAATCTAGAAATTTGTCCACTTCCCCTAGGTTTTCAAGCCTGTTCGAGTATAGCTTTTCATGGTATTCTGTCACGATATATTTTATTTCATTTGGATCTGTTGTAACATCTCCCAACTCATTTCTTAATCAGGTTATTTGTATCTTCTGCTGTTTTTCTTTTGTAAGTTTAGCCAATGGTTTATCAATTTTGTTGATCTTTTCGAAGAACCAGCTTTTGGTTTTGTTAATTTTTTCAATTGTTTTTCTCTTCTCTAATTCATTTAGTTCTGCTCTAATATTTATAATCTGTTTTCTTCTGGTGCCTGAGGGGTTCCTTTGTAGCTGTCTTTCTACTCATTCAAGCTGTGAGGTTAATTCTTTAATTTGTGCTCTTTCTTCTTTCCAGAAGTGTGCATTTATAGAGATAACTTGACCTCTGAGCACTGCTTTTGCTGTATCCCATAATTTCTGGTAGGATGTGTTTTCATTCTCATTTGAATCCATAAATTTCTTTAATATGTCTTTAATTTGTTTTATAACCCAACGCTATATGAATAAAGTGGTGTTCAGTTTCCACAAGTTGGAATATTTACCTATGAATTTTTTGTTACTGATTTCAACTTTTATAGATCTGTGGTCCAAGAAGGTACTTTGCAATAAATCAATGTTTTGGATTTTATGGAGAATTGTTTTATCACCGAACATGTGGTCTATTCTGGAGAATGTTCCATGTGCTTTAGAGAAGAAGGTGTATTTTATCTGTTGATCGATCAAAAGATCTGTATATGTCAATAAGGTCAAGTTGGTTGATTGTTACAATAAGATCTTTTGTATCTTTACAGAGCTTTTTTCTGGATGATCCATCCTTAACTGAAAGAGGAGTGTTAAAGTCCTTGACTATTACTGTGGAATGATCAATCTCATTTTTCAATGTTGTCAGTATTTGTTCAATGTATTTAGGTGCTTTGGTATTGGGTGCATAAGTATTTAATATTGTTAAGTTTTGCTTGCGTATTGAAGTGCTCAGCAATAAATAGTGACCAACCTTGTCCACAGTAGTGAATTTTACATTAAAATCTATTTTATCTGAGATTAATATTGCTACACCTGCTCTTTTTTGTGTATTATTAGCTTGATATATATTATTCTAACCTTTAATTCTCAATCTGTTCTTATCTTTAAGTCTAAGATGTGTTTCTTGTAAGCAATATATAGATGGGTCGTGTCTTTTGATCCAGGAAATCACTTGCTGTCTCTTTACTGGAGCATTCAGTCCATTTACATTCAATGTGATTATTGGTAAGTATATGTTTAGTGATGTCATTGTGATATGTTTGTTTTCATGTTGATGTTTTCTCTGTTGTTCTTATTAATCTGTTCTGGGACATTCTTCTTTATGGATAGTATGAGTTTGATTTTATATCTGTTGAGACTCCTGTATTGCATTTTTTAATTTCAAATGATGTATTGTTAATGTGTTTTATGGCCACATGTATTATCCCCCTTAACATATATTTATTGAAATCAATTTTAACTATTTTATAAGTCTGAACTTTCTCTGCATCAAAAACAACTGTAACTATTGTAGTGTATCCCTCTTTTAATGGGATGGTATTATAGTTGTCACGATGTGATCATGAATTCCCTTATTATAATATTGTAGCTTTTCCCTTGGTTTGGCGAAGTTTTATGCCTTCCTTAACTGATTAGAAATTTGGATAAAGTGCCTTGAATTATCACCTAAAACATTCATTTAGGAAAGAGCTTCTTTCAATATTTCATATAATTTTGGTTTAGTTTTTATGAAGTCTCTAAATTTCTCTTTGTTTTCAAAAGTCTTAATTTCACCATTATATTTCATAGACAATTTTGCAGGAGAAATAATTCTAGGACGGAAGTTTTTCTCATTCAGGGCTTTCAATGTGTCTGCCCAGTGTTTTCTATCCAGCATTGTTACTGCAGAAAAGTCAGATGAAATTCTACAGGATTTCTCTCAGAATGCTAGTTTTCATTTGAGCCTTACTGTCTTCAGAAGCATCTCTTTGTGTTTTAGCTTATTAAGCTTAATTATAATGTGCGTTGGCATCCTACTTTTTGGCTCTAACTTTTATGGTGTTCGATAAGAGTCTTGGATATCTCTGTTCTCTTTGCTCATAATCTCAGGAAAGTTTTCTGTGAGCATCTCCACAGCAATATTCTCTATGTTTTCATTAATCCTCCCATGTTCAGGAACTCCAATTAAATGTAAATTATTCCTCCTCATGGTGTCCCATACGTTTCTTAATGCTTCTTCATTTTTCATATTTCTTTTCTGATCTCACCTCATGAATGCTGGCGTTAGTTACTTTGTCTTCTAAGTCACTGATTCTAACTTTCATCTGTTCAAGCCTTCTCTTTTGGCTTTGGATAGAATTATTCAATTCTGTAATTTTGTTATTAATCTGATGTATTTCAGATCGTTGATGCTCTAGCATTTCAAATAGTTTACCAAATTTTTCATTCTGTTCTACTGCATTTTGTTTAATCTCTAGGAGGGTTTTATAAATAACTCTTTTTTGTATTCAACCTCTGTTAGATTCAGAAAGGCTTCTTCATCTGGGAAAGTTTTTGAATCTTTAGGGAATTTTCTGGAGCATTTGAAGGCTGTTTCTTTAAATGATTAATTATGATCTGCTGCCTGTGTGCCATCTAGATACTCTTTGATTTCTCTGATAATGGATCTAGGAGAATTGTTGGTCACCAGCTCTATTACTCTTGATATGGTATGTTGCATCTTTGTTGTGCTTTACAGCTACCCCTATGACTCCCCTTAATAAAATATATAAACCCAATTTTAATTACTACCAGTATTGTTGACTTCCTCTTCATCTGGAAGGACTATAATGACTGTAGTACATCCCTCCTTTTAATTTGATGGCACCATAGTTTTCATGATAATCACTGGATTGTTTCTTTCAGTATTAAAGCTATGATTGAGTTTGGAGCCTTCACTAACTGAGTAGAATTCTGGATGATGAGTCATTCTAAAATAGAAAGTTAGTGGTTTTGTTCTTCTAAGCCAGAGCCAAGAACTTCTTTCAGTATTTCTTGTAATTTGGGTTTTTTTTTTTTTTTTAATAGTCTCTGAGTTTCTATTTATCTGGGAATATCTTCATTTCATTTTCATATTTGAATGATAGTTTTGCAGGATATATAATTCTTGGTTGGAAGTTCTTCTCCTTCATAGCTTTGAATGTGTCATGTCACTGTCTCTGTGCCAGCATGGTTTCTGCTGAGAAATCTGATGAAAGCCTACAGGGTTTCCCTCTGAATGTTAGCTTTGCTTTGAGTCTTGCTGCCTTTAAGAATTACTGTTTATGTTTCATTTTGTTAAGCTTGATTATAATATGTCTTGGAGTTTTTCTTTTGAGATCTATATTGGGTGGCACACAATATGCATCTGGGATATCTATATTCTCTTCCTTCATGATTTCTGGGAAGTTTTCTCTCAGCAACTCAGCAACAATACTCTGTGTTCTCAGGTGTTTCATCCTGTTCAGGGTCTCCAATTAATCTAAGGTTGTTCCTCTTAATAGAATCCCACATGCTTCTTAATGCTTCTTCATTGTTCTTGTTTCTTTTTTCTGATTTGTCCTCATAGATGCTGGCATCAGTAGCTCTGTCTTCCAAGTCAGAAATTCTCTTTTCCATTTGTTGCGTTCTGTTTTCTTGGCTTCGAATGGAAGTTTCTATGTCTTTGATTTTGTTCTTGATCTGCTGGATTTCGGAGTACTGGTGTTCCATCAGATCGAACAGCTTGCTTATGTTTTCCTTTTCTTCTGCTGCATTTTGTATAAGGTCTAGAAGGGCTCTGTATATAATCCTTTTACATTCATCTTCCGATGATTTCAGAAAAGTTTCTTCATCTGGAAAACTCCTTGGTTGTTTTGTTTTAGAGCCTTCAGAAGCCATGGATAATTTCTTGTTTGCAACAAGTGTCTGTTGCTTTTTGGGTCCCATGTGAGTAAGTAGAGGCTGGGAGAGATTCTATGAGGATGGACTGCAGATGCTTCTCTAGGCTGTCTTAAAATGTAAAACAAAAGATATCCAACCAATTCCCAAGTCCTTCGGTTTTTCAAGTGTAGAGGTCCCTCTTCCCAACTGGCAAAGTAAGCACCTCTATATCTAACCCCAGAGGATCTGATCTAGTTCAAAATACGGCAATGCTGCTGCCCTGTTGGCGTCTGCTGACAGGGCACACCCTTAGGTGACGCTGTGTAAACTACTGCTTTTCTGGTAGAAAAGTGCTCTCCTGTGGGCAGGCTCTGGCTTCCAAGCTAAGAAATAGGTCCAGCTGCAGCCACCGTATCTAAGATGGTGCCCTCCACACAGTCAGCAGATAGACGGGCTAAAGGTACCAAGAGGTAGTGAGTTCTCCGCCTCTGCTGCGAGACCCCCACCATAGGCCACACTGTGTAAACTACTGCTTTTATGTCAGAGAAATGCTGTCCTGTTTGCAGGCGCTGGTTTCCAGGCTAAGAATTAATTTGCACTAAAATCTCCGAATCCAAATGGCGTCTTGCACATAGGTGCAGCTGGTTGTGTACAAACCACATTGTGGCAGAGATAAAAAGACAGGCCCAAAGTGCCTAATTGAACAGAGTCCTAAGCCTTGCTCTCAAAATACGGCAATTTTGCCTGCCTATCCTGCCAGCAGTGCATCTGAGACTAGCCGCTAGGCAAGTCCCAGCTCCGCCCATTGGCCAAGGCAGAGAAAAAAGTCACAATGGTGCGTTACCTTCAGTCTGTGAGAGCCAGGGCTAGCCAGGAGTGGGACTTAGTGAAAGAGAGGTAGTTTTTTGTTCAGTGATGTCAGCCAAGTGCCATCGAGTCAGATCCAACTCATGGTGACCCTAGGAGCCAGGACAGAAGTGACCCCCATAGTATTCAAGGAGAGCCTGGTGTATGAAGTCCAAATTAACAGCCCTGTGCCATGTCCTGGAGCTAACTAGGTGACCAGAAGGCTCTGTTTGATTATCAATTCAGGTCTTGGCTTCCAGAGGGATATAAGGAGAAGTGTGTTTAGTCTGCCATCTTGACTTTACCTCCTGGCTTTTATTTTTAGAAAACAACATAGTTGTAGTATTTAGTTTTTGTTTTGTAAGGAGTGTTTCTGATATAGTAAAGCATCCTTCTTTTCTTCTTTTTATAATTGAATTTCTGATAGAAGTTTTACAGAACAAAGTGTGTTCTCATTAGACAATTACTACACATATTGTTTTATGACATTAATGGGCAACCCCATGACATGTCAACACTCTCTGTTCTCAAACTTGGGTTCCCTTTTACTAGCTTTTCTGTCTCATCCTGTCTTCTAGTCTTTGCCACTGGGGTGATGTGCCCCTTTAGTCTTTTGTTTTATGGACCAGTCTAACCTTTGGATAAAGGATGAACCTTAAGAATGACTTCAATACTGACTGAAATGCGTATCTAGGGACCACACTTTCAGGGTTTCTCCACTATGCGGTCGGTAAGTCTGGTGATATTTTTTGTGCGTGTGTTATTTAGAATTTTGTTCTATGTTTTTCCCAGCCTTGTCCACCAAAAAAATAAAAAATAAAAAAACCCAGTGCCATTGAGTCAATGCTAACTCATAGAGACCCTATAGGACAGAATATAACTGTCCCATAGAGTTTCCAAGGAGCATCTGGTAGATTTGAAGTGCTGACCATTTGGTTAGCAGCTATAGAACTTAACCACTATGCCATCAGGGCTTCCCCAGCTCTGCCCAGAACCCTTTGTTTTGATACCTGTCAGAACAGTTAGTAATAGTAGCCAGGTGTCATCTAGTTGTACTGGACTCAGTCTGGTAAAAGATTATGATATTTGTGGTCTGTTAGGTCACCATGAGTCGGATCCAACTCGATGGCACTTGGCTTGGCTTTTTAGCTCTTTAGACTAAATCTTTCACTTGTATCTTTAATTTTCTTTTTTCTCCTTTGCTGCCAGAAGAGGGAGACCAATGCAGTATGTGAGATGGCTGCTCACAGACATTACTTACCAAAGTAGAATGTAGAAGATTTTCTTTATAAACTGTGTTGGGCCAATTAACAATTAAGCTAAATGTTCCCAGAGATCATAGCCTCCACAGCCTTCAGTCCAGCAATTCAGTCACTCAGGGAGTTTGGATGTGTCTTTGTAGCTTCCGTGACCATACATTGTACAGGTTGTGCTAGTGTTCTCAGTACTTTAGCATCTTCCCCTTCACTGAAGTTAGCATTTACGTGTTATCTTAGTGTTTTTCCATCCCCTTTCTTTCTCGTATAACTATCAAAGATAATTTCTTTCTGTCTGTAAGTCTTTTCATGAATGTTTATAGTAGTGATATCACACACTATTTGTTCTTCGGTGATTAACTTAGGTCACTCAGCATAATGCCCTCAGGTCATCTATGTTGTGAGATGCTTTGCAGATTCATCATTGTTCTATATAGCTGCATAGGACTCCACTCTGTGTATTCAGCATAGTTTGTCAATACATTTGTTGACAGGCATCTGGATTGTCTGTATCTTTTTGCTATTGTGAATAATGCTGCAATGAACATGTGTATACATATGTCTATTTTGTGGCAATTCTTGTTTCTCCAGGGCATATTCCTAGGAGGGAGTTTGTTGCATCTTATGGTATTTTCATTTCCAGCTTTCTGAGAATGTACCGTATCATTTTCCAAAATGTTTTTTTTTTCCCGCTTTGCATTCCAACTAGCAAGACTTAAGAGTTTCTGTCACACTGCAGCTTCTCCAACATTTGTCATTTTCTGGTTTTTATTTTATTTTTTATTCATACAGTAATCCCTGGGTTAAATGGTGTCTCATTATGGTTTTGATTTGCATTTCTCTAATGGCTAATGATCATGGGCATTTCCTCATGTGCCTGGTAGCCACTGTAATGTCTTCTCTGTTGATGTGTTGGTTCATTTCCTTTGCCCATGTTTAACTGGATTACTTGTCTTTTTGTTGTAGAGGTGTTGGATTTTCCTGTACATTTTAGAGATTAGACAGACTTTTGTTAGATGTGTCATAGCCAATTTTTTTTCCCACTCTGTAGATTCTCTTTTGGTGAAGTTTTTTGATGAGCGTAAGTGTTCAGGTTTTAGAAGATCTCAGTTATCTAGTGTATCTAATGGAGTTGCTATGTTGTTAGCTATGATTTATATCCTGTTAAATTCATCTATTACACCACTAGTATTCATCATACTTTGTTCTTCTATGACCTCTATAGTTTTTTACTTTATATTTACGTCTCTGATTCATTTTAAGTTAATTTTTGTGTATGTGGTAAGGTATAGGTCTTGTTTCTTTTCTTTCTTTCTTTCTTTCTTTCTTTTTTTTCACAAATGGACGTCCAATGTGGCCAGCAATGCTTGCTAAAAGGACCTCATTTGATGGACTTGGTCTCCTGTCAAAAATCAAGTAACTATCATTGAACCAGTGCCAGGGCATTTTTGCTACAGTAACTAGTAGGTAAGTTCTGGGGTCTGGTAGTTTGAGTTCCCCTACTTTATTTTTCTTCTTCAGTAGTGCTTTGTTATGAGTTGCTTCTAACCCTTCAATATAAAGTTAATGATTAGTTTTTCTATCTCTTTAAAAAATTTTGTTGGTATTTGGATAAGGATTACATTGTAATTTAAATCACTTTGGATAGAATTGTCACGTTCACAATGTTGAATATACTTATCCATGAGCTTTATATTTTTTTCCACTTAGTAGATCTCTTTTGGTTTCTTGGAGTAGTGTTGTATAGTTTTCTTTTTATAAATTCTCTGGTTACATGTATTCTTAAGAATTTTATTTTCTTAGAGGCTATTATAACTTGCACTGTTTTCTTGATTTCATCATTCTGTTTATTGGGGTATAGGAACTCAACTGATTTTTGTGTGTTTATCTTGAATCCTGCTAATCTGCTGAACCTATCTTTTAACGCCAGTAATTTTCTTGCAGAATGTTTTCGATTTTCTATGCAAAATATCATATCATCTGCAAATAGGCACATTGTAACTTCTTAATTATTTGGAGACACTTTGTTTTCATGCCTTTTGCTCTAAATAGGACTTCCTTGCTCTAAAAGGACATCCTTGCCTTTCTCTTACTCTTGATTTTGCATTTGTTCTGAAAGGGAATGCATTTAGCCTCTGTGAATTAAAAATGATATTGGCTGTAGATTGTATATAGATGCCTTCTATTATGCTGGGGAATTTCTCTTCTATACATATACATATTTTTTAAAGTTTTTTACCAGTGATAGGTGTTGGACTTTGTTAAATGTCTTTTTTGAGTCCAGTGAGATGTTCATGTGATTCTATCATTTCATTTACGTGGTGCATTATGATGACTGATTTTCTAATGTTGAATCATCCTTGCATACCTAATACGAATCCTACTTGGTCCTGGTGATTCTTTTTAATACAATGCTGAGCTTTATTAGCTACAATTTTGTTGAGAATTTTTGCATCTATATTCATGAGAGATAGTGGTCTATAATTTTCTTTTTATGTGTTGTCTTTGATTTGTGTATCGGGGTTATGCTGGCTTCGTAGAAAGAGTTCAGAAGTATCACTTCCTTTTCTATGTTCTGAAATAGTTTAAGCAAAACTGGTGTAAACTCAAGCCTAAATGCTTTGTAGAGTTATCCAGTGAAGTCGTATAGGCCCTGGCTTTTTTGTTCTTGAGTATTTTTTAAATTAATTTTTCAATCTCTTCTTTTGTTATGGATCTTTTCAGATATTCAACTTCATTTTGTGTTAGTGTGGTAGCTGGTGTGTTTCTACAAATTTATTCATTTTCTCTAATTTTTCAAATTTGTTGAACTATAGGTTATATTTTGTCAATGATCCTTTCAATTTTAGTTGGATCTTTTGTACTGTTCTCCACTTCTTATTTGATTATTTGCATCCTCTCTTGTTTTTCTTTTGTTGGTTTGACCAGTGGTATGTTGGTTTTGTTCATCTTTTCAGAGTCTGCTTTTGGTTTTGCTGCTACTTTATATTGTTTTCCTATTATCTATTTCATTTACTTCTGCTGTGGTCTTTATTATTTCCTTTCTTCTTGTGTCTGCAGCTTCTTTTCCTCTTCTTTATTTTTCTCAGTTGTGTAACTGAAGTTTTGATTTTGTCTCTTTATTCTTTTTTGATGTGTGCACCTATTGCTATAAATTGACCTCTGAGCACAGCCTTTGCTGTGTTCCAGAAGTTTTGATATGGTGTGTTTTCCTTCTGTTGATTCTAGGATAGTTTTAATTCCAACTTGGATTTCTTCTATTACTCAGTGTCTTTTAAGCAGAGTGTTATTCAGTTTCCAGGTAATTCATAATTTTTCCTTACGCTTTATATTATTAATTTCTACTTTGGTGGTGTTGTTATCAGAGAAGGTACTCTGTGTTATCTCAGTGTTTGGGTTTTGTTGAGGTTTGTTCTGTGGCCTAAGATATGGTTTATTCTGGAGAACATTCTATGTGTGTTGGAAAAGTATTTGTGTTTTGTAATTGTTGGGTAGCGTATTCTATATGTCTGAGAAGTCGAATTGGCTAATTTTGGCCTTTAGATATTCTGTATTTTTATTCTATGTCTTTCTAGTTGTTCTGTACATTACAAAGAGTAGTGTGTTGAAGTCTCCAGCTTGGTCATGATGAATTACTATTTTTTTTTTTTTTTTGGTATGTTGTTGAATTCTATTAGCTAGGATTTTGTTGAAGTTTTTTTTTTTTTTTTTTTTTTTTTTTTTTTTGCATTTAGGCTCATGAGTGATATTGGTCTGTAAGTTTCTTTTTCTTTTTTTTTTTTTTGTGGGATCTTTACCCAGCTTCAGTATCAGGGTTATGATGCATTCACAGAATGAAGCTGGGAATGTTCCGTTCTTTTCTATGTGGTGAAATAGCAGCTCCTTGCTAAAAGTTTGGAAGAATTCTCCAGTAAAGCAGTCTGGACCAGAACTTTTTTTTGGTTGTTAGTTTTTTGTTTTAATCAGTTTTTCAATCTCTTCTTTTGTGATGGGTTTATTAAGTAGTTCTATTTCTCCTTGTAATAATTTTGGTAGGTGATGTGAATCTAGAAATGTGTCCATTTCCTTTAGATTTTCCAGTCTATTAGGATACAATTTTTCACAGTATTCTGTTATGATACTTTTAATTTCGGTTGGGTCTGTTGTAACATCTCCCATCTCATTTCTTATTCAGTTATTTGTTTCCTATTTTTCTGTGTGAGTTTAGCCAGTGATATATCAATTTTGTTGATTTTTTCAAAAATGAGCTTTTAGTCTGTTAATTTTTTTTATTGTTTCTCTATTCTCTAATTCATTTAGTTCTGCTCTAATTTTTATTATCTGTTTTCTTCTGGTGACCAAGAGGTTTTTTTCATTGTTCTCTTTTTACTTGTTCAAATTGTAGTGTTAATTCTTTGGTTTGGGAGCTTCCTTCTTACTGGATGTGTGCACTTATACAGAGAATTGACCTCTGAGCACTGCTTTTGCTGGGTCCCATAGGTTCTGGTAGGATGTGTTTTCATTCTCATTGAAGTCCAAGAATTTCTTTGTTGCATCCTTGATTTCTTCCCTAACACATGAATTTTTTGAACAAGGTAATGTTCAGTTTCCATGAATTCAAATTTCTGTCCATGTTGTTTCTGCAATTGATCTCAACTTTTATGATTTTGTGGTCTGAAAAGATACTTTGTAATAATTCAGTGGTTTGGATTTTGTTGAGACTCATTTTATGGCCTAAAATGTGATCTATCTGGAGACTGTTCCAGGCACTCTGGAAATGAAGGTATACTTACCTGTTTGGGGTTAAAAAGTTCTGTATATGTCTATGAAGTTGAGTTGGTTGATTGTTGCAGTAGGATCTTCTGTATCCTTACTGAGCTTTTATTTGGATGACCTGTCCCTTACCAAAAGTGGAGTGTTGAAGTCTCCTACTATTATTGTGGAGTGATCTATCTCATTTTTCAGTATTGTCAGCATTTGTTTGATATATTTAGACACTTTGATACTGAGTGCATACTTAGCATTGTTATATCCTCCTATGTACTGAAACTTTAAGCAATAAATAATGACTATACATGTCCACTGAGGTGGATTTTACTTTAAAATCTATTTTATCTAAGATTAATATTGCCATTTCTGCTGTTTGCATGTTGTTAGCTTGGTATGTGTTTTTACATCCTTTAATTTGCAGTTTGTTCACATCTTTGAGTCTAAGGTGTGTTTGTTGTAAGCAGCATATATAGCTGGATTGTGTTTTATGATCCAACCTGTGACTTTCTGTCTCTTTGCTGAAGTATTCAATCCATTTACATTCAGTGTGATTATTGATAAATACATATTTAGTGCTGTAATTTTGGTGCCTTTATTTTTGTGTTGTGGACATTTTCTTGTTCCACTTAATATTCTGTTATGAGTCATTTTTCTTTTTATGGGTTTTCTTTTTATCCTTTTCAATGTTGATTTTGTGTCTGTTGAGACATCTATATTGTGTTTCTTGTTTTGATATGTAGTATTGTTAGTGTGCTTTGTAGCTACCCCCTTAATCTAGTCCTCTTAATGTTCTAAGTTTAAACCACTGTTTAACTTAATTGTATCTCCTTGACTTCCTGTCCTTCTGAAAGGTCTATGTCTACATTAATTTGTCCATCTTTTTAGTATAATGTCATAATTTATGTACTGAGACCTCTGCTTCTCTGTTTAATATTTTAGCCTTGATTGAGCTTTGTGACATTACTAGCCAAGGAGGACTCTGGATGCTTGTCCTGCATTTCACTCTTCAGTATTTGTCTGATATTATTAATTTTCTAGTGAAAGAACTTCCTTCTGTATTTCTTGTAATTTTGGTTTGGTTTTTGCAATCTCTAAGCTTCTGTTTATCCTAGAATGTCCTAATTTCACTGTTATATTTGAGAAACAGTTTGGCAGAATATATAATTCTTGGTTGGAAGTTTTGTTATTTCCCCTTCAAAGCTTTGTGTGTGTCACCCCTTTGCCTTCTTCACAACATGGTTTCATCTGAAAAGTTGCAAGTCAGTCTAAAAGACTTCCCTTTGTATGTCTGTTTTGGTTTAAGCCTAGCTACTTTTAAGAGTATCTTCTTATGTTTCATTTTATTACGCTTGCTTGTAATATGTCTTATTGTCTTTCTTGTGGGGTCTTCCTTTGGTAGAATTCAATGAGTATCTTGAATGGTTACCTTCTCTTCTTTCATGATGTCAGGAAGTTTCCTGCCAGCAACTCTTCAACAATTCTCTTTGTATTTTCTGCTATCCCTCCCTGTTCTAGAACTCCAGTTACTCCACAAACTGTTTCTCTTGATAGGATCCCACATGATACTTAATGATTCTTCATAAACATGGGTGCCAGTTGCTTTATCTTTAATCTTGCTATTTCTGCATTCAGTTTCCTCAATTTTGATCCTTTTGCTTTCAATTGAAGTGTCTAACTTTGTAACTTTATTATTGATCTTCTGAATTTTAGATCATCATTTTTCTAGAAGTTCATATAGCTTGTTTAATTTTTCATTTTGTTTAATCTCCATCCTAAGATCTAGGAGGCCTGTATACATAATTCTTTTATATTCTACCTCTAATAATTTCAGGAAGTCTTCTTCATCTGGGAAGTTTTTCGATTCTTTATTTTGGGAGTTTGGAAGCAGAGCCATGGTGGTCTGCTTCTATACATGCTTAGATATTGATTGTGGCTTCAGGTCATCAGAAAGCTGTTGCATTTCTCTGGTGTCACATTGGTGGACGCTATGGTGTAGCTTGGAGAAGGGAGTGCGGAAGGGCATTGGTGTACTTTGCCACCAGACACCACTGCATTCTATAGGTGTAGCTGTCTTAAGTATAGCTTCTCAAATGAGAGAGACACAGTCCAGCCACATGGGACTGCCCAGCTTGGCAGCTGGACCTAGCTGGGTCCTCAAGGGTGGCAGGCCCTGCCTCCTTGCTGACAAATATGGTGACCTATTTGTGCAGACTCTCCAGAGTCATGTCACCAGATGCTATGTCATAGCTCAGAGAAAGGAAAAGAGAAGACCACTGCTGCACTTGGCCACCAGGTGCTGCTGTGTTCTCTAGGTGTGGCTATCTTAAAAATGTCTTCTCTGTTGAGAGAGATTCTATCCAGCAGCAGCCAGTCCCAGCCAGACCCTCAGACTCAGCAGACTCTGCCTGTCAGCAACAAAGATGGCAACCCACTTGCTGAGTCTCTCTGGAGCTGTGGCAGCAGATGCTATGGTGTGGCTCAGAGAAGGGAGGGAGGTGGTTGCCACCCCACTCAGCTGCCAGCCATAGCAGTGTTCTCTAGGTGCAGTTGTCATCAAAACATCTTTTCTGCTGAGAGGTGCTATCTAGTCAGACACTGATGCTCAGCATGTCAGACAGCCACAGCTGAGCTCCTAGGCATGGCTGAGCCCACCTCTCAGCTAAGATGGCACTTTACCCATGCTACCTCTCCTGTGCTGCACTAGCAGAGTCTATGTTGTAGCTCAAAGAAGAGAGGGGGAAGGGCACTGCTGCACTCAGCTACCAGCTGCTATTCACCACTGGGTTCTAAAGATGTGAGTGTCTCAAGAACAGCCTCTCTGCTGGGAGATACACTGTCCACTCATTATGGCAGTTGTCCCCAGACAGAATCTCAGGTGCAGCAGTGTGAGTCCAAGTCTCCAGCTGACAAAGATGGCACCTGTAGCTGTAAGCTTCTGGGCTGCTGAGCCAGAAGAAGCAGGATACTTCGTGCTGCCAACACAACTCTGACAAAGGTATTTTTTCCCTTTCTGTCATCCAATCCTATTTCACAACTTTCCTTTTCGTGTTGGGGCTCCACAAATGTCCACTCTATTCTATCAGTTATTTTTCTAGGCCTTAGTATTCAGAGAGAATTGAGGATAAGTGTGACTAATCTGCCATTTTGGTCTCCTCTTCCTGAAATCTCCTACTATTATTGTGAAACTCAATTTTTCTTTTCAGTAGTTTTAGAGGTTATGTATTTTGGATCCCTGTCTTTGAATGTATAGATAATTATTATGGTTATATACTCATGAAGAACCATTTCTTTAACCACCATATAGTATCCTTCTTTTTCTTTTATCATAAATTTTATTTTAAAGTCTATTTTATCTGCCATTAGTACTCACACTACTACCTCTTTTTTGGCAGTTGTTTGCTTGATATGTATTTTCAGTCCTTTATGTTTTAGTAAATTTATGTCTTTGTTTCTAAGGTGTGTCTCTGGTTGACAACAAATTGATGGGCCCTATTTTTAAACATCTGTCACTGTCTGTCTCTTTATGGGTGTATTTATAGCATTTATATTTGATATAATTATTCATAACTGTAAACCCAAACCCACTGCCGTTGAGTAGATTCTGATTTATAGCAACCCTATAAAACAGTAGAACTAACTGCTCTATAGAATTTTGAAGGAGCACCTGGTGAATATGAACTGCCAACTGTTTGGTCAGCAGATGTAGCACTTAATCACTACACCACCAGGGTTTCCACTTATTGATAAGTAAGAGTTTATTGCTGCCATTCTGTAGTACATTTTTGTGTTACTGACATTTTTCTTGCTCATTTTACCCTTCCATGCTGAATTATTTTGTTGGTAGTTTTTTTGTCTTTTGATTTTTTTTCTACTGAAACTATGTGTTTTCTTTCTTTTCTTCTTCTTAATTTTGATGATTAAGCTTGTTAAGTTTCTTTGTGGTTACCTTCTAATTTACACACATCTTCACAGGTTTGCTATGAGGTAGAATCCATTCAACAGCAATGGGCTTAGTTTGGGTCTTTTCCTAGGTTTGAACCAGTGTGTCACTACTTGCTATCATCTTACCTTCTTCTACATTAGAAAGTTCTATACCAATACCACCTATTCCCTCATACTGTTTTGACATAGTTGTCAGCTACAGATTAACCTCTCTGTTGCAGATCTTTTGGTAGAGGATAGTTCTTGAGAGTTCATTTCTTAGGTTGTTAACTGGCTAGTGGGATCTTTAATTCCAGCTTCACACTATTGTCTAACGTTGTTTGTCCTCAAACTGAAAGATTACCTTTAGTAATTTTTGTAATTTTGGTTTGGTTTCATATACTTACTTAATTTTTGTTTATGTGGAAATACCCTGATTTCATAATAAAATCTGAAGGAGAATTTTGCAAGATATATTATTCTTAGTTGGCAATTTTTTTCTTCTTTCAATGTTTTATATATGTCATCCCAATGTCTTATTGCCTGCATGGTTTCTGTGAGGAATCAAAGCTTAGGATTATTGTTATCCTTCTGTATGAGACTTTTTTTCTCCAGCACCTCTCAGGATTCTTTCTTTGTCTTTTGTTTTAGCAAATGGGATTATGATATGCCTTGATGATTTTCTTGGCTGATGATTTTCTTTTGAGGTCTATCCTATATGGGATTTTTTTGAGCTTTTGAATGGTCAGACTTTCATTTTTTGTATCAGAGAAGATTTTGCAAAAAGTTCTTCAGTGATACTATTGTGTTTTCAGTTTTCTTTGGCACTTGGCTTTGCTTGGCTTACACATTCTAGAACGTAAATCACTCACAAATTTTTCCTTTTGATTGTATTCCACACAATTCTCAAGGTTTCTTCTTTTGTGATTTTCTCACAGTGGCAGTGGTATTGACATATCGGTATTTAATTTTGCTGATTTTATCTTCCATTGCTTTAAATCTGCTTTTCCTATCTTCTATGACTCTGTCCTGTATTGAAATGTTGTTTATCTAATTGCTGTTTTGACATGATGTCTAGTTGTGAACTTATTTCAACATTTTGTTTCTGTATTACTTCCATGAATTCTTCCAATGTCTTACCTGTATTTTCCTTGATTTTCTCCTCCTTTTCTGTAACTTTGTCGATTTTTCCTGATTTTGTCCACTTTTTTGTTTTAACTCTTGGATAGCTCTACCTACCTATCAGGTAGGTCTAATCCCATTTCTTCTATTGAAAAGTTGTGTGGTGTTTTATTTTTGATGCCTACAGGGACCTTCCTGGTCTGTATTTTTATTTATTTATTTTTTTATTGTTGCCTGTCTTTAGAACATTTGATAGTTATTTCCTTTATTTATTTACTGTAGCTGTATTTTGTTTTATTTTGTTATGTCTAAGAAAGCAGGCTGTGTGTTCTTGTTTGCTCGTCTATCAGCATGATTATTTTCATTATGTTGTCCAAAGAACAGGACAGTTTGCCCATTTATGGTGTAGCAGGGAAGGTCTACCTTCAGAGGAGATCCTAGGATGGGTTGTTTGGGTCACATACTGGGGTTAGCAGAGCAGACTGGTCAGTGCAGGGCAGGTTCTAGTAGGCTGTGCTTGTGATGCTCTGGGGTGTAATGTTCAGTGCATGATGCAGCTAAGATGGATACAGGAAAAAAAGAGAGAAAAGAGAGTAACAGAGGACAAAAAATAAAACAACACAAAAAACTGCTGCAGGATCTTGCCATTGGAGTGGAGAGACAGAAAGGTGAAAAATGGACTTACAGCCAACATGGCACCATAGCCAGAAGCACCACACAGTACGTCCACATCAAACACCCCGAAAAAACTAAGTAAAACAGGAACAAACATTAATACTGGAACCAGAAGTGTCAAAGGATCAGATAAAGATCTCAGCCAAACACCAAAGGGAATAAGAAACTAGCAGAGAACAATGAGCAAGAAGAAGTTCCACACCAGCTAACCTAGCATGGATCAGAGATCAGGAGACGGGGAGCACAGGCAGCAGATACATAGAAATTCCAGCAAAAGACAAACACCTGGTAACCAGCAACACACTCTTATCTGTCCCCATCTTCTCCCTGCTGATCCTACCTCCAGCAGCTTCTGGCAAGCTGTGGTGACTCAGCCAGCTGGGAAGCACAATATTTTGCCAGTTAGATTTACCCCAATAAGATCAGACATTGGCAAACAGAGAGTAAAGTACCTTTAGGAGCTCCTAGCAGAATACAAATCACCTAGTTACCAGTGATATATGCTTTTCTAACATTACTCTTCTCTTGCCAGCTTTCAGTAATTCTTGCTAGCTGCAGTCACTTGGCCAGGATGAAACTTCTTTGGCCCCAGACAGTTGGATTCTTCCTTCCCGCACTGCTCCATGTATGCCATTTTTCTCTAGCTGATATTCTTTTCTTCTGTTTTTTTTCATGTCTCCCACCACCTCTCCTTTTCTATCAAACACTTGGCTTTGTGTGTCATTTTTCTGTCTTCTTGAAAGGTTGTGAAGCACCATTCTCCTGGGGAACACTACTCCAGGCTGTGATCACACACTGTTTGTGAAATTCTCAGGGCTTTTTTTGTTTTGTTGTGTGTGTGTTTCAGTTTTAGTTTTTGATGTTGTTTTCTGATCCTTTTTTCCTTTTCATGGCTTGCTTGTCTGCTGTAGCTAAAATATATTGTACAACTTAGGATCCACATCACCATTCTGCTGACCTGTGTTGGTGACCTCCCTGGGACATTTCTTTTTTCATTGCTTTCTTTATTTTTTTCCCTGTTTTGTTTCACGTTTTCCTTCATTTATCAGTTCTCATCTCTATATAGTAATCTCTTACTTTCTTTTGAATACCTGACATTGTGTGACCTCTACACTCCTTCTAGACATACACACAGCACAACTGGTTAAAAATGCCCTGGTCTCTGCAGCAGCACTGGAGGTACTACTTGGAGCCTTTCTTTTCTTTTTTACCAATACTTTTTAACTAGGCTTTTTTTCTTTCTTTTTTCCCTCCATTTCTTGATTCTCATCTCTCTACTCCAATGGCAAGCTGCTTAGCACTTTTTTGATTATTGTTTTTGGCCCCTGCTTCCCTCTCCTCTTTGTCATCTTTCTTATAGCTCTCTTAGCTCCATACATTTTAACCTCCCTGCTTCTTCCCACCTAACTGTGCCTTGTGCTGAACATCACAATCCCAAGCAGCCCAGGTATGGCTACCTTGTCAGCTCTAGTACATGCCACAGACAACACCTCTTAGTCCCTCACTTTCACCCAGGCCTGCCTTACTGCACCAAAGCTGAGAAACTGGTCCTGTTTATTGGGCATAGAGGTGGACAGTGTTGTGATCATAGATGAACAAACAACAGAGATTGCACAGGTTGCCTGCTCTGCCATACCAAATAAAACAAAACAGTAGGACAAAACAAGCAGATATGTAATCAAGAAACAATTAAAATAACTAATGATGACCCAAAGACTTCAGATAATATTGAAACTCATAAGGAAAACAGTACAGGATGAAAATAACTAATGAGTGCCCCAAAGACATCAGATAACATTGAAACTTAAAAAAAAAAAAAATACAAGATGATTCCAAAAGGCATACAAAATAAAATACCAGATGAGTTCCCAGCAGAAAAAAAGGCACTGGAACTACCAAATAGAGAATTCAAATCTCTAATATTCAGAAGTATCTAAGAGTTAAACCAAAAAAGCAGACAAAAATGAGGAAATAAATGGAACAATTTGTGGAAAGGGCAGCCAAATTCATGGAAAAATTCAGGGAAATATTTCAGGAATAAAATGCCAAAATTAATTCACAATTAGAAGTCATACAAAAACAACAATTAGAAACCCAAAACAAAAGCAACAAGATTTTAGAAAAGGACAGTGTCACAGAAGGGCTAAGGAGCAAGTTCGAAAGATGAAAGACATGATCAGTAAAGAAGACAAACACTTGGATACAACTTTGCTTGAGGAAAAACTAGAAAAAAAACTAAAAAAAAAAAAAAAGAAGAAGAAATTCTGAGAAGTACATGGGTTACAACCAAATAAAAATGCCTGAGTGATTGGAGCTCCAGAACAGGGAGACAAAATGGAAAATACAGAAACGGTCATTGAAGTACTGCTTGCAGAAAACTCCCCTGAGGTCATGAAAGATGAAAAACTGAGCATCCAAAAAGCTCAGCAGACCCCATATCAGATAGACCCTTAAAGAAATCACCAAGACATATCAGAATCACACTCATTAAAATGAAAGACAAAAAAATAAAAAAAGACAATTGAATGAAAGCAAAAAGCTACATACAGAGGAGGAACAGTAAGCCTATGCTCTCATTATTCAGCAGAAACCATTCAGTCAAGAAGACAATGGGATGATATATACAAAAACTTGAAAGAAAATAACTGCCAACCAAGAATAATATATTCTGTAATACTCTTGTGTAAATACCATGGTGAAATTACGACACTTCCAGATAAACAGAAATTAAGGGAATCTTTAAGAACAAAACCAAACTTACAAGGATTATTAAAGAGAGTCACTTGGGTTGAGAACAAAGAGCATCACACCAAAGCCTGAATCTAGGATGTAAGTTTGTACCAAATAGATATTGATCTAATAAATGGACTCTCAAGGACTATATGAAACCAAAAGAATTAAAACAAAGAGAGGTTAATCTTTAAATGACAACAACATCAGAACAGAGAAGGATGAATAAATGGTGTAGGTATTGAAATTTCTAATTGAGTGAAAGGCAATAACACACGAGCTCAAACTTGGAACTATATGGGTAAATTTCAAGTTTACCACAAAGAAAGTGAACAAATCTAGTCATCCAAATAAAGAAGGGAAATGTAAAATCTCTATAAATACAAAATCACGGAAACAAAAGAAAACCACAAACTGAAGGAATTCAGCACACAGAAGAGGAGCAAAAAAAAAAAAAAAATGTCAACACCTCTCCAAAACACTAAAAATGATAGCAATATACCTATCAACAATTTCAGTGAATGTAAATGATTTAAATTTACCCATAAAAAATGGAAAGTGACAGAATGGCTAGGAAACAAAATACATTAACATACTGTTAACAAGAAACACATCTTAGAAACAAAGACATAAATTTACTAAAGATGAAACACATGAAAAAAATGATGAATCCAGCAAATAGCTACCAGAAAATAACTGGAGTTGTAGCACTAAAATCAGATAAAATAGACTTTGAAACTATATCCATCACAAAAGATAAAGAAGGACAACATACAACGATTAAAGGAACAATCCACCATGAAGACTTAACCCTAATAAACATCTACACATCCAATGATAAAACTCAAAAACCAAACCCACTGTCATCAAGTCAATTTCATCTCGTAGTGACCCTGTAAGGGATCTAAAATATGTGAAACAAACTCTAACCACACTGAAAAGACAAATTGACAGTCCCTCTACACTAATAGAAGATTTCAAAACAAAATTCTTGGTAAAGACTGAGCTACTAGAAAGAAACTCAACAAAGATACAGAAGATCTAAAGAGCACAATCAGCCTACCTGACTCATAGACATATATAGAACACTCTGCCAAACAGCTGCCAAGTACACATTCAGTCTGACCATTTAGTTTGAAAACTTAATTGTTCTAAGTGCTGCATACCTTCTTGCTGAATATCACTACAGTCACCTTGGAAGTACTTTCCTTGGGAAGCTAATGTTAGTGCACCAATGCTAGTGCCTAATCCACTCTTTAAAGCAATTTTGGATGTCTTTCTGGAATGATCATAGCACACGGTGGCAAGGTGGCAAGTTCATAACCTTAATTGTGTAGTTGTCTGTAAGGAAGTTTTTAGCCAGTAAACAAATAACTGTGTTGGAACATCCTCCCTACTCACCTGATCTGGATCCCAATGACTTTTTTCCTTACCTGAAGGTAAAGGAAATAATTGAAGCCAAGCCAAGTGCCGTTGAGTCGGATCCGACTCATGGTGACACTAGGGGCCAGGGTAGAATTGACCCCCAGAGTATTCAAGGAGCACCTAGTGGATTAGGAAGACATTTTGAAGACATTCAAGACATTAAGCATAATTTGATGACAGCTCTGATGACCATTCTAGAAGAAGAGTTCCAAAATTGCTTTGAAGTTACACTAAACATTTGAAAGTGACTGTAGTGATATTTCACAATGAGATATGTAGCACTTTTCCAAGGATGAGTTCCTGAATTTCGCTGGCAGTCCTCATGCATTTTCAGCACATCTGGAATGTTCTCTAAAAGAGACCACAACTTAGGCAATAGATTACCCTCAACAGAATCCAAAACACTGAGATAATACAAAATTATTTTGTCTAACCACAACACCATAAAAGTAGAACTTAACAACACAAGGCATGAGGGGGGAAAATCAATTACATGGAAACAATAAGTCCTGTTTAAAAACTAATGAATAATAGAAGAAATCAAAGGTGGTATCCAAACACTTCTAGAATCAAATGAGTATGGAAATACATCATACCAAATCTTTCGGACACAGAATAGGCAATTCTAGAGGTCAATTTATAGGAACAGATGCACAGATCAAAAAAGAAGAAAGGGACATAAAAACATCAGCTATACAATTCAAACAAACAGCAAGAGAACCGAAAAAGAAGCCCATGGCTTCTTGTGGCTACACAAAGAAAGGAAATAAAAAGAAAGGTCACAGCAGAAATGATTAGAGAGTAGATAAACAACAGGAAGGATTAACAAAACCAAAAGTTATTTTTTTTTGGAAAAATCAACAAACTACTGACAAAATTTGCAGTAGAAGAAAAAGAGATGACTCCAATAACCTAAATAAGAAATGACTTGGGGGTGTAATGTGGACTGAATTATGTCCCTCAAAGAATGTGTGTAGCAATTTGATTGGGCCATGATTCTTAACACTGTGTGGTTTTTCTACATTTTTGTATTTTACTATGTTGTAAAACCTAGTCTCTGGCTGTGGTTAATAAAGCAAAATTGGATAATGTTAAAGAGGATTAGGGTGGAACTGTAATACCTTCACTAAGGTTACCTCCCTGATCCAAAATAAAGTGAATTTCCCTGGGATGTGCCTTGCACAACCTTTTTTTTTTTTTGCCTTTCATCCTACAAGAGATAAAAGGCAAGGGAAGCTAGAAGAGACTCGGGAACATCATACAACCAAGAAAACCACTGCCATGAGCTGAGAGTGTCCACTGGACTTGAAGTTTCTGCTCCAGTGCTCTCAGAGGAAGGAAAGACTGACAAATCACAGAATCTTCCTCCAGAGCCAACAAAGAAAGAAAGCTTTCACTGGTAGCTGATGCCTTGAATTTGGTCTTGTAGCCAACTGGACTCTGAATAAATCAATCTTTCTTTGTTAAGGTTATCCAGTTGTGGAATTTCTGTTATATGCGCACTAGATGGTCAAAACAGGGGACATTACAACAGACTCAACTGAAATGAAAATGATCATAACAGACTATTATGAAAAACTATACTCCACAAATTTTAAAAACCAAAGGAAATGGAAAAAAATTCTTGAAACACATTACACTTGATCAAACTAACACAAAATGATGTTAAAAATTTGAACAGACCAGTAACAAGTGAAGAGACTGAACAGATAAAAAACAAACAAACAAAACCCATCTCAACCAAAATAACCCAGGTTGCAGATGGCTTTCCTGGAGAGTTCTACCAAATATTCAGAGAGGATCTTACACCAGTACTGTTCAAACTATTCCAGGACAGAGAAAAGGAAATGATACTTCCTAATTTATTCTATGAATCAGCATAACCCTGATGCCCAAACCAGGCAAAGACAACATACAAAAAGAAAATTATAGATGACTATCTCGCATTAACATACAAGTAAAAATTCTAAAATTCTAGCCAATAGAATGCAACACCATATCAAAAGAATAGTATAGCAAGATCAGGTAGGATTTATACCAGGTATGTAACAGTGGTTCAAATTAGGAAATCAATCACCTTAATCTACCACATAAAAGGAAAGAAAAAAAATCACAAGGTCATCTAAATCTACATAGAAAAGGCATTTGATAAAGTCCAGTACCTGTTCCTAACAAAAGCTCTCAGTAAAATAGGTGCAGAGGGAAATTTCTTGACATTATGAAGGACATTTATGCAAAACCAATGGCCAACATCATCCCTATGGAGACAGGTTGAAAACATTCCCCTTGAGAACAGGAACAGGACAAGGATCCTTTTGTCCCCACTCCTACTGAACATTATGCTGGAAGCCCTGGCTAAAGCAATAAGGCAAGAAAAAGAAATAAAGGACACCCAAGTTAGTAATGAAGAAGTTAAACTGTCCCTATTGGGGAATAATATAAATTGAAAACAAAACAAACACAAAATTCCATAAGAAAACTATTGGAGCTAGTAGAAAGATTCAGCAGAGTTTCAGGATACAAGATAAATGTGAAAATATCAGTTGGATTCCTATACACAAATAAAGACTGGTTATACTACCTACTAAAAAGTAAAATACTAAGGAATAAATCTAACCAGGGATGTAAAAGATGTATACAAAGAAAACTACAAAACACTATTACAAGAAACCAAAACAGATTTACGTAAATGGAAAAATATACCATGTTCATAGATAGATAGATTCAATATTATAAAAACGATGATCCTACACAAAATGATTTATAAATACAATGCAATCCAGATCCAATACAACAACATCGCTAACTTTATATGGTAAAGGAAGAAACCCCAGATGAGTAAAGCACTACTGAAAAAGAATAAAGTAGAATTCATTCTACCTGGCCTCAGAACCTGCTATACCTATATAGCTATTGTAATCAAAACAGTCTAGTACCAGTACAATAATAAAGACACAGACAAATGCAACAGAACTGAGAACCTAGATGTAAATCCATCCACGTATGGTCACCTGATCTTTGACAAGGGTCTAAAATCCATCAAACAGGGACAGAACAGTCTTTTAATAAATGATGTTCACAAAACTTGATGTCTATCTCATAAAAAAGGAATAGGAGCCATACCTCATACTGCATACAAAAACTAATTCAATATGTAACAAAGACGTAAAAATAAAGGCAAAAACTATGAAGTTCATCAAAGAAAAAATAGGATAAATGCTAGAAGTCCTGATAAATGACATTAACAGGATAGATATCATAACAAACAGTATACTCCAGAATATAAGCTAGATAATTGAGATCTTATAAGAATTAAACTCTTATGCTCATCAAAACACTTCAGCACAGGAGTAAAAATCGTAAATCCACAGACTGGAAAAATATTTTGACTATTATAAATCAGACAAAAATATACAAGAAAATATGAAATCTCTCTAACAACAAAAAAAAATCAATTTAAAAGTAGACAAAGAAAATGAACAGATGTTTCACCAAAGAAGACATCCAAGAAGCCAACAGTCATGAGGAAATTGATCACTAGCCATTAGCGAAATGCAAATGAAAATCACAATGAGGTACCACCTCCTCAAGACATTACTGGCACAAAACACAAACATAGGAAATAAATTTTAGAGAGGCTTTAGAGAGATCAGAACTGTTACACACAGCTGGTGGGAATGCAAAATGATAGAACCATTATGGAGGACAACATAGCACCAGTAATAGAGAATCCAAGGTTGAGAAAAAGTCTTGACCTGTTACAGGGTTAATGAATGTCCTAAAATAATGTGTTTACTAATTGTTAATGAGAAACAATTTTGTTCTGTAAATCTTCACCTAAAGTATGTAGTTGTTGCTAGGTGCTCCCAGGTTAGTTTTGACTCATAATGACCCTACATGCAACAGACTGAAACACTTTCCAGCCTTGCACCATGTACACAATTGCTTTTATTCTTCAGCCCATGGCTGCAGCCATTGTGTCAGCCTATCTTATTGACGGTTTTCCTCTTTCACACTGACCCTCTACCAGAATGATGTACTTCTCCAGTGACTGATCATCTCCTGACAACATGTCCAAAGTATATAAAACACAGTCTTGCCATCTCTGCTTCCAAGGAGCACTCTGTTTGTACTTCTTCCATAGCAAATCTGTTTGTTCTTCATGGTCCGTGGTATACTCAACATTCTTCTCCAACACCGTAATTCAAAGACATCAATTCTACTTCTGTCTTCTTTGTTCATTGTCCAGCTTTCTCATGGATATGATGCAACTGAAAAATACCATAGCTTGGGTCAGGCTCGCTTAAGTCTTCAAGGTGGGAAATCTTTACTTTTCAATATTTTAAAGACATCCTTTACAGCAGATTTCCTCAATGCAATGTGTCTTTTGATTTCTTGACTGCTGCTTCCACAGGCATTTGACTGCTGACCCAAGTACAACGAAATCTTTCGCAACCTCAATCCTATTCCATTTATGACAATGTTGCTTACTGGTCCAGTTGTGAGGATTTTTGTTTTCTTGATATTGAAGTGCAATCCACACTGAAGGCTGTGGTCCTTGATCTTCCTCAGTGTTTCAAATCTTCACTTCCAGCAAGTAAGGTGGTATCATCTGTGTAAGGGTGATTGTTATTGAGACCTCGTCCTTTTTCCTATAATCCAGCTTCTAGGATTATTTGCTTGGCATACAGACTGAAGAAGTATGGTGAAAGGACAACCCTGATACATATCTTTCCTGACTTTAAGTCATGCAGCGTCCCATTGTTGTGTTTTCAAGACAATCTCTTGATCAATGTACAGATTCATTAAGAGCACAATTAAGTGTTCTGGATTTCACATTTTATACAATGTTAGCCATAATTTGTTATGATCCACATGGTCAAATACCGTTGCATAGTCAACGAAACACAAGTAGACATCTTTTTGGTATTCTTTGCTTTCAGCCAAGATCCATCTGACATCAGCAGTGATGTCAGTGAATCCCTGCTTTCATATCCTCTTCTGAATCCAGCTTGAATTTCTGGCAGTTCCTTGTCAATATACTACTGCAGTTGCTCTCGAATCATCTTCAGCAAAATTTTATTTGCATGTAGTATTAATGATATTTTTTGGTAAACTCTGCATTCATTTTGATCACTTTTCTTTGGAATGGGCAAAATATGGATCTCTTCCAGTCAGTTGGCCAGGTTGCTGTCCTCCAAATTTCTTATCATAGATGAGTGAGCACTTCCAGCACTGCATCTGTTTGTTGGAATATCTCGGTTGACATTCCATCAATTCCTGGAGACTTGTGTTTTGCCAACACTTTCAAAGCAGCTTTGACTTCCTCCTTCAGTATCATTGGTTCCTGATCATATGCTTCCTCTTCAAATGGCTGAACATCAACCAGTTCTTTCTGATATATTGACTCTATATTCCTTGCATCTTCTTTTGTTGCTCCCTGAGTTGTTTGATATTGTCCCTATAGAATCCTTCACTACTGCAACTTGAATCTTGAAGGTTTTCTTCAGTTCTTTCAGGTTGAGAAATGCAGAACTGGTTCTTCCCTTCCCTCTCCATTTCCAGCTCTTTGTACATGTCATTGTAATACTTTATTTTGCCTTCCTGAACTGCCCTTTGAAATCTTCTGTTGAAGTCTTTATTTCACCATTCCTTCCTTTTCCTTTAGCTGCTCGACACTCAGGATCAAATTTCAGAGTCTATTCTGACATTTAATTTGGTCTTTTCTTTCTTTCCTGTCTTTTTAGTGACCTCTTGCTCTTTTCATAGATGATACCTTTGATGTTATTCCATAATTCATCTGGTCTTCAGTCATTAGTGGTCAACACATAAAATCTATTCTTGAGATGGTCTTTAAACTAGGAAGGATATGCTCAAGGTCATACTTTGGCTCTTATGGACTTTTTCTAATTTTCTTCATTTTCAACTTGAATTTGCACATGAGCTATTGATGACTTGTGCCACAGTCAGCACTTGGTCTTTTTCTGACTGCTGATATGGAGCTTTTCCATCATTTTTTTCCACAGATATAGTCAGTCTTGTTCCTGTGTATCTACAGAATAATAATAATAGAAAAGAAAGAGAAACAAAAAAAAGGAAAAAGGAGAAATAAATATGTTTTTAGAAAAACGAAATGCCTCAAAGTTTCCCACCAGTTACCGGGGAAGTGGCTCCTATGCCTTAGTGTGCAGCCTTTCTAGAAGTGGCAGAGATAGCCCATAATACTAGGCATTCAGAAGATAGGATAAAAGGAAATTAGAGAGATGAGAAATTGAGCAATGATGAAAAGGGAGAAAAGACAAAATAATCAAATAAAAAATTCAAGAATACAGAAAAAGAAAAGAAAGATCCCCAGTGATCTCAATGGCAAGGGTATCCAAACTGAGGAAGTAGCTCTGAAGCCATGTAATACAGCCTATCCTGAAGGAGTGAAGATGTTACATATCATCAGACATTCAGGAAACTGGAAAGGAAGATAAGTAGAGACAGACAAGAAATCAAATGAATGAAGAAAAAGAATAAGTAGAAAGAGAAAGAGGGAACAAAGAAGATGCCACCACTGTAGCTGTGCAGACCAGAGAAGTGAATCCCAAGCCAAGTAGCACAGCCTGGCTAGAAAGAGCAGGGATGGCACATTGTGCCAGGTGTCCAGGAGAGAGAAATAGAAGGTAAGTAGAGAGAGATGAGAAAGTGAGAAATGAAGAAAGAGAAAAAGGAAAAATTAAAAAAAAAAATGTCCTCAGAGATTCTACTGGCAGAGCTGTGCAGATCAGGGATGTGGCTCCCAAGCCTCACAGTACAGTCCTGACAGAAGGAGCTAACAAAGCCTCAAAAAGAAAAATTAAACAAAAATTCCCAGGGAATCCCATCAGCCCGACATTAAAAACTGGGGAAACAATTCCCCAGCTTAGAAACACTTCACAACTTGTCAATTAGAAGCAAAGATGGTACATGGAGCCAGGTGTTCAAGAGAAAAAAGGGTAAGGAACTGAGAGATGGGAAGAAATAAGGAGAAGACAAAACACCACCACCAACAACAACAACGAAGAAATGGCACTGATGGAGATGCCTGGCATGTGTGGGCCAAATTCATGTGGTCGGGAGTCACCAGCAGCTGGCCAACTGAGTGACCTTGGCCTGCTGGGAAACTTTGGAGGCCCAGCAATGGGGAAAATGGTGGGGAGTGGAAAACCTGTACTCTGGCTATCAGGTGCTCTGTTTCTTCCGGTGAGCACTGTGAAGTTGCTTTCCTGTACTTCCTGTCTGCCAATCTCCAACAGTAGTCTAAGTCTAAGCCTAAACCTGAATTAGTAGTCTGTTAGAGGAATAGTAGACTCCCACTGATATCTCTCCTAGCTTTCTGTTTTCTACCAGTTTCATATTCTATTTAGTGTTTGCTTGAGTTCTTTATCTCTTCATTTGATGTTTGGGTTCCAAGATTTTTACTTGGCTCTGTTTTGTTTATTGCTTTGGGTGTTTGCTGTCTATAGCAACATGTTGGCTCCTTCTTCAGCATGAAAGAAAGAGAGTGTATGGTCACGTATGCATGGATATTTGACATCAATTTCTGAAAATTAATGAAAGCAACAACTGATAAAACAGGCAAACAATATTTAGATAATTCATATCTGCATGACAAGTTTGGTACCTTCCCAAAATCAGTAACTTTGTGATGAGATTGGTACCAATATTAACAAATACAACTTTTTTTTTCCTTTACAGTAAAACTGTCAAGGTTTAGAGACTCTGCATAAGTCAGTGAACTAGTCATTTTCAAAGGACACATGCATGATATTTCAAAATCATAGATGTGTAAAAGTACCCTATCAAAATGGAAAATAGGTGATTTTAATGTAATGGAGTACTAAATATCCATTCACATGTTTTCAGAAATCACACACAATTAAATTTTAAGAAGGTAATATCTGTCAAGTTTTAAAGAAGTATCAGAGATGAATATATAAAATACTCTGAAAAGGCTGTTGAAGTTTATCGTCTTCCATCTACATATCTATGTGAACCAGATTTTCTTTATATAATGCAACCACAACAAAACATGACAATAGATACAGGAACTCAGTGGTGTACACTGTCAAAGAAGGGAACAATGCCATTCTTTTTAATGTATCATCTTTATTTTGGATAATATAAGTTTTCATAAATATATGTCATTTAAATTAATGTATAATGGGTTTATAATTATTTTTCAAGCAAATTATAACACATTAAGAAAAAATCCATAAACATCGAAGTAAAATTTCTTTTCACAAAATAGAAATTAAAAAAAATCTTAAAAACAGCTGGAGCAAAAAGATTTTTCTTTCCGAAGCAATAACTATGGGAATGAAAATTTTGACTCAATAAAAATGATGGAAAGTGGAAGAGAATTAAATAATATGTTCTTTAAATTGTTGAAAGTAAATAGCCACCACTCCAGATTATTTTGTTGTTGTTGTCATGTGTTTGTTTTATGACCAAAGAGAATATTTTGTATTACATGAAAATTTTGTATTTTTTAATATCCCTATTTAATTTTTTTATTAATTACAGTAAAACAAGAAAGTTTCTAACATCTATCAATTATCTCACTTATGAAAAACCCTCAGCCCCATACCCACTCATGTAGCCAACACAGCCATTTCCATCTACGGATAATTCTCTTTTTAAGTCCTTATTACAGGGGTCTCATACAAAGTTTGTCTTTTTGACACTGATTGCTTTTACTCAGCATGATCTCTTCCAAATGAAATCATGTTGTGAAGTGCTTTCTAAAACTCTCAGTTTTTTATCGTAATATATTGTTCCATTGAGTATATGCACCATAGTTTGCTTATCCATTCATCTGTTGATGGGCATCGGGGTTGATTACAACTTTTCTATTGTGGACTGTGCTGCAACAAACATTCATGTACAAGTGTTTATTCTTGTGACAACCTTTGTTTCTGAAGGATAAATTCCAAGCAGTGGAATTACAGGATCAAATGGTGTATCTATTTCCAGCTTTTAAAGGAAATGTCAGATTGTTTTCCAAAGAGGTTGTACCATTTTGCAATCCCATCAGCAGTGTAGGAGAGTTCCAATTTCTCCACAGCCTCTCTCATATTTGTTGTATTGTGGTTTTTGGATCATGGCCAACCTTGTTGGGGTGAGAAGGTATCTCATCACAGTTTTGATCTAATTTGTTTTAACAGCTAATGATCTTGAGCAATTGTGCATGTGTCTTTTCGGCTGTCTGAATATTATCTTTAGAGAAATGTCTGTCTATTTCCTTTGCCCATTGCTTAATTGGATCATTTATCCTATTCTTGTTGATATTTTCTAATACATTATAGATTATGGAGATCAGACAGTGGTCTGACATATAGTTGGCAAATATTTTTTCCTGTTCTGTAGGTGGCCTCTTAATTCTGTTAATAAAGTCTTTGGACGAGCAAAAGTGTTTGATTCTTAGTAGTTCCCATTTATGTATTTTCTCTTCTGGTGATCGTGCTTTGTCAGAGTTTGAAGTCCGTCTACATTGTGTATTAAAACTTCCATCACTGACCCTATTTTATCTTCGATGAGTTTTATCGTTTTAGATTTTATATTTAGGTCTTTTAGCCAGTTTGAGTTGATTTTAGTATAAGGTGTGAGGTATTGGTATTGATGGCACTTGGCTGGCTGGCTTCAATTTATTGCAGATGGATATTCAATTTTGCCAGCACCATTTGTTAAAGAACTGTTCTTAGCCCAGTTTAAAATCTTGGAGCCTTTGTCAAATATCAACTGTTCATGGGAGGATGGTGGCATTTCTGGGGTCTCAGCTCTACTCCATTGGTCTGTGTGTCTCTTTTTTGTACCAGTACCAGGCTGTTTTGACTACTGTGGTAGTGCAATAGGTTCTAAAGTCATTTACTGAGAACTCAGTATTGTCTTATTCTTCAATAGTGCTTTCTTATCCAAGGTTTCTTCCCTTTCCAAAGTTGATGATTTGTTTCCTCATCTCATTAAAAAATGTCACTGGAATTTGTATTGCGACTGCATTATATAAGTAGATTGCTTTGGTTAAAATAGATATTTTCACATTGTTGAGTCTATCCATGAGCAGGGTAGATTACTCCATTTATGTAAGTCTCTCTTAGTTTCTTACAGTAAGGTCTTGTAGTTCTCTTTGTAAAGATCTCTTACCTCTCTACTTAGATTTATTTCTAGCTATTTTATCGTCTTGGGGGCTATAGTAAATGGAATTGATTTGGTGATTTCTTCTTTAACAATCTCTGTTGGTATAAAGGAATCCTACTGATTTATTTATGTTTGTCTTGCATACAGTTACTTTGCTAAACTCCTCTATTAGTCCCGATAGTTTACTTATGGATTCCTTTGGATTCTCTGTATAAACAATCATATCATCTGCAAATAGCGAGATTTTTACTTCTTCATTGCCAATACTGATGTCCTTTATTTCTTTGTCTTATGTAATTGGTCTGGCTAGAATTTCTAGCACAATGTTGAACAGAAATGGTGAGAGTGGGCATCATTGTCTAGTTCCCATTCTCAGAGGGAATTCTGTCAGTCTTTCACCTTTCAGGATGATCAAGGCAGTTGGCTTTGCATAAATGCTACTGATTGGGTTAATGATTTACCCTCTATTCCTATTTTCCTGAGAGTTTTAAGCATGAATGGGTATTGAACTTAGATATCTTTTCTGCATGAGTTGACAGAATCAGGTGATTCTTATCTTTTGTTTTATCAATGTGATTGATTATACTAATTGTTTTTCTGATGCTGAACCAGACTTGCAATTCTGGAATGAAACCAACTTGATCATGATGAATGATTTTTAAAAAAAAATATATATATATATATATATATATTTACTGTTGAATGATATTGGCTAGAATTTTGTTGAAAATTTTTGCATCTAGGTTCATGAGTGATAATGGTCTGTAATTTTCTTTTTTTGTGGGATCTTTCCCTGGCTTTGGTATCAGGGTTATGTTTGGCTTCAGCAAACAAATTTGGGGGTATTCCATCCGTTTCTATGGTGTGAAGTAGCCTCAGTAGTATTGGAGTTAACTCTTCTCTAAAAGTTTGGTAGAATTCTCTGCTGAAGCCTTCTGGGCAAGGACTGTCTTTGGTAGATTTTTGATGACTTTTTTAAATCTCTTCCTTTGTGATAGATTTATAAAGTTGATCTATTTCTCCTTGTGATAATCTTGGTGAGTGATATGAATCTAGAAATTTGTCCATGTCCCCTAGGTTTTCAAACCTGTTAGAGTACAGCCTTTCATAGTATTCTGTTATGATAGTTTTGATTTCAGCTGGGTCTGTTGTAACAACTCCCCTCTCAATTTTTAATCAGCTTAATTACATCTTCTGCTGTTTTTTTTTTTGGTAAGTTTAGCCAATGGTTTATCAATTTTGTTGATCTTTCCAAATAACCAGGTTTAGGTTTTGTTAATTTTTTCCACAGTTTTTCTATTCTCTAATTCATTTAGTTCTGCTCTTATCCTTATAATCTCTTTTCTTCTGGTGCCTTGCTGGATTTGTGGAGTTACAGAGATAAACTGACCTATGAGCACTGCTTCTGCTGTATACCATAGATTCTGGTAAGATGTGTTTTCATTCTCGTTTGATTCCATAAATTTCTTTATTTTGTCCTTGATTCTTTTATAACCCAAAGCTTTTTGAGCAAAGTGTTCAGTTTCCATAAGTTTGAATTTCTACCTGTAAATTTTCTAACTTTCATAGCTCTGTGGTCTGAGAAGATACTTTGCAGTAAAACAATGGTTTGGATTTTATAGAGAATTGCTTTATTATTTAACACATGGTCTATTCTGGAGAATGTTCCATGTGCATTGGTGAAGAAGCTGTAATTATCTGTTGGTGGCTGAAAAGATGTGTATATGTCAATAAGGTCAAGTTGGTTGATTGTTGCAATAAGATCTTCTGCTTCTTTACTGGGCTTTTTTCTGGGTGATTTATCCATAACTGAATGGGGAGTGTTGAAGTATCCAATTATTATTGTGGAATGGTCTATCTCATTTTTCAGTGTTGTATTTGTTCAGTATATTTAGGTGCTCTTGTATTGGGTGCATAAATATTTAATATTGTTAAGTCCTGCTTGAGTATTGAACCTTTCAGCAGTAAATAGTGACCATCTTTATCCACAATAGTGGATTTTACATCAAAATCTATTTTATCTGAGATTAGTATTGCCACACCTGCTCTTCTTCATGCATTGTCAGCTTGGTGTTTATTGTTCCATCCTTTAATTTTCAATTTGTTTATAGCTTTAAGTCTAAGGTGTGTTTCTTCTAAGGAAGATATAGACGAGTATTATCTTTTGATCCAGGATGTCACTTGTTGTTTCTTTACTGGAGTGTTCAGTCCATTTACATTCAGAGTAATTACTGATAAGTATGTGCTTAGTGCCATCATTTTGTTGTAATTACTTTTATGTTGATGTTTTCTATATTGCTCTTAATGTTCTGTTCTGGGACATTTTTCATTATGAGTTGTTGCTTCAGTGTTGGTTGGTGTTCATTGAGACTCCTGTATTGCATTTCTTATTGTGATACAATGCATTGTTAATTTGCTTATGGCTACATGTATTATCCCCCTTAACACACTAACATTAAACCCAGTTTTAACTACTGCATCACTCTTAAACTTCCTCTGCATGTGAAAAGACTATAACTGCTGTAGTGTCTCCCTCTCTTAATGTGATGGTGTTATAGTTGTCATGATATGATCACAGATTTCCTCATTTTAATACTGTCACTTTGACTAAGTTTTGTGAATTCCCTAACTGATCAAAATTTTTGATGATGTGTCCTGAATTGTCAATTTAAATATACATTTAATGGTTCTGTTTTTTCTAAGGGAAGAGCTTCTTTCAGTATCTCATGTAGTTTGGGTTTAGTTTTTGCAAGGTCTTTAAACTTCTCTTTTTCTTCAAAAGTCTTAATTTCACTATTATATTTGATAGACAATTTTGCAGGATGAATAATTCTTTGAAAAATGTAGAACGAATATTGATATGTTCAAGCAAATACAAAGAATTTACAACCATCATAATTGTATTTACATTAATACTAAATAAGTTCTCTGTAGCAGAAAAAAAGTATTCTCAGAGGGAAATAGTAACATTCCAAAAAACTGAAAAATAAAAGAACTACAGGTTTCAAGCTAATTTGTAGGTTCTTAAGCCTTAATATTGAGTGTTGCACAATAATTCTGAGAATATACATTCTTTATGTACAAGAAGTGTTGCAAAACTGAAAAAATGAAGTTAAAATGCTTAAATTTCTAGCAATATCAGAGAAGCAAAAAACACTTATGTTAGACTGGTTTTGTTTTTAGGGTGTCATTAAAGGAATTTTGTCATAAATTACAGTTCTAATGAGCAAGTATGGAAAAATCATATAATTAAAATAATTTTTTAACCGAAGTACACAATCAGGGAGAGATAAATAAACATGATACAAGGGGTTCAAATAACAAAATTAAGTAATAACAAGCCAGACATGAGCATCTATACATCAAAAACTATTTCAGATATAAATAACCTAATTAAAATAAGAATTTTAAATGTATTTTTAAATACCTTAAAAAAGATAAAAAACTAACAAAATGTTGCCTAAAATGTACATATAGTGTGTAAGAAAATAGGAAGTTTATAGACACAACAATGGAAAATGATTTATACTGCAAGCACAGACCAGAAGAACTTTGATATAGTTGTGTTGATATGATATTGATATTGGGCAGGATGGAATTTAAGATAAACATTACTGGAAATGAAGAGGGACATTTCTTGATGAAAAGGTCTACCAGTCAAGAAAATGTAAAAATATGAAATCTTTGGGAACCTCATAACATAGCTTCAAAACATAATACACTAATAAAATATAAATATATAAATAGATACACATATATGTATATATTAAAAATGACCAATGATTAAAAAAACAAATTCACAATTAAATTGTAAGAAGTTAACATGTCCCTCAATTGTAAATATAACTAAGACAAACCAAAACATTAGTAAAGATAAACAAAACTGTGTATGTTAATAAATTTATCTTATGTAAAATATAAAAGACTGCATTAAACAAGAAAATACAGACTTTAAATTATATTCACAGAATATTTATCAAACTGACCATAAGCAAGAGCATATAAGAAGATTTAACACTTTTCCAGTAACTTAAATAATTTATATACTGTTCTCTAAGTACAATCAAATAATCTGGAAATTAGCACACAAGGTAATTGGGTAGTCTCCAGTTTTGGGGAAATTAAACTAGTCATTCTGAAATGATTTACCAGCCAGAGAAGGAATTAAAAAAAAAAAAGAATACACTTTCAATATAATAAAAGTGTAACTACAATACATCCAATTTCTTGGGATTTAGATAAACTATTTTTGGTGGTAAATTTATGAATGTAAACATGTCTATGAGAAAATAATAGTGAATAAACAATATTTAGGGATTCATCTTAAATAAACAAGAAAAATTAATGCATTAAAGAAGTAATATGAAGTTAAGAAAATAAAAACCAGAATTTTATAAAAATGGATACAAACTTATCATAAAAACAGAATCAATGAAAGTGCTGATTAATAAAGTAAATAGACCTGTACCAAAACTGATAATAGAAGAGTGAAACTGAAAGAAACGCGTTACCAAAGGCATAAAGGAAGAACTGACAGCTCTATGAAGCCAAGAGATGTTAATTCCAAATATTTGAAAAGATCTCTTTAATTGGAGTCTTCCCAGTAGAATGAGTTTTATTAAAATTAAAACATAATTACAGTTTTTCCTATTTCTATTTTAGAAATTAGATTCAGAGTTGAAGACAAATACCCAATAAGAGAAATATTCTAGCTAGTATGATTTCCAGAGTTATTTTTTTTTAACATATAAATAGGAAATAATATGAGTTCTTCCTGAACTTCATCCAGAATAGAAGAATGGTAAGCAATCTCAAAACTCATAAGATGGAGACAGCATCTCAACAATTCCAACTTGAAAATATGCTACTCTTTTCATGACTGCTGGGATATATTCTTACCTGTCTAATTTTTACACATCTAGTGTTAACTGAAAATTTACTTTCCTATGGACAATTTGAAATCCAAAAAAAAAAAGCACACGGCAAATTATTACTTTTGCAGAGTATAAAATTGAGGTGGTGCTGAATTATGGTTTGGGGTATGTAAAATACATATTTTGATAAAACTTTTTTGGACTGATATGTTCCACTGGATTTTAATAGGGAAGAAAGTTAGTGAGCTCTGACAGAATAAAGTTAGTGAGCTCTGATGGCCATTACAGAAGGAGTTCCCAAATTGCTTTGAAGGGTTGACTTAGGTGCTGGCATCAGTGCATAGCTTCCCAAGGGAAGTACTTCAAAGATGACTCTAATGATATTCACCAAAGATGTATGTAGCACTTTTCCTAGGATGAGTTTGGGAACTTGACAGTCCTCATACTGCTGCAGTCGCTTTTGAAAGATTTTATCAGAATTTTCTTACATGTGATATCAATGATATTATCTGATAATTACTGCATTTGATTGAATCTCTTATTTTGGGAATAGTTGTAAATATAGATCTCTTCCAGTCATTTGGCCAGATAGCTCTCTTCTAAATTTCTTGGCATAGATAAGTGAGCACTTTTCAGTGTTTGTTGAAACATCTCTACCAGTAGTATTTCTTCAGTTCCTGGTGTCTTTTTTCCACCAATGTCTTCCTTACAGCTTAGACTTCTTCCTTCAGAACCATGTTATGGATGATATGTTTCCTCTTGAGATGTTATGATGGCTCTGTATTCTTTGTATCTGCATGATTTTTCTTGAGTTGTCTAGTATTTCCACTATAGAATCCTTCGCCATTACAATGAGAGTTTTGATTTTTTTTTTTCTTCAGCTCATTTGTTTGCGAAATATGGAGCATGTTCTTCCCTTTTGATTTTCTATCTCCAGTTCTTTGCACACATTATTATACTTTACTTTGTCTTCTCAAGCTACCCTTTAAAATCTTCATTCACTTCTTTTCCTTCATCATTTCTTCCTTTCCTTTTTGCTACTTGAAGAGCAAATTTCAAAGTCTTTTTATCATCATATTTGATCTTTTCTTTCTTTCCTGTATTTTTAACGACTTCTTGCTTTCTTCAGGAAACCCTAGTGGCATAACAGAAAGGCTGATGGTTCAAATCTACCAGATTCTCCTTGGAAGCCCAATGTGGCAGTTCTACTCTATTGTACAGGGTCATTATGAGTTGGAATTGACTTGACAGCAGTTGGTTTGGTTTTTTTTGTTGTTGTTGTTCACTTGGTATGATTTCTTTGATGTCACTTCACAAACTGTCTGGTCTTTGGTCATTAGTGTTTAATGTGTCAAATCTATGCTTGAGACAGCCTAGAAACTCAATGGGATATACTCAAGGTCATACTCTGGCTTTTGTGGACTTTTTCTAATTTTCTTCAGTTCCAACCTGAATTTTCAGATGAGCAACTGATGGTCTGTGCTGCAGTTGGCACCTGGCCTTGTTTTGACTGATGGTATTGAGCTTTTCCATCATGTGTTTCCACAGATAGATTTGATCCCTGTGTATTCCATCTGGCCAGGTCCATGTATATAGATGCCATTAAATTTTGGTGAAAAAAGATATTCACAGCAAAGAACTCATTGGTCTTGCAAAATTCTATCATACAATCTGTGACATCATTTTTTGGCAACAAGACCTCATTTTAGCTATCTCACCTTTTTTTCCAGTTTTCAGATTCCAATTATCAGTGCATCCTGATTTCATGTTGAATAAATTTCAGACTGCAGAAACTGGTAACAAAACCTTCAATTTCTGTATCTTTAACCCTTGTGACTGGTGTGTAAATTTGAATAATAGTCATATTAATTGGTTTTCCTTACAAATATGGATATTATCACTGACAGTATTGTGCTACAGGATAGATCTTGAAATGTTCACTTTGACATTGAATACAACACCGTTCCTCTTGAAGTTGTTATTTCTGGCATAGTAGAAGATATGACTGTCCTATTCAAAATGGTTAACAGCAGTCCATTTTATCTCATTTATGCTTAGGGTATTGATGTTTATGCCTTCTATTTCATTTTTGCTGATTTCAAATTTTCTTAGATTTTTACTTTGCACATTTCATATTCCAGTTATTAATGGATGTTTGCAGCTGTTTCTTCTCATTTAGAGTCATTCCACATTAGTAAACGAAGGTCCCCAAAGCTTGACTCTATCCACATCATTAAGGTCTACTCTAGTTTGAGGAGGAAGCACTTCCTGAGTTGTTCTTTTGAGTGTCTTTGAACCTGAGGGGGCTTATCTTCTGGCACTGTATCAGAGAATGTTCCCCAGCTATTCATAAGTTTTTAATTGACTATTTCTTCTTAGAAGTATACTGCTATGTCCTTCTTCCTAGTCTGTTTTAGTCTGGAAGCTCAGGTGAAATTTGTCCACAATTAGTGACACTGATGGCCTCTGTATACTGGTGGCACAGTTTTTAGCTTTACAACAATATGTAAGTTCCCACAGCATGACAGACACATGAGGGGATCTGATTACATGGGTTCTTTCAATCTTGAGTCAGACCTTGGTAATAGAAGTGCTCAAACATTCAAATTATGAGAGGGATTACAACTTGAGGGAAATGGCTTTTTAGCAAAGAATTAAGGAAATCTCAAGGAACTGAAAGCAACTGACAATAGGCAAGGGAAATGAACCTTAACCACATAGCTGAAGCAACTGAATTCTGTTGTAAAATTTGAACGAGTTTCAAAGCAGACATTTCCTATAGCCTGAAGACAAAAATGGCAGCAGTAGTTGCTCTGTGGTAGAGTTCTCACCTACCAAGCAAGAAATTGAATTTGATTTCCTGACCAATGCACCTCATATGGAACCACCATGTATCAGTGAAGGCTTACATGTAGCTGATGCTGAACAGGTTTCAGTGGAGCTGAATGAATAGATGGGTTAGGAAGGCAGGTGTGGCTATCTACTTCTGAAAATCAGATAATGAAAATGCTATAGATCTAAGTGGTCATTTTCATTTTTCTTATCTGCTTGAAACAATAATGTGACTGATATGGTGGGATAAAAATAATGATATTTTGTCTTATAAATTATGCTTGTGGGTACATTTATAACTATTCAAACAAGACTTTTTGAATAAAATTACTGAAGGACAATATAAAGTGTGTTATTGACTATTACCGTCACCAGCAAATGACAAAGGCAATAGTACTTTGGAACTGACTAGAGCTTCTTTTATTTTACATCTGCAAATTCCATTTAAGAGTAGCTAAATAAGGTTTTAACTAACTTTTTAATTATAATCTAATTTTTGTAGTCATTATTATGGAAACTCTGGTGGCATAATGGTTAAAAGCTATGACTGCTAATCAAAAAGGTGTCAGCTGGAATGATCCAGGTGTTCCTTGGAAAGCCATTGGGGTCGTTCTACTCTGTCCTATAGGCTTGCTATGAGTTGGAATAGACTCAAAGAGAATAGTTTTGGTTTGGTTTTAGTCATTATTACAGTCTTTAAACATCAAGTTGATAAAATTCTTATCTCAATTCTAAAAGTACATTTTACTGAGGTAACTGTAGAAGTGATGTTAACTTTAACACAATGCTTTGTCTTTCTTTTGCAGCTGTATGACATGTGAGTTATTACAAATGCTAGGACAATAGAATAGCAGAGGCTAGTGATTCTTTAGACAGCATCTGTTTTAAACTTCATAGTATATAAGGGAGAAAACTAATCCCAGGGAGTCTATATTGTGATGTCTGTATAGTAACATTTGCATAGTAATACACTGTCATCAAAATATCACTAATCAATCAACATTCATCCAATCTTTTAATCAATATTTTAGAAGTTTATAAGCTTAGCAATAATGCTGTAAATTTGGTGAATACAAAAAATTAAAAATAATTCTGTTGTTCTCAGGGTGCATAACTATAGGGGAAAAGAAGACACAAGTAAGAGTAAAATAACATTATGTGTATGATTAACTATAAATAATTACAGAATGTGAGAAATATCATTGACTCATTGACTCCCAAGCAAATTGCACCCATGGTAATCATTTTAGAAGTTTGGAGGACAGTAAAAACAAAAAAAAAAAACTATGAGATAATTCAACTTGGGAGAAATTCATGAGGAATAATGGTAAGTAGACAGACATATAAACAAAGTATTAGCTAAGCCAAAATTATTACAAATTTTGTAACAGTTTTAAGAATATAGAACTCTGGAGTATTTTATTCAAGCTGGATTTTAAAAACATTTTATTGTGCTTTAAGTGAAAGTTTACAATCCAAATCAATTTGTCATACAAAAACTTACACATATACTGCTATATAACTCTAGCTGTTCTGCCTACCCTGTGACAGCACACTCTTTGTTTATATCTTGTATTTTCCATGTCCACTCAACCAGCTGCTATTTCCCTAACCTTCTCATTTCCCCTCTGGATAGCAGCCACCCAGTTAGGCCAAGAAGTACAGTCTTCACCAGTATCAATTTATGTCATATAGTCCAGTCCATTCTTTGCCTGAAGAGTTGGCTTGGGGAATGGTTTTAGCTCTTGACTAGCAGAGAGTCCAGGAGGCAGGTCGTCCAGGTACCCTCCAGTCTGTTAGACCATCAAGTCTGGACTTTTTAATAGAATTCAATTTCTGCACACTAATTTTTCTCTAGCTACATTAGGGACTGTATATTGTATTCCATGACAAGGCAGTCATTCATGGTGGCTGGGCACCATTTGATTCATATGGTCTCAAGCTGATATAGTCTCTGGGTTAGTCTCTGGGTTATGTAGCTCTTTTTGTCTCTTGGGCTCGTATTTTCGTTGTGACTCTGATGTCCCTCATTCTCCTATGCTTCCAGGTGGGCTGGAGTCAACTGATGCTACTTAGATACCACTTGCTAGCTTTTAAGACAAAAGATGCCACTCATCAAAGCAGGATGCAGACTTTTCTCTTAAAAATCATTGTGGGTTGGGGCCAAAGTGGTGGACAAAACACGTGTCTCCTCAATTCCGTTTGAGAACTAAGGCCTGGATTGATAACTGAACAGAGCACTCTAGACACCCAGAGAGCCATAGGATAGTGCATGGGGTTGTCAGATAGGGCTACACAACACTGAACAACAAACTAACTCTCCCTAGCATGACAGTGCATGCTCAGCACTGCTCCTGCTGACTCACTGCTTTAATGGTCTCCAGGTACTGACATGTGGGGATGTGCATGTTTGGAAAGAAAGTGAAATCCTGCTTACCCTAACCTTGTCTGTGTTTAGACAGGGACTTGTGTTGAGAATGGCAAAAGCCTGGCAAAAGCCCTCGAGACAAGTTTTGTGTTGGTGGACTGGAAAATCAGGACATGCTGAAAACAGCATTTACTGAGACTAGTTCAAAGACTTTCACTTCCCCCCTCCCTGGGAATGCTTCTCTTCTTTTGAAGTAAGTAACACTGATAAGATGCCTTTTCTCACTTTCCCAACAGAAAGCTTGTTTACTTTGCTCAATAAAGGCTGGCGAGTTAAACAAACTGGTGTCAGTCTCTATTCACAGGAGACTGTCTCTTTTCTGCTCACAGCAAACTAAAAGTTTGTTGTCAGTGTGATTTTTCAATCCTGGCCTCTAATACACATCACACCCATAAGTGGTGTCCCATTTCACACCAGTCCGTGGTGTCCCATTTCATATCTGTAAGTGGTGTTCCATTTCACACGTGTAAGTCGTGTCCCATCTCACACCTGTAAGTGGTGTTCCGTGTTAATCACACCAACGGCTGGTGGCCTGTGTGAATTGCACCAATGCTGACACCTTTCTTATCCAGGAAGCAGGGGACGGGCATAAGCTGGCAAAGATGCAGAACTGCAGCACTAATGTAAACAGCAACTAGCAGAGTGGGAAGACAGTGTGTGGGATAGTCACATTTTGTAAGCCTGGCTGCTGACTGAGAACACCTCTGCCCCTCTGCCCTCTCTTTTCTGACCTCTGCAATAGATTCTACTGTTACACAATGGGAAAGGCAGCTTGGCCAGGATGCCATCTTGGTGAGTTGGGAGGTGGAGCCACACATCAGAGGCCTCAGCAGGGGCAAATTCCCAAGGTAAGAAGGAGTGCCATCCCAGGAAGTGCTTTTCTAGCAGAAAGATTGTGTTTGTTAAGGGTTGGGAGCATGGCTGAGGATGGCAGCAAGGCCATAGTTTGAACTACAGCACAGAATCTGGAGATGGCCAAAGAAGTGCTTCTGTTGTCAGCTGGAAGGAGGAGCAGGGTCTGCTATCCCTGCAGACCTACTAATTTTGGAAAATCTCAGAAAGCCTCCAGAGTTTTAAAATAAGACTGGAGAAATAACTGCTAAGTGGCCTGGCAGCATCTCTTTCAAACTCTACTGACCACATCTTAGGGTTGGATGATGGCAGTGCAGTGACTCCATAATTAAGGTGCTGTCTATGCCAGCCAGGTTCACTGGGGCCAGTCACTAGAGTACACAGAGGTGGCTGGTGACCAAATCCCTTCTTAGAACTTCACCTCTGCTCCTGTTGAGGTAACACCAGAGAAACTAAACAGTTTGTAGATGGCACAAGGCAACAAACCATTGTTAACCATTTAAAGAAACAGTCCACAATGGCTCTAGAAAACTCCCAAAATAATCAAAAAAATGTCCCAGATGAAGAAGCTTTTCTGAAGCTATCAGAGATCAAGGACAAAAGAATTACTTAGCGAGCCCTCAGAGAAACTAAACAAGGTGCAGCAGAGAAAAATGAAAAATGAAACAAACTGTTTGAATTGATGGAACATGCATGATCTGAAATACAGTGTATCAATAAAAAAATACAGAATTAGACAATTCAATTCAAAGGCAAAAGAGCAGAATTGAGGAATTAAAAGTCAGACTTAGTGACTTTTAGGATAGAGCCACTCACTCCAGCATTTATGAGGAAAAATCACAGAGAAGAAATAAGAAAAATGAAGAAGCATTAACAAATAATTTATGAATAATTGGAGCTCCTGAACAAGGAGAGTTAGATGCAAACACAGACAGCAATGCTATAGAGTTGCTGACAGAAAACTTCCCTGAAATTATGAAAGAAGAGAACATATATATCCAAGATGTGTATTCAACACCAGAAAACTTGACACCAAAAGAAAGACAACAAGACATCTTATAATCAAGATTAATAAAATGAAACAAACAGATTCTCTTGAAGACAGCAAGGCTCAAAGCAAAGCTAACATTCAGAGGTAAGCCCCATAGGCTTTTTTTTGACTTCTTGGCAGAAATGATGTTGGCAAAGTGGCAGTGGGACGACACATTCAAAGCCATGGAGGAGAAAAATCTTCCAACCAAGAATTACATATCTTGCAAAACTGTCTCTCAAATATGAAGATGAAATTAAATTAAGACATTCACAGATAAACAGAAGCTTAGAGACTCTGTAAAAAACAAATGAAAACTACATGAAATACTAAAAGAAGCTCCTTGTTTAGAAAAAAAAAATCATTACATGCATACTTAATTAGGCAATGAAAGGTATCAGATAAGGAGGGTAACAGCATCAGGTAAGGAGGGTTGTAGCACTTGGTAAAGAGGATAACAGCATCATGTAAGGGGGTAACAGCATTTGATAAGGGGGATAACGGCATTAGGTAAGGAGGTTAACAGCATCAGGTAAGGAGGGTAACACCACCAGGTAAGCAGGGTACACAATTAGGTAAGCAGGATAACACCGTCAGATAAGGAGGCAGTGAGTCGCCCCCACTTGTCTGTCAGTGGAGTCTTGCTTGTTACTGTGGTACAGGAAGCTATGCCATGGGAATTTAGGTACAAGCAGGGTCACTAATGGTAGACAAGCTTCAGATGAGCTTCTAGACTAAGACAGACTAGGAAGAAGGACCTAGCAGTCTACCTCTGAAACGAATTAGGCAGGGAAAAACATGAATAGCAGCTGAACATTATCAGACATGGTGACGGAAAGTGAGCCCCCCAGAATGGAAGGCACTCAGAAGCAAACCGAGGAAGAGTTGCCTCCTCAAAGTAAAGCTGACCTTAAAGATGGAGATGGAGTAAGGCCTCTGGGATCTTTGTTCGCTCATATGGCACAACTCAAAATGAGAAGAAACAGCTGCAAACATACACTAATAATTAGGACATAGAATGTATGAAGTATGAATCTAGGAAAACTGGAAATTGGGTAAAATGAAATGGAACACATAAACATTGACATCTGAGGCATTACTGAACTGAAATGGACCAATTTTGGCCATTTTGAATCCAACAGTCATATAGTCTACTATGCTTGCAACAAAACCTTGAAGAGGAATGGTGTTGCATTCATCATCAAAAAGAATATTTCAAGATCTGTCCTGAAAAGTACAATGCTGTCAGTGATAGGATAATATCCATATGTCTGCAAGGGAGGTCAGATAACATGACTGTTATTCAAATTTACATGCCAAACACTAAGGCCAAAGAAGAGGAGGTTAAAGATTTTTACTAGTTTCTGCAGCCTGAAATTGACTGAACATACAGTCAGGATGCATTGATAATTACCAGTGACTGGAATGCAAAAGTTGGAAATGAAGAAGAAGGATCAGTAGTTGGAAAACACAGCCTTGGTGATAGAAATAATGCTGGAGATTGTATGATAGAATTTTGCAAGTCTAACAACTTTTTCATTTCAAATACATTTTTTAACCAACAGAAGCTATGCTTGTACACATGGACCTCATCAGATGGAATACACAGGAACCAAATCAGCTACATATGTGGAAAAAGATGATGGAAAAGCTCCATATCAGCAGTCAGAACAAGACCAGGTGCTGACTGTGGCATGAATCATCAATTGCTCATGTGCAAATTCAAATTGAAACTGAAGAAAATTAGAACAAGTCCACAAGAGCCAAAGTACATATGTATACATATATATGTGTATGTGTGTATATACCTTGAGTATATCCTTTCCGAGTTTAAAGGCTATCTCAAGAACAGATTTGATCTGTTGGTTACTAATGACTGAAGAACAGACTAGTTGTGGAATGATATCAAAGACATCATCCATGAAGAGAGCAAGAAATCATTAAAAAGGTAGGAAAGAAAGAAAAGACCAAATTGGATGCCAGAAGAGACTCTGAAACTTGCTCTTGAATGTCAGGCAGCTAAAGCAGAAGGAAGGAATGGTGAAGTAAAAGACCTAAACAGAAGATTTCAGAGAGCAGCTCAAGGAGACAAAAGAAAGTATTATAATGAAATGTGCAAAGAGGTGGAAATGGCAAACCAGAAGGGAAGAACACGTTCTGCATTTCTCAAGCTGAAAGAACTGAAGATTCAAGCCTCAGGTTGTGACAGTGAAGGATTCTACACAAAAAATATTAAACAATTCAGGGAGCATCCAAAGAAGATGGAAGGAATACAGAGTCATTATACCAGAAAAAAGTGGTCCATGTTCAACCATTTGAAGAGATAGCATATGGTCAGGAACCAATGGTACTGAAGGAAAATGTTGAAGCTGCATTGAAGGAACTGATGAAAAACAAGTCTCCAGGAATTGATAGAATACCAATTAAGATATTTCAACAAACAGACGTAGCACTGGAAGTGCTCACTCATGTGTGCCAAGAAGTTTGGAGGACAGCTACCTGGCCAATTGACTGGAAGAGATCCATATTTATGCCCATTCCAAAGAGAGGTGATACAATGGAATGTGGAAATTACCAAACAATATCGTTGCTATCACATGCAAGTAAAATTCTTCTCAAGATCCTTCAAAGATGACTACAACAATATATTGACAAGGAACTGCCAAAAATTCAAGCTGTGTTCAGAAGAGGATGTGGAACCAGGGATATCATCACTGATGTCAGATGGATCTTGGCTGAAAGTAAAGAATACCATCAAGATGTTTACTTGATTTTCATTGACTATGCGAAAGCATTCAACTATGTGGATCATACTAAATTATCACTAACATTGTGGAGAATGTGAATTCCATAACTGTGGTCTTAAGGAATCTGTATATGAATCAAGAGGCAGTTATGCAAGCAGAACAAGAGGACACTGCATGGTTTAAAGTCAGGAAAGGTGTGCATCAGGGTTGTATCATTTTACCACACCTTTTCAATTTGTATGCTGAGCAAATAATCTGAGAAACCAGATTATACAAAGAAGAATGAGGCATCAGGACGACTCATTCATTAACAACCTGCATTATGCAGATGACACCACCTTACCTGTTGGAAATGAAGATTTGAGAAACCTGCTGATAAAGATCAAGGAACACAGCCTTTCTTATGGATTTCACCTCAACATCAAGAAAACAAAAATCCACACAACTGGACCAGTAAACAATATTGTCATAAATGGAGGAAGGATTGAGGTTGTCAAGGATTTCATTTTACATGGATTCACAATCAATGCCCTTGAAAGCAGCAGTCAAGAAATCAAAAGACCCATTGCACTGGGAAAATCTGCTGCAAAGGAACTCATGTCATCTTGAAGACTAAAGTGTACCTGGCCCAAGCCATGGTATTTTCAATCACATCATGTGCATGTGAAAGCTGAACCATGAACACAGAAAACAGAAGAAGAGTTGATGCCTTTGAATTGTGGTGTTGGAGAAGAATGTTGAAGGTACCATAGACTGCCAAAAGAACAAACAGATGTGTTCTGGAAGAAGTACAACCAGAGTGTTAGTTGGAAGCAAAGATGGCAAGACTGTGCCTTACGTACTTTGGACATGTTGTGAGGAAAGATTTGTCTCTGGAGAAGGACATCATGCTTGGAAGAGTGGAGGGTCAGTGAAAAAGAAGAAGTGTACTCAATGAGATGGATTGACACAGTGGCTGCAACAACGGGCTTAAGCATAAAAATGATTGTGGACATGGCACAAGACCGGGCAGTGTTTCATTCTGTTGTTCATGGGGTCACTATGAGTTGGAACCGACTTGACGGCATCTAAAAATAACAAAGGCACAGCATCCAGAAACCTACACAGTAAGGGAAGCCACAAAACTCAATCGAATCTACAATACTAAAGAAGGGAACCAGTGGCCTTATCATGAAGACTATGACACCAGCAAACTGAAAAGAGGGATTTACTACAGTAGTTGTAGTCCTTTCAGATAGAGAGGAAGTTAAAAAGATATGCAGAAATCAAAATTGGGTTTAAGCTTAGAATATTAAGGGGGATCATAGACATAGCTGCAAAGCACAATAACAATCCAGTACATCAAAACAGGAAAGGTCAAACGGGAGTCTCAACAAACACTAAACCAACACTGAAAAAGAAGAAAATTCAACCCATAAAGAAGATTGACCCAGAACAAACTATTAAGAGCAACGAAGGAAATACCAACACAAAAATAAATACATCAAAATGACAACACCAGACACATATTTATTAATGATTGCCAAGCCAGCCAAGAGGATCGCCATGAGTGGGATCAATGATTATAACTGAACTAAATGCTGAAATAAAGAGACAATGACTGACATCGTGGATCAAAAGACATAACTTGTCTTACATGTTGGTTACAAGAAACACACTTTAGACTCAAAGATATGAACTCACTGAAAATTAAAGGATGGAATACTACATACCAAGCAAACAAAATACAAAGTAGTGCAGGTGTGGCAATACTAGCCAAGTGCCATCAAGTCAATAAAATAGATTTTAGTGTAAGACCTACCACCATGGACAAGGACGGTCACTGTTTGTTGCTGAAAAATTCAGTACACAAGTAGGACTTAACAATATTAAATATTTATGCACCCAATACCACAGCATCTAAATACATCGAACAAACATGGACTACATTGAAAATTGGGATAAATCACTCCACAATAATAGTTGGAGACTTCAGCACTCCACTTTCAGTAATGCAGTTCATCCAGAAAAAACTTAGTAAAAACACAGAAGATCTTGTTGTGAAAATTAACCAACTAGGCCTCATTGACATACACAGAAGTTTTTATCCATCAGCAGATGAGTATACCTTCTTCTCCAGTGCACATGGAACATTTTCCAAAATAGACCATGTGTTAGGACATAAAGCAAGTCTCAACAAAATTCAAACCATTGAATTATTTCAAAGCATCTTCTTGGACCGTAAAGCCATAAAAGTCAAAACCAGTAGCAGAAAAAAACATAGATAGAAACTGAAACTCACAAAAACTCAATAACACCTTCCTCAAAAAGCCGTGGACAATAGAACATATCAAGGATGAAATAAAGTAATTTATGGAATCAAATGGAAATGAAAACACACCCTCCCAGAAGCTATGAGATACAGCCAAAGCAGTTCTCAGAGGTCAAATTATCTGTATAAATACACTCATCCGAAAGGCAGAAAGAACCTGAACCAAAGAATTAAATCTACAGCTTGAATAAGTAGAAAGAACAACAGAGGAAACCCTCAGGCACCAGAGGAAAACACATCACAAGGTTAGAGCTGAACCAAATGATTTAGAAAACAGAAGAACAATTGAAAAAATTAACTAAACCAAAAGTTGGTTTTTTGAAAATATCAACAAACTTAATCATCCATTGGCTAAGCTTACAAAGGAAAAACAGGAGAGGAAACCAATAACCCAAATAAGAAATGAGATGAGAGATGTCACAACAAACCCAAACAAAATCAAAAGTATCATAAAATGATCCTACCAAAGACTGTACATGAACAGATTTGAAAATCTTGAGAAAATGAACAAATTCCTAGATTCATATCACCTGAAAAATTACCACAAGAAGTAGAACAACTTAATAAACCCATCAGAAAGGAAAAACACATTACCAATCAGAAAAAGTCTTGGCCCAGATGGCTTCACCGAAGAATTCTACTAAACTTCTAGAGAAGAGTTAACCCCAATGCTACCGAGGCTACTTCACAGCATAGAAAGGGATGGAATTTCACAAGTTCTTTCTTTGAAGCCATCATAATCCTGATACAAAAGCCAGGGAAAGATGCTACAGACAAAGAAAATTATAGACCACCATTGCTAGTGAACCTAGATGCAAAACTCTTCAACAAAATCCTTGCTGGTAAAATTCAACAACATATCAAAAATAAAATTCATTGTGAGGAAGCTGGATTCATATTAGTGATGCAAGCTGGTTTGACATCAGAAAAACAATTAGATCAACCACATAAATAACACAAAGATAAGAATCATTTGATTTGTCAATTGATGTAGAAAAGGCATTTGACAAGTTGGCTGGCTTGGCAACACTCATTCAAGATTATAAACTGTGTTAAGAATAGTCTCTAAATGATTTTGAGAAACCTGGATATACATCTGCCAAAAATCGAAACAAGACCAGTATCTTGTACCTTACACAAAAACTAACTCAAATTGGATCAAAGACCTAAATATCAGACCTAAAACAACAAAGGCCATGCAAGAAAAAATAGGGTAAACAATGGAAGTTTTAATACACAGTTTAGACAGACTCCCAAATCTGACCAAACACAACCAACAAAAGAGAAAACAGATAAATGAGAACTACTGTGAATCAAACACTCATCCACAGACTTTATCAAAAGAATTAAAAGACCACCTACAGAATGGGAAAAAATATTTGGCAACTACATGTCAGACCAATATCTGATCTCCATAATCTACAAAGAACTGCAAAATATCAACAAGAAAAATGCAAATAACCCAATTAAGTGGTAGGCAAAGGAGACGGACAGAAATTTTGTGAAAAAGGACATTGAGGCAGCCAAAAGACACATGAGGAAATGCTCACCATCATCAACTATTAGAGAAATCCACATCAAATCTACAATGGCATACCATTTTACTTCAACAAGTTGGCCATGATCCAAAAATCATAAAACAACAAATATTGGAGAGGCTGTGGAGAGACTGGAACTCTCCTACATTGCTGGTAGGATTGCAAAATGGTACAAACTCTGTGGAAAGTAATTTGGAGAATCCTTGAAAAGCTGGAAATAGATATACCATTTGATCCAGTAATCCCACTGCTTGAAACATGTCATACAGAATCAAGGTGCCCAACAACAGATGAATGGATAAACAAACTATGCTACGTATACTTAATGGAACAATATGTAATGATATAAAACTGACTATTTCAGGAAGCATCTCATAACCTGGTTTCATTTGGAAAACTTCATGCTGAGTGAAATCAGTTAGCAGCAAAAGGACAAATATTGTATGAGACCCTTACTATAAGGACTTAAATGCAAACTTATGTACAGAGGAAAAGCCTCTTCAGCTGCTGCAAGTGTGTGGATGAAGGGAAAGGTCTTGTCATAGATTAGATAGTTGATAGAAATAGGCTGGGTAAAAGCAGTGACAGCGCACAGCAGAAAGAATATCAACTTAACTGGACTTCAACATAAACTGAAAATTCTCCTAATCTTGACTCAATATTGTAAGGTTAGAGTAGCAGGGGTGGGGGTCTGGGGACCATGCTCTTAGGGGACATCAAGGCAAACTGGCACAGCTAGCCTGTTGCTAAGACTGTTTTCTGCATCACATTTTGGCAAGTGGCATCTGGGTTCTTAAAAGCTAGCGGGCTGTCATCTGAGGCACACCAAATGGTTGCAACTTACCCAGAACAGATGATTACCAAAAAAAAAAAAAAAAACAAAAAAACCAATGCCATTGAGTTGGATCTGACTCATGGCAACATTAGAGGCCAGAGTAGAACTGCCCCCAGAACAAAAAAAGACATAAGGAAAAAAGAGCCCAGGAGACAGAAGGACTTATGTGCATGGGTGACTGTATTGACTTGTGACCAGAAGAACCAGATGCCAGCCAGCACCAAAGATAGCCATGTCATGGATTGAATTGTGTTCCCCCAAAAATATATATAGCCATGTGTCTGAGCCATGATTCCCAATGTTTTATGATTGTCCTCCATTTTGTGATTTTCCTATGCTGTATGTTAAAGGATTAGGCTGCGACTATAAATCCCTTCATAGGACCACCCCCTTGCTCCACTGTAAAGGAAGTTTTCCTGGAGTATGGCTTGTACTACCCTTAATCCTTTCATTTTACAGGAGAAAGAAGGAAAGGAAAACAAGCAGAGATTTGGGAACCTCACACAATCAAGAAAGCAGCACTGGGAGAAGAGTGCATCATTCAGACTTGAGGTTCTGTGCCAAGATGTTCCCTGAGCAAAGATTGATGCAACCCAAGAACTTTCCTCCAGAGTCGACAAGGGAGAAAGACTTCCACTGAAGCAGACCTCCTCAATTTGGACTTGTAACCTACCAGGCTATGTAAGAGTAAACTTTCCTTTGTTAAAGCCATCCACTTCTTGGTATTTCTGTTAGAGCAACACTATTCGACTAAAACAACACAGTAGAAAGATCAACTTAACTGGACTTCAACATAATCTGAAAACTCTTCTAATCTTAATGCAGTATTGCAAGGGTAGAGTATCAGAGGTGGGGGTCTAGAGGCCATTCTCTCAGGGGACATCTTAGCCTATTGCTAAGACTGCTTTCTGCACCCCATTTTGGAAAGTGGTGTCTGGGTTCTTAAAAGCTAGCAAGCTGCCATCTGAGGTACACCAAATTGTCCCAACTTACCCAGAGCAGATGATTACCAAGAACAAAAAAGACACGAGGAAAAAAGAGCCCAGGAGACAGAAGGGCCTATATGAACGCATGACTATAAGAACACATGACCAGAAGAAGCAGATAATGACCAGCCACCACCAAAGATAGCCATGATGGGGAACACAATGTCGAGTCCCAGTGGCAACATGATAAAAAGGGGTGCACCTCAAGAGATCCACTAAAGGGCCACAATTGATGGTCCAGAGGCCTGGGGGGTCCCCCCGGGAGCTTGGCCACTAGACCAGTCGCTGCTCTTTACCTGAAAACATTACTGATATCAACTCTTTGGATAGGAGTGGACTGGACTCAGCAACACGGTGTGACCACATGGTGTGTACACTTTATGGTTCTCTGCATCTATAGGATGCTGTCATACTAGCCTCTTACTAGAAGAGAGAAGAGAGGATAGAGAGGAGGGAACAAGAGATTATTAAGAGGATATGACATACATGGAACGAAAAGGAGGAGTGTGCTGTCACTGGGCAAGGAGAGCAGAAGCTGCAGATAGGAGGAAATGCAAATTTAGTTTGGATTGTACACTTCCACTTAATCACATTTATGTATATTGGATGATATATATATTGGAAAAAATTGATTGATGTTGAACGATTTCAAGAGGCAGTATATTATTAGGAACCAACAATATTGAAGGAAGAAGTCCAAGTTGCACTGCAGACATTGACTAAACAATGGTCCAAGAATTGATGGAAAATCCAAAGCAAATACAGCAGTATATTGACAGGGAAATGGCAGAAATTCAAACTGGATTCAGAAGAGGACACGGAACCAGAAATATTATAGCTGATATTAGACAGATATTGGCTGAAAGCAGAAAATTCTAGAAAAAATGTTTACCTGTGTCTTATTGATTATGCAAATACATCTGACTACATGGATCATAACAAATTATAGATAACATTGTGGATAATGGGAATTACAAAGTACTTAATTGTGCTCATGTGGAATCTGTACGTTGAACAAGAGGCAGTTGTGCGAACAGAAGAAAGGGACACTGCATGGTTTAAAGTCAGGAAAGGTGAGCTTCAGGGTTGTACCCTTTCACCTTAACATTTAAACTGTATGCTAAATAAATAAATCAAGAAATTGGATTCTGTGAAAAAGAACAGGGCCTCAGACTGGAGGAAGACTCATTACTAACCTGTGTTACGCAGATGAAACAATCTTTGCTTGCTCAAAATGAAGAGGATTTGAAACACTTAATGATGAAGGTCAGTGACCATAGCCTTCAGTATAGACTGCATGCAAACATCAAGAAAACAAAATTCCTCACAACTGGACCAGTAAACAGCATCATAATAAATGGAGAAAGAATTGAGATTGTGAAGGATTTCATTTTATGTGGTTCCATAATCAATACCCATCAAAACAACAGCAAGATATCAAAAGACATACTTCATCGGAAAAAATCTGTGGCGAAAGAACTCTTTCAAGTATTGAAAAGTTAAGACGTCACCTAGAAGAATTAAAGTATGCCTGACCCAAGCCATAGTATTTTTCATTGCATCATATGCATGTGAAAAGCAGACAAAGAACAAGGAAGACAGAAAAGGTACTGACTCCTTTGAATTGTCGTGTCGGAGAAGAATACCGAATGTACCATGGAATGTCAAAAGAACAAACAGCCCCGTTCTGGAAGAAGTACAAGCTGCGTGCTCCTTGGAAACAAAGACAAGACTCGTCTTACATCTTTTGAACAAGTTATCAAGAGGGATCAACCCCTGGAGCAGGACATCATGCTTAGTAAAGTAGGGGGTCATTGAAAAAGAGGAAGGCACTCAACAGGATGGATTGACACAGTGGCTGCAACAATGGGTTTAAGTATTAAAATGCTTGTGGGCATGGCACAGACACAGGCCATGTTTCTTTCTGTTTTGCATAGTGTCACTCTAAGTCAGACCTGACCTGACAGCATAGTTCATCCATTCATACATTGATAAGCAGCTCAATTGAATTAATGTTTTTGTTATGGTAGACAGTACAACAATAAGCATTAGTGTGCATATATCTATTTGTGTGACAGTCCTTTTATCTCCAAGATATATTGCAAGAAGTGGAATTGCTGGATCCTGTGATATTTCTATTTGTAGCTTTATACAAAAGCACCAAATTGATTTCTAAGTGGTTTTATCATTTTACATTCCCATCAACTATATTTAAGTGTTCCATTTTCTCTACAGTCTTTCCAGTGTTTATTATTTTATGTTTTTTAGATAAATTCCAGCCTTTTCTGGGTGAGATGGTGTCTCAGTGTATTTTTGATTTGGATTTCTTTAATGGCTAATGACTATTAGCATTTTTTCACGCATGTGTTAGCCATGTGGATGTCTTTTTTGATGAAGTATCTTTTCATATTTTTGCCTATTTTTTAATTTAGTTATTTGTCTTTTTGCTGTTGAGGTTTTGCTGTAGTTTGTAGATTATGGACAGTAGAAGTTGGTTGGATTTTCTGTAGCCATTTTTTTCCAAATCTGTAGGTCGTCTTGTCACACTTTGGTTGGAATTTTTGTATTAGCATAAGTGTTTGATTTTCAGGAGTTCCTTATTGTCTATTTTCTCTTCTGGTGTTGTGCATTTTTAGTATTATTTTGTATTCTGTTTGTGCCCTGTATTAGGGTTGCCAGCATTGTCTCTAATTTTTCTTCCAAAATCTTTATCATTTTAGATTTTATGTTCAGGTCTTGAACCCATTTTGAGTGAGTAGGTTTTTACTCCTGGTGTGAGGTACGGCTCTTGTTTCTTTCTTTTTATTTTTCAGATGTGTATCTAGTTATGCAACACTACTTTTTGAAGAGGCTTTCTTTTCCCCAATTTCTGGACTTCGGGCTGCTGTCAGATATCAACTGCTCGTATATAGACAATTTTATGTTTGGATTCTCAATTCCGTTCCTTTGGTCTATATTTCTTTTTTATATCAGTACCAGGCTGTTTTCACAACTGTGACAGTGTCATAGGTTCTAAAGTTAGGTAGTATAGGGGCTCTCACCTTGTTCTTCTCCTTCAATAATGCTTTAATTATCCAAGGCTATTTCATTTTCCCTGTGTAGCTGGTGATTTTTTTCTAAATCTCATTAAAAAATGCCATTGGAATTTGTATCAGAATTGCATTGTATCTATAGATACCTTTGGGTGAATAGGTATTTTCACAGTGCTGAGTCTTCCTATCCATGATCAAGGTAGGTTTCTCCACTTCTGTAGGTCATTTTTAGTTTCTTGCGGTAGTATCTTATAATTTTCTTTGTATAGATCTTTTACCTTTCTGGTTAAATTTATTCCTAAGAATTGTATCTTCTTGAAGGCTATTGGTAATGATATAGATTTGGTGATTTCCCTCTTTGATGTTCTTTTTGTGATTTTTGTATATTTGTTTTGTATCCTGATTCTTTGCTGAAGTCTTGCTATTAGTTTCAGTCTTTGTGGATTCTTTGCATTTTTTGATGTGTAGGATCATATCATCTGCAAATACAGATCCTTTGGCCTCTTCCTTACCAATTTGGATAACTTTGTTTCTTTTTCTTGCCTGATTGTTCTGGCTAGATCCTTCAGCACAATGTTGAATAAAAGTGGTGACAAAAGGCAATCTCATGTGATTCTTGTTTTGAAGAGGAATGCTTTCAGACTCTCTCCATTTAGCATGCGATTGGCTGGTTTCTTTGTATAAATGTCCTTAATTGTGCTGAAGGATTTCCCTTCTATTCCAAAGTTTTTCTGATAGTTTTTAACGTGAGTGGGAGTTGGACTTTGTGCAATACCTTTGGTTCATCAATTGGTAAAATCAAGTAGATCTTGTCTTTTGTTTTATTTAAGTGGCTGATTGCATTTTTTTTCTTTCTTTCTAAGGTTGAACCATTCCAGTATCCCTGATATGAATTCCACTTGCTCATGGTGAATAATTTTTTTGATATGTTGATATTTTGATATGTTGTTGAGCACTTTTGCATATGAGTTCATGAAAGACATTAGTGTATAATTTCCCTTTTTTGTGGTGTCTTTACTTGATTTTGGTGTAAAGATTATGCTGGTTTCATAGAATGAATTTGGGAGTACTCCACTCTCTTTTTTTCTTTTTGTTGTGAATTAAGAACAATTTTACAGTTTATATCATGTTTCCATATAACACCCAGAACGTTCACCTCTATTCTCTTCTAGCTGTCCCTTTCCCCACACGATAGCATGCTTCCCCTTTTGTTCAGAATTTCCTGTGACCTTTTTATAAAGGTCTGGTACTCCTCACTGAATCAACTCAGCTCCAGCAAAGCATCCTCAGACAACCCCATGTATGTTTTTAAATATTTGTTTGCCTCTAATACAACTCTATGTTTCGTACGGTTCAGGTCAGTCTTTGTCTGTGGAGCTGGCCCCAGAACTGGATGCAGTTTGGGACCAGAGAGTCTAGGGCCACACTTTCAGGGGACCCTCCGTTCAGAAGGCCCATCGAATGTGGTATTTTGGTAGAGTTCTAGCTGTACCTTCTATTCTATCACCTGCTGTGTCCAGAGCTCTGGTCCACATACCCCACCAGGGCTGTCATTGGTAGTGGCCAGGAACCATCTAGTTCTTCTGGTCCCATGCTGAAGCAGGCTGAAGCTCATATGGCCCCTTCTATTTGGTGGGCTCATATTTTTCTCCTGTCCTTGATGTCTTCCATTCGCCCCAGGTCCAGGTGGATTGGGACCACTTGGTGCTATTTAGAAGGCAGCCTGCTAGCTTTTAAGACCCAAATCACCACTCACCAAGGTGGTATGTGGAGCGATATCTTGAGAGAGGGAGAGAGAAAAACTTCAGGTATGCCAATTAGTCTTTATGTCCCCTGAGAGCATGTCCGCCTTATCCCAGATCGTGTTTCTCTCTTCTTCCAAAGAGGTGGTCCACATTAAGGGGACAGTTTGGTTTTGAAGTTGAGTCGTTGTGGGTACCTCACTTCTAATGAAGGCTGTCACATCCTATACCCATCATCCTTAATCTTAACCACTATCTAATTTGTAAACATTCCTCTCCCTCCCCGCATACCCTCCTGCAGCTGCCAAATACTGATTTCTACTGTGCTTTAATGATTAGTTTTGGCCTTATAGTAATGGCCTCATGCAAAATTTGTCCCTTTGTGTCTGGCTAATTTCACTCAGTATAATTTCCTCTAGATGGTCCCACGTTGACAGATATTTCTCTAAGCCATCGTTGTTTCTTATCATTGCTCGGTATTCTATTGTATGAATATACCACAGTTTGTTTAACCATTTATCTGTTGGGTGAAGTGCTTGTTTGAGCCATTTTCCCACTTTTTAACTGGGTTGTTTGTCTTTGTCTTGCTGAGGTTTTGCAGTATTTTGTAAATTAGAGAGATTAGGTGGTAGTCAGAAGTGTGGTGGGCAAATATTCACTTCCACTCTGTAGGAAATCTTTTAACTCTTTTGATGAAGGCTTTGGATGAGCATGAGTGTTTAATTTTTAAGAGTTCCCAATTATCAATTTTCATTTCTGATGACTGAAGGTTGTTGATGCTTTTTGGTAGACTGTTGATGCTATGGATTCGCACTTCCATCATCTTCCCAACTTTGTCTTTTAAGAATTTTATTGTTTTAGCTTTTATATTTATGTCTTGGATCCATTTTGAATTACTTTTTGTGCATGCTGTGAGATAAAGGTTTTGTGTCATTTTTTTGCAGGTGGATACCTGATTATGCCAACACTACTTATTGAAGAGGCTGTCTTTACCTTAATTCACTGTCTTTGAGCCTTTACCAAATATTAGCTGTTCATGAGTGGATGAAGTTACATTTGGATTTTTGATTCTGTTCCATTGGTATATGTGTCTGTTTTTGTGCCAGTACCAGGCTGTCTTGACAACTATGGCAGTGTAGTAAGTTTTAAGGTCAGGAGGGGTGAGGCTTCCTACTTTGTTCCTCTTCTCTAGTAATAATTTACTAATCTGTGGCTTCCTTCCTTTCCATATAAAATTGGTGATTTGTATCTCCATCTTGTTAAAAAATGTCAAATTGGGATTGCATTGTATGTACAGTTTGCTTTGGGTAGTATAAAGATTTTCACAATGTTAAGTCTTCCCATTCAGGAGCATGGTAGATTTCTCCACTTGTGTAAGTCATTTTTGGTTCTTGCAGTAGAGACTTGTAGTTATGTTTTTATAGATCTTTTACATCTCTGGTTAGGTTTATCCCCAGGTATTTTATTGTTTGGGGGGTTCTAGTAAACAGCAATGATCTAGTGATTTCTTCTTTGGTTTTACTCTTTGTTGGTATAAAGGAATCCCACTGATTTGTATGTGTTTACCTTGTATCCTGACACTTCACTGAAGTTTTCTATTGGATCCAGTAGTTTTTTGTTGGATTCTTTTGAGTTTTCTGGGTCTGAGACCATATCATCCACAAATAGCAATATTTTGATTTCCTCTTTGTCAATCTGCTGGTCCCTTACTTCTTTATCACATCTAATGTCTATGCTCTGAAATACGTTTAGTAGTAGTAGTGTTACCTCTTCTCTAAAAATCTGGTAGAAACGTCCAGTGAAGTTGTCAGCACCAGGACTTTTTTTAGTTGGGACTTTTTAAAATTATCTTTTCAATCTCCCATTTTGTTTGGGGTTTATCTAGTTATTCTACTTCTGTGTTAGTTCAGGTTGTTTTTCTAGAGATACGTACATTACCTCCAGGTTTAAAAAATTGTTGCCAAGCCAAGCCAAGCCAAGTGCCGTCAAGTCGGATCCAACTCATGGCGACCTTAGGGGCCAGGGTAGAGCACAATTTTAAATTTTGTTCTGCCATTTGTTTAGGTCTGTTGTAATATCACCCATCTCATTTTTCATTTGGTTTATTCTCTCTCCTGTTTTCCTTCTGTTGGTTTGGCCAATGTTTTACTGACTTTGTTGATCTTTTCAAAAAATCAGCTTTCAGTCTTGTTAATCTTTTGATTGTTTTTCTATTTTCTAATTCATTTAGTTGGGCCTTAAGTTTTATTACTAGCTTTCTTCTAGTGCCCAAGGGGTTCTTTTGCATTTACTGAAATAAATTGACCTCTGAGCAGCACTTTTGCTGTGTCCCAAATGTTCTGGTGGAATATTGTCATGGATTATGTCTCCCAAAATATGTGTATAGCACCTTGGCTGGGCCATGATTCCCAGTGTTTTGTGCTTTTCTTCCATTTTATGATTTTTCCCACATTGTAAAGCCTAATCTCTGCCTGTGGTAAATACTTTGGATTATGTTAAGGCAGTGAGTGTGAGACTACAGCACCATTCCTAAGGTCGCCTCACTGCTCCAAGGTAAAGGCAATTTCCCTGAAGTGTGGCTTGCACCATCTTTTATCTTTTTATGTGATAAAGGATTTTTATGTGATAAAGAAAAGGGAAGTAAGCAAAGTGTTGGTAACATCATACCATCAAGAAAGCAACACCTGGAGCAGAGTGCATCCTGCACACCTGAGATTCTTGGGCCAAGATGCTCTCAGACCAAATAGAGACTGATGCAGCTCAATTATCTTCCTCCAGAGTTGAAAGAGAGAGCCTTCCCTTGGAGCTGACATCCTGAATTCAGACTTGTAGCTTACTGGACTATGAAACCATCTACTTGTGGTATTTCTGTTAGAGACCAGATGACTAAGACAGATGTGTCTTCATTATCATTTAACTCTGCAAATCTACTTATTCCATTCTTGATTTCTTGTATTACACAGTAGTTTTTGATCAAGTTGTTATAGCTTTTGAGCAAAGTTTGCATGCATTTGGTGGTTCTTTGCTTGCTTTTTCAATTAATTGATTTCTACTTTTATGACTTTATGGTTGGAAAAAATGCTTTTTAGTATTGTAATGCTTTAAGTTTTGTTAAGGTTTGTTTTATGGTCTAATATGTGTTCTATTCTGGAAAATGTTCCATGTGTTTTGGAAAAAAAAGTATACTTCTCTGCTGCTGGATTAAATTTTCTGTATTTGTCTATGTGGTCAGGTTGGTTGGTGTGACGTTTAGATCTTCCATATCTTTACTGAGCCATTTGGAGATGTTCTGTTCTTCACTGAATGTGGCATATGGAAGTCTCCTACTGTTATTTTGGAACTTCTATTTCTGTTTCAATGCAGTTAGAGTTTATGTACTTTGCAGCACTGTTGTTAGGTGCACAAATTTTAATATATTTATGTCTGCCTAGAGTGTTGTCCCTTTATTCATATAGTCGGATCTGACTCGACGGCACTTGGCTTGGGTTGGCATTCATATAGTGTCCTTCCTTATCTATTGTGGAGGATCACACTTTAACATCAATTTTATCAGAATTAATATTGCCACTCCTGTTTTTTTCAAATGTGGCTTGCATCATAGATTTTATTTTCTATCCCGAGTTTTAATTTTCTCATGTCTGTAAGTCTAAGACTGTGTTTCCCATAGGCAGCATACAGATGCATTGTAGTTTTCTCTAATCCAATCTGTCACTCTTCACTTCTTTATTAGTACATTTAATTCATTTATATTCAACATAACTATTGATAGGTATGAGTTTAGTGCTGTCATTTAAGTGTCTTTGCTTGTTGTAGACAACTACTTTGTTCCACTTAATTTTCTAAGCTGAGTCAGGTTTCTGTGTTTCCTTTTTATCTTTTTCATTGGTGGCTTTATACTTGTTGAGATTTAATTTTTTTTTGTTTTTTTAATTTCATACATGAGATTGTTAATGTCTTTGTGATTACCTTAATATTTACCCCTATTTTTCTAAATTTAAACCAGTCTTTGTATCACCTTGGCTTCCCCTGCGTATGGAAGACCTGTGACTATTTTTTTAAGTCCCACTTTCATTTTTTTAAAATAGTATTCACATAGTGGTATCTTTTTCACTATTTTCAGTGTTTTGCCTTTGATTTATTTTTGTGATTGCCTTATTTAGGTTGATATCCAGGTGTTCTGGTCTGTGTTCTATTCTTGCATTGTTATATGATGCTATTGATTTTCCCGTCAAAGTACTCCTTTTTGTATTTCATGTAACTTTGGTTTGGTTTTTGCAAATGTCCTGTTTTTGAAGATGTCCTAATTTCACTGTTGTATTTGGTAGACAGTTTTGATGGATATATAATTCTTGACTGGCAAATATTTCCCTTCAAATCTTTGTATATGTCATGTTATTCTCTTCTTGTCTGTAGAATTTTGTTTGAGTAGTCCAAGCTTAGTATTATTGATCCTCCTTTGTCGATTATTTTTCTTCTGTCTGTAGCTAATTTTTTTAAATAGTCTTCTTATCTTTAGTTTTGGCAAGTTTGATTATAGTAAACTTTGGTGTCTTCCTTTGGGGACCTGTCTTGTATCAAGTTTGATGAGCATCATGCTTCATAATACCAGAGTTTTCTGTCAACAAATCAACAGTTCTCTCTGCATTTTTGTCACACCCCACCTTTTCTGGTACTCCATTCATTCGCAGATTATTCCTCTTCATAGAGTCCTACATAATTCTTAGTTTTTCTAGATTTTTTAAATTTTTTTAATTAAATTTTTCCTCAAATATGCTGGTGGTACATGCATTTTCTTCACTCTTACTTTCATTGCATCAGGTCTGTCCACTTGACTGTCTATTGAATTCTCTAATTCTGTAGTCTTATCATTAATTTTTTGAATTTCTAATTTCTGTCTCTATATGTTTTCTTGCAGTTAGTTTAGTTTGTTGCTATGCTCTGCTGCATTTTGCCTCATCTCCTCCCTGATCATTTGAAGAGTACTAAATTATAAACTTTTATATTCTGTCTCGGATACTTCCAGATTGTCTTCTTCATCTGGAAAATTTCTTGTTTCATTGTTTTGGCATTTTTCCTGAAAACACTGTGATCTGCCTCATTAAGTGATTTAATATTTAAGTCACTTGTTGATTTTATTTATGTTTGCTTTCTGTTTGTTAGCTTCTTGTTTTGTTTGATTTTGAAATGCCCAGATATACTGGTCATGTATACTAGTTTTTGTTATTGGTGTCTTTTAAGCTCTAATATCCTGTCACCAGATAGTTAGAGTTATTCCTAGATACATGAGCACAGGAACCCTTTTAGTTTTCTTACATGGATTCAGTTCAGATGCCCAGGTAGTCATTGACCAAGTATGTGGTGCAGGCTCCTCTCTACTGTTTTAGATGGGCAGGGGTGATTGGTATAGACACAGGTGTTTGTACACACTGAGAAAGGCAGTGGACTAACACCCTGAGTGTCTGTGAGGATGTTGTGTTCCCTTGTGGTGACTCTAGGTGAAGGAACTGTTTTTGTCCTGAATTTCATGCCCAGAGGAGAAGGCATTTTTTTTTTTCTTCTTTTTCTTTGTTCCTTTAATCCCAGCTTTTTAAATTGCCCCCTATTTGGTTATAGGAGAATGGCTCAGAGTGAGCTTCAAGTAGTCTACTTCCAGCTGAATTTACGGCATCAGACTCTGGAACCACTTGCATCTCAGAGAAGGCAGGAGGGCAAACCAGGAAAACAGAAAGAGGTATATCCTGAAGAAAAGATTTAGATCTGTGTATGGTAGTTAGATGCAAGCCATTTAGCTTTTGATGATAGAGTTAATCTTTTCACTGTTTCTGGAGGCACAAATGGATTCTCCACTCCTTGTCCACTGAGAAGTATGCCCTCTGTTTTAATCAGCTAGGGCTGCTCCAACAGAAATATCACAGGGTGGGTGACTTAACAAAGAAAAGTTTATTCTTACACAGTCTGGCAGTCTACAACTTCAAATTCAGGATGTCCACTCCAGGGGAAGACTTTCCCCCTTCTTGGCTCTGGAGGAAAGTCCAGTATTGCATCGGTCTTTGTCCAGGGTGCATCTTGGTCTAGGAACCTAGGGCCTGAAAGATGTGATCTTCTTCCAGTGCTGCTTGCTTGATGGTGTGAGGTTCCCTGGTGTATGGCTTGCACCAGCCTTAATCCTTTCATTTTACAAGAGATAAAAGGAAAGGGAAACAAGCAGAGAATTTGGACCCTCATACCATCAAGCAAGCAGCACCAGGAGAAGAACCTGTCCTTCAGACTCAAGGTTCCTGTAACAAGATGCTCCCTGGACAAAGACTGATGCAATACTGGACATTCCTCCAGAGCCAATAAGGGGGAAAGCCTTCCCCTCAAGTGGACAACCTGAATTTGAACTTGTAAGCTGCCGGAGTATGTAAGAATAATCTTTCCTTTGTTAAAGCCACCCACTCTGTGATATTTCTGTCAGAGCAGTCCTGGCTGACTAAAACAGAATTGAAGCAAAATCAGTAACAAGCATATATACAAGGAAAGATTTAAATACAAAATGCAAAGAAAGATTTATATATAAAGGAAACAGTTCACCCAATTGTAGAAGCTGAATGTCCCAAGTCCTGGTACAAGCCCCATGTGTCCATGAGATCTGGTGAACCCAAGGTCAGCAGGTCAGAGACCAGAGTTCTAGATCACCGGTTGTGTAGGTTGGTGGATCCCAAGCTGGTGGTGAGACTGCAAGGTCTCTGCTGACTTAACAGAGCTGCAGAGACTGGCGAACCCAGAATCAGCAGGTGAGGGAACAGGACTCTCAAGCCCTGGCTGTAAGTGTTGATAAATCCAACAGATGCTAGTTCAGGTCCAGGAACCAGATGCCAGGAGAGAGCAGGAGCTGCTGGTTACCTGAGCAGGGATGTTCAGCTTCTACAATTGCATGAACTGTTTATATAGAAATCTTTCCTTGTACATATACGTGTTACTAGTTTTGCTTCCCTAGAAAACCCAGCCTAAGACACCCTCTAAATGCAACTGCTCTGCAGTTGATTCTCAGTGGGTCAGGTCTGGCCACTGCTAGGTTCTTCTGGACCTACTCTCCTTCCTCCATTGCACAGTCTGATTTCTCAACTTTCTTTTTGATGTTTAGGGCCCCTAGAACATCATGTGTAATTGATTCATTTGTTATTTGGGGCCTTTGTTGTTAGAGTAGTCACAAGCAGCATGTGAATACTCTGCCAGCTTAGTCCTGCCTCCTGAAGGTGCAGTTTTGAAACTAATATTTCAAGAGGCAGTAGATGAACCAATTTCCATACTCACATAGAAGCTCTGAACATTCTAATTAGTTTCACACTTTTTATCACAGATTAGCAAAAGATAAAACCTGTGTATTGAATTTATGTCCTTCTTCCTACCCCAAAGGCATTCTTAGCCATATGTGTCTTAGTACAAAATAAAAGATGAGACAGAGTCATTGGATAATCCAGAAAGACAATAATTAGTGTCAGAAAAATGAAAATTTTACACTATAGTCCCCATAAACATCCTAAAGAATATGAATGTTTTATGTAGTATGCTGTATCCTGTACAACTTTTTTCTAATGCAGTGAGAATTTATGTAAGAAATTTCCAGGAAAATTATACTCAGTATAGCTCCAGATTATAAATAAACTCTGTATAGTGGACATTATAATAATGTTAAGATATGGTTCATGACAGCCATGTTTGCTGTAGCTTTGATGATATCAGCTCTGTCTTAAATGCAAAAAATATTCATTTTCAAAATTTTATCTTAATAGTGCTGATATCTTGCAGTTTTTATTTTTAATTAATGTATTAATGATAGTTACATTTATCAATGTTATATGTTTCTGAATTCTAGAAATTTATGAATCCCAAGATAAAGTAAACAAACAGAAGTATTAGTGTATTTAAAACTTGAAATAATAAAATTTCAGGGAATATTGAATAGACTTACACATTTAATGAACTTTCAAGTAGAAGTGCAAGGAAAGATTTAGATATAAAGGAAACAGATCACGCAATCGTAGAACCTGAATGTCCCAAGTCCTGGCACAAGCCTCATGTGGCCAAAGGATCTGGTGAGCCCAAGGTTCACCTTGTTTTCCAATATTTAACATGCATGTAATCAAATGTTTAATATGACTTTGCTCCAGTAGACTCTTCACGATATAGAGACTGAACTGATGATGCCTACGTAATTTCAGAGCTGAGCATGGTGTCTGTCATATGTGCATGCGTACATATAAACATACATATATATGTACATATATACACATACAAATAGATACACATACAGATACAAATTCATATACATATGTGTATATATGTATACATATATGCAAGCACAGACATAGATATAAACTTGGAAGTGGACATGGACATTAATGTTTTAGCAAGACTGATTATAATTTGCCCTGGAAGAAAAATAATCAGAGTTGTTAAATAATGGAAAGGGCTAATTTGGAAGGCAGCAAAGTCTGTCTATTGGAAAATATCCAAACCTACACAGAATAAATATTGTAGACAAGAAACATGAACTTAATGGAAACTGGTTTTGCAATACCATTTTTTCAACCTTTTTGAAGTATTCTGAAACACTGATGATACTGACATCTCGCAAAACAATTCTATGAACAAAGTTTTTTATTTGTGGATTTTTAATTTGGTACATGAGAGAAAACTATTAAGAACTAGTTCTTTAAAAAGGGCACAAATAACATATTTTAGCTCATATTAGGATAATAATCAAAGATAAGTTCAGTACTTGTCAGATGAATTGTAGCAATGTTGTCAGTAGTTTCTGTCTCTCAATTATAAGACTTAAATTTGACAGCTCTTGAAATATCTATTATCAATAAACTTCTGTTTAATTATTTCCTACTCAAGTTTTTTTATTATGAGGTGAGTATGTATGTGTGCATACGTGTGTGCATGCATGACAATCATTAATTGACTAGCTTCTATTATTTCTAAATATATAAAGTCTTCATGTGGTATCAAATAAAACATTAAGCAACATAATTAGGTTTGTAAAATTATCCTCATTTTACATACAAAAACAAGCAATTCAGAGAGTTAAATTAACTAAACAGAGGCCACACAGATCCCCCAGAGACTACACGAGACCCTAATTAAAGAGGGTTAAGTATGTGTCTAAACTTTAGACATAATTAAATATATGGTCAGTGTTTGGGATTTGATGGGACCACTAATTATGGTCTTTCAGTGGAGTTCTTGAAGTGTACACCTCTTTTTCTCATGTTGTCATTGGGACTCAACACTGTGTGCCCCATTACAGCTGTCTTTGTTGGTGGCCAGGCACAATCTGGTTCCTCTGTTCACATGCTGATATAATCACCCATGCACATGGACCCTTCTGTCTCCTGGGCTCTTTTTTTCTCCTGTCTTTGTTGTTCTTGGTGATCATCTGTTCTGGATAAGCTGAGACCATTTGGTGTGTTTCAGATAGCAGCCGGCTTGCTTTTAAGAACCCAGACACCAGTCACCAATATGGGGTAAGAAGATTCTTAACAATAGACTAGTTGTGTCAGTTGGTTCCCAGACCCACACCCCTGCTACTCTATTTATTTAATATTCGATTAGAAGAGTTTTCAGTTTATGTTGAAGTACAGTTAAGCTGACCTACTTTCTACTGTGTGCTGTCACTGCTTTCACCCAACCAAATTTCTACGAACTATCTGATCTATGACCAGCCCTCTCAATCCCTCTCCGCCCTTGCAGCAGTCAGCCTTTTATTATGTCTATAAATCTATTTATAAGTCCTTATACTAGGGGTCTTATACAATATTTGTCCTTTTGCCACTGACTGATTTCACTCAGTAAAATGCCTTCCCACTGAAACCAGGTTATAAGCTGCTTCCTAAAAGCATCATTGTTCTTTATTGTATAATGTTCCATTGAGTATATGTAACATAGTTTCTTTATCCATTCATCTTTTGATTGGCATCTAGGTTGATTCCATCTTTTTACTTTTGTGGATTGTGCTGCAATAAACATTTGTGTACACATATCTGTTCATGTCACAGCCTTTGTTTCTGTAAGACAAATTTTGAGCAGTGGGATCACTGGATCAAATGGTATATCTATTTGCAGGTTTTTAAGGAAGCACCAAATTGCTTTCAAAGAAGTTCTACCATTTTGCAATTCCACCAGCAGTGTAAGAGAGTTACAATTTCTCCACAGCCTCTCTAACATTTGTTGTTTTGTGTTATTTAGATTATGGCCAAACTTGTTGGAGTGAGATGGTATCTCATTGTAGTTTTGATAAGAATTTCTCTGATAGCTAATGATCAAGAGCATTTTTTCATAGGTCTTTTGGCTGCGTGCTTGTCCTCTTTAGCAATGTGTCTGCCCATCTACTTTGCCCATTTCTTAACTGGGTTATTTACCTTTCTCTTGTTGATACTTTACAGTGCTTTTTGTTTTTGAAGATCAGATGTCAGTTCAATATGTTTTTGAAGATCAGATGTCAGTCCAACATGTAGTTGCCAAATATTTTTTCCAATTCTGCAGCTGTTCTTTTAAATCTTTTGATAAAGTCTTGGATGAGCGATACTGTTTGATTCTTAGTAGTTTCCATGTATCTATTTTCTCTTCTGGTGATCACACTTGTCAGATTTTGAAGTCCATCTAAGCTGTATAGTAGAACTTTCACTGTTGACCCTACTTTTTCCTGTGTGGTTTTTAATGTTTTAGGTTTGATATTTAGGTCTTTGATCCATTTCAAGTTAGTTTTCCTGGAAGGTGTGAGATATGCATCTTGACTTGATGACACTTGGCTTGGCTTCAGTTTTTTGCATACAGATATTTAATTTTACCAGTACTATTTGCTAAAGATACTCTTTTTACCCCAGTTGACAATCTTAGGGCCTTAGGGCCTTTGGTGGCATCTCTGGCGGCACTTGGCTGGCTTGGCTGGGGTCTCAACTTTGTTCCATTGGTCTGTATGTCTCTTTTTGTACCTGTACCAGTACCAGGCTATTTGTACTAGTGTGGCAGTGTAATAAGTTCTAATGTCAGGTAGTGTGTAGGATTCTGGAAGCTGTGACCTACATTGCATCCTTAAGTATATACTTGATGTTTTTGTTTTTCTAAACAAAGATCTTCTTTCAGTATTTCATTTAGTTTTGGTTTGGTTTTTACAAAGCCTTGAAGCTTCTGTTCATGTGAAAATGTGTCATTTCACTGTGATTTTTGAGAGACAGTTTTGTAGAACATATAATTCTTGATTGGAAGTTTTTCTCCTTCAGGGCTTTGAATGTCTTGCCGACATCGTTTCTGCAGAGAAGTCAGATGAAATTCCCCAGGGTTTCCTTCTGAATGTTAGCTTTGCTTTGAGCCTTGCTGAATTTAAGTGTCTCTTTTTATGTTTCATTTTATTAAGCTTGTTTATAATATGTCTTGGTGTCTTTCTTTTGGGGTCTTGTTTTTGTGGCATTCAATACATGTCTTGGTTATCTATGTTGTCTCATAATTTCAGGGAAGTTTTTATCAGAAATTTTATAGCACTACTGTCTGTATTTTCATCTACCCCTCCTTGTTTAGGAACTCTAAGTATTCATAGATGATTCCTCTTAATAGAGTTCCACATGTTTCTTCATACTTCTTCATTTTTCTTATTTCTTTTCTCTGATTTCCCCTCGTAAGTGCTGGTGTCATTTGCTCTATTCTCTAGATAACTAAGTGTGACTTCTATCTCCTCAGTTCTGCTCTTTCAGCTTTTGATTGAATTACTTAATTCTGTAATTTTGTTGTTGATCTGCTAGATTTAAGATCATTGATGTTCCGTCAGTTTGAATAGCTTGTTTAATTTTTCATAGTTTTCTATTGCATTTTTCTTAATCTCTGGAGGGTTCCCCATATACTTCTTTTGTACTCAACCTCTGATAGTTTCAGAAAGGTTTCTTATTCTGAGAAGATTTTTGGGCTTATAGTTTTCTGGAGCCATAGTGAACTGTCTCTTTAAATGGATAGCAATTGACTGTTGCCTGCATGCCATCTAGAAGCTGTTTATTTCTCTGGTGTTATCTCAACAGGAGCTGAAGCATAGTTCTAAGAGGGAAGTTGGTCACCAGCTGTCTCTTTGTACTCTATTAACTGGTCCCATGCGTACTCTCTGGGGTGGAAGGCTCTAATTCCTGGCTGGCAAAGACAGTGCCTTACTAACGGAGTCACTTAGAGTCCATTAGCTTATCCTATGACATGTATCAGTGAAGGATGGTGGGCATGGTGCTGGGCCTCTCTACAGTCAGTTCTCCAAGTGGCCTTATTTAAAAGAGTACTTCACTTCTTAGCATGGAGCTCTCTAACAGCTCCTGAAAATAGTCAGACGCTGAGATGTGGCAGTCCTTGTCTTCCAGCAGATTATGAAAGTACCTCATAGGCCATCCCCAGATGCTTTGATATGGTTCAAAGTGGGGAGAGGTTGGGGCATCACTGCTGTCTTCTGCCAGGCCCCACTCATAAATACAGACACAAACTGTCTCAAATGCCACTTTTCTGCTGGAGAAACACTTGCCAGATGGGCTGCTGCTCCAATTGAGAATCAGCTGCGGCTAAGGCTTCTGACTGGGTCACAGCACCTCCCACCTGACCAACATAGTGTACCAACCTAACAGTCCTGCCTGTGTTGGAACAACAGAGTGCATGGCACAGCTTAGAAAAGAGAGGGTGGAGGAACAGTGGTGCCCTCAGTCAGCAGGTGGGCTCCCAATATGTGGCTATCCCACACACTGTCTCTCTGTGTTATATGCTTTTTACTTAAGTGCTACAGTTTGGCATATTTCTCAGCTCATGCCCAGTCCCCATCTCCTGTATAACAAAGAAAGCATCAGTACCTACAGTCCACTGAAATGGTGAGTCAGCAGGAGTGGTGGTCAGTGAGCCCAGGTTTGTCTTTGAGAGAATTAGTTTAGTCCATCTTTGGTGCCTTGTCAAATCTGACAGCACTATGCCAGATCCTAGGGCTCCCCAGATGTCCACTGTTCCATTCAGTTATATCCTAGGCCTTAGTTCTCAGAGGGTATTGATGAGAAGAGTGTTTGGCCCCACCTCTGGGATTTAATTAATTGAACTAACATTTGGAAAACACGGAGGTTATTGACTTACCAGGGTTAACATATGTAAATTTTCTTCTTACATGACCAAAGTATAGAAGCAGCAAGCTTTTATCCTGTGAATATACTTTGACATTTTTGTACCTATTTAATCATTATTATCATTCAAATTCAAAATATTTTCTTGAGCTGTAATTTTTTGTTTTTGTATCCCACACGTATTTCTTGGGTATAATACTGATTTAATAAACCAAAAAGAAATGACAATCATTTCCATTTCCCTTAGCATTGAAAATTTAAAGACTTTAATTAGCTTGCCAGTACTATGTTTTCTTGGAAAACCCAAGGTAAAATTTAATATGCACTCTGGAAATGTTCTTTTGAATTTAATATCACCTCTATTTTCTTTCCCTTTTGTCCTATGATCATCTAAAATATTTTCGGTAAGTGGAAAACAAACAAATAATTGTTTCCACCATAAAATAATCACCAACCATATGCATGCAAACACTCCATGGACTGACCAAATAAGCACCCTGAAAATAGCTTTAACATACCCTTCTAAAGATTTGCTAAGCAGAAAAATAACTGAAAAGAATTAGTAGGAGCTAGACTTTCTAAACTGTTGTAGGCTAACACTGCCAGTCTACCCCCACACTTTCTTTGTCTTCAAGTTGTGTTGGAGCTGTTGTATCTCAAGATTCTCTTCCATTTGCTTCTCTAGCATCATGTTTGAAGCCTTGTTTCAAAATAGGAGATCTGTGTAATTAACTCGTAAAGAACTGTTAAAATAGTCTCAGAAATATTAAGAGCTAAAATAACTGTCTCTCTGATATCTGTTGGTCCTCTTTCCCATATTCTCATAAAGCAAAGGTTACTGCTGGTATCAGCCATGTTTGTTTTAATCTTTTTCCATAAAGTCAAAGTAAATGCATCGTTGGATCTTAAGTATTTTCTTCTACAATTAAGAGGTGTGATGAATTTCGTGCTCCAAATATGACTGTCACTGAAGTGTTATTCTAGCTTATGTTATTTAAATAATTATTTTATCGATTTTTTAGAAGTTTATATGAAGTCTCTCATTTAAAATTTACAGTAACCTAAGCTATGATCTAAGTATCATGATTTTATTTTTTGAAACTATCTACGTATTGAAAGATTCCTTTGTTACACACAACTTGCTAGAACATGTAAATTAGGAAAAAGGAAATCTCTCATTTCTTCTTTAATATGAAAGTATCATATGATGTGTAATTCAGGCATAGCCTCTTCCTGTAGTCTTTCAAATTTTAAGAATTTGTGCTATGGACAAATGATATGTAAACTGAAGTTCACCAGTGCTATTTTCAGAATGGCTGAGAGATGTTGCCCAGAACAAGTACGTAAGTTAAGTTAGAAAAACTGAGTATCTCAATAATGAGTGAGAACATGAGGGGGGGAAAAAAAAGATGAGGCTATTTAGTTAGGGTTTCAGAGTGTCAGAAAAGAAAAAAAAATCAAAACAAAAGTATTTATCTCCATCATTGCTATAGTGACAAAAGAGAAATATGTACGAAATACTCAGAATAAACCATAGGTAAATCTTGACCTTTTGGTGCCATTGCAAATTGACATTCTTTTTTCTTGAGACAATGAAAACATATGATCTCATCTGCTGATATTGTGTTAGGTAATGTACCTATGTTATTTTTTTTAATAGTTTTGATTTTTAGCTGTACACGAATATCTTAGACTCATGTTTATATTATTGGAAGTTTTAGGCAGAAATGGTTACATTTAAGTGGGTAGGGTATTTCTGAAAAAAAGAAATATAAAAAACAAAAATCTTATATGTGTGTTATCACTCTTGAGATCAGCAGTAACTGAATAAAACAAATCTAAAAAATCAAGTATTTTTTTTTCAGAAATTCAGACTTTCATCTTGTAGATTTTATTGTTAAATTTTCTAAAATATAAAAATTACATAATTTTAATTATTAGGTAAACTTTTCTGGCATAATCCTGAGGAAATAAATATCCTATCCCATATGTTCAGAATCTATGATTGTTACCTATTTTTTTTTAATAAAATACATATGCTGTCCATAATTTAAGATTTAAAAAGTAGAGATTCCACATGATGACATGCAGATAGAAAAGTGAAATAAATAGAAGATAAATAATACCTCTTCAGACAATTTTATTTCATATTCCAGTTTTGATTCTAGTCTACTTTAGATAACTTTTGCTATGTACTTTAGAAAACTTTCAGTTGAATATTATGCAAACATCAATAGCACACAAATTCAAAAGTAATTTTCTGATTTACTGATATTTCAACTATTTTGTGGTTTCTTTAAGAGTATTGTCTGTCAGTGTTCACTAAGGTAACAGTTACACACGAACACTATGTTCCTGGGCATTATTCTAAGAGTTTTATGTTTGCTAACATTTAATCACCATGTCAGACTGAAAGGTAAGTATTACCATTATTATCATCAACAGCATTTTACCAAAGTTAAAACTGAGGAATAGAGATGCTAAATAGCTATTTGAAGATCTCAAAATCAGTAAATACCAAAACTTTGATATGAACAAGGGCAGAGTGTTTGTAAGATGTGTACTCCTAACTACTACTTTAAACTACGAGGTAGATATGTGAACAGCAAAAAAAAAAAAAAAATTAATGCTCAATAAAGTTCTTTGTGAACGTTTTTACACAAAGTTGTTGAAATGTCGATAGTTATTACTGAAAACCCAAAACAAACCAACTGCCTCAAGTCAATTCTGATTGACAGAGACCCTATAAGACAGAACAGAACTGCCACATAAGCTTTCTAAGGAAAAGGTGGAGGATTTGAACTGCTGATCTTTTGGTTAGCAGTCAACCCTTTAACCACTTTATCACCAGGGCATAGTTATCTTAATGGGGTTAAAATCTTGGCACCAACAGTACATCTAGAAGTCAACAGAATATTTTGTTATGTCTTTTTATGTAAAGACCATAACAACAGAAAAAAATGAAGTACTAGCATTTTATTACCTAAATCTGGGACCCAAGGTCTTTCCAAACTTATTTTTCTGGTAATGAAAGATTCACAATGCAATTCAAATGTTCACTTGGTTTAGAGAAGCATGGTTTAACAATGAGGTATTCTTACACCTCCCCACTCTCTACAGTGTCGCCTGTAAAGTGTTCCAACTGGAATCCCTAGAACAGGAAACTGCTGAAAGGCATTAGTACCTACCAGCCAGAAGTTCAGCTTGCACAGCTTTTACAGGTTCTAGTGTTTGGAGTAATTATATTGCTCTTTTACAGAACTTTGCTCTAAATACTTTTCTATAAATAAGTACAATGTGAAAAAATAATAAAATAAATAATAATACAAGTGATTAGGTATACCTAAAGTGCTGTAACTTTTGCTTCCATTCAATATTTGTTTGATTACAGCTGGTCTAATGTGTTTGCAAAAATGAGGGAACAGAGATTTCTTTACTTGAATCTTTGGACAGCTTGGGTGATGGATGCTCAAAGACAAGCATTAAAAGGGAAAGCTCGGCAGCTTTTAAGACCCCAGACGCCACTCACCAATGCAGGGTACAGAGAGCCCTCTTAGCAAAATGCTAGTTGTGCCAATTGGCCTCGATTTCGTCTAAGAGCATGGTCCCCTGCCCTCTGCCCCAGTTACTCTATCCTTGCAATATTGGGTTAAGATGGAAGGAGTACTCAAGTTATGCTGAAGTCCACTTAATGTTGTTCTCGTTTCTAATGTGTGCTATCACTGATTTCACCCAATGAGCTGCCATCCAAGGGCACAGCAAATGGTCCGAACTCAACAAGAATGGATGCTCACCAAGGACCAAAATGACATGGGGTAAAGATAGAGAGACCCACGTGAGTGGGTGCCTACCTCGACTTGGGACCAGAAAAACCGGATGATGCCCGACCACCACCAGTGATAGCCACGATGGAGCTCACTGAGCTGAGTCTCACTGGCAACACAAGAATAAAAAGGGGTGCATCCTGAGATCTCCACTAAAAGACCTCAGTTGGTGGTCCAGCAGTTTCAGGGTTCCCCTGGGAGCATGGACCCTGGCCCTGATGCTGTCCTTGCCCATAAATCATAATGAAGTTCCACTCTTCAGACAGGAATGGATTGGACTTGGCAATGCAGAGTGACCATATGTTGGATGCAGTTTATAGTTCTATACATCTATAGGATATCATCCTGCTGACCTCTGGCTGCAGGAAGGAGAGTGGGTGGAGAGGAGGGAAAAGGAGACTGTTGGGAGGATGAGACATGTATGGAGCAGAGAGGAATAGGGAGAGGACAGGGAGAGCAGTGGAAGCTGCATATAGGTGGGCATATAAATTTGTATGGGAGTGTACATTTTCACTCAGTCATGTTAAATTAAAAAAAAAAGGGAAAGCTCATGTTAGTGAATTACAGTACCTAGTTATACGATGAGTAGCAGCACCCTGTCCGCTTTCCCTGGAGGAAACTGATATGAGTTGAGGAAGATGACAACTTTCTTAAGTTTGAGATCTCTGAAGTGTGCCTGCTGTGCAGACGGCCCCTGTAATATACTGAAAAACTCATCAAATAGTTAAAGAGTACAGCTGACTGTTAAGACTTATGAAGGCCTTGGCTTCTCGTCTTCTTTCAGACAGGACCCATTTAACCTACTGATACAGAATGCTTGATACACTTAAAAGTTTCTCAAGAAAATGTTTTGAATTGTTCAGAATGCTTCATCGGGGTTGATCTCTATGTTACACAAAATACAGTAGGGTTGTTAGATCTGAAATTTTTATTTATTTTGTTGTAAATATATACATGTAAAAAGTTATTTGCCATTTCAGCAATCTTTATATGCACAGTGAAATTAAGTTTGTCGTGTTTTCAACCAATATTTTAAGGAAAGTTTGGAGTGGGTAGAGCATCAGATGTGGAAAGATTGCATTATAATGGGAACAATCATTATCATTAGTTCTGCATCCTATGTGTTTAGCCATTGATAGCATATTATCCAATGGGGTCATTAGTAGTTCAGTAGCAAAATTCTTACCTTCCATGTGGGAGCAGAATTGGGCAGTGGTTCATTCTGTTGTACATTAGGATTGCCATGAGTTGGAACTGACATGACAACATCTAAAATCAGTGTTTGATTCTGGCTAGTGTAACTCATGCTTTTGCCAGTGGAGGATTCCTTGTTGCTTTAAGGCTGAACAGGTTTCAGCAGAGCTTTAAGTCTAAGATGGACAAGGAAGAAAAGCATTGTGAACTACTTTCAACTACTTCCAACTATAGTCAAGGAAAACTATGGATCATAGAAGTTAGATCCACAACCGATCATGGCTGTGGCTCAGAACAGGGAAACGTTTCGTTCACTTGTGCGTGTGGTGGCCATGAATCAAAGACTGACTTGATGACAGCTAGCTGTCAAAATACGCTTTTGTTCCTAGGTTCCCTAATTGTGTGCTTTATTTTTCCTAGTAAATGTCTGGAAACTCTGGCGTCATAGCCAGCCAGCCAAGGCCAAAGCAGTTAAGTGTTAATTCAAAGGTTGGCAGTTCAAGCCTGCCAGATGTTCCCTGGAAACTCCATGAGGCAGTTCTATTCTGTCCTATGGAGTCACTATGAGTTGGAATTGACTATGGGTATTCATTTAATAAGTATCTGACCACTCTGAGCAGGCACTGCATGTTAATTAATGTTATCTTCCTCTTACCATTTCAGATATGCTCACTAACTGAATGATCTCCTTATCTCAATCTGTAATGTGGAAGCATTCATTGTCCTTGGAATCTATCCCTAATAACTTACTAAATGTGTAATGTGCTAGGGAAATCAACATAGAGTGAGTTTTTCTTGCTGCAAGAAAGCAGAGCTGGTTCAGTGAGATTGATCAAGTTTCCCAAAATCATGTAATGTTTTATATTATTTATGTATACCATCCCTTGATCTAGAAAATATCTAGGGGAGCTTATAATGATATCTGAAAACTGTAGTGGTGTGCTAGTTAAGTGTATGGCTGCTATCCAAAGGGTCAGCAGTTCAAATCCTGCAGATGTTCCTTGGAAACTCTATGGGGCAAATTCTACTTTGTCCTGTAGGGTTCCTATGGCACATTGGTCAAAGCACTCAACTGCTAACCAAAAGATCTGCAGTTCAAACCCCAGCCACTCCATAGGAGAAAGATGTGGCAGTCTCTATATGGCAGTTATATTTGTCCTGTGGGGTTCCTGTAAGTCAGAAGTGACTTGACAGAAGTAGGGTTTTTCGTTGTTGTTTTATAATGCTATCTGACACACAGTGAAGAATTTTGGGAAAATAAACTATAAAAGGAAATAAGTAAACAAGAGAATAAAATAGAAGGGAATGTATTTAAACTAGCAATAAATAAGTGAAATATGCATATTCTCAAGATGACACACTAATTTGTCTCTGAATATTCAGAAATAATCTGAACAGAAAGACAAGATCAGTAAAATAATTAGAGTGTTGGAACATAAAATCACACGAATAACTGAGGGAAAGAAGAACTATTCTAACTTATAAGACAAATATATTTCTTCAGTTTCGTAATAAGGATCTTGAAATAATTCATAAACACATTTCTTAAATTGACAACAATGAGTTTCTTATACCTTTGCCATTGAATTGATTCCACTTCACAGTGATCCCATAGGACAGAGTAAAACTGCCCCATAGAGTTTCCAAGGAGAGCTAGAGGACTGGAACCGCTGACCTTCTGATCAGCAGTCAAATGCTTAACCACTGGGTCACCAGGGCCCCAAGTTTCTTATGGAATCTATTAATATGAGTTAGTGATGCTATACCAAAGCTTAAGTTAGTAAACACATGTGTAAGAAGATCTATAAGAAGAACTTATTCAAGGGGGTTCACTTATTTGAGGAGTAATTTATTATAGGTTTACTTTTTTTTTTTTTTACAATTTTCAGGCAATTCTGTATAAACAATCATGTCTTTTGGCTGTACATTCGATACCTTTTGAGGAGCATTTCATTCAAAATTACGTTTCCTGGCAAATATACTGAATCTGTTTTAAAATTAGTCTGCATTTTCCTTTGCTATGGATTATGTTCTTTGGAGACAATTCTTTCTTCCTAACACTTACCAAGAATCATTTGCTAAGAGATTATTCCCTGTGCCTTTAACTAAGGGTATATTTCATATCATTTGATCTTTTCAGTAGGAGATGTCCAGATGTATTGTGCTCCATTTCTAACCAGAAGTTTTAAATGTGCTAGTATGATAATCATCTTACCTTCTTGAGTCTATTTCACCACACAATTTGAGAAAAACATTCCCAGATATCTCCTTACCCAAGGTCTAAAATGACACATGGGCAACTGATCTGAACACAAGCTCAGCCACACTCAAACAGTTAAAAGTAAATGTGTATAGTTATAATGCACTATGAAGATGTGGGGATTACTTGTTATTCACCATGACCACAGCAGTACCTAATAACCCAAAAGAAAAAGAAAAAAGAGGAAAGAAGGGGATGGATGGGAGAGTAGGAGAGGGAAGGAAAAAATAAAAACAAACAAACAAACAAAAAAAAAACCCAGTTTCCTTCAGGTCAGTCTTGAATCCTAGTGACCATATAGGAAAAAGTAGCTCTGTACGACAGAGCTTCCAAGGAGTGATTGATGGATTCTGACTGTTGACCTTTTGGTTAACAGCCAAGCTCTTGACCATTGTCCCACCAGGGCTCCAATGGAAGTGCCTAGAAGGTTTTCATGTCTGTCTTTGGAATGACTGATAGGTTTGAACCACAGACCTTTCAGTTTGCAGCTGAGTACCTTAAACACCGGGCCACCAGGGATCTTTAGAATTACTAAATTATCTGCCTGGTTAAATCCCTTAGTGGGTATAATATTGACATTATATTGAAAAAAAAATGTAGAACCATATAGTGAACATTTCTGAGCAAAAGACCATCCAAATACGATTCAGAACTGAGCTGAGGGAAATCTGAATGATACAGATAACTACTTTTGGAATGACTCACAATATTCCCAGTCGGCAGTTTTGTTAGAAAGGTCTTCTTTCTACTGAAGGTAAATATAACTAGGGCAGCACAGATAGAGACCCTTCCTCTGGAAATAATCTTTGTAGTGATGCTGGGATCCCAGTTACTCAACTCTTCTTCTTATTATTATTTTACTAAAACTGATTCTTTAGGAATGTATGTGCATCAGACATAAACTGGGTCAAAAAGAGTCTTTCTGCTATGAAATTTAAATTTGCAGTACACAGATAAAAAACAAAATGGATGAAGACAAAATCAAACACTCTAGACAGTATGTCCCTAAACTCTTGCTAAACTCTTGCTGGAGGTTTGGTGTGGTAAGCCTTTTTTTCTTTTTTTTTTTAATTAGCACCAATTGGGATACTTATTTTTCTAATAGTTCCAGCTCTTTCATTAAAAAATTAAAAAATTTTAATCTAGTTGGGTAAATTGCTAACACTTGCAATGCAATATAGCAGGTTTTGTTAGAATTTTTTTTCTCCTCTGATTAGAAAGTTTGGGTTAGCTACTTACACTATCATGATTAAGTACAATATTTCATGTATATCATTTATAAGCCATACTACTTATTCATTGCAAATATTCTTCAGGTACAGGGATCTCAATCATCTGTGATAAAATACTCCAAATTAATAAAAGCACTGCCATAGATATCTTTGCTTTTAACACTGAAACCATGTTAGGACTCAAACTCTGGCTGGATATTTCAATATATTTGATCATACAAAGAAACAAATTTTATGCTTTATATTTTCACATGCTTCAGTAGCAAAGAAGGTTTTTCCTATGTCAACGCAATACATTCACACAGACAGTTAAACTATTACCCATCTTATATTTGGCTCTAAGTAAGGGAGTTAACAGCTTTTGGGAAAGCTCATTAGATCTAATTATTACTCACATGACCTAATCTGACATCAGATGTCTAGGAAGAAGTCATCTGAATTAACTGAACAGAGATTTAGCCGCTATATTTGCATGAGTTCCATGGATAATTTATTTCTAGTGAGACTCATTTGGGGAAGACCAATGTAGCAATTGAGACAAAATATTCAAAAAAGGGGTAGGTAATCTAATTCATACCTCCTAAGGGAATGTGATAGTCCAACACAACTGGTATTCATTCATTACTCTGCTTACTTACATCCCACTCCCTCCAAAGGGAACTCTAGCTGTAAGTAAAAAGTATGGTTAATTTTATTTAAAAAGAAAAAATGTTTGAACCTTGATTTGTTTATTTTATAAGATGATTGGATGAGCTGGTCAATAAATCTTTTTGTCAATGATTTTCATGGCCCAATATGTCATTTATTTAAAAGAAAAACTAGACACAAAATGCTGTAATTGAATATTGTGCTTTCTAGTTGATTAGCAAAGTCCACACTACCTTGTATAGGTTATTTCCATGAATCAGCAACAGCAAGATATTTTTTTGTCTCTCACGAGCAGGACAGAGAATTCTGGGCAATTTAAAAATAACTGATAGACTATAACTTTCACCCTGGTAGCCTGAGTACAAGACTTATGTCCACATTTACACGAGCTCATGGTAAGAGTATTTTAGAGAAAATAGAACAGGATCTGCACAGCCCTTTACTATTTACTGAGTTATTTTTATTCACTGAAAAGAAAGCAGATAATTTTAGTAAAAGGAACTTTATCAAGCTGTCCTGAGGAACAGCTGAGAGTGAAAGTGAATTAGAATATGAACAACAAAAAACTCAGCTCTCAAGTAGCTATTATATAAGAGATGATGAAGCAACAGAATTAAAAGAGAGATTTTACAATTACAAATACTCTCTCAAATCTCTTAGGGAATTAGCAAACACATTGCTGTAGAAACTCTTGCTTCTATTAGGGCAACTCTATTTCATGCTGTTGGCCACACTATAAGCTGGAATTGACTTCATAGCAATTCCTTTTTTTTTTGCTTTTACATTGTTCTCAAAGAGCAGCCAACTATACACTTTAACTCCATAGCAAAGCAACAGCTTCTAATGGATTCACACAAAGCTGCCTGATTAATAGATGCTGTCACAGCAATTGTTCAGGTGGCAGCAGGCAGTGGGGAGGAATCAGTGCTATAGTTGATATAGCTTATGACATCCTATAAGAGACACCCTAAACTCTGCTTTCAGCTTTATCTATTCAATTTCATACTTTATACAATCTTGAAGGGCAAGTAACCCTGTGACATAGTAAAACTATTATTAGTCAGATTTACCTTGTTATTGTTGTTTCCATCAACTTGGTTCCAACTTATGGTGACCTCATACACAATAGAACATAACACTGTCTTGTCCCATCCCTTCTTGAGCTAGAGCCCATTTCCATGGGCACTAGGTATTTTGAGTGCCTCCCAAAATTGGGGCTCAACTTCCAACTCTATATTGGACAATATTCTGTTTTGATCCACAGGATTTTCACTGCCAAATTTTCATATGCAGATTGCTAGGTATTTCTTCCTAGTCTGTCTGAGTCTGGAAGATCTGCTGAAATCTGTCTACCATGGGTTTCATAGATTTGAAACATAGGTACCATAGTTTCCAGCATCATAGCAACATGAAAGCCAGTACAGTACAACAAGTGGAAGTATGAGTGGTGGATATCAAATATAATAATTTAATGCTCTGAGAGTAGTTACCATGGGAAGATGAATAATGTAGACAGCATCAAAGCATTCAACAACCTAAAAGTAGAGATGGCAGAGTAGTCAGATGCTTCCTGTGATCCCTCTAACAACAGCAATCCAAAAGAACAAATGTATCAATTACATATGACATTCTAGGAGCCCTGAATATCAAAGGGGAAGTCAAGAAATCAGACTGAGCAATGGGGAAAGGAGAGTAGGTATGGAAGCACCATGCTCTAGCCCACCAGGAAGAAACTGGAACAGCATTATAAACCAAGCAGTGGTATTCAGAGGGCATCCTCCTCAGAGATAGAGATGGAACAGTGAAAAATACACTCATAACTCGAGAACCAGTGTAAAACAGCACTCAATCTACAAAAGTTAAGTGGTTTGCATCTAACCTATGATGCACAGATCTAAATCCATCCTTCAGAATAAACCTGTCTTACTGTTTTCGAGCACTTTGCCTTTTCTTCTCCAGAAGTATGACTCCTTATACACTATGAGCCATACTGGACTCACAGAGGGAAAAATTTAACAAACTGGAGGAAGGAAGTGGGGAAATCTGGCTAACTTCTCTCAGCTGGAAATTTGAGGCACAAATAGGTCCTTCATCTATAAACAGACATAAAAGGATACAGCATCCTGACACTCAGGGATGGCTGTTACCCACTCTCTCTTAGTGCCTATAGCCAGATACCCGTGCTTACACCAATCAGCCCTGCTCATCTAGGACAGTAGGAGAGAGCCTCTACCATGCATGTGGTGACTGATTGCCTGGACACCACAGCTGACTCCACACAAGAAAAATAGTCTTCTGAGCTTGCATATCTAATAATAGCTCTAACCACCAGGTAACAGGATTTTAGAATGTCAAGGTCACCAAAAACCAAACTAGTGCACTTGACCAGATTATTTGGACAATTCAAACAAAACAAGAAGCCAGAATACAGCAAACAAACATAAAATATGCTCAACAACTTTCTGATGGCTCAGAAACAACAGTCAATATCAAATCACTTAAAGAGACAGGACATGATTTCTTCAGAAAGCTTCCAAAACAAAGAATCAAGAAATTTTCCAGATAAAGAGAGTATCTTGGAATTATTGGAGGTAGAATAGAAAATATTAATATTTAGAACTCTTCAAGACATCAGGAAGGAGATGAAGCAGAATGCAGGAGAACATAATGACAAACATAACAGGATGCAAGAATGCGTATAGAGACAGGAAGTAGAAATTCATAAATTAACAATAAAATTACGGAACTATATATCTCAAAGGAGCTGAATTGAGGCAGTGAAAGGCCAAATTATTGAATGTGTCTCTACCGCATTTGAGGAAAAATCTGTTGAAAGAAATTTAAAACATCAAGAAAAACTAAAAATTCTGTGGAACTCTATCAACAGGACTAAGCTATAGCTGATTAGAGTGCCAGAATGGGGGATAACAGCAAATATAGAGAGAAACGTAGATTTGTTGGTGGAAAACTTTCCTTATATCATGAAAGATGAAAGTGTATCTATCCAAGATCCTCATTGAATTCCACACAAGGTAGATCACAAAAGAAATATAGCAAGGCATATTCAAACTTCAGAAACTAATGATGAGAACATAAATTGAAAACTGCCAAGGAAAAATAATCTACAAAGGAGCATCAGTGAGACTAAGTTCGGACTACTCAGCAGAAACCATGCAGGCAAGAAGGCAATCAGATGATGTATTCAAAGCCTTGAAAGAAAAAAAAATACCAGTAAAGAATTACATATCCAGGAACACTGTATATCAAAAATAATGGCAAAAGTAGGGAATTTCATGGTAAAAAGAAATTTAGAGAATTTGCAAAAAGTAAACTAAAATTACAAGAAATATTAAATGGAATGCTTTGGTTAGAAAAATCAATAACATCAGACAAAAATTCCAAGACTAGAATGCAGAACACAGTGATTGGCTATCAACTCAAATAGAGAAAGCATAAAAAATAATTCCAAGACAAATACTAGAATAGGGAAACAGAGACATCATTACATAAACTTGGTAACAAGAAAAAGGACTCTAAAAAAAATGCAGTCATAGTTCTTTCATACGGAAAAGAAATCAAAGCAATATAAAGAAATTAAAGAAGGGTTTAAACTTAGAAAAATAAGGGTAAATATTAAGGGAAACACAAAGAAAATTAACAATCGTATGCATCAAATAAAAACAAAAACAACATGAAGCCTCAGCAAATACAAAATTAACAACAATGAAAAAGAAGAAAACATGCAAAGAAAAACTCAACATGGAAAACTAAGTAGAACAAAGGAATTGCCCACAACTCACAGAAAAGGACATCAAAATGACAGCACTAAATTCATAGCTATCAATAATTATGGTGAATATCAGTGGATTAAATGCACCAAGAAGGAGATGGAACTGGATAAAAAATTGTGATACTTCTATATGTTGCCTAAAGGGGCACACCTTAGACTTAGACATGAGCAAATTAAAATTCAAAGGTCAGAAAAAAATGTATCAAGCAAACAAGACTCAAAAAGAGTAGGAGTGGCAATATTAATTTTTTGACAAAATAGACTTTAAAATAAAAACTAACACCTTGGATAAGGAGGGACATTATAAAAAAAGATTAAAGACACTAGTATACTCCAGGAGAACATAACCATATTAAATGTTTAAACATTCGATGACAGAGCTCCAAAATATATAAATTCTAACTGCACTGAAAACCGAAATGACAGTTTCACAATAATTGTAGGATATTTGTCCACAGAACTTTCAGAGAGGGGCAGAGCATCCAGAAAACAAAAACCAAAGCAAATAAAAAAACTCAATGAAGACACAATAATGGCACAATTAAACAACTTGAACTCATACATATACAGAACACTACACATAACAGTAGCGGGTATACTTTACTTTCCAGTGAACATAGAACAATGATAGAAAACAATGATGAACTTGGGAAACATCTCGTAACATGGAGGAATCTGGAAGTCAACATACTGAGTGAAATAAGTCTGTTGCAAAAGGACAAATACTGCATGATAGCATTGTTGTAAGCACTCAAGAGAATGTTTGAACACATAACAAAATAGTCTTTTGATGGGTAAACATTTGAGGAGGAAAGGAGAAGGGTATTCATTAATCAGACAGCATATAAGAAGTAAGTTAGATAAAGGGCAGGACAGCATGCAGTAGAGGAAAGGTCAGCACAACCAGACTAAACCAGAAGTTGAAACGTTTCCTACATGTAATCCAACACTTCACAAGGATCATGGTTCTGGTTATCATGATTTCAGGGCACATTTAGGTCAGTTGGCATAACAAAGGTTTTTAAGAAAATGTTCTGCATCCCACTTCGGTGAGCAACATCTGGAATCTTAAATCTAGCAAGTACCCATCAAAGTGGCATCATTTGTTCCTAATCCACATGAAGCAGAGTATAATGAAGGAATGTCAAAGCCATAAGGAAAACATGACCCCAAGGTACAGTGTGGGCCACATAATCCAGAGACTACATCAGCATGAAACTAGAAGTAGTTGGTGCCTGTCTACTACCAGTGACTGCCCTGGCAGGGAATGCAACATAGAGTCCCCTACGTAGCAAGACAAAAGTGGGTGTGTAGAACTCCAATTCTATTAAAAAGACTGTACCTGATGGTCTAACAGACAGGAGGGCACCATGAAGGAAGGAACCCCAGGCTGTCTGTTAATCTAGAACTTAACCAACCCTCCCCCACAAGCCAACTCTTCAGGCAAAGATTGGATTGGACTATTAGACATAAAATGATATTAGCACAGAATGTGATCCTTGTTTTAAGCAGATATACATAAGGCTAACTGGGCGGGTCTTGTCCAGAGGAGAGAGGACAGGGCAGAGAAAATGTCTTCATTGTCTGCTACTCCTCTGACAGAAATACCTCGAATGGATCACTTTCACAAAAAGAGATTATTTTTCTCACAACAGAGCAGGCCAAAGTCCAAATTCAGGGTGTCAGCCCCCGGGAAAAGCTTTCTCTGTGGGTTCTGGAGGAAGGTTCTCATCTTCAATCGTCCTCTGGACTGGGAGCTTCTGAGGCACAAGGACTCCAGGACAAAGGACATGCTCTGCTCTCAGAAGTGCTTCTTCCTTCCTCCCTGCCTCCCTGCCTCTCTCTCTCTCTCTTTCTTTTTCTTCCCTCCTTCCTTTCCTTCCTTCCTGTCTCTCTTTTTCTCTCTCTTCCTTCCTCTCATCCTCCCTCCCTCCCTCTCTTCCTCTCTTTCTTTCTTTCTTCCCCTCTTTCATTTGTAATTATGATTAAGTGAAGGTATACAATTCAAGTAAATTTTGCATGCCCACCTATCTGAAGCTCCATCTGCTCTCCTCACCCAGGGACAGCACATTCTTCCTTTCCACTCTAATGAAAAGTGTCCTCTTAATACATCCTTAAAATATCCTCTTCATGATGGCATGAGTTCCCCCACTCTTTGATAGCTTGTATAGGCCACACTCCAGGGAAATTTCCTTAGTAAGGGTGTTAACAGTGCCATCCCAGTCCTCTTTAACATAATCTATTAACCACTGGCAGAGATTAGGATTTACAGCATAGAAAGTCACAAAATGGAGGACAATCATATAATACTGGAAATCTTGGCTCAGCTAAACTGCGACACACATTTTGGGGTGATGCAATTCAATGCATGGCAGGGACATAGGAGCTGGCTGAATGGATACAGGAAATATTGGATGGAAAAGAGGAGTGTGCTGTCACAGGGTGGGGACAGCAGCTAGAGTTACATAGCAATGTGTGTGTAACTTTTTGTATGACAAACTGACTTGGATTATGAGCTTTCACTGAAAGCACAATAAAACATTAAAAAAAGTAGAGGTATATAAGGGAGTAGTTAAGAGCTTGACTGCTAACTAAAAGGTTAGTAGTTGGAATCCACCATCCGCTCTGTGAAAAAAAGATGTGACAGTCTTCTTTCCTATAGATTACAACTTTACACTACTGGCATTCTATAGGGTCTCTACAAGTCAGAATTGACTCTATGGAAATGAATAATGTAAGGCAGTAGTAACACTACTGTGACAAAATGAGATTATTCAGAGCAGAGGGTCCGAGCAATTAACACTGTTCCTTAGCCACTGACAGCAAATCCTGATGAGTCCGGTAGCACAGGGGATAAGTAAATGAACTTATTTATTTGCATGAAGGATTTCATGCAACTATCTTATTTTTTAACCCAACTTCTTCAAACAAACATAGAACTGTGAGGGGCAAAATCAGGTCTGATATATTTTGCCCTAACGATACTGAACTAATAATAACATATGCACTCATGTGAGTTGGACATGTGCTATATGCCTAGAAGTCACCTAAGCACACAATATGTAATTTATTTAACTCAGATTTTCAGTGACCTCCATCTTACAGATGAGGAAACTATGGTACAGAGAAGTTAAAAACATTTCAGAAAGATAGAGTGATATAAAGTCAGAAAATTGGCTGCATGCTTACACTGTAACTTTTCCATATATTTTCAGTTAAAAGGCAAAAACTCAGACCACGAACAAAAACTAATAAGGAGTAAATAAACACATTTAGGTACATAAATAAGCATATTTTTAAAAAATTAGAAAGAAAGTATATTTGATATCTAGAACAATCCGTTGAAAATTATACGTAAATTAAAACAGTGTCTCAGTACACTTAACACAGTTATTCTCCTCTGCAGAATACCAGATTTCTTCCTGCCTCATGTGAGATGGATGAAAATTTTCAGCAACCTAATTTTGACTCTGCATCATTCTCAGAATACTAACCAGCAGTCTTCTTGATCTGATCAACTCATGCGGTCGGCACAGATGGGCCTGCATTATCTCCTGTCACTGAGTACTTTAGCCTTAGCAGTCCCCAGATCCAGTTACATGAATGCTGCCTGGCCAGACAAAGCTGGCTCTGCTTTGTCTCCAATGCCTCCTCCTGAAGTGTGTATAACATCATTTTGCATCTTGGTGCTTGAGGTTGTCTCCTTGCTAATTTGACAGAGAAAACAGAAAAATAATGGGATCCAACCTAATGCTGATGACTGCCTTAGTGTTCTCTCTATTATTTTTTCAACACATGTAATTCTATACATTAATAACAAAATATAACCATTTTCTCTTGAAACTGAAACTCTGATGCCTTGGAATATTATTATATCTCCCTTAGAAGCAGCAGCACAGTGTATAGTTCTTAATTCTACAGACAATAATCATCTTCCAAAACTTTTACTGTTCATCAATAACCGATTCCAACACATCATTCTATCACCAAGAGAGGATTAAGGCTTTCCATTGATACAATTTTACAAAATCGCTTTGATTTCTGTAAGGTAGGTGGCATTATTAATAGAAAGCACCAGAAGTAAAAATTATATTGTCTTTGAAGTATTAGAATAATACATATACAAGCACAGCATATGCATGTATGTGTGTGAATCATTCTAACAAAAGATAAGACTAAGGAATGTTGAAGTTATTGTATAGTTACTCAAGAGTATGTTCAATTAAATTTTGTTCTTATAATTCAGGATTTCAATATTTCATTTGTTTTGTATTTTTACATTTATTTGTTATTTTGAGAGTGATGATATGGATAAGGAATTTCCAGGTAACCTCACTAAAACAGTGTAAACTCCTGGAACACATTTTCTGTTTTATCATGTCCTACTTTCGTGATTGGTTCAGAATGGACACATAATTTAAAATTATTTTTAAAATATGAGTTATTTTAAAATAATGTTTCATCATTACCTACATTTATTAGAGATACAATATTAAAGAAGAAATGATTACAGAAAAAAAAACACAAATAATCACAGATTGTCTCCTTTTACTTTGCTATTTTTTGAACTGTAAAAACTTCTAAACTCAAACCAAAGAAGCAAGAGAGTGAAGTAATTAGGAACATGGATGCAGGAATAGAAGGCCCACATTCAAATCTCAGACATGCTTTTATCAAATACATGACATTGTGCAATTTACCCAGTTTTTCTCTGTTTTAGTTTATCTACCTTCAGAGTGAGGATAATAGCATCCCCTTCACAGAGCTGCTATGAAGATTAGCAAACTGATGTTTGTTAAATACATAAAGCAATATGTGGTACATAGTGAATGTTATAAAATTCAAGTAACATATAACTTTTAAAAATAAAACTATTAACTTGTGATTTTCATTATAGTGTTTGTTCAAATATAGCAAAAAGGCAATTTACTTTTATAACGGTGAGTTGTTATAAAGACTAGAGCTAAGGACAGTATAATCATGCGTATCTTTTTCTGTTCATCGATCTACATATGTATCTATCTAATCATATAACTGTCATCTATCTAGATAATTTAAGTTAAAAATGCTTTTCCAAGTCATTCTCAATGAAGACATCTGTTACAATATCATCCTAAATCAAAGTGCTAAGCAATTTTGCTTACATAGAATTGTAAAACACATGGTTCTTTTCCAGTTCATAGAGAATGTCTATAAGCTATAAATCACTAGTGAAAACAGTAAAAGTAATAAAATTACTCAATAGTTAGATATTTGCTAAAAAACCAACCAACCAAACCTACTGTCACTGAATCAATCCTACTTAGAGTGACCTGATAGGATTTCTGAAGCTGTAAATCTCTAAATAACGTAACTGCCACATCTCTCTCCAGCAGAGCTGCTGATAGTTTGAAACCTCCAACTTTTTAGTTAGCAATTGATCATTTTAACTACTGTACCCCCAGGGATCTTTATTTACCTATGATAACCCAGTAATGCATGATATCTGATTCTCACTGTTGCTAATCCTTAGATATATGCTTTAATTTTCAAATTATTCATTCCAGAATTAAAACACAGTTATGATAGTAGCGGGATTCATTTAGGACATAACAGTGTTGCCACTGCAATTTCCTTAACTGGAATCTATTTCCTTGTCCATCTATCTATTATATATCTTTGTTGTCTTTTCCCATGAAGGTAACTGAAGAGAAAACTCCAATGTTAAGGGCCATAGCTAGGTATTTGGAGATTTATAGGTTCACAATGAATCCAAATGGAATCAATGGCAATGGATTTTTTAGAGATCCAAATGTATGTTTTAATAGTTTGTCACTCTACTGTGTGAAGAATATTGGCAGTGGTTGTGGAAAGAGACAGTGTATAGTTATAGAGAGATTACCAAGTTTTGCTAAGAGAATCAGTTTAAAGAATTCTTTATTTTAGGAGTAAACATATCTTAAGGCATAAATATGAAGATACATAAAAGCAGAGTTTGTCTAGTGAAGTTGGTGCCACTGAAGAGTTGCTTATCTTAATCTATTACAATAATTTGGAAGATTAATTTAGATAAATACTGCAAAAAATATAAAGTCAGAAACTGAATTCCTAAATTAATTATTTTTAATAAGGTGAAACAGCAAAGAACTGAAGAATTGTAAATCAGATAAAAATGATAGCACGAATCAGAAATGTATGATAACATTAACAGAGGCATGGAAAGTGAAAATGCTCAAAATGCTAGCTTCAACTATATATAAAAAGCTTTCAGGTCAGTGGTAAGACATCAACAAGAAATGAATCAAAAGTGATATTAGTAAACATTAGAGTCCTTTTTATGGGATTTTTGAAAGTATTTTATTAAGCTTCAAGTGAAAGTTTTCACGCCAAGTCAAATCTGACAAGAAAAATCTTGCACACTCACCACGATGCAACCCTAACTCTTCTCTCCATCTGGTTACAGCACAGCTTCCTTTTACCCCTGTAGTTCCCATACAATTCAGTCAACTCTTGTCACCTCACTTTCTATCCTCTCATCCCACCTTTGGATAAGAGTTGCTCAGAATGACTGTATATATTTAAGCCAAGACACACACCCTTTACCAGTGTCACTCTGTGTCTCCTAATCCAGTCTAAACTTCGTCTGAGCAGTTGGCTTCAGTACTGGTTTCAGCTCTGGGCTAAAAGAGAGTCCAAGGGTCTTGTCCTCAGTGGATCCTCCACTCTGTGGGGCAATCAAACTTGATCTTTTAATAGAGTTCTCACTCTACACCCCTATTTTTGTCCCACTGTGTCTAGGACTTTACATTGTGATCTCTTCAGGGCGGTTATTGATGGTAGACAGGCACCATCTAGTTCTTCCGGTCTCAGGCTGATATAGTCTCCATGTGGACCTTTTTGCCTCCTAGACTCATGCTTGCCTCCTGTCTTTGATGCCCTGCATTCTCCACTGCTCCAGGAAGACTGGTACCAGTTGGATGACACTTAAATGGCAATTTGCTAGCTGTTAATACCCTAGATGCCACTCAACAAAGAGGAATTCAGTACACTTTCTTAAAAAAAAAAATTTAAACCAACTGACCTAGATGTCCCCTGAAGCCATTTTACTCAGAACCCGGACCCTACTACTCTGTCTTTCAAAAATTTGGGTTTTAGCTTTTCACGTAGTCCAATAGTGTTAATCTACCTTCTATTGTGTGCTGTTACTCCCTTCACCCAACACAACTCCTATCTATGTTTAATCTATGAGTATCCCTCCTCTTCTCCCCACCAGTGTAACCACCAAAGATTATTTTCTTCTATGCTTAAACCTTTTATTGACTCCTTATAACAGTGGTTTCATAAAATATTTGTCCCTTTGTGACTAATTTCACTCAGCATGTCTTTCAGATGATTCCATGTTTCCTAAGATATTGTTCTTCTTTCTCATTGCATACTACTCCATTGTGTGACTGTACCACAGCTCGTTTATTCATTCATCTGATGATGGGCATGTAGATTGGTTCCAACTTTTTGCTGTTGTAGATAATGATATAGTGAACATTGGTGTGCACATATCTGTTTGTACAATATGTTCCTAGGATATATTGCAAGAACTGGGATTGTTAGATTGTAAGGTATGTTTTACTTTTTTAAAATGTCAAATTGATTTACAAACTGCTTGTAACATTTTGCATTCCGTCAGCTGTGTAGAAGAGTTCCATTCTTTCCACAACTTCTCCGACATTTGTTATTTTGTGGTTTTTGGATTAATGCCCCTTGCTGGGATGAGATTTTATCGTATTGTAGTTTTGACTTGAATTTCTCTAATGGCTAATGATTGTGAACATTTCTTCATGTATCTGTTAGCATCTTTGGTGAAGTGTCTATTCATGGCCTTTGTCCATTTTTAAGTAGGTATTTGTCTCTTTTCTTTTTGAGGTTTTGCAGTATCTCATAGATTATGGACAATAAATGTCTATCAGATAAGTGGTTGCCAAAATTTTTTTCACAGTCTGTAGCTGCCGAGGCCCATCAGCCACAAAGGCCTTTGTGAACAAAGTTACAGGTCTATATGACTGTGGGCGGAGGCATTTCACCTGTGACATATTTCTGGCCATATTGTCCTTGATAATATTTTGCCCTAACTGCACATCCCTCTTCCTCCTGTACCTCCTGACCTTGAAGCACAGAGCTAGTTGAGCTCAAGGTCGGGGCATTACCTAGAAGGCCCTAATGATTAGCATGTAAAGAGACCACTTGTCCTGGGCCATTACCTAGAAGGCCCTAATGATTAATATGTAAAGAGACTACTTGTCCTGGGCCATTATCTGGAAGGCCCTAATGGTTAATATGTAAAAAGACCACTTGTCTTGGGCCATTATCCAGAAGGCCCTAATAATTAACATGAAAAAAAGAGACCACGAGGTATAGGCTTCAAGTTAGCCAATAGCTTGTGTGGTCAGGGGGCAGGGTGAAAATCACATGACCTCAACTATAAAAAATAAAGGAAGACAGACCTCGGGGGCTGCCATTTTTCTCCAAAACTCTTTCCTGTCTCAGTCTTGTCATTTTCCTCCTCTGCTGATGCCACCCCAACCCGTTCATGTTCCTGAAACCACGCTGGGGCTGGCTCCCAGCATGTAGCTAGTTTTTTACTCTTTTGATGAGACTGTCTTTTCTCCAGTCTATGGACTTTCAGCCTTTGTCAAGTATCAGCTACTCACAGGTGGATGGTGTTGTATCTGGATTCTCTAGTCTGTTCCATTGATCTATGTATCTGTTTTAGCACCTGTCCCAGGCTGTTTTGACTATAGTGGCAGAGTAATAGTTTCTAAAGTCAGGTAATGTGAGGTTTCCCATTTTGTTCATCTTCTTCAGTAATAGTTTACTTATCCAGGGCTGCTTCTCTTTCCATATGAACCTGGTGATCTGTTTCTCCACCTCATTAAAAAATTCCATTGTACTTTGTATTGGGATTGGATTGTATGTATAGACGGCTTTGGACAGAATAGACATTTTCACAAAGTTAGGTCTTCCCATCTGTGAGCAAGGTATGTTTTTCCATTTATCTAGGTCTCTTTTGGTCTCTTGCAGTAGAGTCTTGTAATTTTCTTTGTATAGGTCTTTTACATTTCTGGTTAGACTTGTTCCTAATTATGTTTTTTTCTAATGGGCTATTGTAAATGGTATTGATTAGATGAATTTCTCTTTACTGGTATCTTTGTTAGCTTAAAGGAATCAGACTGATTTGTGTATGTTTATCTTGCATCTTATATCTTGATGCTTTGTTGAACTCTTCTATTAGTTCCAGAAGTTTTTTTTTTTTTTAATGGATTCTTTAGGTTATTGCACGTATAAGATCATATAACTGGCAAATAAAGATATTTTTACATCTTCCTAGCCAGTTTGGATGTCCTTTTATTTCTTTTTCTTGTCTGATGGCTCTGGCTAGAATCTCCAGCACAATACTGAGTGTGAGTGGTGACTATGGGAAAACTTTTCTGGTTCCCATTCTCAAGGAGAATGCTTCCATCCAGACTCTCTCCATTTAGAATGATGTTGACTGTTTTTTGTTGTTGTTGTTTTGGGATTTTTTTTTTTTTGCATAGAAGCCTCTTATTAAGTTGAGGGATTTACCTTCTCTTCCTTTTGCTCAGAATTTTAAACAAGAATGTGTATTGGACTTTGTAAAATGGCTTTTCTACATCAATTAATAAGATAAGTAGCTCTTATCTTTTGTTTTGTCTTTATGGTTGATTACATTGTTTTCCTTATGTTGAACCATCCCTGCATCCCTGGTATAAATCATACTTGTTTGTGGTGAATTATTTTTTGAAATGTTGTTGAATTCCATTGGCTAGAACTTTTTGAGGATTTTGGCATCTAAGTTCATGACAGATATTGGTTTGTAATTTTACTTTTTGGTGTTGTCTTTATCTGGTTTAGGTATCAGGGTTATCCTGGATTCATAGAGTTTGTGAGTATTCTATTCTTTTCTATTCTCTGAAGTATCTTTAATAATAGTGGTGTTGACCCTTCTCTAAATATTTGGTATAATTCTTCTATGAATCACCTGGGCCAGGAGTTTTTTTGATTGGAAGTATTTAATTGCCTTTTTAATCTCTTCATAATGAACTTTTTTTTTTTAATTCTGTTTGTGTTAGTTTTGCTAGGTAGTGTGTTTCTAGAAAATTGCCAACTTTCTCTAGGTTTTTCAAGTTTATTAGAGTATTTTTCATAATTTCTAGTATGATTCTTTTAACTTAAGTTGGGTGCGCTGTGATTGCATTTCTTATTCCAGTTTTTTGCTGCCTGTACTGTTTTTCTTTTGTCAGTTTGGTCAATAGTTTATCAGTTTTGTTGATCTTTAAAAAAAAAAAAAAAAACAGTTTTTGGTCTCATTAACTCTTTCAATCATTTTTTTTTCTCTTCTCTAACCCTTTTGTTCTGCTCTCATTTTTATTATTTGCTTTCTTCTGGTGCCTGAGGGGTTCTTATGCTGCTCTCTTTCTACATTTCCAAGTTAGAAAGTTCCAATTTTTGCATTTTAATTTGTCATTGATAGGAAAAGGAGTATCACAGAACAAAGGTTAAAAAGGCAAAGGTATGTGGTATCCTAAGCATCTTTTCTACAAACAATACCAGAGCCTTTGTTTCATTAATAGCAGCAAGCCTTCATGTTGACGTTTATCAGTCACATACTTAATTTAAAAAATAAAATACTTTGGAATGCTCTCCTATTGCTTTGATTTTAATTACATGTGTATATACATATTTTTTAAAAAGTTGCAGTCTGTCATGGTTTGAATCATGTCCCCTCTAAATCTCTGTTAATTTAGCTAGTCCATGAGTCCTAGAATTGTGTGATTGTCCACCATTTTATGTGATTTCCCATTTCATCACTATGATAAAATTAGATGGATTATTTACCGTTGTATTGATGAAATACTCAAGATTAGTATCTTAAGCCAATCTATTTGAGACATAAAAGAAAGAAGCTAGAAGAGAGACATGGGAACTTTTTGCCATAAAAAAGCAGTGGCAGAAGGGCAGCATATCCTTTGCACCTGAGACTCCTGCACTGTGAGGCTGCCAGACAAAGGGAAGGTTGTTGACAAGGAACTTTCTCCAGTGCCAAAAGAGGAAGAGAGAGAGACTTCTCCTGGAACTGATGCCTTCAATTTGGACTTGTAGCCTACTAGACTTTGTCAAAGCCATCTACTTGTGACATTTCTGTTACAGCAGCACTAGCTGTAACATACAGGTCAGACTCACAGCAACACCATACATATCAGAGCAGAATTTGGCTTTACTTGTGTTTCAGTGGCTGATTTTTAGAGGATCGCCAAGTCTTTCTTCCAAAGTTTCTCTAGATAGACTCATACTTCCATCCTTTTGGGTAGTAGGCAATCTACTTAACTGTTTGCACCACTAAAGAATTCCCCCATAATGCACGTAGTGATAGTTAAATTTAGAGCAAATAGTTTTTGTTCTGAATTATCTGAGATTTTGTTGGAACATACAAACAAGAAAGCTAGAAACAGAAATTAAATCATTTGCTCAAAGTCCCAAAGCATATAATGGGTAAAACCCAAACTAAAACAGCCTGAAGGACTCTAAAGCCTTTCTTCTTTATTTTTTCTTATTACATACTTATAACACACACACATACACACATAGATGTTTACACCTACATACACACAAAGCCCTGACAGTCTAGTGGTTAAGATGTTGGCTGCAAACAAAAATACAGGTGATTGGAATCTACCAGCCACTCTGCTGGAGAAAGAGGTGGCAATCTTGCTTTCATAAAACGCAGTTTTACTCTTTAATATCCCTATGACTCAGAATTAACTTGATACCAGCATTATTATTTTATGTGTATGTATGTTCAACCACTAGTGTCAGTTTGTCATACTATTGTGGCTTTTATGTTGCTGTGATGTTAGAAGTTATGTTACCAGTATTTCATATACCAGAGGGAATAGTGAATAAACAGTGTGAATCAAAGAGAATTAGAATCATCAAAAATGAAATGAAATACATAATGATCACTATGACTTAGCAGAAATGGACTGATATTAAATGGTCTATTATTCCAGGAACAAAAAAGGAACATGAATGTTGTTCTATTTATCTTCAAAGAGAGCATTTCAAGATCTCTCATGGAATACAATGCTGTCAGTGATAGAATAATACTTAGAGGCCTGCAACGAAGACAAGTTAGTGCACCTATTATTCAAGTTTACACACCAACCACTGAGACCAAAGATGAAGAAATTGAAGAACTTTTGTCAACTTCTACAGTCTGAAATTGATTAAACATGCAATCAAGATGTATAGAGAAATACTAGTGATTGGAATGCAAAAGATAGAAATGAAGAAAAAGAATCAGAAGTTGCAAAATATGGACTTGCTAATATGAATGACATCAGAGACCACATGGTAGAATTTTTCAAGACCAATGACTTATTCATTGCAAATATTTTTTTTCAATAATACAAATGATGATTACACACAAGGACCCTGCCAGGTGAAATACACAGAAATCAAATCGGCTACATTGGTAGACAAACACAATGGATAATCTCAATATCATCAGTCAGAATGAAGTCCAGGAGCCACTCTCGAATGGGCTATTAAAGTGCTCATATGTAAGTTCAAATTGAAGAAAATATAAGCAACTCCATGACAGCCAAAGTATGAGGTCTGAAAATTGGGTTCTCAAACTCATCCTAGAAAAAGTGTTACATACCTCACGTCTGAATATCACTAGGTCACCTTCAAAGTACTCCCCTTGGGAAGCTATACACTGATGCCAGCATTTAGGCCATGCTTCAATGCAATTTTGGAACTTTTTTTCTGGAATGACCATCAGAACTGTCATCATATCACCCCTGATGTCCTGAATGCCATCAATTGACTTCCTTTCAATCCCAATACAAATTCCATTGTCATTTTTATTTAATGAGATGGAAAAACAAATCATTAACCTTGTTTGTAAAGGGAAGAAGAAACCCTGGATACGTAAAACACTACTGAAGAAGAGGAATGCAGTGTGAGGCCTCACACTACCTGACCCTGGTATCTGTTATACTGACACAGTGGTCAAAACAGCCTGGTATTGATACAAAAACAGATATATAGACCAATGAAACAGAATAGAGACTCCAGAAATATCACCATCTTCTATAATCAGTTGATATTTGACTAAGTCCCAAAAGTTGTAAACTGGGGTAAAAATAGTCTCTTTAACAAATGGTGTTGGCTAAATTGGGTATCCATCTGCACAAAACTGAAACAAGCCTCATGTCTCACACTTTACACAAAACGTTAACTCAAAATGGATCAAAACCTAAGTATCAAATCTGAAACAATAAGTATTATGGATGAAAAAGAAGAAAAAAAAAGGAACAACAATGGAAGTTCTCATACATGGCTTAGACAGACTACAAAACCATATACAACAACAGGGGACCAGGCCAGAGGACGCCCAGCCACTTACAAAGACAGCTTTGATAGTACACATCATGTAGAGACCCTGACAAAGCACAACAAAAAGAGGTGTGCAGATCAAGAACTCTACTGAAAGACAAGAACTGATGATCTGACAACCTGGAAGGTCACTTGGAAACATAACTGCTAGACTTGCTGCAGCCCTAGACTTGAAACCATTGCTAAGGTCAACACTTCAGAGAAGAAAGGACTGGCCTTGGTGACACAGAGTGAGCACGTAGTGTGCGTACTTTATGTTTTTATGCATTTATAGAAGGCTGTCCTATTGGTTTCTTTCTAGATGGGAGAGGAGAGGGTGGAGAGGAGGAGACAGGTGTTTGTTAAGAAGACACTAGATATAAAGAGGGAAAGGAGGGGTGTGCTGTCACAGGGTGAGGAGAGTGGATAGAGTTTCAGAGAGGCAGGCATTCAAAACTGACTTGGATTGTATACTTTCACTTAATCATAATAAAAAAGAAAAAATACAAAAAATAGTTTCCTTTCAATATTTCCTTTATCTTTGGGCAAAGGAAAGTCACTGGGAACCAGACCAGGTTCCCAATGAACTTATTTGTTTACTGGCTAAATACTCCATCACAAACAATTATACAACTAATTTGTGAAGTTATCACCATGCTACCATGTGCAATAGCCATCCCAAAAACAGTTCCAAAATTGCTTTGAGGGTAGACTGGGTGCTGCCATCAGTGCATAGCTTCCCAAGGGGAGTATTTCAAAGCTGACTGTAGTGATAGTCAGCAATGAGTTATGTAACACATAGAACAATTAAATCCATAGACCTAATTGTCAGACCTTGCATACCCTTTAATATACCCTACCTGAATTTAGGTACCATCTCAAGAATAGATTTCTTCTACTGAACGCTCATAATGAAAGACTAGAAGAGTTGTGGGATGTCATGAAGAACATCATACTTAAAGAGAGCAAAAGGTCATTAAAAATAAAGTACCAAAAGGCAGGAGGGTGGAGTGGGTGTAGAGGTATAGGTAGAGAGACTTGATCTTGATTATAGGGTAGCTAAAGCTAATGGAATAAATCATGAAATGAATAACTAGACAGAAGATTTCAAAGGGTAGTAGAGAAAACAATGTGTTATAAGAAAAATGTGGAAAGACCGGGAGTTAAGATACCAAAAGGGAAGAACACGAATGGAATTTCTCAAGATGAAAGAACTGAGGGACAGTTCAAGCCTCAAGTTGCAATAGTGAAGGATTCTAGGGTGCATTATTGACTGACTCTAGGGTGCATTATTGACGGATTCTAGGGGCAAAACATTGAATAACACAAGAATAATCAAAAGAGGATGGAAGGAATAAATGGAATCACTGCACCAAAAAGATTTGGTTGATATTCAGATGTTTCAAGTGGTAGCATATGATCAAGAACAAATGGTATTAAAGGAAGAAGTCCGAGTTGCACTGAAGGCCTTGATGAAAAACAAGCATTCTGTAATTGACAGAATAGCAACTGAGATACCTCAACAAATGAGTATGACCCTGACAGCATTCACTTATCTATGCCAAGACATTTGGAAGACAGTTACCTGGCCAACTAGTTCTATGAGGCCATTGCAAAGAAAAGTGACCCAATAGAATGTGGATTATCAAATAATTTCATTAATAATATGAACAAGTAAAACTATTCTGAAATAATTCAAAAGTGGTTGCAGCAGTATATCAACAAGAAACTGACAGAAAAGCAAAGTTCAGAAGAGGATAAACTGGACCAATGAGCAGCATCATGACAAATGCAGAAAAGTTTGAAGTTTTTAAGGATTTCATTTTAGTTGGATCCACAACCAATGACTGTGTAAACAGCAGTGAAAAAACCAAATGATGTATTGCATTGGGTAAATCTGCAGCAAAAGATCTCTTTAAAGTATTAAACAATAGAGAAGTCACTATGAGAACTAAAGTGTGCCTGATCCAAAAGATATTTTTAATCACCTCATATTCATGCAAAAGCTGGAAAATGAATAAAGAAGATCAAAGAAGAATTGATGTCTTTGAAACACAGTGTTAGAGAACAATGTTGAAAACAGTATGAACTGTCACACAAATGAACAAATCTAACATGGAAGGGGTCAGTCTGATTTCATTTTAGAAGGTATGATGAAGAGACCTTGTCTCATGTACTTTGGACATGGTATCAGGAAGGACGAGTTCCTGGAGAAGGACACTATCCTTGGCAAAGTAGAAGGTCAGCAAAAAAAGAGAGACCCTTGTATTAGTTATCTAGCACTGCTATAAGAAAAATACCACAAGTGGGTGGCTTCAACAAAGAGAAATTTATTTTCTCACAGTCCAGTAAGCTAGAAGTCTGAATTCTGAGCATTGACTCCAGAGGAAGGCTTTCTCTCTTGTCAGCTTTGGAGGACTGTCCTTGTGGTGTAACACTCTTTGCTTGACCCAGGAGCACCTCAGCACAAGTACCTCAGATCCAAAGGATGGGCTCTTCTGCCAGCATGGCTTTCTTTCTCGGTGATACATGGTCCCCCTATGTCTCTGTTCACCTGTCTCTTTTATATCTCAAAATAATTAGCTGAAGAAACTGTTTAATCTTGTAGATCTCATTGATGTAACTGATGCTAATCCATCATGTTACATCACAGTGACAGAGTTTAAAAGAAACAGGGGAATCTAATCAAATAACAAAATACTGCACATTTGTGCAATACTGGGAATTATGCATACCTAACCAAGTTCACAGATATTTTGGAGGGGACACAATTCAATCCATGGCAACCTTTTATTAGATAGATTGACAGAGTAGTTACAACTATGGGCTCAAACATAGTAACAATTATGAGGATGGTGCTGTAAGCAGCATGTTTTTTTTTTTTCTGGTGTAAACTGAGTTATTGTGAGTTGTTTCTAACTAGATAGCAATTAGCAATATGTGTGTATTGATGCAGAGAATATTAAAATGCTTATATTCTCACTATGGCTTTTAATAGAAAGTAGCACTGATTTAAATTCCAGAAATGAGTGAAACACTGTATTTGCTATTAATGTTTCATAAAGAATTCCTCCAGATTCTGTTCACATACCCCTCTTCCTCTGCCTCACGAGTACCCAAACTCTTAATTGTCTTGAAGTTTACTTTTTCCAGATACAATTACTATTAAAATAATTCCTGTTCTTTCAATATTTAATGATTTTAATTTCCTCTCTTTAAAAACTTTGCCTTTGGTTTTATTCATACATTTAGACTGAAATACTTCTGCAAACTTTACTCCTTGTTGAACTGCACTCACATTTGTCTTTAAAATTTTTTTCAGTTGGTATGATATTCAGTCAAGCTAACCATCTAAGTTTATTAGTATAATAAATATTAGTATAAGCTAAATATCAAATTAATGTTTTAAATGCTAACACATCTTGACTATCAGATTTCAACTATTTTAATAACATTATTTTAGTATTAAGCCTGCAGAATGAAACACTGCTTGGTCCTGCAGAATTCCCCCAGTGGCTGTTATGCTTGAGTTCACTGTTGCAGCCAATGTCAATCAGTCTCACTAAGGGTCTTCATCTTCTTCATTGATCCTTTACTTGATCAAGCATGATGTCCTTCTTCAGGGAGAGATGCTTCCTAATGACATGTCTAAAGTATGCAAGACAAAGGTCATTCTTGCTTCTAAGGAAGATTCTGGTTGTACTTCTTCCGATATAGATTTGTCCATGCTTTTGGCATTTCGTGGTATATTCAACATTCTTCACCATTCTTCAATCTTCCTTAATCATTGTCCAGCTTTCACATGTCTATGAGGACTTTGAAAATACCATGGCTTGGCTCAGGTGCACCTTAGCCTAGGTGACGGCTCTGTTTTTAATATTTTAATGAGGTCTTTCGTATTAGGTTTGCCCAGTGCAATGGTTTTTTTTTGTTGTTTTTTTATTTCTTCACTGCTGCTTCCATGGGTATTGATTGTTAATCCAAGTAAAATGACATCCTTGACAGCTTCAATCTTTTTCTCTATTGTTTATGATATTACTTATTAGTCCAGTTGTGATGATTTTGTTTTCTTGCTGTTGAAGTGTAATTTCTACTGAAGTCTGTAGTATTTCATTTTCATCAATAACTTCTTCAAGTCTTCTTCACTTTCAGCAAACAAGGTTATGTTTTCTGCATGGTTGACAAGTAATTAATCAGTTTTCCTTTAATCCTGATTCCACATTGTTCTTCATGTAGTTTGGGTTCTTGGATTATTTGTTCAGCATGTAGATTTAATAAGTGAGGTAAAAAGGTACCACCCTGCTGCACGACACTTCCAATTTTGAACTTGCAGCATTCCCTTGCTTTGTTCAAACAACTGTCTCTTATGTATAGATATCTCGTGAATACAATGAATTATTCCGGAATTTCCTTGGGAAAAAAAAAAAGACTTGTTTAGATTACGTAGGATATGATCTCAAAAAGATCAAATGAGGGAGTGGGAGAAGAGAGACAGTGAAAGGAGAAGAGGAAATCAAGGAAGCCTTAGTGAGAGGGGTCACCCTTGTGAGCACCTGCATCTCAATTCTCTGGAAAAATCCATCTCAATCCTTGAAGAAACCTTGTAAAATGTATTTTAGACTTGTTTCCCTTAGAGACAGGAAAATCCAGTGATTTATTCACTGAATCACAGATTTAATAGACTAAGGATTGTCCTTTAAAAAAAGAAAGAAAAACCGAAACCCACTACTGTCAAGTTGACCCTACAGAGTTTCCAAAGAGAGCCTGCTGGATTTGAATTGCTGACCGTCTGGTTAGCAGCTGTAGCATTTACCTACTGTGCTACCGGAGTTTCCAAAGGATTGTCCTTAGGGATGGTAAATCCTACCACTTTAGTTCTACCCTATTTGAGGGTTGAGAAATTATTCACAGCTCCAAAGAAAGGGGTCAGGCATAGAGACAGAAGGAAACAGACTCTTGACGAAGCAAGTCTTCAGCATGCAGAGAAAGTGAACACTGCAGCAACAAAGGAACTTACAGATAGGCAGGAAGAATATGCTTAGGGTTGGAAATGACAGCATATGGCAAACAGATGAAGTGCTAGAGTTATAGTCTAGTAATAGAATTGAATGCAAGTGAGTAAAGTATGAGAAAATAAAAATATGTCTTATAAAAACAGGAAGATGGAAGAAGAGAAGGCAAAGATGATATATAAAAATAAAATCAAGCTTGAAATAACAAAAAATTGCAGCGTCATAAATTGAGCAATGAGTAGATGGGAGAAAAAGTGGAGAAATAAAAATGCACACTGTTCTGTGTCTGTCAGTCTGGGACACCAGCGCTTATCTCTGTAGCCAGCATCTCCATAATTAAGGTTGCAAATATATCATTTAATCTTCTAAAAGGAACCTCCCAGAAAGATCACATACGTTAAATTATTAACCATGAAATCTTTGGAAAGATGACGTGTATCTAGTAATTATGAATCCAGAAGACAATTTCTTTTCAATTAATGTGATTTATTTTTTAAATCGTCTATGTTTATTAATTTATATATTTTTCAGAAAAGTAAAAGGAGAGACATAATGAGAAAAGTAAAACGTGTAATGTTGCATTGTTTGAGGGGATGAAGATTAAGCTTTCAAATGATCTCAGAATTTATAGTCCTAACTCTTGTATATATTACATAGCCCATAAAGTTTTAAACAATTATTGTACATAAAAAAGGATCAAAGTGCATTAAGTAGCTCCTTATTTTTAGAAGACATTTGATACCCTGCTTTGATTCCAGACCTTTCGGTTTCCTCTCCTCTGTATTTATAGTAATCATAAAGGCTGAAAAAACATTCTCCCTCAAATGCTACAATAACTACAGTTTTATTTTCAAAACTAGGAAGATCTTTGGTATTGAATTTGAGACAGTGAATCAATTCCCTTTAAAAAACAAGAGCTATTTTGCTATAGTAACACTGACACAAGGAATAAAATGGAAGGGAGCTTTCCTAATTATGACTTTTGGTCAACTTTTATGTAGTTTCCCAAAAGGACACAATTTTCATTACAAAGATTATAAATTACAAAGATATAATGAATATACAAATGAATGAATAACTAAGTAGATAAATAAATTAAGGTAAGAAGAGGACTGCAGTGTTCCTGAGATTTTCCTACCACCTGCTAGGAAACTGCACACAGTAGTGTTCAAGTTACTCAGCACTTTTCCTAGTTCTCTCACTCCTGACACTTTATGTTCCTTGTCTTATGAAATGTTTTCACTAACAGCATGTTTTTAAAAGAGCTAACAGGTGGCTCTTTGTCCAAGAAATGAATTGCCAAATACAGTGTTAGTTGAAGTCTCACTGAGGCATTTCGATTTTGGAAGTAACAGTGGAAACTGCGTGCTTCTGAAACAGACAATGAATACTACTTTAATTAAGCTGATATGAAATATGACATTTTAAACACTGAAATTATGGCTTGATGATCAACCTTTAAAAATTCAAAACACTGCAATGATATGTAATGGAAAACATTTTTCCCTCCTCTGCTACAGCTCTGCGTGATATTCTTGTAAAGGTCACAACATTTTTGATTTTTAAAATTCTTTTAATTTTAACACAAGCATGCAGTTAAAAAAACAAAGTTATTTAGAGAGTTAAGAAAATGAAATGTAAAACTAAACAGTTCCACCACTAAGCATACTTCTGAACCTCAATCCCAACTCACAAATTAAAAACTTCAATTTATTTTAGTTTTTGGACTTTTGGTAGATATCTCTACAGCTCACATTATTAACTTATTAATTTTATATAAAATTTTGGCACTTCTGTTTCACTTATGAATATTTACCTAATCTTATAAACCCACATTTATTTTTTGTTCTCATTTCAAGTTACATAGTTTTGTTGTTTTCACGTGGAACGTCGTTGTATAATTCTAAAATCTACCTTAGATACCCATTTACTATTCCTTCACTTAAAACAGTACTTGTTGACTGCCTAGGGGAGGACTAACTTAAATCTTACCACTCTTTCATTTACTTTTCCCTACAATCAACTTTTACCTGCTCTCTGTGATATTAGAATGTTTTTATGGCCAAGGCACATAGAAATATAGTAAAAATAATACACTTATAACTTAATCATCTGCTTTTTAGCTTTTGAACTTATAGCTTTAACTGTAAGCTAAAACATATATAGTTTTGCACTGTAATATGTAAGTCTGTGTCAAATGGAATTATATATTCTACATTAATTGACTGAAGGAGCCAAGCCAAGTAAGGAAGTGATACTAAAATTAGATCATACATGTTTTTGTCTTATGGAACAATTCAATTAACTACTGACAATTCCAAACTGCTTATTCCTGCTATGTGTACATTTCATTTTTTTGTGTGCAAACAAATCTATTATTCTAATGTTTCATAGGTTTTTAGTGATAGCTTCAATTGCTTCTGTCACGACTGTTAAGGAAGTGATCATCATATATTTGTCTAATCATCAATGTCTATTAAACATATAATACTATTTGTAGTTTTTACTATATATTTAATGAGTAGACATTTATATTCAGACAAAATCGAGTTTATTTTTTGTGAATATACACTCATTTTGAAGAGAAGAATTACAATAGTATTGACATATTCGTTCTCTTTTCATATCATGTAATAAAATTCAGGTAAACTCAATGTGACAATACTCTATACCATTACACAGTAAAGCTTCAGTGCTGTGTTGAAGTGTCTTAGGCTGGGTTTTCTAGGGAAACAAAACCAGTAACACATGTAGGTACAAGGAAAGATTTATATATATATATATCAGTTGCAGAAGCTGAACACCTCGAGTCCTGGCACAAGCCTCATGTGGCCAAGGTGGGTGGTGAACCCAACCAAGGTCAGCACGTCAGAGAGGAGAGTTCTAGATCACTGGTTGTGTAGGTCCAGAGATTGGCAGCGAGTGAGAGCTTCAGAGGCTGCCAAACCCAGGATCGGCAGGTCAAGGAATAGGACTCTCAGGTGCTGGCTGTAAGGGTTGATGAATCCAACAGCTGCTAGTTCAAGTCCAGGAACCAGATGCTAGAAGCAAGCAGTAGCTGCTGGCTACATGAGCAGAGGGGCAGTAAGTGAGAGAAGGCAGAGATGAGAGCTGAGTGGAGGGAAGCCACTGCAGGCCCAGCCCTGCCACTTAAAACAGCAGCCAAACCAAGATGACATAATCCTGACGACAACATGAAGCAAAGGGAAGATCTTGAAAAGCTTAATGAAAGGAAGAAGTATGGCTTTATTTCCTATTTTAGGAAAAAAAAAAACCTCAGGTATAGAATTTTATTATAAAGGGGGAAAAATAAAGCAGAAAATTAGGAGTGAAGCTTTTTGTCATGGTTGAAACAAGAAATTGAGGCTTTCAGAACTAGAGCTGTATTGAAAGTGACAATTTCCTAAGCAAGAGCAGCTGCAAGATTTCTAAAGTCAAGAGACACGGCAAAGCTGCCTGCTTAAGTGAGAGTTAGAAAACATATTATAAAGTTGCTTTTCCTTAGTAAAATCACTCTACCTTGCATGGTCGATTGGAATGGCTTTGAAAGAGTGAGTACCAATGCATCCCTTCATGCTGCCAAACATTTGGCTCTATCTACATAACAACCATATTATTACTCAAGATAATTATGCAAATTCCCTCTGTCAGAAGATTTTCCTAAATGAAAGGATTGCAAACTTCTGGAAATAGTAGTGGTAGAGCAATGGACTTGCAGTTAACAATATTCAAAAACCAAATCCACTGCCATTGAGTTAATTCCAGCTCATAGTGACCCTACAGAGAAAACTGCCCTGTAGAGTTTCAAAGAGTGTCTGGTAGATTTGAACTGCCAGTCTTCTGGTCAGCAGTCCTAGCATTTAACAACTATGCCACCAGAGTTTCCGTGGTTAATGATAACAAGATTTATTAGTACATATTCCATTTCTCTCCTATTAAATAGCAACAGCATGGTTTGGAGAACTGACCTTAGAATATGAAATAAGGGAGATTGGAGTAAATGTAATCTGATTCCACTGGCTAGTTATTGGATAATATATAGTCATATAAAACAGATAGCCACTAAGTCATGAGAAAATATTTGTTACAGCTTCTAGGACAGTTTTCATTTCTCAGTTAAAAAATATTATAAAACTGTGCTCTGTATCTTCACCAGAAATGGTTTAAAAAAAATCATGTAGTATTGATGTCTATTTGATGCTGTCCTATGCACAAGGAAACCAACATTCTGGTCCATGAAATGTAGACAAAAGTAGTGTATCTTGCTTCTTTATGATATAGTAGAGCCAGTCTTAAAACAACCAGTCTTGGTGGCTGCCTCCTCCTTCTCTTACTAATACCTGTAATTTTTTTCCACTGTATCTAGAATTTCTCTTGATTGTGAAGAAAATTATTCTGTGATGACAAATATAGATACAACTTGGTTTATCTTATCTCCATGTTTTTGTACAGAGAAGTATGTGTTAAAACATCCCTTAAACCTGGGAATAGGAATCATCAGTCAATTTGGACATTTATTCATTCCTTAGCTGATTGTATAATAAATATACAGTTAACAGGGTATAAAAAGTATCACTAGGAAAAGAACTGAATGTGTCTGCGTGCATCTGTGCTTGTGTGTGTATGTATGCTTGTGAGTGTATTATACATATAGTATATACAATGGAAATATTCAACTGATCTCTAAGACATGATAGAGTTTAAACAAGGTTAATACTTACTTTAAACACTCGATTAAAAAACTACCAGAAATTTTCAAAGATAGACTATCATATCCAGCATACTGCAGCTTTAAATGTTTTTCAATCAAAACTGAGAGCCTTGACAGATTTGCTGTACAGTTTATTCCAGTATCACGTAATATTTGCTGTGGATAGCATTTTTTATGTATTTTGAAGTCATATTTTAGTTTTAACTTTATATTTTTTTAAACAAAATACAGTAATTTGAAACAACCATCTCTGACAGGTAAATGAATGAAAGAAAATCAACCTGGCTATCTTATCACTAGCCTTATCCATCAATCTTTTTCAAGTAGTTGTTGTTGTTAGGTGCTGTTGAGTCAGTTTCAACTCATAGCAACCCTATGTACAACAGATCAAAACACTGCCTAATCCTTAGCCATGCCCACAGTCATTGTTACGCATAAGCTCATTATTGTAGTCACTGTGTTAAGTCATCCCCTTGAGGGTCTTCCTCTTTTTCACTGACCATCTACATTACCAAGAATCATGTTCTTCTTCAGCGACTGATCTCTTCCGAAAAGTTCAAAGTAGTTTAAGACTTAGTCTTTCTGTCCTTGCTTCTAAGGAATATTCTAGTTGTACTGCTTCCAAGGAAAATGTGTCTGTTCTTTTCACATTCCATGGTGTATTCAATATTCTTCTCCAACACCACAATTCAAAAGCATCAATTCTTCTGTCTTCTGTATTCATTCTCTGGCTTTAGTATGTATATGACACCACTGAAAATACCACGGCTTAGGTTAAGTACAACTTAGTCTTCAAGCAGACATCTTTGCTTTTCAGCACTTTAAACAGGTTTTTTGCAGTAGATTTTCCCTATTCAATGCATCTTTTGATTTCTTGGCTGCTATTTCCATGGGTGTTGACTGTGAATTGAAGTAAAAGGAAATCTTTGACAACCTTAAGACATTTTCTAGTTATCATGATATTGCTTATTGGTCCAGTTGTGAAGATTTTTGTGTTCTTGATACTGAGATACAGTCAATATTGAAGACTGTGTTATTTGATCTTCATCAATCCCTTTAACTTTCAGCAAGCATAATGCAGGTTATTAATGAGTCTTCCTCCAATCTTTATATCACTTTTCTTCATGTAGTTTAGCATCTCAGATTATTTGCTCAGCGTATGAATTGAAAAGTTATAATGAAAGGACAATACCTCATGCACATCTTCCTGACTCTGAACTCTGCAGTGTCCCCTTGTTTCTGTTTGAATGACTGCCCCTTGATCCATATATTGATTCCTCATGAGCGCAGTTAAGTGTTCTGGGATTTCAATTCTCCTCAAAGTTATCCACAATTTGTTATGATCTACACAATCAAACACCATTACACAATCAATAAAACACAAGTATTTACCTTTCTGCTGTTCTCTGGTTTCGGTCAAGATCCATCTGACATCAAGAATGATATCCCTGGTTCTATATCAACTTCTGAATCCAGCCTGAAATTCTGGAAGTTCCCTATCAATACACTGCTACAGCCACTTTTGAATGATCTTCGTAAAAATTTTACTTGCATATGATGTTAATGATATTGTTTGATAGTTTCCACATTTGGTTGGGTCACCTTTCTTGGGAATAGACATAAACATGGATCTCTTCAAGTTACTGGCTAGGTAGCTGTCTTTCAAATTTCTTGGCCTAAACCAGTGAGCACTTTCAGCGATGCATCTGTTTATTGAATCATCTCAATTGATATTCCACTAGGAGCTTTGTTTTTTGTGAAGGTGAAATACATAAATAAATTCAAGAAGTAATGATGAGAAATACATACCCCTTTAGTTACTTAGTGCTACTATAACAGAAATAACACAAGTGGGTGTTTTTAACAAACAAAAATTAATTTGTTCAGAATGCTAGATGCCTAAATTTAGGGTGCTGACTCTAGGAGAAGGTTTTCTTTCTTTGTAGGCTCTGAAAGAAGGCCCTTGTCTCTTTTCAGCTTCTGTTTTGGTCCCTTGATGATCTTAATCTGGTACAGGATCTATCTTTCCCAATCTCTGCTTGGTTGCTTAATCTGTTGTTTTATGTATCAAAAAGATTGATTTGATAACCTAGATGCCCAACAACAGAGGAATGGACGGGTACACTATGGTATATATACTCAATGGAGCACTATACAATGATAAAGAATACTGATGATTCCAGGAAACATCTCACAACCTGGTTTCAAATGGAAGACATTAAGTTGAGTGAAAACAGTCAGTGACAAAAGGACAAATGTTTTATGAGATCCCTATGATAAGATCTCAAAAACAGGCTTATGTATAGAAGAAAAGACTCTTTGACAGTTGCAAGAGAAGGGAGGGAGAGAGGACAAGCGAGGGGAGGGCTTCGATTAGATAGTTGCTAGAAATCTGGTTGGGTGAAATTGGTCATAGCACATGTTAGAAACAATAACAATATTAAGTAGACTTCAACATAACTTGAATACTCCTTCCATGTTACCCAATACTGCAAGGATAGAGTAGCTGGTTCAGGGGGCAGGGGACCACGCTCTTAGGTGAAATCAGGGCCAACTGGCACAACTAGCATTTTGCTAAGAGGGCTCTCTGCACCCCACATTGTTGAGTGGCATCTGGGGTCTTAAGGGCTACCAAGCTGCCATCTGAGGGCACAGCAATGGTCCCAACTCAGCAAGAACCGATGCTCACTGAGGACCAAAATGACATGGGGTTAAAGACAACCCAGACAATAGAGAGATTGACATGAGTGCGTGCCTACACCGACTTGGGACCGGAAGAACCAGATGGTGCCCAGCCACCACTGGTGATAGCCGCGATGGAGCTCACTAAGTTGAGTCTCACTGGCAACACAAGAATAAAAAGAGGTTCACCCTCAGATCTCCACTAAAAGACCTCAGTTGATGGTCCAGTGGCTTCGGGGTTCTCCTGGGAGCATGGCCCCTGGCCCTGATGCTGCCCTTGCCCGGAAGTCCACTCTTCGAACATGAATGGATTGGAGTTGGTGTTGCAAAGTACCATATATTGGATGCACTATATGGTTCTACGTATCTGTAGGACACCATCCTGCTGACTCCTGCCTGGAGGAAGGAGAGTAGGTGGAGAGGAGGGGAAAGGAGACAGTTGGGAGGATGAGACATGTATGGAACAGAGAGGAATAGTGTGCTGTCACCGGGCAGGGAGAGCAGTGGAAACTGTATATAGGTGGGCATGTAAACTTATATGGGAATATACATTTTTACTCAGTCATAATAAAATAAAGAAATAAAAATAAGTAAATAATAATAAACCTACCAATGACAGTTTTTAAAAAAAGATTGATTTGAAACACCCTGTATATATACTATCTCACTAACACTACAAAAAAAAATATTTCTTACAAATGAGGTGTTGTTAGGTGAAGTCAAGCTAGTTCTGACTCATAGCAACCTATGCACAATAGAGCAAGACACTGCCCACTTCTGTGACATCTTCATAATTGTTGTTATACTTGAACCCATTGTTGCAGTTACTGTGTCAATCTATTTTGCAGAGGGTTTCCCTATTTTTCACTTACTCTCCACCTTACCAAGCATGATGTTCTTCTCTAGAGACTGTTCTTTTGGCATTCTGTAGTATATTTAATATTATTTACCAATACTGTAATGCAATTCTTAGGTCTTCCTTATTCATTGTCCAGTTTCTGCATGAATATGAGGTGAATGAAAATATCATGGCTTGGGTCAGGTACATCTTAGTCCTTAAAGTGACATCTTCACTTTTCAACACTTTAAAGAGTTATAGGGATTAGGATTTACAGCATACACTTTAAGGAACATGACCCAATCTATAATTTTGTGCCATTGGCCCCCAAAATTCATGTCTTTCCCACATGAGAAACACATTTACCCTGTCATTCCTTAAGTCCACTTTCAGGTTAAAATCTCATTTTCTGAATCATCTAAATCAAATTTAGGTGAAACCTTAGGCAGATTCCTTCCTGGGACAAAATTCTTCATCTGTGAATCTGTTAAATCTAGAATGCAAGTTGTCTGCTTGCAAAGTATAGTGGTAGAACAGACATAGATAATCACAATATAAATGGAAGAAATTCTAGGAAAAGAAAGAAAAATAGGCTCTAAGCAAGTCTAAAACCAGAACAAATTACATTAGTTTTTAAGGTTTGAAAACAATCTTCTGTTCTTTGAAACTGTCTATGGAAGAGCTGTGCCTTGAAGACACTGGATGTTGGCCATAGTCTCCAGATTCTGGGTGGTGATCTCTCCTTGACACTGGGCTTCACCCTGCTTTAGAGAATCTCTTGTTTGGCAATTCTGCTCCCTCAGATTTGGATAGCCCTGTTCTTTTAGTCAATCTGAGTGGTGACCTCACCCCTCAGCACCACTAAATCCTACCCCTAAATCACTGACAGCCCAATACTCAGCTTTGGATGGTGACTTCATTCTTTTGGCCTTTGAAAGTGCTAACATCAGCTCCTCAGCTTTGGGTTGTGGCCAAATTCTCTCAGCCCATCTGAATAATGGCTCTACACTCTGTGCAAAGTTGGTGAGATCCACCTGTTTTGTGGATCTTAGAAGGCTGCGGCTCTACCCTTTGAAACTAAGTCAGCCCTGCTTCTCCAGTTTCTTCTAGCAGTTTTGATGATCTCTGAGCTTCCCCGGGTGTGATACTTTACTTGGAAGACAAGAGTAGTATGTTCGATTTGTTTCCTACCTTTGGAAATGCAAGAGGAAGACACCTTTCTTCCTGTCTCTGTCCCCTTCAGTCTAAACTTACAGGGTTTTTTTTTTTTTTTTTCCTGTGGAAGTTGAGTAGATCCATCAGGATATGGGATAGTGTTGTCAGATTGGACTACATTCCACTAAATAGGAAACATCCTCTCTCTAACACAAGCCAGCACACTGAGCCCCACTCTTAATGACTCACCACTTGGGCAGACGTCAGGTACTGATTCTGTTGCAGATTCTATTGTTATTGTTATCTGGGAGATGAGAGAGGGGCATGAGCCAGCAAATACACTAAACTGCAGTGCTAAAGTAAGCAGCGTATAGCAAAGCAGAGAGACAGTGTGTGGATATCACATTGTGAGAGTCTGGCTGCTGACTGAGGTCACCACTGCCCCTTTACCATCTCTTTTGTGAGCTCCACCATAGATTCTGCTGTTTTGTAGCAGGAAGGACAGCTCTGCTGGGATGCCATCTTGGTCAGTGGGGAGGCAGAGTCACCCAACTGAAGGCCTCATCAGGGGCTACTTCCCAAGCTGAGAAGCAGTGCCAGTCCAGATATCACTTTTCCAGCAGAAAGGCTGTGTTTAGCACAGTATTACCTTACAGTCGGGGCCCTGCTGAAGATGGCACCAAGGTGATAAACTCTCCCTACTTTGAACTGTGTCATAGCATCTGGAGATGGCCAAAGAGGTGCTTCCATTATCATCCAGAAAGTGGGGCCTGCATGCCGGATGGCCTGACTAATTTAGGCAACTGTTCGACATCTCCCAGCTTTTTAAAAAATAAGACTGCCTGGAGGAATAACTGCTGAGTGGCCAGTGGCATCTCCTTTAGCCTTCACTGACCCACATCTTAGGGTCAGCTGATACCCCCCCCCGTGACTCCATAAGTAGAGTGCTATCTTGCCAGCCAGGAGGCAGAAACTGACACCCTAGAGAGTCCATTTGGGCCAGTCACTAGAGTACACAGTGGTAACTAGTAACCAACTCCCTTCTCAGAACTACATCTCAGGTCCTGTTGAATTAACACCAGAGAAACTGAACAGCCTCTATATGGCACACAGGCTACAAACCATTGCTAAACATTTAAAGAAACAGTTCATCATGGCTCTGGAAAATTTCCATATTAAAGAATCAAAAAGCTTCCCAGTTGGAGAAGCCTTTCTGAAACTATTGGAAGTCAACTATGAAAAGAATTATAAAATTATAAAATGCAGCATACCAAAATGAAAACTTAAGCAAGCTATTTGAACTAATGGAACATCAATGATCTGAAATCCAGCATATCAATAACAAAATCAGAGAATTAGAAAATTCAACCCAAAGCCAAAGAAGCAGAATTGACAAGACAGAAGTCTGACTTAGTGACTCTAAAGATAGAGTAACTGACACTAGTATTTATGAAGAGAAATAAAAGAAACAAGAAAAATGAAGAAGCATTAGGAGAAATAATCTACAATTAACTGGAGTTCCTGAACAGGGAGAGATAGCTGAAAACAAAGGGAGTATTGTTGAGTTGCTGACAGAAAACTTCCCTGGAATTATGAAAGGCAACATAGATTTCCAAAACGTGTATTGAGCACCAAAATCGTAGACCCTAAAACAAAGATACCAAGACATATTATAATCAAGCTCAATAAAATGAAACAAACAGTTCTCTTAAAGGCAGTGATACTCAAAGCAAAGCTAACATTTACAGCTAAGCCCTGTAGGCATTTGTACAACTTCTGAGCAGAAATGATGTTGGCACGGAGACAGTGGGATGACAGATTCAAAGTATTGAGGGAGAAAAACTTCCAATCAGCAATTACATATCCTGCAAAATTGTCTTTTATATATTAAGACGAAATAAGACATTCTCAGATAAACAGAAGCTTAGAGACTTGTGAAAACCAAACCAAGACTACAAGAAATAATGAAAGAAGTTCTTTGCTTAGGGGAAAAAACCCAATATCATGAAGTATAAATTTAAGGAAGGAATGCAGGTTCCAGGATCCAGAAATCTACCTAATTAGGAAAGTCACAAAACTCAATTAAAGCTACAATACTAAAAGAAGGGAAACAGTGATTATATCACAAAAACTATAACACCATCATACTGAAAAAGGGATATACTACAGTAGTTATAGTCCTGTCAGATGGAGAGGAAGTTAAAAAGATACGCAGAAGTTAAAATTGTGTTTAAACTTAGAATATTAATGGGGATATAGGAGTCTCAACAAACATAAAACCTACAGTAAAAAAGATGAAAAGTCAACCAATACAGAAGAATTAACCAGAACAGAATATTAAGAGCATCATAGAAAACATCAACACAAAAATAAATGCATCAAAATGACAGTACTAAACACAGACCTATCAATAATGCTCCAATACAGGGACAATGAGTGACATCCAGGATCAAAAGACATGACCTGTCTACAAGCTGCTTACAAGAAATGCACCTTAAACTTAAAGGTACATACAAACTTAAAATTAAAAGATGGAGTGATATATACCAAGCTAACAATATGCAAAGAAGATCAGGTATGGCAATACTAATCTAAGATAAAATAGATTCTAATGTAAAATCTACCACTGTGGGCAAGCATGGTCACTATTTATTGCTGAAAATTTAACACTCTTAAGTATTTATGCACCCAATACCAGAGCATCTAAATATATTGAACAAATAGTGATCACATTGAAAATTGAGATACATTATTACAGTCATAGTTAGAGACTTCAACACTCCACTTTCAGTAATAGACAGATCATCTAGAAAAAAACTCAGTAAAGGACACAGATCTTACTGCAGCAATTAACCAACTAGACCTCGTCAACATATGCAGAACTTTTTATCCATCAACAGATAAGTACATCTTCTTCTTCAATGCACACAGAACACTTTCCAGAACAGATCATTTGTTAGGACATAAAAAAAAGTCTCAACAAAACCCAAACCACTGAACTATTGCAAAGCATCTACTTGGACCATAAAGCCATAAAAGTCAAAAACAGTAGCAGAAAGCACATAGATAGAAATTAGAACTCATGGAAACTGAACAATACCTTGATCAAAAAGCTGTGGGTTATAGAACAAATCAAGGATGAAATAAATTCATGGAATCAAATAGGAAAGAAAACACACCCTACCAGAACCTAGAAGATACAGCAAAGCAGTGCTCACAGGTCAATATATCTCTATAAATGCACCTATCCAGAAGGAAGAAAGCACCCAAAACAAAGAATTAACCCTACAACTTGAACAAGTATAAAGAGAGCAACAGAGGAACCCCCAGACATCAGAAGAAAACAGTTCATTAAGATCAGAGTAAAACTAAATGAATTAGAGAATAGAACAACAATTGAAAACATTAATAAAACCAAAAGCTGGTTTTTGGAAAAGATCAGTAAAATTGATAAACCATTGGCAAAACACACAGAAGAAAAATAGGACAGGAAACATATAACCTGAATAAGAAATGAGATGGGAAATGTCACAACAGACCCAACTGAATTCCACAGTATCATAACAGAACACTATGAAAGACTGTACTCTAACAGATTTCAAAACCTAGAGAAAATGGACAAATTTCTAGTTTCTCATCACCTATCAAAATTATCACAAGGAGAAGTAGAACAACTTAATGAACCTATCACAAAGGAAGAGATTGAAAAACTCATCAAGAAACTACTACCAAAAAACGTCCTGGCCCAGATGGCTTTACTACACAATTCTATCAAACATTTAGAGAAGTGTTTGCTCCAACACTACTGAGGCTATTTCACAATATTCAAAGCCATGGAATACTTCCAAATTCATTCCGTGAAGCCAACATAACCCTGATACCAAACCCAGGTAAAGAAGCCACAAAAAAAGGAGAATTATGGACCAATATCACTCAAGAACCTAGATGCAAAACTCTTCAACAAAATCCGAGCCAATATGATTCAACAGCGTATCAAAAAAATTATTCACCATGACCAAGTTGGATTCAAACCAGGGATGCAAGGCTGGTTAAACATCAGAAAAAAAACAATGTGATCAACCACACAAATAACATGAGAGATAAGAATCACCTGATTTTGTCAATTGATGCAGAAAGACATTAGACAAAGTCCAACATCCATTCATGCTAAAAATTCTCAGCAAAATATGATTAAAGGAAAAATTCCTCAATGTAATAAGGAACATCTATGCAAAGCCAACTACCTACATCACCCTGAATGGTGAGAGACTGAAAGAATTCCTCTTGAAAACTGGAACCAGACAAGGATATACACTCTCACCACTTCTAGTCAACATTCTACTAGAAGTACTGGCCAGAGCAATTAGACAAGACAAAGAAAAAAGGGCATCCGCATTGGCAAAGAAGTAAAAATCTCTCTATTTGAAAATGACATGAGTGTATTTGCTGCAAATCTTAAAGAATCCATAAGTAAACTACTTGAACTAACAGAAGAGTTCACCAAAGTATCAGGATATAAGATAAATGTAAATCAGTAGGCTTATTTTATACCAACAAAGTGATAATCAAAGAAGAAATCAACAAAACAATACCATTTACTATAGTCCCCAGGAAGATAAAATAATTAGGAATATATCTAACTAGAGAACTAAGAGACCTATACAAAGAAAACTAACAAGACTCTACTGCAAGAAACCAAGAGACACATAAATGGAGAAACCTACCCTGCTCATGTATAGGAAGACTTAATATAGTGAAAATGTCTGTTATACCCCAAATAATCTACATATACAGTGCAATTCCAGTGACATTTTCTAATGAAATGGGGAAACAAATCACCAACTTGGTTCAAAAAGGGAAGAAACTCCAGATAAACAAAACACTACTGAAGAAGAGGAACACAGTGAGAGTCCTCACACTACCTGACCTTAGAAGCTATTACACTGTTACAGCAGTCAAAACAGCCTGGTATGGGCACAAAAAGAGACATATAGGCTAATGGAACAAAGTTGAGATCCCATAGATGCTACCATGCTCTTACAGATGGTTGATACTCGACAAAGGTCTTAAGATTGTAAACTGGGGTAAAAACAGTCTCTTCAGCAAATGCTGCTGGCAAAATTGGATACACATCAGCAAAAAAACTGAAACAAGACCCATATCTCATACCTTACACAAATACTATCTCAAAATGTGTAAAAGACCTAAATATAAAATCTATAATGATAAAGATTGTGCAAGAAAAAATAAGGTCAACAATGGAAGTTTTAATACACAGTTTAGACAGACTTTAAAATCTGACAAAGCATGATCACCAGAAAACAGACATATGGGAACAACTAAGAATCAAACACTTTGGCTCATCCAAAGACTTTATCAAAAGTCTTAGAAGACAACCTACAGAATGGGAAAAAATATTTGGCAGCTATGTATCAGACTGACACCTAATCTCTATCATCTACAAGGTACTGCAAAATTCAACAAGAAAAAGGTAAATAACCCAATTAAACGATAGGCAAAGGAGATAGACAGACACGTCACGAAAGAGGACATCCTGGCTGCCAAAAGACACATAAGGAAATGCTCACGATCATTAGCTATTAGAGAAATCCAAATCAACACCACAGTGAGATACCATCTTACCCCCACAAGGATGGGCATGATCCCAAAACCACAAAACAACAAATGCCAGAGAAATTGGAACTCTTCTACACTGCTGGTGGGATTGCAAAATGGTACAACCTTTTTGGGAAGCAATTAGGCACTTGAATATAACATTTGATCCAGTAATTCCACTGCTCGGAATATATACTACAGAATTAAGGACAGTCACAGGGAAAAGAGACACACACATGAATGTTTATGGAAGTACAGTCCACAATAGCAAAAGATGGAATCAACCCAGATGTCGAACAGCAGATGAATGGATAAACAAACTGGTATTTATACTCTATGAAACACTATGCAGTGATAAAGAACAATGATGCTCTTGGGAAGCCTCTTACAACCTGGTTTCAATGGGAACACATTATTCTGAGTGAAATCAGACACTGGCAAAAAGACAAATATTGTACAAGATCCCTAGTATAAAGACTCAAAAAAAGACTTACGTACAGAAGGAAAGACGCTTTGGTGGCTGCAAGGGTGGGGAGGGAGAGAGAGAACTGGGCATAGATTAGATAGCTAATAGAAATTTGGTTGGGTGAAAACAGTGGCAGCACACTGTAGAATAAAGATCAACTTAACTGGACTTCAACATAAACTGAAAATTCTTCTAACCTTAAGCCAATGTTGCAAGGACAGAGTAGCAGGGGCAGGGGTCTGGGGATCATGTTCCTGGAGGATATTGGGCCCAGTTGGCATAACTAGCCTATTGTTAAGAGTCTTCTGCACTCCATACTGGTGAGTGGCATCTCGGGTCTTAAAATGTAGCAAGCTGCCATCTGAGGTACACCAAACGGTCCCAACTCATCCAGATCAGATGATCACCAAGAACAACAAAGAAGAGAGAAAAATAGCTCAGGAGACAGAAGGACCCATGTGAATGGGTGACTATGTCAACATGTGATCAGAAGAACCAGATGGTGATGAGCCACTACCAAAGATAACGTGATGGGGCACACAGTGTTGAGTCCTAGTGACAACATGTGAAAAAAAGGGATGTACCTGAAGAACTCCACTGAACGATGACAACTGATGATCCAGCAGCCTGGGGGTCCCCTGAAAGCATGGTCCCTAGACCTGCTGCTGCCTCTGACCAGAAGTTACTCTATGAAGCCAGCATAACTCTGATACCAAAACCAGGAAAAGGCACTCAGAAAGGGAAAATTATGAACATTTTTTCTCACATGAATTTAGATGTAAAAATTCACAACAAAATTCTAACTGATACAATTTAGCAGCATATCAAAAAAATAATTCCCCATGAGCAAGTAGGATTCATATCAGAGTCACAGGGTGTCTTAAACTTAGAAAAACAATCAATGTAATCTACCACATAAATTAAAAACAAAAAGACAGAAGAAGCAGGGCTAAGATGATGGACTAGCTATACTTTTCCTTTGATCCGTTTAAGACTTTGAAACAACTGAATGAAATAAATAGGACATTCTTGGTGACCCAAGATCAGGCAGAAAGGTGAGAGATTGGACTGGGCAACAAGAAAAGGAACAACTACCTTTGTCAGAATCAAATAGCAGCCACAGAGGGGCCCACTTCTGCTGACATGTGAACAGAGCAACAACACAGGAGCAGATCCCATCTTTCTAAGTGAGGAAGCTGGTTTCAGGATGGCTGTGCCTAACAGCACTGCTGGGGTGGCAGCCACGCAGGGCAGCAATGCCCGACTGGGGTGTGTCTTTTCCAGCTGCAAAACTGACCTGAGGATGGCTGAAGCTATAGAAAATGGTGGTGGTTGGCAGACGAGTGAAGCAGCAGTGACAGAAGCACTTCTTTCTGGGTGGGGAGGAGAAGCTGCAAATCACCACAGAAAACTTTCACTGGAACATCACAAGTCAAGTGCTCATAAACTCTGTGGCTCAAACCTTCCTGACATGATGATTTCTTTCCCTATACCCAGTCCTTTTCCCCTCCCTTCTCTAAGCTACACCAGACACTAAATTGTTACTGACCACTTGGGCCAGAAGAGGGGCATTTTGCACATTTGCCCTGAGCTTCTCTTCCAGACTTGGAGAGAGAAACAAAAGATGAGTTAGAAAAAACGTTCCACTGGCTCCTTCAAGTTGCAGATCACTGTACTTACAGAGTCACAGAAGACTTTCACCAGAGCATCACAAGCTAAGTGCTTGCAAACTCACATGGTTCAAACCTTCACTGTGGCTGATTTCACTCCCTATCCCCAAGCTTTCCTCCTCTCTCCTATGCTCTGCACTAGATGTTATATTCTGGAGCACTACCAGAGACAGAAGTGGGACAATTTACATGTGTGCCCTGAGCTTTTCTTCTGAACATGAAAAGTGAAACAAAGGGAGGGATAGAAAAAGAGTTCTGCCAGCTCCCCTGAGCAACTAATTCCTGCTAACTTTCTCACACAGGTTCAACCTTCTGGTGATAAGGCAGAAAAATTATAAATCTAAAGTGATTAGAATTGTAAATCTAATCACTCTAGCTCAAATGACTAGACACCTTGGACAGTCAAAACCAAATTAAGATTTATTTATATATACTATTTATATTTCAATCACTTAACAAATAAATCACAACAGCTTTCTGATGGATCAGAGACAACAATCAGCTTCTAGTCATTTAAAGAAGCAGATCACTATGGCTTCAAAAAACTCTCAAAACAAAGAATTGAAAAATTCCTAGATGAAGAAGTCTTCCTGTAATTATAGGAGGTATGTGCAGAGCCCTTTAAGAAATCAGGAAGAAGTTGAGACAAAGTGTAGCAGAACAAGATGAACAATTAAACAAGCTACAAGAACTGCTAGAGCAACAATGATCTGGAATTCATCAGAGTTAGACAATTCAACAGAAATTCAACAGAATTGAGGCTATAGAATGTAGAATGAGTGAGAGTGAAGATAAAGCAAGTGACACCAGCTTTTATGATGAAAAACCAGATAAAAAGATTCAGAAAAATGCAGGATCATTAAGAGTTACATGTGACTCTACCAAGTGGAATAATTTAGAAATGATTAGAGTACCAGAACAGAGAGGGATAGCAGAAAATATAGAGAGAATTTTTGAAGAGTTGCTGACAGAAAACTTCCCTGGCTTCATGAAAGACAAGAAGATACCTATCCAAGATGCTCATTAAATGTCACAAAAGGTAGATTCCAAAAGAAAGACATCAAGACATATTATAATCAAAGTTATAAAAGATAAGAAGATGCCCTTAAAGGTAGCTAGGCTCAAACCAAAATTAACCTACAAGTTACTTAGATGGAGTTCTGATTACTCAGCTGAAACCATGTTGGCAAGAAGGCAATCAGATGACATATATAAAGCCTTGAAGGAAAAAAAATTCCAGTGAAGAACTACATAAACTCAAAAATTGTCTCTCAAACATAAGGATAAAATCATCAAATTCTCAGAAAAACAGTTGTTCAGAGAATTTGCAAAAACAAAACAAAAAGTATAAGAAATTCTGTAGGAAGTTCTTTGTTTAGAAAATAAACAAAATCAGATATATATTCAAGGATAAAAGTCAACAGACAGGATTCAGGGTCCAACTTGTATGCGGTAGCCATTAAATCTCAATAAAAACTAAAACATTAAAATAAGGGAAACAGAGGTCTCAGTATGTAAATTATGCCATTAGACTAAAAAGAGGAACAAATTAATGTATTCATAGACATTTCAGATGGAGAGGAAGTCAAGGCAGTACAAAGAAGTTAAGACTGGCTTAAACTCAGATCATTAGGAGGGAATATTGGGGTAGCCTCAAAACCAACTAACAATATTATCAGTTGAAACATGAAACACAATCAGTAAGTCTCAACAGATATAAAACCAACATTGAAAAAGACTAGAAGTAAACTAGTAAAGGAAAATGACTCGGAACAGAATATTAAGAGGAACAAAGAAACTGTCAACAACACACAGAAAAAGGCATCAAAATGACAGTAGTAAATTCATAACTGTCAATAATTACACTAAATGCAAATGGATTAAATTCACCAATAAAGAGGCAAAGGGTAATAGGTTGGATCAAAAAATACGATCTGTATATATGCTGTTTACAAGAAACACACTTTAGTCTCAAAGATATGAATAAAGTTAAAATCAAAGGATGGAAAACTATATACTAACCTAACAACTGCAAAGAAGATCAGGAGTGGCAATATTAATCTCAGATAAAATAAATTTTAAGTAAAATCCACCATCATAGAAAACAATGGTCACTATTTATTGCTTAAAGGATGACTGACAAGCACAGTATAATAATATTACATATTTAAGCACCCAATAACAAAGCTTCTAAATACATTGAAGGAATGCTGACAACATTGAAAAGTGAGATAAAATGCACCACAATAATAGCAGGAGACTTCAGCAAACCACTTCCAGTAATGGACAGAGCATCCAGAAAGAAACTCAGTAACGATACGGAGGATCTTTGTATTTAACAATCAGCCAACTCAACCTCATAGACACATGGAGACCTCTCTTCTCAACACCAGACAAGTATACTCTTTCTATCCTGTGGTACATTCTCCAAAATAGACGACATGTTAGATCTTATAGCCAGTCTCAAAAAACTCCAAAGCATTGAAATATTGCAAAGTATTTTCTAAGATAATCAAGCCATACAAGCTGAAATCCACAGCAGAAAAAGCAATGCTGGAAACTCCAACTAATGGAAACTAGATACCTTGCTCAAAAAATTGGGGGTTATACAGGACATAAAGGATGCAATAAAGAAATTCATGGAGTCAAAAGAGAATGAAAACACATTCTACCAGAACCTGTGGGTTATAAAGTGCTCAGAGGTCAATTCATCTCAACAAACGCACACTTTCAAAGTGAAGAAAAGGCCCCAAACAATGACTTAACCATACAACTTGAATGACTGGAAAGAGAGTAACAGAAGAACTCCTCAGGCACCTGAAAAAAAGAAATACTAAAAATTAGAGAAGAATTGAATGAATTAGATAATAGAAAAACAACTGAAAGAATTAACATAACCAAATGCTGGTTTTTGAAAAGATCAACAAAATCGATAAGCCACTGGCCAAACTCAAAAAGCAAAAAAGGAGAGAAAAGAAAAAAACCTGAATACAAAATGAGATGGTGATTTCACAACAGACTCAAACCAAGAGAATCTTAACAGACTAGTAGGAAAAATTGTAGTCTAATGGATTTGAAAACATAGAGGAAACAAATTTCTAGATCACATGACTTGCCAAAACTAACATGAATAGAAGTAGAACAATATAGTAAATCAATCGCAAATGAAGAGATTGAACAAGTCATCAAAAAACTGCAATCAGAAAAAGTCCTGGCTCAGACATCTTCACTGAAGACTTCCACCAAACTTTTAGAAAAGAGTTAACACCAATCCAACCCAAAGTATTTTGCAGCATATAAAAAGATGGAGCACTCCCAGATTCACTCTATGAAGCTAGCATTACCCCAATATCCAAACTGGGTAAGACAGCACAAAAAAGGAAAATTACAGACCAATATCTCTCATGAATATCAATGTGAAAATCCTCAACAAAATTCTGGCCCATAGAATTCAACAACAGATCAAACAAATAATTCATTGTGACTGAGTAGGATTCATACCAGGGATGTGGGGATGGATCAGTGTTACAAAAAAAATTAATACAGTCAACCACATAAATAAAAATAATTTATCACTGGATTTTATCAGTTGATGCAGAAAAGGCATTGGACATAGTTGAACATTGCTCATGTCAAAAAGTCTCAGCAAAATAGGAGCAAAAGGAAATTTCTCAACATATTAAGGGGCATCTAAGCAAGCCAATAGCAAGCATCTCCCTGAATGGAGAGAGACTGAAAGAATTCCCAGTAAGTACAGGAACCAGACAAGGATGCCCATTGTCACCACTTTTATTCAACACTGTTTTGGAGTTTCTAGCCAGAACAATCAGACAAGGTAAAAAATAAAGGGCATCATCATCTGTCGAGAAGTAAATATATCTGTATTGCAGATGATATGCTGTCATACACAGAAAACCCTAAAGAACCCTTAAGAAAAATTTTGGAACTAACAGGAGAATTTAGCGATGCCTTTACACCAACAGAGACCATCAACGTGGAAATCACCATATCAATATCATTTATAATAGCCCCCAAGAAGATAAAATACCAGGGAATAAATCTAACCAGAGATGTAACAGACCTATACAAAGAAAATTACAAGATCATACCACAAGAAAACAAAAGAGATTTATGTAAGTAGAGACACCTATCTTGCTGATGGACAGGAAGGCTTAACATTGTGAAAATGGCTGTGCTACTCAAAGTAATCTATACATACCATGCAACCCCAATACAAATTACAATGTCATTTTTCGTGAGATGGAGAAACAATTTACCAACTTCCTTTGGAAACGGAAGAAACTCCAGGTAAGTAAAGCACTACTGAAGAAGAGAAACACAGTGGGAGTCCTCATACTACCCGACCTTAGAACCTACTGAACTGCCATGGTAGACAAAACAGCGTGGTGCTGGTACAAAAACAGATACAAAGACCAATGAAACAGAATAGAGAATCCAGAAATAACACCATACATCTATGAGCAGCTGGTTTTTGACAAAGACCCGAAGGCTGTGAACTGGGGATAAAACAGTTTCTTTAACAAATAGTGTTGACAAAACTATATATTCAAAGCAACCTGAAAAAAGACCCACACCTCACACCTTACACAAAAACAAGCTCAAAATGGATCAAAGATCTAACTATCAAATCTAAAACAACAAACATTATAGAAGAGAAAAGAGCAACAACATTGGAAGCCTTAACGTGCAGCATAAATGGACTGCAAACTATCACTAACAATGCGTTAGCAACAGAAGGGAAAATAGATAAATGGGAGCTACTAAAACTTAAACACTTATGCTCATCCAAAGTCTTTACCATACGAATAAAAAGATTATTTACAGACGGAGAAAAAATATTTGGAAACCACAAGTCTGATTGACATCTGACCTCCACAGTTTACAAAGGTACTGCAGAATATCAAGAAGAAAAAAGACAAATAACCCAGTTAAATAATGGACAAAGGACATGGACAGACATTTCACCAAAGAAGACATTCAGATGCCCAAAAGACACATGAGTAAATGCTCACAATCATTAGCTATTAGAGAAATTCAAATCAAAACTACAATGAGATACCATCTAGCCCCAATAAGGCTGGCCTTAATCCAACAAAACACAAAATAATTAATGATGGAGAGGCCATGGAGAGAATGAAACCCATCTACATTGCTGATGATCATACAAAATGCTACAACCTTTTTGGAAAGCTATTTGGTGTGTTCTTAAAAAGACAGAAATGGAAAAATCGTATGACCCAGCTATCCCACTACTTGTAATATATTCTAGAGAAATAAGGGCTGTCACACAAACAGATACATGGACATGAATGTCTATTGCGACACAGTCCACAATAGCAAAAGGATGGAATCAACCTAGGTGCCCATCAGCAGAAGAGTGGATAAACAAACTACAGTATATTTACACAATGAACACTATACAAAAAAATGATAATTTTATGAAACTTGTAGTAACTTAATATCATCTGAAAGACATTATGCTGACTGAAGTCAATCAGCTGCATAAAGTCAAATATTTACGAGACCACCACTATAAGGACTTAAGAAAATGTTTATGTACAGAAGAAAATAATCTTGGATGGCTACGAGGCTAACGAGAGAGGGAGAGGGTTATTTATAGATTAGTCAATAGGAATTTGGGTAGGTGAAGGGCGTAACAGCACACAGTACAAGGGAGCTCAGCACAACTGTACTACACCATAAGCTAAAAGGTTTCCTAAATACAGCCCAACATTTTAAAGGACAGAGTAGCAGGGACAGGGGTCTTGGGACCATATTTTCAGGTGACATTGAAGTCAACTAGCATAACTAGTTTTCTTCCAAGAAATTATTCTGCATCACATATTGGTGAGTTGCATATGGGGTCTTAAAAGGTAGCAAACTGCCATCTAAAGAATATGAATTGGTCTCAACTCACCTGGAGAAGATAAGAACCAAGAACACCAAAGACATGAGGAAAATATGAGCTCAGGAGACAGTAGGGTCCATGTGATTGGGAGACCACATCAGCACAAGACCAGAAAAACTAAATGGTGCTGATTACCACCAACGACTGCCCGGCTAGAGTACACAGTGTAGAGTTCCTGATACCGCATGTGAAAAATGGGATTGTAGATCTAGAACTCAATTAAAAGACCAGACTTGATGGTCCAACATCCTGGAGTGTCCCTTTGAGAACATGACCTCTGAATTTACTGCTAGCCCAGAGCGGAAACCAGTAGTGAAGCCAATTCTTCCAACAGATGTTGCAGTATAAGACATAGAGTGATGCAGGTGGTATGTGCACTTGGGGCTGTCTGACTATCTCTTCTTTAGAAGTGAGAGGGAAGGGTGGAGAGGATGGGATAAGTGTTGGCTGAATAAATACCAGATGTACACAGAGACCTGTTTTCAAGGTTTTATATGGAGAATTGACTTGGATTGTGAACTTGCACTTAATCACAATAAAAAAAAAATTTTTAAAGAAAAAAAAAATCACCTGATTTTATCAATTGATGCAGAAAAGGCATTTGACGAATTTTAACACTCATTCATGTTAAAACTTCTCAGCAAAATAGGAATGGAAAGGAAATTCCTCATTGTAATAAAGAGCATTTATACAAAGCTAGCAGACAATATCATCCTAAAAGGAGAGAGACTAAAACATTCCACTGGAGAATGGGAACCAAAGGTGCCCCTTGTCAACACTTCTTTTCTATTTTTTTTAAATTATGAGTGAGTGAAAATGTACATTCCTGTATAAATTTACATGCCCACCTATACGCAGCTTCTACTGCTCTCCCTGCCCAGTGACAGCACATTATGCCTCTCTGCTCTATAGATGTCTCATCCTCCCAACAGTCTCCTTTCCCCTCCTCTCCACAAGCTGCCATCCGAGGGCACAGCAAATGGTCCCAATTCAGCAGGAACAGATGCTCACCGAGGACCCAAATGACATGGGGTAAAGACAACCCAGAAGATTGAGAGACCCACATGTGTGAGTGCCTACATCAACTTGGGACCAGAAGAAACGGATGCTGCCCAGTCACCACCAGTGATAGCTGCGATGGAGCTCACTAAGTTGAGTCTCACTGGCAAAACAAGAATAAAAATGGGTGCACCCTCAGATCTCCACTAAAACATTTCTTTTCAATATTGTGCTGGAAGTTCTAGCCAGAGCAATCAGGCAAGAAAAGGATATAAAGGCATCCAAATTGGTAAAGAAGAAGCAAAAGTATCTCTAGTTAAAAATGATAATGATCTCATATACAGAAAACTCTAAAAATTCCACAAAAAATATTACTGAAGAAACAGAGAGTTCAACAAAATATTAGGATACAAAACAAGCACATAAAAATTGATTGTTTTCCTTTACACTGAAAAGGAAATCAATGAATCAGTTCCACTTACAATAGCACCCAAGATAAAATACTTGGGAATAAATCTAACCTGATACAAAAAAAAGACCTACACAAAGAAAACAACAAGACAATGGAAACCTTGGTGGCTTTCTGGTTAAGCGCTACATCTGCTAACAAGGCATTACTGCAAGACACCAAAAGAGACCTATGTAAGTGAAGAAATCTGACTTGCTCATGAAAATGATGACTCAATATTGCGAACATGTTTCTTCTACCAAAAGCCATATATAAATACAATGAAATCCCAATCGAAATTCTAACGGCATGTTGTAATGACATGGAGAAACAAATCATCAAATTCTCATGGGAAGGAAGACGCCTCCGACAAGTAAAGCGTGACTGAAAACAACAAAGTGAAAACACCATACACTACCTGACTTTAGAACCTATTACACTGCCACAGAAGACAAAACAGCCTGGTACAACTACAACAATGGATACATAGATCAAAGGAACAGAATTGAGAATCCAGACATTAAATCATCCACCTATGATCAGCCGATATTGGGAAAGCCCCAAATTCTGTAGATTAGAGAAATGATAGTCTCTTTAAAAAATGGTGTCGTCATAACCAGACATCCATCCACAAAAAAGAAAAGAAACCACTCACATATCTCACTCCATGCATAATAACCTATTCAAAATGCATCCAAGACATAAATATAAAATCTAAAATATTAAAGATCATGGAAGGAAAAATAAAGACAATGCTGGGAGCCTTAATGTGTAGCATAAGAAGACCAATGCGTAGCAGAAACACCAAATGAGAAAATAGATAATGGACATCTTCTAATAATCAAACATTTATGGTTATCCAAAGACTGCACCAAACGAGTTAAAAGAAAACCTAAAGACTAGGGGAAAAAAACTGGTGATGACAAATCCAGTAGGCTTGTAGTCTCCAAAATCTGCAAGATACTACAAAACCTGAACAAAAAGGTCAATAACCCAATTAAATAATGGGCAAAGGATCACACATGCACTTTACCAAAGACCACATCCAGGTTGCTAACAGATACATGAGGGAGCAAGATTACTAGCTTTTAGAGAAATCCAAATCAAGACTACAATGTGTTACCATCTCAGCCCGACAAGGCTGGCATTAATCCAAAAACCACAAAATAATAAGTGTTGGAGAGGCTTTTCAGAGACTGGAACACTTATACACTGCTGGTGGTATTGTAAAATGGCATGACCATTTTGGAAGTTGTTTCAGCACTTTCTTAAAAAGCTAGAAATAGAAATAACATGTGATCCAACAATCTCATTTCTTGGAATATATCCTAGAGAAATAAGGACTGTCACATTAATAGACACATGCACACCAGGTTTTATTGCAGCACTATCCACAATAGCAAAAGAATGGAATCATCCTAGATGCCCATCAATAAATCAATGGTAAACAAACTACAGTATATTCACATAATGGAATACTATTCAATAATAAAGAACAATGACGAAATTGGAAAACATCTCATAACACATAGGAATGTGGAATACATTATGCTGAATCAAAGTAGTCAGTTGCAAAAGTACAAATATTGTATTAAACCACTATTTTAGGGACTAAAGAAATAGTTCAAACTAAGAAGAAAGCAGTCTTGGATGGTTACAAGGGTAGGAAGGGAGCCAGAGACGTACTCATTAATTAGATAGTAGATAACAGTTAAGTGAAGGGAGGATCAAAACACAGTAGAGAAGTGAGCACAACCCTACAAAGCTGAAAGCTGAGAAGTTCCTGAAATATAACCCAACACTTTGAAAGACAGAATACAAAGACAGAGGTCTGGGGACAGTGGTTTCAGATGGATATATAGGTCAACTGGCATACCAATTTTCTTTTCACAAAATGTTCCGCATCCCACTTTGATGAATGGTATCTGGTTTGAAAAGCTAAAAGGAGGCATCTAAGAAGCATCAACTGGTCTCAACTCACTTGGAGCAGAGGAGAATGAAGGAATATGAAGGGGAATGTGAGCCTAGGAGACAGAAAGGGCCGTAAAATCTATAAATGACATCAGTAGGAGACCAGAAGAACCAGATGGTACCCAGCTACCACCAGTGACTGCCCTGACTGGGAACACAACACAGAGTCCCTGATAAAGTGGCAGAAAAATAGAGGGCAGATTTTGAAACTTTTTAAAAACAGCAGATACAATGATCCAAGAGACTGGAGGGTACCTAAAAGACATGGCCTCCAGGCTTGCTGTTAGCCCAGAACAGACATCATACCCGAAGTTATCTCTTCAGACAAAAACTGGACTGTATTATAAAACATGAAATGATTCTGGTGAAGAGTATACTTTTTGTTTTCAGTAAATATCTGAGATTTACTGGGAAGCTTCTGTCCAGAGATGAAGTGAGGGGCAGAGGGGGACAAGAGCTTGGTGAATGGATGTGGGAAATACAAGATAGGTAGGAACAGTGTGCTGTCACAGTGTAGGGAGACCAACTACAGTTACATAGTAAAGTATGTCTACATTTTTGTATGACAAACGGACTTGCATTGTAAGCTTTCACTTGAAGCACAACAAAATAGTTTCTAAAAATCATGAAAAGAAGCCATCTTTGATAAATGCAAAGGAGATAAAGAAAAGTAGCTTTGGTGAAGCTTAAGATGGTGCAAAATATTGAGGCAGCCAACACAACTTGTACAAGGCAAAGTCATGAAAGCTCCATAGACACTTCTCAACTCCCTGAGAAACTGAATTCCTAGGTCCAGGCCTGTGGAGACCAAGGTCTCCGGGAACATCTAGCTCAACTAGCATAACATCGTTTAGAAAGAAAATGATTTACATTCTTCTTTGGTGAGTAGTGTCTGGGGTCTTAAAAGCTTGTGACAGGCAACTTAAGATACTTACTGGTCTCACCCAGTTGGGAGAAAAGTAGAATGAAGAAAACTAAGCTACACTGGAAAGGTTGCTCCAAAGGACTAACGGACCACAGCTTCTACAGCTTTCACCAGACCAAGTCCAGTACTACTAGATGGTTTCCATCAACCACCACTGACAGCTCTGACAGGGATCACAACAGAGAGTCCCAGGCAGAGCTGGAGAAAAATGTAGAAATTCTAACTCACAAAATGAGCAGATTTACTGGCCTAACAGAGATTGAGACACCCTGAGAGTATGGCCTCAGGATACCCTTTTAGCTCAGTAATGAAATCACTCCTGAGATTCACTATTCAGTGAAAGATTTGAGAGGCCCATAAAACAAAAGGAGATTAAAGAGTCATAACAACCTAGGAGTAAGGACTAGAAGGCAGGAGGGGACAGGAAAGCTGGTAACAGGAAACCCAAGGTTAAGAAAGGAGTCTTGATATGTTGTGGGATAGGGAACCAATGTCCCCAAACAATACATGTACCAACTGTTTAATGAGGAACTAGTTTCATTTATATACTTTCATCTAATGTGCAGTTAAAATAATTAAAAAACAAATTCAGTGAAGGTAGTTGCCTTCTCAACAATGAAGCATAGTCTTTAAAACATGTTAGTATGATAGTCTTATAATAAAAGCATTGGAAAACTTTAATGAATTTATTTTATTTTTAATAGCAAGCAAAATTTGACAAGTTATAAAATATTCAAATGGTCAATCCTCATTATTTTTGGTTTCTGTGAAAGAAACAATAGAAAGCATGAAATTTATTTGACTTTTAAGTTCTTTAGAAGCTTACAATTGACTATCATAAACTAATTGAACAAATACAAGTCAACTATGCATGTATGCATGAATTAATTCAGCAGAAACAAATATGCTTATCAAATGACCAATTTTTTGTACCAAAGCAAATAGATCTAACAGATAGATCTATTTATGGCATCTTTGAAAAACAAGTTACCATAAAAACATATACATTGTCCCTTCTTATTAGAATTGTGTGATTTAAAGAGCATGATATATGTACAGAATATATAGAAAGAAAAAAACATACATAGAAATATATAGAAAAATTCAGTTAGAATAATCCTTAAGAAAACAGGAAGAAAACAGGACACCTGAAATTTTTCCTCAAGAGATAATTATTTCTTCTAATTACCCACTATGCTTGGCACTTGTGATTTTTGTATGCAAGCGTAACAGGAAATGAGCGAACTCAAATTCTGCATGCCATTGTACCTGTTGGTCTCCTCACTGTCAGTCACACAGACACACACACGCACAACGCACACATTCATGCACACACGCATGTGCACCCGTGCATATGCACATAAACACACACACACATCCCAGTTAGAGATATACCATGACTTTCTTCCTTAAAGTGAGAGACACTGAAAGAAAGAAATCTCAACATTTCTTTAAGAAATTTTCATAAGTATAAAAAGAACTATAATGTTTTCTTTCTTCCTACTTTTGATTGAATTCAGATTTCAGACATTATTTCAGTAATTTAATTCATTTTTCCTTTATTAGCTTTGTTTCCTTTTTTGCATTCTGCCATTGAGATTTGTCTCTACACAAGAACTATGTAAAATTGCAGCGGGATAAGACTATGAAAAATGTCCTGGTATTTCCTATTGTTGTTCACTGCAGTGAATCAGCCACCAACTCACTGTGATCCTGTGCCCAAAGACACAAAACGCTGCCTGGTCCTGTGCCATTCTTGTGATTTGTTGCAATCTATAGAGTTTTCATTGGTTAATTTTCAGTAACAGTGCCCTGGACCTTTCTTCCAAGACCATCTTAGTCTGAAAGTTCTGCTATGTTCAGCACCACAGCACATTCAAGCCTCCACTGACAGACATGTGGTGAGCACATGTGAAGCGAATGGGCCTGTACGTAAGTCTGGATCTCCCACATGGAAGGTGAGAATTCTACTACTGAGCCACCACTGCTCCCATCAATGCTGTTTAATTCCCTTTAAACTGAAGTGAACAAACAAAATAACCATTAAAGCTTCTTTCTTTCTAGGCTACGATTTCCTCACATACACTCTAGGACTAGTGTGTGTCACAGTTCTGAGAATTAGTGAAATATTCAAGCCCGTAACTCTCAGATCGGACTTGCCAGCAGTCAGATGAATGTGCACCAGAAAAACTGAGGTAATAAATGGTGAATTTAATGTATGGCAGAAATGATGGAAGCCCTAAAGACGCTGCCACTTAGAGAAATACTCCTGTTAACTTAATCCACAGATCAAAATAACTTTAAAAGTAGTATTTTTGTTTCAACACAAGGAGGCAACATAACCTTTTAGCCATTATCAGTGACCTCTATTTCTTAGCTCTTTAGAGATATCTTTTTACTGGTAGCTTGGGAGCTATCATCACTTAGACAGTTTAAGACACTTAGACTAAGTGTGTATGTCAAACACTCAGTCTTACGTGACCATGATTGGAACCCCGTATTATAGAAAACTGATACACATAACTTCCACCAACATATTTCTCTATTGTACAAAGTTAGAAGTTTCAATTTCTGCCTACTTTTTAATTCCTACTGGAAACCCTGGTGGCATTGTGAGTTACGTGTTACATCTACTAACTGAAAAGTCGACAGCTCAAATCCTCCAGGCACTCCTTGGAAACTCTACAGGGCACTTTTACTCTGACTTCCAGGGTTGCTATGTCTGACCTGACTCCACAGCAGTGTTTTCTTTTTTCTTTTTAACTCCTATATGTGACAGTTCTTAGGCCTATATTTCAACACAGAAAGCTCATCAGACTTGTGTGTTAAGTAATTTTAAAGTAAGCAAAGAAACAAACAAGCATAATTAAATAAAACTACTGGCATCAAGGTGGTCATGTTCTCCAGTTCTAAACCTATTAAATATTTTGGCAAAATTTTGGCTTATTTTTCACTTTGTCTTTAATAAAATTCTCAGGTAGAGGTACTCTCAGATAGAAAAATATTGCCTTTGTCAATAAATACATTCAAATAAACATTTATTCACTACTTGATAGCTAACATTGGAGTAACTAGTATGTGAGTATACTTTCGTTATTTACCTTTGAATCATTCCCAACTCACAGCAATGTTACATATAATAGAATAAAACATGTCTCAGTCCTGTGACAACTTCATAATCATTGGTATGTTTGCCTACATTGTTGTGGCTATTGTGTCAATCTTAGAAGTAGTATATATGTGCTAATTATATATTTTGAATTTTTGAGACATGACATTTTTTTCTCACTTATGTTAGAAATACATTAACTATATAACTGAATGTTTAGATTTTTCTCATACACTAGAAAAATGATTTGCAAATGGAAATAAATTAGTGTTATTTGTAAAATAGATTTCTCTTCTTTATTCTGGAAGCATAATTACCGTAAGTGTAACATATTTTACCCTTCCCACAAGAGGGTTTAATTGTTCTTTTTTAAAAAAAATTAAGACTATGTTGACATAGAAATTCATACATATCACAACCAGATTTGACAAATACATATTAATGATTAATGCATTGCAAACACTGTGCTAATATCTAGGGACACACTTCAATTGGAAAGGCAGATAAAAATAAGTAAATAAAAAATAAAACCTAGTAATCAGCCATGTAAAATAGCAAATTATAATAAGAACTAAGAGGAACATAACCAGGACTGCCAGTAAGTGTTATTCGGGATGTGAGGATAAAAGAGTGACAGATTGTAAGACAGACTTCTTCCTATAAAAGTCATTAGGTATAGCATCAAGTCTAAGAGGGGTGAAGACATAAAAGAGGGAAAATATACATGCAAAACTTATATGTTAATACTTTAATATAATGTCTGTATGGTTATATATGTATATATATACATACATATACACATATGATGGTACTTGGCTGGCTATATGCAAAATACATATACAAAATTTTGTATATATACACAAAATATATGTACAAAATGTATATCATATGTTAATACTTTAATATCTTTGTATGGGTATATATTTATATACACACGTACACACACATGTTCATAGGCAGATGGTACAACAATTATAAAATCCCTGAAGCAAAAAAAAACTGTATACTTGAGAAACTGAAGGTTAGAATGATTGAAGAATAGAAAGTTGACAGTAATAACAATACAGGACATCAAAGACCACAATAAAGGCATCAAATTTTCTTTAAAGTCTTATGGTAAAACATTTAAAAAAAGTTATGCAAGAGAGCAATAGTATGTGAATGGAGGGAAACTTTACCCTGCTCCTAAGTTTGCAACTTATCTTGCCAGGTTCAGGCACATTGGTAGAAGGCATGAAACTCTTTAATTAGTGACAAAGGATTTATTATCTCTGGCATATCAAGCATGGGTATGAACATCAAAGGATAATAGTGTCATCATCCTTTGCTTCCAAGTTTGGCAATGGTAACAAGTTGAGCCAAAATAATGCAGAAAAATAGACTGATAAACAGGAGAGGGACAATGAGTTTAGGGGAAAATGCTGTACTGTCCTCCAGAGAAAAACATTATCTTTATTGTATTGGATAGAAAACAAATCAGCACTTCTACTTGCATGGCATTAGGAAATGTAAGAGACCAATGGACAGTCTTTACCCAGCCCTCAGGAACTGATGCATGCTTTAAGAAAATCCCTGTGGTTATATAGCAGATACTATGCATTAAGCAGTTTTCTCAAAAGAGACATGTTCAAATTCTGTCTCTTGACTCCTGTGAATGTGACCTTGTTAGAAAATAAGGTCTTTGAAGATAGAGTAAACTGAGTCATACTGTAATTCACCTGGGGTCCTATATACAACAGATATAGGCAAGCAGAAGATGCCATATGAAGATGCATGTACAAGGCAAGGAACGCCAGCATTCGTCAGGAGACTGTAAAAGAAAGGAGAGAGGGGTGAGGCACTTCCTTTCTTAAAGTTTTCAGAAGGAATCAACATAGCTGATGTTGTGATGTGGACTTCAGGCATCCAAGACCATGAGACAATAAATTTATTTTTATGGTCTTGGGAAACATTTAGCTCAATTGACATAACACAGGTTATACAGAAAATATTCTACACTCTACTTCTGTGAATACTGTCTGAGTCTTAAAAGCTTGTGAGATGCTCCACTATCCTCACTTCATCAGGAGCAAGGGAGAATTAAGAAATCCAAAGACGCAAGAGAAAGATTAATCCAAAGGACTAATGTACTTCAACTACCACAGGCTCCACAAGACTGAATCTAGTACATCTAGATAGTGCCCATAACCCCACCAACTGCTCTGACAGAGATCACAGTAAAGGATCCTGGGCAGAGCTGGAGAAATATATAGAACAAAATTCTAACTCACAAAAAAAGACCAGAGTTACTGGCCTGACAGAGACTAAAGAAACACAGTAAGTGTGGACCCCAGACATCCTTTAGCTCAGTAACAAAGTTATTTCTTAGATTCACTACTTAGCAAAAGATTAGACAGGCTGTTTTAGTCAACTATTTCAAGAGGTAGCATATGATCAGCAATCAATGGCACTGAAGGAAGAAGTTGAATCTGCGCTGAAGGCGTTGGTGGAAAACAAGGCTGCAGGCATTGATGGAATACCAAGTGAGAAGTTTCAACAAAAGGAAACAATGCTGGAAATGCTCAGTCATCTGTGCCAAGAAATTTGGAAGACAACTACTTGGAAATTGACTGGAAGCATCCATATATGCCTATTCCCAAGAAAAGTGATCCAACTGAATGTGGAAATTATGGAACAATATCATTAATAGCACACTCAAGTAAAATTTTACTGAAGATCATTCAAAAATGGCTGCAGTTGTATATTGAAAGATAACAGTCAGAAAATCAGGTTGGATTCACAAGAGGGTGTGGAACCAAACATATCATTGCTGATGTCAGATGGATCCTGGCTGAAAGCAGAGAATACCAGAAAGATGTTTATCTGTGTTTTATTGATCATGAAAAGGCATTTTATTGTGTTGATCACAGCACATAATGAAAACATTGCAGATAATGGAAATTCCTGAACACTTAGTTGTGCTCATGAGTAACCTTCATATGGATCAAGAGGTAGTTGTTTAAACAGGAAAAGATGGTGCTGTACGGTTTAAAGTCAGAAAAGGTGTTTGCGAGGGTTGCATCCTTACACCATACTCATTCAGTCGGTATACTGTGCAAATGATCTTTGAAACTACACCATGTGAAGAAGAACAGGACATCAGAATCGAAGGAAGACTCACTAACAACCTTTGCTATGCAAATGACACAACCTCGCTTCCTGAAAGTAAAGAGGAATTGAAATACTTACTGGTAAAGATCAGAGACCACAACTTTCAGTACAGATTACATGTCAACACAAAGAAAGCACAAATCTTCACATCTGGACCAGCAAGTGACATTATGATAAAGGGAGAAAAGGTTGGCATTGAAGATTTCATTTTACTTGGATCCACCATCAATGCCTGTGGAAGCAGCCGTCAAGAAATCAAAAGACACATAGCACTGGACATATCTGTTGCAAACGACCTCTTTAAAGTGTTGACAAACAAAGATGTCACCTTGAAGACTAAGGTGTGACTGACCCAGGCCATAATATTTTCATTCTCATCATAAGCATGCAAAAGCTGAAAGATGAATAAAGAAGACAGAAGAAGAATCAATACCTTTGGATTGTGATACTGAAGAAGAATCTTGGATACACTACAGACTGTCAAAAGAACAAAGAGTTTTGTCTTGGAAGAAGGACAACCAGAGTGCTTCTTAGAGGCAATGATGTTGAGGCAACATCTTACATGCTTTGGAAATGTTGTGAAGAGGGATCTGCTCCTGGAGACAGATACCATATTTGTTCTAATAGA